>OX621234.1:41676430-42909763 GCA_951640165.1 Pseudoips prasinana
AATCATACATTTTTGAATAAATAATATTAATAATATCCTGGGATATTATTGACACGCGGCCATCTGATCCTAATCTAAGCAGAGATTGTAATGGAAACCAGATAACTGATACTACATATACTACTTTTCTTTTGTAAATACATACTGATATAGATAATTACACCCAGACTCAGGACTAACAGACATGTTCATGCACACAAATATCTGTCCTAGGTGGGAATCGAACCCACGACCTGCAACACGAAAGGCAACTATACCAACCACGCCAACCAATCTGTGAAAAATAATAATAATATACTGGGACATTATTTACATACGGCCATCTGATCCCAAATTAAGCAGAGCTTGTACTATAGTAACCAGATAACTGATATACCTACTTCATATTATACTACTTTCTTTTTTAAATACATACTTATATCGATCAAAATGAAGTTAATATGTAGCTTTCATTCTTCCTTTAGTATGCTTAATTAACTAAGAAATTAATTTAAAGAGATAAGTTAGTTTATTTATTATAATAGATACATCATCAACTTAACTCTAAACATTTGAAGATGACAAGTTATTGAGTTCAAGATTAGTTGTTAAATCTCTACAGATGTATACAACATTCATAAAAAAAAATAGTCACAAAATATACTAAACACAAAAAAGAAACAATACTTAAAATAAACATTAGTAGTACCCTTGTACATGGCAATGCTATCTGTAGTCCAATAATAACTAGTATGGCACAAACAAAGACATTTAAATATCTAAATCTCCAAAATATGGGGCTTGTATTGCACAGAGAATAGGAGGCACTGTCTGCTCATACATTTAAGTTAACAGGACAGTAACGGCTGCCCTGGGCGCCATTAAACCGCCTAAACGAATCGCCCACTTAATTGTATTAGGGCAGAGAGCTCTCCGTTTTGTAAACATTGCCTGAGTCGACGTTTTTTTGAGGATAGTCTGTTCGACCCTCGTTTAAATGTTCAAGCTTTAAAAATGAACGTATTAAGCTGATGTTTTGTCTTCTCTAATCCAAATGCAGAAGACCACAACTTCTTTAAGGGTTCTGGTTTAAAACTCTTTTGCTTTGCTCCCTTCTTTTTCCCATAAGGGTGCCCTCAGGTATTAGTCGCTTAAATTAAGCTACTGGTTGAGAGCCTTTTGCGCTAGCCAACTGCTCGTTGTTTTCAATTCTTTAATTTGATACACTATTGCTAAATGTAATAATAATAGCTTAGTAACTTGCTATTTATTATTTATTTAAGGATATTAAAAATATATGTTACGAAGCAGACCGCACGGACTAAATCAAAAAAAATTTTGCTTTAATTACTGTTTTTAAACTGTGTTTATGTAATACATTGTGAGCTTGACAAGTACAAGTGTATGTAAATAACCAAGTGCTGAATAAATTTCATTATTTCATTATTATTTCTTGCTAAGTTTGGTCATTACATGAGTAAGCGAGAGGAGGTTATCACGTTGATTGCGATTGCGATTTGCGATTTTGCTGCTTGCGGCTTAATTGGGGTATATTTTTTATTTTAGTTTTTTAAATTTAATAAATAAATACACATTTTAAAATAGTTGCCTAACGTCAAAGAATGAAAATAGTATGCTGAGATGTTTTGGGTATTTAGAAAGGATAAGGTATACCTGGCCCGTGTGAATGGTAAAACCGGAAGGGGAAGACCGCGTAGAACATTCTCTGAGCAATTCGGAGACGTTCGCAAGAAAGGTCAGGTCAGAAGTACCCTAAACCGGCGAGCATGTATGAAGAATATAATGACAATAACGCCTCGCGTTCAAAGAACAAGAACAAGTTAAGAATAGAAACCAGTTGTATCTGCCTATCTCGCTGGGAAACAGGCGTGTCTATATTGTATGTATGTATGTTAAAGTTTCATGGCGAGCCACGCTCTATTTACAAGTTAACTTAACTCATCTAGCTAAATTACATATTATAATGCTCGGTAGTATTTATTATTGTTCCACGTATCGCCCGTTATAGAATAGAATTAGACAGCATTCTGAATAGTTCAGTATTACGGACCTTGACTTTTAAAAACAGAATTGGTTTATATATTCTTTTTATTCTGTCTTTCGTCCCATTGATTTCATTTTAACGAATTCAAAGTTTTTAGTACGGTCATCAACGAAGTCTTTTTTTTTTATACAACTTAGTTGGCAAACAATCATACAGCCCACCTGATGGTAAGTGGTCACCGTAGCCTATGAACGCTTGCAAAACCAGGGGCATCATTAGCGCGTTGCCGACTCTTCAGAAGCCGTATAACTCCTTTTTTGATCTAACTGCACTAGCCAACATTCAGCTATCGTTTATTGATTAGTTTCTCTTCACATGATACGAGGGCTATGGGTAATGACGTTGAAAGTTACCATCGCTATACACGCTTATATTTTCTACCGGTTCATTTTTCAATCGATTTAAAACTTGGCATTTCATATTGCTTCTACGTCAGAAGTAAGAGAGCAATGTGATTTATCAAAACTGACAAATCAGTAAACTGAATATTGCTTTTACATAATTTGAGGGCAGTCCGCTTTAATCCTACGAATTAATTTCATATGTGACTGGAATTATCATTATGATATTATGTCACTGCTTTGTTCGTTAGCAGTATCGTGTTAAACAGCAAATAACAAGGTTCTGGGTACAAATCCCAAGTTGAGCTAAAGGTAATTTAGGATATTTTCTGTAAAAAGAAAAAAATCTTAATTTCTACCTGAAGTAGGTATATCCACGTACCTCGGAGAGCACGTAAAGTCGTCGGTCCTTTTCCTGACCTCTTTCCGGTTGTGTCGCTAGTCGTCCCATCGGATCATGAGAGTGATTGAATAGAGAGTACCCCTGTGTTTGCACACACATTTGTGTACTATAATATGTTCCGCGCAGAGGGCTATCAGCAGATGGCGCAGATGGCGGCCAATCTCATTGAGACTGGCCGCTGTGGCCGAAATCCGGCTAGGTCATTGTCATTATTATATTTATGTTAGTAGGTACTAGCTGTGCCCCGCGGTTTTACCCACGTTAAACTTTATAAATTATAGCCTATATGTTAATCCAGGGTGTCAGCCAACTCCATAGTCCATACCAAATTTTATTGAAATCGCTCCAGCCGTTTAGACGTGAAGAAGTAACAAACATAAACACACACAAATTTTCGCCTTTATAATATTAGTATGTTCTCGTAATATGCCAATATGTATGTGTAGGTTTCACTATCTTTTTGTGTGACCAATATTTTTTCTATAAGTCGCGACGGCGAGACGGTAATCTACCTATTAAATGGAACTATTTGGATATGGCCTTGATTGTATATATCTTGGATTTCCATTAGCTGTGCCATTAGGTACAAGCTATTCCAATATGTTTACTAATTAGCTTCATAGAAATGCTCGATAACGCGTAGCTGGCATACAATTCACCTGATAGTGAGCAGTGGTGTAAATGTGTTAGGTACAAAGATGTTAATATATTAATAGATTAGTCACTCACATTCATACAAATATTCACATATAGAAAACATTGCTTAAAGTTCAACCATTACTTACATTATCTTTCACGTGACAAATACATAAAAAATACAATAAAATTAATAACAATTAATATGACGTTTATTTTAATGTCATAATAATCTATGTCATCGAATTATATTGAACTTTTTTTTTATTTATTTGTTATTTATTTTTCATTCTAGGTACAATTCTACTTAAAAAGTAAGCAAACAAAAAAAAACCGGCCAAGTGCGAGTCGGACTCGCACATGAAGGGTTCCGCAGCAGCAAGTATTTCAGTTGATTAAATGAAAGCAAATTGCGGTTTTTAACGTATTAAAAAAAACTACTTGCTAGATCTCATTCAAACCAATTTTCGTTGTTAGTTTCTATGGTAATGTACATCATATATTTATTTTAGTTTTATCATTCTCTTATTTTAGAAGTTACAGGGGTGGACACTCATTTTACCACTTTGGAAGTCTCTCTCGCGCAAACTATTCAGTTTAGACAAAAATGATATTATGGAAGGAATTATGATTTTTAAAGACCTATCCATAGACACCCCATATGTATGGGTACGATGAAAAAAAAATAGAGTTTCAGTTCTATGTATGGCGACCCCCCAAAATTATTGTTCTTTTTCTATTTTTGTGCAAAAATCTTAATACGGTTCACAGAATACACCTACTTACCAAGTTTCAGCAGTACAGCTCTTATAGTTTCGGAAAAAAGTGGCTGTGGCATACGGACGGACAGACAGACAGACATACATGATGAATCTATAAGGGTTCCGTTTTTGCCATCTGGCTACGGAATCCTAAAAAGTAAGCAGTAAATGTAGCCACATAGGCTAGACACTTTCTGTTTCGGTGCTTCTAAGGGTACGTTAAGTCGGTCCCGGTTGTTAAGACAACGGTCGTTAATTATAGAGGTCCACTAGGCGGCTTGAACAACTCTGACACCATACGATAAAGATTAAGAAGAGGATAATAAAGATTTAATTTCGGATTGCCGTGTGTCAATAATGTTGTTATTATTTTTTTAAATCTGCTATAATATGTAATTATAGTAGATTTTAAAAAAGATATATGGACATTATTGACACTCGGCCATATGATCCCAAATTAAGCAGAGCTTGTGCTATGGAAAATAGATAACTGATAAACTACTTTTATTGTGTAAATACATACTTATCTAGATAATTATACTCAGACTCAGGACAAACAGATATGTTCATGCACAAAAATATCTGTCCTGGGTGGGAATCAAACTCACGACACTGAGGAAAAGCAAGTATATATCAGCCACGCCAACCGACCCGTCATAAGTCTATTTTACCGAATATATCGAATATATATGAGCTTACATGCGTATAGTGTACACACATCAAACGTTTCCATGGAATAACATGTTTGTTTGACGCCATATAAGTTCTACTTGTAACAATGGAAACAAAGATGTTAAGCCGATTTTCGCCTGGTCCTGTTCCGCTAAGTTCGATATTGCTTTGAAACTGCAGTTACATTAAATAATGTAACATTTCCAGGTAGTGGGTGAAAATCGGCTTAACAGATTTGATGCCATAGTTACAAGTAAAGTTTAGATGTGTCTGTAGTTTCAAACAGATTTTGATTCGATAGCGAATGCTTTAGGAATATTTTGACTGGCTTGTTGGCGTGGTTGGCAAATGCTTGCTTTTCACGCCGAAGGTCGTGGGTTCGATTCTCACCCACACTCTCACCCACTTCAAATTTGACATGAAGTGACTGTAATCGTGAGTGTATATATCTGTACACTCACGAATACAGTCATTTTATGTAAAATTTGAAGAAGATTAGTGCAGCCGTTCAGGGCTGATATTTGTGTACATGAACATGTCTGTTTGTCCTGAGTCTGGGTGTTATTTATCGATATAAGTAAGTATTTACAAAAGAAAAGTAGTATATGCAGTAGGTATATTTTTTTTAAAGATAACGCCCGCACTAGGATATCTGATCCCTGCATCGCGGGGTACTTTACAAACATTTAATAGACGGACACAAATTACATCCAGACTCAGAACAACTATTTATTGGTCACTCAATCCGGTCACTCCAATCCGGCGCGGGACTCAAACCCGTACCACGAAGCAGCGAGGCGACTGTCTTAGCCGCTGCGCCACACGTGCAGTCTAGCACACACAGTATACGTAGTATACGTAGTATATCAGTTACCTGATTTCCATGGTACAAGCTCTGCTTATTTTGGGATCAGATGGACGTGTGTAAATAATGTCCCAGGATATTACTATTACTATGTTTCTGTTTCCATATACATTTTGTTAGAATTGAAAGGTGTATTCTTTTTGGGCTGAGTGTACACGTTCGCTCGTTGTTTTCGCTGTATGCGGATAACGCAAGGCCGGGAATTGTGGAAATCCTGGGGGACGGCCTTTGTCCAGCTGTGGGCGTCTTTCGTTTGACATGATGATGAGTGTAAGAGAAGTTCTTTCTCAGGTGACTCGTGTCATTCGTTCATGATCGTACTGCTCCTGAACCGCTAAACCGATCTTCTTCAAATCTGACATGAAGTGACTGGACTAACTGTGTATATATGTACACTTACAAAGTGTACATATATACACTCACGAGTACAGTAACTTTATGCCAGAAGATGATAGGTTCAGCCGTTCGGAAGGAGTACGATCACGAACGAACTACAGTTTATAAAATAAAAATCGGACAAGCCACGGACGAATAATCACCGATAAAAGCAAATTAATGTCAAAGTATAGACATCCATGCTTATCTACGCTCAGCTCAATATTTTCAAGCGCCAGTATGCCTCGCAGTCTAATTAAAACAAATTACTATTGGAATATTGTAAATTTTCATTATTATGACGATAACCATCGAAGCTATGAACACTAACTGGAAATATTAATTCTGGTTAATAAACTTACAAAACTTTTAATACAGTGGTCGTATTATACTTTGCACGCGTTTATTGAAGATATAAGTCTACCGGAATGATAAATTTAATTTAATATGTTATGTTAAGATATTAACTAGGAATTAAAACGGCTAAACTCAGAATATAAATTATTATACAAAAGAATACTGTTATGATACAATATTGATTTAATTTTTTATTAAGAATTTAATAAATTATTATATATAGATTTTACAGAAAAATCTCAAAATTACTTTTTGGCATGAACCGGTTTTGAACCCAGGATCTCATTATCTGCTGTGGAACACGCTACCGCTAGACCAACACGCCTCCGACCGTGACAGTATGCATCCATCGTTGATGGGTACAATTTATTCCGTCCCTAGAGATCAAAAACACGTAGATTTGTAAAGAATTGATCCAGACGCCTAGTTAAAATATAAATCATATTTTGTGCATGTATTTAAAAAAAATATTTTAAGCAATTAGAGTGATTCACGACAAATATTTTGATGCTTTTGGCTGTGTTAATTTTTATTTGTGAGTAAATATCTTCAACAAAAAATATAGAAAATCATATTTAGGATTGCGTGTCACTTAGAATATTGGAGCTATAAGAGAAAGATATAAGACGAGGGTAGGACGACTACCCCCGCTATACTAAAGCTAAAAGCAAAACAAGCGCGGGGTCAATGTATGCAAAAACAAAAATAAACTAACTAACGGCAAGTTCTATGGTAATGACCATTCCAATCGTATACACATAAATGAAGATAGATAAAGACAGAAGAACCAAAAACCAACTAAAACATATAGATGTATATGAACTCATATCTCTAAGATATTAATAAAGAAAGACGAGAATGAAACCATTATCCGTATACAATTACAATCGGAGCACCCTATACGATACCTATTAATGCAAATACTATAACACATACGAAGGAATGGATACATAATACTATAACAACAATGACCTCAAGACCCAGTCTCAACAATTCTCGTAAACAATATAAATATTATTCACCAGAAGTTTCCAGAAACAAGGAGTGGCGGTGGGTTATTAGTCTTTGTAACAGATGAGATACAAATCAATTCAGAAGCACCACAAATACCTATCAAAACAACAGAGATAACGGATGGAATAATTCACACCGGGAATAAAATTACGCAGTTATTAGCTATATATAGACCACCAATGACAAATAAGAGACCACTGAACTGGACGCCATACTGGAAAATATTCCAGAAGAAATAATATTATTCAGAAATATCAAACGACGTATCGCAAAATGCACATACTAACTGCCTACAAAAACATGTTGTGAGAAAGCGGCTTCCAAAGTGCAATGCTTACGTGAGAGATAAGGTACGAGTAAATATTTCGAATATTGACCTTGTGTGCGTGTAAATGAGACGCAGCCGGGCGATCTATGCGCACTTGCAGTGTTGTAACCTGTATCTTATTAGACCACTATAAGGTTGGAAATAGCTTAGAAACAGATAGATAGTTATGCAGTAGCAATCAAAATGAAAAATACTAACTATATTAGACTAAGACATGGTAAAGGATGGTTTAAAGGTAGTTAATATGTCCAAAATATTAAAAACAATATTGTATTTTATTTTATGAGAAATTATACACAGTTTTTACTAATTTAGGAACGAGAATATGGTAAATATAAATACCAAATAAAAAAAGAATTATACAACCATGGGTTAGTTGCATTTGACTCACGTGTGGCACAGCGATTAAGACAGTCGCCTCGCCACTTCGTATCAAGGTTCAATACCCACACGTAAGTAATGGTTCTGAGTCTGGATGTTTTTGTATCAGTCTATTATATGTTTGATAAGTACCCCGCGACACAAGGATTTACTTCCCTAGTGCGGGCGTAGTGTTAAAAACTGAACATTTACAAAAAAAATAGAACATAAGGACTTACCCTTCAGGATCATCAATATCATCAAAAACATGAATAATACTCTGGGTGACAAAATTGAGTCACATTAAGATAAAAGAAATGTGAAAACGTTTTCAGAAAAAAGTGGTCGAACATAAATAAATGGATAGGAAATACTAAAATAAGCTTGGATAACATTATTTTGAACTGGCACTGTTTATGATATATGTAATAGGTTTTCTGGAACATTCACCAACGAAATACAGAAAATAAAGCATACTTAATCGCGATACTAACTTTCGCAGTAGAAATTTATAATTATGTAAATCGGGTATGTCTTTTTAATATAATAGAATCGGAGCATGTACGGTAGAAAAATATATAAATTACTTGGATTGTAGTATAGTATTGAAGATTGGATGGAATTAGCGCACAAGGTTTAAACGTGTGGCGCAGCGGTTAAGATAGTCGCCACGCCGTTTCGTGTCGCGGGTTTGAGTCCCACGCCGTACAACTATTTGTGTGTCCCATAAATAGTTTTTCTGAGTCTGGATGTACTTTGCGTCCGTGAATTATATGTTTGTGAAGTAGCTCGCCACACATGGATTAATTAGGCTAGTTCGGGCGTTGCATTTATAAAAAAAACTGATAAAGAAAGAAATAAGTACATGATAAGTTTATGATTTAATTAAGAATATCTATAGTAAGACCTGTATTTAAGTAAGAGACTCAGGGACTATGTATAGTGTTATTGTTAAACACTTAAGCAGTTATTTAGAGAAACATAACATAATACCTGAAGCGATACATGATCTCTGGCGCGGGCGCAGTACGGGCGCCGCGCCGCGCTGGCGCAGTTCATCGACTATGTCATGTCATGACTTCCTTGAACACCATGCACAGTCAACGGTAAAAGTAGATGATCAAAATCGGACGGGAGGTTTTGGGTTTATGAATGATCATGGATATCGGGTGCCACCCGTACTTAATTAGCTAATATATTTTACATTTAATACTCACGCAATTTAGAACATTATGACACAATTTACAATAATTAGTATTAAAATAATTTGTAGATTGTAGAAGTAGATGTAATGGTTGAATGTAGCATCAGGGGTAAACCGAAGGTTTAATTGCTATCTGGAATCAGATCCCAATGCATACTAATACACGACCACTCAGGTGATGAGGTGATTGTGAGTCTAGGAGTGCCATATGTATTCGGGCCGGTTGGATATTTAATGCAAGTTAACAATGTGATTAATATGATTAAACATTTTAAGACAATTGTGTATACAAATAAAAAAATAAGCAGATAATATGCATTTGATATAATCAAGGAATAACTCGAATGATGCACGAAACCGTATTCAGCAAGATCTTGAAAATATATAGTTCAATAGTGTGATGACGGCGGCGAATATCAGAATATCATCACCACATCTCATCCCGTGGGGTGTAGAAGTCGACCCGAGGGAATATCTACGAGAGGATGGGCAGCAGCTTCCTTCTGAGTACTTATGACTACCTTACTGCGATCGTCAAGAGGCTTGTCCAGCCGTAGACTTCTTTCAGCTGTAATTATGATGATGAGGTGGTACTCTGTGTGAAGACGTCTTTTGCTCCAACTTTTTCTTTATGCTTACCACCACAAACATCGCGTTCTGAACTATATAAACACTAAAATAATATACAACAAAATTGCTTTAGCCAGGAAAATAAATATACTCGTAACTTTGAAGAAATTAAAATGAACGTTAAATTTAAGTGAGAAAATTTAGTATTCTGTCATTGACTAATCTAAAATATTCATATAAAGTTACAAATATGCGCATAATTTAGCCCAATGAATGTGTACAGAGTGACTACTGATATTTTAAACCCGTATTTTGAATAAACTTAACACACAGGACTAAATTCATGTCACATTTCCGATACGATACGAGAAATTATTTACTATAGAGCTGCATTGGCGTCACACGGATTAGAAACATAGGTTGAGCATATTTATATAGTCGGGCTTAGCCATAATACCTATTTAATGAGTTGCTCCGTTACTGATCTGAGCGGAAATATATGAATACTTTATGAACGTTTTTTGTGAGTTGCTATCTTTTTTATTTGTATTAATAACTAAATACAGCTACAATAATGCTAATCTACTTTACTTTAAACATATAACCAGCCATTTTGCGGACTGTGAAAAAGCCTTCAATGGAAACCAAGGTCTTTCCAAAGGTGCCAAATTGGCTATCGGTATCTAGGTATATATCTTGAACAAGAACGCCACTATGTTACCTTTGACATATATGTATTCTACTAGACGCGCAATCCCATATTGAGAATTCGGTCACCGAGTTGCAGCGCGGGCGCTGCAACTCAGTAAGCAATATTGGCCGCCGCGCGCGCGCCCCTCACCTCGCGCACACCGGCTGTGCTGTGGGACAGAGTTTTATTCGAAATAGCGTGTCTAGTTATACATATAAGTCAATGTATGTTACTATCCAATTCAGATGAGTTCTAGTGACCTTAATCACACGCAGCGTTGACCTAATGTGAACTATAAAAGTAAAGTGGATAGAGCAAGAGAACTACTTTCAAATTGTTTACACAAGTCGTGATATCGAACAAATCGCAAAAGACTATGTCTATGGGTTAGTGTGTAAATCTGTTGAGATCTATTTGATCACAAGTAAACAAGACTCCAAGGAAGTATAAATCCACTCGATCTCAGCTTTTCTTAAGAAATACTAGAACGTTCGCCTCAGCAAAGTTAATAAACCGCTTAATAAGATAGAATAAAAATATCTTGGCTGAGGCGAAGTGCATAATGATTTCTTTGTCTTCCTGAGATAATGAAAGCAATTTTGTTCAATAATAGGATTTCTAGAGAAGTAGCTTTGTTAGAGTTCTATCACTTTCTGTCAGTAGCAAAGAGGTACCTACTTATATTAAGACCGATCAATGAATAAGTTAGTTCCGAAAGTCCGTCTTGACTGTCCTGCCATAGCTTGCCGAGTTTGTTTTGACGGGCCGATTAGCGTTATCGGCCTTTCACGCCGCAGGTCGTGGGTTTGATTCACACCCCGGACAGATAATTGTGTGCATGAACATGTCTGTTTGTCTTGATTCTAGGTGTAATTATCTATATAGGTATGTATTTACAAGAGATATGTACAAAGGCGGACTTAATGCCAAAGACATTCTCTACCAGTCAACCTTGGGGTGATGCAGAGAAAACATGGTAAGTTCACTAAAGTGTAAAAATATTGTAGGTGAGAAGATATATAAGGTACATAAATTAAACAGATACATATTGGGATTAGTTGGCCGTGTGTGATTAAACTCCCAGGATTTTTGAAATAAGGTTTTATTTTCAAGAAATAAATTTTTGTTATATTTGGTATGGAGTTAGCTGACACTTTCACACACAAACACACGGACAGACATAGAAAGCCAATACAAACATACCGACGAAAAACTTTCATACGCCACAGATTATGTTATTAATGTAACTCTATACACACGTAAATTAAATTTGTGTAAAAGCTCGCTTTATTTGTAGTCAGAGCGAAGAACCACTGATTGACTCAAAACTCAGGATCTCTCCTAGCTTGGGAGTCAGGGGCAACTCTATCTACTACTTGTATAGCCGAAATTTAGTTTCGACAATATCTGTTTGGTACTTTTTCCTTGTATTTCTTGTTTTTCTTTTTATCTTGTCTGATATTCTAAGTTAAAAAAGTTAATTTAAAACTTAATGTTAGAATACCAAACCGTTGTACTATTGGCTGCTAATAAACCATTTATTTATTTATTTAACTTTGGATTAACACATAGGCTATAATTTATAAAGTTTAATGCGGGTAAAACCGCGGGGCACAGCTATTAATGAATAAAATAATGGATGACAAGATGGACCGATGATCTTGTTAGGGTCGCTGGAAGCCGTTGGTTGTGTTGCGTTGGTTGGCAATTGTGGAGATCTTTGGGAGAAGCCTTAGTCCAGCAGTTGGCGTCTTTCGGTTGATATAATGAAATAAAATGATATTACAAATATCATGTTGAGCTACTTCCTGTAAGCTTACCAAAAAAGTTCATTTTTCAATTTATTTTTAGTGATAAGATATTATTAACTTGTTAAGCTGTCCTATTTACTCATAGTAAAAGTGACTTTGGATTTTTGGTTGCCGTCTCACAGTAGCTTACATTTTTCCGAAGCTCGGCGTGTGTTACACGAAACACTTAAAAGTCTGCCGGTGCAGAGTATTGTATATTACAATGGATCAAATTTGAAGTCAAATGTGACTAAAGAATCTATCTTCAGAAATTGTGTGAAGCAATTTTGATACATTTTCTTTGTAAACTCCCGCCGGAATAGATTAAATTTTCAATTATGATTACCTGTACCACATTTATATCAATGACCAAAAAATATTTTCTTCTCGAAGTTGTTATTCCAGACGAAGCTGTTAAACTTTTTAAAGTTTGGCAAAGAAAGTTCTTTCCTCGTAACTTGTACAAAAACCTGGTACAAAGTTTTATGTATAGAATAGAAATATATTGACCACACAATAAAATATGATAACTTCGATGAAACATGTAAAAAATTAACGGGCCAGTGGTTGGTAGATGCTCGACTTTCACGCCGCAGCTGCAGTCCATGGGTCCGATTCGCACCCAGGACGGATATTTGTGTACCGGAACATGTCTGTTTGTCCTGAGTCTGGGTGTAATTATTTATATAAGTATGTATTTACAAAAGAAAAGTAGTATATGTGGTAAATCAGTTATCTGGTTTTAATAGTAAAAGCTCTGCTTAGTTTGGGGTCAGATGGCCGTGTGTGAATAATTTCCCAGGATATTATTCCTGCTTCTCGCTTCACATGCGGATTTCGCCAGGGATTCTCCAAGCATAGCCCTTTTATCGTTGGGTGACCTTGAGCCTTTACATGAGTCTCCTAGGGAACCACGTCTCTGTTCCGATATATAAAGATATTAGAGATCAAAATAAATCTGTAAAATTGTATTTCAAAAGTTTCGTTAACTTGTATTCGACACTAAACAGATTTTCTATGAAATATAAAAGACCATTTTTACAATTTCACGAGGCATCTTGAAAAGCTCCTTGAGCAAAATGTAGGTGCTATTTCCCGACATGACCTAGAAAGCGTTTATTTAAGAGTATCAAACTTATCGTTTTCTACAACGCTTCCCATTTTTACGGAAACTATTTTTTAAGGGCTAGTTACAAATAAGCGGAATATTATTTGACAATAAACGTATTTTAGCTATGTATATTATTAAGTCATTTTATTTCGTTTATTTAGGTCCATATAGCCTACCTATGCCTGCCTACCTTAATCATAACACTAAATAAGATAGCTTAGGCATTTGTGAGAGCTAGAATCCCTCACTGAGATCAAATTATGACCAATTCCTATCAAGTATAAAAAAAATAATATAGCTAAAATTTAGATAGTTAAACCTACACATGATCCTTGACAATAACTTAATTTAAGTTAGCTAAATATCGTTACTGTTATAAAATAAATCTTTTTGTAAATTATTTCCTACAATCCGTGTACCTAAATATCTATATGTACCTAGAAATAATTATAAATTAATTATATATTACTGCGAACATGTTCTTACTATTTACAAGCGCTTTTTTAAAGTCTACGTGAATAAAAACCTTTTTATTTTATTTTATTTTATAATCACCCTCTTGAACTAGAAACAGGTATTGGTGAAATCAAACGTAACGTTTGTAGAGGATAGATTGAAACTAATTACAGAATTCACTATAAGGTGGATAGTATTAGAAATAATATCTTTGTTCTTTTTAATTATATCCATCTTATAGTGTGGATGTGCAGTGTGGAAGTGCACGCTTAATTCTGTTTTAAAGAAAACAGTAGTGAAATGGTGTGTTTGTGAGTATTTTATTATATATTATTTAATGAACAAGTTGCACTCTATAGAAGAGGATTCATTTATTTAAAAGAAGGGAAAGGTTTTCAATTTGATTTGATTAGTAGTATTAGTTTTTTTCTGAGATCTATGAAATATAACAGTTTTCTGTAAATTAGCGATCAAGACCGATACCTTAACCCACCCATCTATAGACTGACCGCGTGCTCAGGTGCTTAACCTTCGTGATCACTTTCGTAGGAAGCTTTTTGATAAAACTGTTTTTATTTTAAAGAAGAGGAAAGTACCATAAAAAGTAAATCATTAATACATAGGATATGAGATTATGTCGTTACGACGTATTTACGACGTATGTAGATACGACATAATCTCATGTCTTATGTAATGTATCTACTACCACGTTGTCAATATACGTGGCTGTTAGTTTTCTAGCATGTCATTGTGTTATTTTTATATAAAAATCTCAAAAAAGTCTTGAAACGCTGCTGCATTTGAAAATGAACGTGCCATAAGCTCGCTGAATGAGAAATTTATTCCAAAGCCTTTGCCTTCTCACTGGAGAAATGTGATTCGAACTTTAAGCATTTTAATAAAGTTAAGAATTTTATGAATACCGGCCACGGGTGATCATAGCACTAATGAAAAGTAAATAAGTAGTTTTATGCCGTTACCACAGAGCATGTTAAAATGATCACAGAAAAATTTGTCTATGATATAATAAGAAATAGGTAGTAACGCTTCCGAATTTTACCTCTATGGTTTATAGGAAAGAACACTTATGGAAAAAGAAACGGTTTTGAATATCGAGGCACAGTGGCCCGTACACATTTAAATTCCATAATTATGTTTTCTGTTGATCCTGGCTTACAGGAGTTGCAGTGGTGGGTAAGAAGGAGGGACTAGTCAAAAAATGTTTCGAGACATCCAGCCTGGTAATACTGCCAGTATTCTGAGAACATTACCAATACGATAAAATTTAGAATACTTTTATTTATCCAGCATTATGGAATCTTTTCCCTCTGTCGCAGGGTACTTTTCAAACATATAATAGACGGACACAAATTACATCCAGACTCAGAACAACTATTTATGGGTCACACAAATAGTTGTCCGCGGGAATCGCAATTAGCCGCTGCGTCAATAAAATTTAACGTTTGAAGTATTTAGTTAGTTTTATACTAGTTGAGCCATGTGTATTTTCTCTTCTCTTCTCGGTCTTATGACACTTATTCATCGTTACAATGGGTTGAAACAATATATTACTTACCCTCACTTTAGTAACAGGGGAAACACCCTCCATATATTTATAAGGTTGTACGTTTATCCTTGGAAAATTCATTGTGTTAGCCGTAAAACCACGAGCATATAAAAAATAAGACTTTTGAAAGATTTAAAACCTTTGCAAACTTTATGGATTGTCTATGATATATGACGGAGTATTATGAGTAGTGTTGAAAATGACTAAAGTGACTGAATTAGACTGACTGTCATTTACGGTCAAATTGGTCAAAAATGGTCATTAACTGTCAAAAATGGTCATTTTCAGTCAATTTGATTTCAGTTACCTTTCAAGTTTTTGTCGTTGTTAAAAGTCTACAACTTATAAATTGAAACAAAAAAGTGTTTTTTATGACTTTAGTATTATTATATGGTGTTAATTATTTTACATTTCTAATCATGCGTGCATTTAAGACAAAATGGCGACGTCGCATCGCCTCGCGTATCGACTTTGATGTCGTCATATCCTCTCATGATATAATGGAAAATAAAACGTTGCGTCATTTAAACTTGTATATAAATTGGGTACCTAAATAAATAAATAATTGGGTTGTAGTCGAGAATAGACAATAATAATTGAGTCAAATTGACTGAATTTGATAGTAAATGACCGGTCATTTAAGGTTTATGACAATTGTGACTAGTCATATTCTGTCATCTCTAATTATGAGTATGGAAATGTAAACAAAACGCTTGATATTAAATTAAAGCAACTTGCACAAGTAATTGTAAGCGTTACCTATATAAATATTTTGAGCTGTGTGTGTGTCACAATTCGCATGCATCTTTAGAACCCATTGGAAAGGGCCTATGTCCAGCAGCGGAGTATCAGGCTGATGATGATGGAAAATTTTTCATCATCATCATTATAGCGGCCGAAAGACTTCCACTGATGGAAGAAGGCCTCCCCATATATACTATATTTCGATAGCGTAGGTTGTCAAATTTTTGTAGCAACATATCTAGCGGGAGTCGTAGGTATAGAGATATCGTATTGAAAAGTCACAATAATATAGATTGACTGATGGAAGTGCCATGTTAATTTTTTTTAAGCTATCGCTATTATAATATTGATTTTCTGAATTTTAGTCTGTCACTTCGGGACAAAGGCTGCCCCGAAATATCTTTATAATTGCCGGTCTTTTGTTACTCTCATCTAGCAACTTTCAGCAACTCCCACAAGATCATCGGTCCATATAGTCTACCCACGCTGAGTCTTCCGGTTCGTTATGGCCACTCGAGAAGTGGTCTGGCCTAGCGGCCGTCAGTTTTAACTTCTATTTCAATGCCTACTGCCACTTTAAAAGTATTCATATTTATGGACTTTGAATTGTTGTGCGTGTACATAATGTTTAATTATTCTAATTTGTGTAATATTTGCATACCATCATCTGTTTAGACATGTAGTGACTAATTATAATTTATAAGACCTGTATTTATATGACCATGTTTAAGGCAAATAAATTTATCTTATCTTATCATAATAACTTAATATACTCTAATATATTTCTAAAATTCCTTATCACTATTTTCAATATTTAAAAATAGTGGATAAGGAATTTTTTTAATATATATTTTAACCAAGAATTGCAAAACTGAAGTGGCAGTGGGCGGGGCACATAGCTCGTAGAACCGATGGCCGTTGGGGCAGAAAGGTTCTTGAGTGGCGACCACGAACCGGAAGACGCAGCGTGGGCAGGCACTCTACAAGATGGACCGATGATCTTGTGCGGGTCGCTGGAAACTGCTGGATGCGAATAGTGCAAGACCGGCAATTGTGGAGATCTTTGGGGGAGGCCTTTGTCCAGCAGTGGACGTCTATCGGCTGATATGATGATGATGATGATATTTTAACGAAATATAATATAAAAAAAAACATATGAAAATGTTTGAAGATTACATTTTAACATAAAATATATCTTTAAAGAAATTAACTTTTCATATGCAATGAAGCCACGGACGCATCAATTCGCTTTTATACGTGATCACAATCTCGCATGATGTTAAGTTGACATGTGGCAGTTGATACTAGCCTTAAATAACCCATATAGCTGGAAACATATTGTTCGTGAATAAATTCCACAACTTGGCTGAGCATATAATGAATTTTATGTATATAATAGCCATTGTATATTTTGATAGCGTGGGTGCGATTGTCAAACTTTTGTACCAACATAACGGGCGGCAGTCGTGTGGAGACATCGTATTAAAATTTCACAAAAATAAAGTAAAAAGTAAAGTAAATTGAACAGCAACTTCTATTAATGTACAGAAGTGGCATGTTAAATCTTTCACTTGGAAGTTTAAACTACTATAATATTCAATTTGAAAATGTCTAGTCGCTCAACATACGGAAGCTAGTCGACGGTGGAACACAATAGGGTCCCTTGGCACCTCTGACATGTACTCGTTTGGCAGGAAAAGAGAAATGGGAAGGTGCGGAAGAAAAGAATTTATTATGTTCTTAAATTAAATATTTAGGCTAAACTAAAAGTATATAAAGAAGACACTTAATAGTTAATTTAAGGTAAAAACTTTGCAAGCAGCTACCGTTACTGTAGAAATCATTTTAAATAAATATAAATTAAACTGAGCTCTTGAACGGACCAAATATTTAAAGCCAAAGAAGCCATATTTATTTAACAAAATTTTACAATCCTCAAAAAGAAACTAATATATATATATATATATATATATATATATATATATATATATATATATATATATATATATATATATATATATATATATATAACATTTATCATTTCTAACTATTTTACTAGTAAAGGTATAGTATGGCCACTACCCATACTATACCTTTACTAGTAAAATAGTTAGACATGATAAATGTTATATATATATATATATATATATATTAGTTTTTTATATATTACCATACCATTACCATAGTGTCAGAATGTTGTTTCAAGCCGCCGAATAGGCCTCTGAGATGGCTTAACGACTGTTATATCTCCCTCTCAACTTCCATTCGGCTGGCCCGATCACACTTCTCGTAACGCACTCATCATGCATTCACCAGCATACTACTCGTTAAGCGCGCTTACAGCAGTTTTACTTTAATAAATAAATATATTAGGCTATTAGTATAAACATGTATAAAATATTAATGCCACTTCCGTCATATCTGGCGCATTAATTCTGTGGCGTATCACATTGTGCACGTTCCTCCGCTACCAACGTCGCGTCGCTGAGATTTTCCACAAAATACAACCATGACGCCGAGGCCCGATCGATACCCGCCTTACGAACGCATGCCTGTCACTACACTAAATAAATGGGCCAACAATCTTTTGGAGAACTCCTTTTAAAACTGGCAACTCTGTATTTCCAACCTCATTCAAAAAAAGAGTTTTTGTTAAGTTTCTGTGTACCTGTGACGTCGTATCTGGAGTTCCATTCGGTTTATGCGGCAGGTATTTAAAAAATAACAACTGTTATATTGATTACTTTTTTTGCTTATAGTGTTTATGAATTAATCTAGTATATACAAGGTGTAATATAAGTAGAAGTAACTTGAGGAGCTTAATTTGCCTAATAAACTGAACAAAGTGTACCACATTAAGGTGCAAAATTCACATAAAAATAATTGATTCCCAATACAAGAATAACCATCAGCTGATGATTTTGTATGGGAAGGCCAAAAATATATTTTGTGTATTTTTTATATCCTGGGACATTATTCACACGGGACTGATGTACTACATATTATACTTCTTTTCTATTCTAAGTACATACTTATTACAGATAATTACACCCAGAGTCGTGTCAAACAGACATGATCGACACAGAAATATCTGTCTTAGGTGGGAATCGAACCCACGACCTGCGGCTTGAAAGGCAATCTACCAACCACGCCAACTGATTATTACACGCCATTACACTAACTGATTTAATTTTATTTATTTATTTTCTTGGATAATTTACGTTACAGCCTTTATAACTACTTTCATTCACTGTGGTGCATAAACTTGAGAGGTTTATCTTCACTGAAGTGGAAAATGACGTTGACTTCCACGTTACTTCCATATTTTTATAAATATCCGCTATAACTGACAACCCTATTAGACCTTCACTTTCTACAGAACGAATGCAATCCACTTGGAGTAAGGAAATTTATACAAGTGATTTTCAATTTCTTACATGAAAACCTTTAACCCTTATAGCTAGATCTAAGATGGGTTGCACTTGTGGCATTTTTGTAGAATCTGAGTGTGGGATATGTCTATAAAAATGCTTGTATAAAAATCCTGGGATTTGCGGAAATATTGCTGCTGAAGTCTACTGAACGAAAAATAGGTCAGCTGTTCAAGTGGCGTAGCTACTCGAAGACTTATACCAGACGTTCAATTAATAACAAGTAGACCAATTTGACTGGAACCTTGGTATTGATGCTGGTAGTGAAACCAGTAGCTATAGCACCCAGAACACAGGTTCCAAGTTCCAGGATACAGCACATCATCAGCCTGATATCAACCACTGCTGGACTTAGACCTACTCCAACGTTCCCATTAATCTCCATTCATCCTTCCATGTATAGTATATAGTATCCAGCGGTTTCCAGCAACCCGTCGGTCCATCTTGTAAGGGGCCTGCCCACGCGCCGTCTTCTGGTTCATCGTCACAGAAAATAACATTACAGTAGCGCCACAGAAAAGTAGTGATCGTCCATTTTAAAGCGTGAATAGTATCGTGATAAATGACGGCAATAAAATGTTATTGTCTTTTATCTAACAGCCACTAGTTTCTCATTGATCTGTGACATCACACAGTTTGCATTATAAATAGTTGTAAATTTGTTTCGGCGTTGTACATTTACGGGTTTTTTAGCGTTTCATTATGTCCCGTTACAGTTTCTTGTGTGATAGGCAAACGAAATGGTGAACAAATGTGAAATGTGTGAAGTGAAATGGTGCTTATGATACTGAACGAAGAAGAATGTGTAGAAGATAAACAAACTTGGTCGAATTCCATACAAAAATATTGATCAGCTGACGCATTTTGTATGGAGAATCATAAATATATACACATATTTTATAAACTGGTTTTAAGCAGTTCTGTTCTATGTGGAATAGCAAAAAAATACAATGCTATCTGCGGGGACGTAGACGTTTTTATGAATGCGCATCCCACTTTAAAAAAATATGCTGAGATAGTTTGGCCATTTAGAACGGATGAATGAAAGAAGATTGTTAAAAGAAGTATACCTGGCCTGTGTGAATGACAACCGGAAGATCAGGTCAGAAGTACCCTAAACCAGCGAGCATTTATGAAGAAAATAATGTCAGTAAACGAAGCGAAAGAGGTGTGCAAGGATCGTGACAAATGGAAGTCCGTTGTCTCTGCCTAGCCCTCTGGGAGATAGGCGTGAGTTTATGTATGTATGTATGTATTCCACTTAAAAAACCAGTCTTGATTTTATTAAGTAGGCTTTTGTTTGGTGTATTATTCGTGTAATTTTATTTAGTTAGTTAGTTATTTTATTTAAGATACATCGTGAAAATGTTTTGGCGAGACCTTTGTCCAGCAGCCGACGTCACTCGACTGACATCATGATGATATGTTATTAGTTATTCAAAGTAAGCCTAAAAATATGTTGATTTATTTTTTTAGTTTATTTCAATTAAGTTGTAATTGTATTTATGTGTCACTGTTATAAAATTTATGCGCATGCTGTGACACCTTAAAATGTTGTGTATTTAATTATATTTCTATGCTTAATTTTCTCGAAGTAAGTAATAATGTAAAAACTACTGGTTATCCAAATAAATAAATACCTAATCTGGATTGGTTTACTACTACTGGATACACTGCGCTACGTAAAAAACACCATGTTGTGCATTTAATTTTATTTCTATGCTTAATTTACTAGAAGTAAGAAACATAGTAAAAACTACTTTTATATGTGTGCAGTTTCCTCATCTCTGTAGAGCAGCTCGGAAGCAGATAAACTCATTTCTTGTTTTAACCGAGAAAGATCATAGCTAAGTTTCATTGAAATCGATAAGCTATTAAAAAAGTTTCGCTTTTATCGGGCCAGTAGGGTACGGGCGGTTATTAGAGTTAACTGCAAAGCTTTGTCGTTGACATTTATGCGGCCAAGCTGTTGAATTTTCTCCCAGAAAATCTCCAAAAGGCTCCTCTCTCTCCGAGTTAAATGACACTTACAACATGGATTTGTTAAAGGCCAGAGACAGTTTCCACATTAGACTACATCCCTGCTTACCATCGGGTTGAATTGTGGTCAAGCACATGCCCAATTTGTATCAAAAAAACATGCGGGGCAGTCCTAGGAGACTGCTTTTAGAACTGAAAACTACTTTTTACAGTTTTAATCTAAATCATCAACGATATAATAGTTATACATATAGCTCATGGGAAGCTTATTTTCTAACTCCTTCTTTTCTCTTTCTGATTAAATTCGTTGCGGGATCCAAGACAGTTAAAGCGATTCCCCGGGACATGCCTGAGCCTCACTGCTCAGTGCCATTTCATTGTGTGCCACTGTTGCTCGTAGCTTACAGGATTTGTAGTGGTGGGTAAAAGGGAGTGTGACGTGACAATGACGCGAGATTCGCGCTCTTTCGGCTGATATGATTATAAAAAAATGCATCAGCTCATCATTATATGTATGGACCTAATATATATTCTTTACGTATTTTACTCAAAGGCAAATTAAGCGCATTAACTTACGTCCACTATTTATGTAACATCTTATATATGTGACAGTTTGAAGCTGAGAGCTCTCATAAAACAAACTGCTACGCCGTAGCACATTTGGTGGAGATTACTGTAAAAGTCGGTCGATCCTCGCACCGCTATTCGTGTGACCCGAATATACGTAACTGCCTACGGGATTTCTCTCACGTTTGGGAGTTTTAATCGGTCCAATCAACTGGTAATCCTGTAGTTCTGTATACTGCTACGTTAAAATTGTGTTCATCACGATTCCAGTTTCTTTAACGGTTTTGGATTATGATTAATTAATGGAAACAGGAATCAAGATGAGCCGCTAAAGCATAAGTGTATCGTAGCAAGCAACTTAGCCTATGAACGCTTGGAATACTTAAAGTTAAGTTAAACTTAAGTTTTAGGTATTAAGCTTCTAAGTGTTGGAACAACCACCGCCGATAAGTAATATCAATAAATTAATGTCAAATCTAAAATAAATCGTTAACTTTTGAAATTCAGTTTTCCAAAACTTAGAATTTAAACGCTTAGTAGTTGTCGGAGTTATGAAACATTTGAGCATTGCATGCACAATTGGTACGCATCTAATTTATAATTTTATAAGACTTTTAAGTCAGTTCGCGATCAACCAACGACCGAGCTTAATTACCATTTACATAACCAAATACCATTTAACCATTACATTTACATAACCATTTATAACAATTAACTAAATAAAGTACCATAAGTAATAAGTGTTTAACCATAGTTTGATCAATAAAATAAAAAATAAAAATGGTTTTTATTCACGTAGACTTAAAAAGCGCTTGTAAATAGTCAGAACATGTTTGTAGTAATACAGTTATTATTTCTTGTTACTTATAACAGATATTTAGGTACACGGAATGTTAAAACATTTACACAATTTATTTTATAATAGTAGTGATATTTAGCTGGCTTGTACCAATATATATAATCCTACATATATTATTTCTGATCTTAATATATGTAGCATTAAT
Organism: Pseudoips prasinana; assembly: GCA_951640165.1. Classification (NCBI taxonomy): domain Eukaryota; kingdom Metazoa; phylum Arthropoda; class Insecta; order Lepidoptera; family Nolidae; genus Pseudoips; species Pseudoips prasinana. Next base: position 41,699,702 of record OX621234.1, read on the forward strand.
TATGTATAAAACAATTAGCTCGCGCCGAAACATTAGTTAAACATATGAAGTTTCACCGACATTTAGGTATATTTCGGATGACAGTTGGCCACAGTTGAAAATCAGCGCTATAGTCCTCTGTGGCAGAATGCTGAACGGTGACGTGTTAGTCACTAAGGTCCTAAAAAATTATTTAGAAGCATTAAGATAAGAAAGAAAATGTTTTCATTGAACACATACCTACTATACATTGAAATTAAGTTTGTACAAATCTTATATTTACTTACATACTACCAAAAAACTAAACAATATATCTATATGTTGTACCCCAAATTCCCAAAATATTTTCTTATTACTTCTTTTATGTGTATAATAAAGATATATTATGTCTTTCTTTAAAAACATTCTTCCATGATACCTACTCGATTCATTGCAGTTTGCAGTGATCCAGTCTTATATAATGTCCTCATCAACCCACATTCCAAAATTGCTGCTAAAACTTAATGTAAGTACATCTGGCATCCTGTATTTCGAAAAGTTCCTAACATCGGACGTCTCAAGCGGCGCTGTAGGCCCAGAAGTCTGCGGATCGATCGGCCCGCTGTCAAGCACGTGCGTTCGTGCGCTGAATGTGAACATCGAGTCTCTCGACACATACCGAACCCGTCATGATGAGGGCCCGACATTGGAATATTGATAAGTAGGTATCTACATTCTTTCTGATACAGCCGATCGTAAAAATAATGGAATATTAAGTAGATATCAGTTTAACATTCAAGTCGTTTTAGGGTTCTAAAGTATAATAGGGAACCTTGGCCTGTTGGTATAACCTGGGGCTCTACCGGCTAAGTCGCCGAACATCGTTTTAGTGAATGGCGTTCAAATAAATAAAGGTTAAAAATTACTTAATCAATCGTTAAATCGGCTTCCATGAGCACATACACGTTGAAGCGGATTTAACGATTGGTTAAGTAATTTTTAATCTTTATTTATCTGAACGCTATTTAAGAAATCGATGTTCGGCGACTTAGCCGGTAGAGGCCGTGACTGTTAACTGGGTTCCATCCCCACAGAGGGGGTCTACCGGCTAAGTCACCGAACATCAGGATAGTGATCGGCGTTCAAATAAATGAAGGCTTATAATTACTAGATCATTCGTTCAATCGGCTTCGACGACGTTAAAAATCGATTCCGGACCATTTATGATGCACATGTGCTCATGGAAGCCAATGGGGCGAATCATTTAGTCATTTTTATCCTTTATTTATTTGAACGCCGATCATTATCACGATGTTCGGCGACTTAGTCGGTAGCCCCCCAGGACAAACCTTTGTGTGATAAGGACAAAAATTTCTTAAACTCTGGAACTAATCTTGGGGCTCACAAAGAAATTAACAGATGTAGGCAAGTTCATGTTTTTGAAAGACACGTAAGTGGTTTAAGTGTCTGTATTTCGAACCTGATAATTTCGGACGTTCAACGTTATTCCTGCATCTGATGCCTTTTATTGTTTTCCCATTACCCGTGTCATCAGAGTTATCTCGACCCTACTGAGTATCTGAGTAAAGGCATAGAGAACATGAATAAACCTGTATTTGTGTATACAGTAGTCTCTGGTAACTGTTAGAACTGGTTGCCATGGCAATTTCGATTAGTTCATACCACCACCCCATCAGCAATTCAAAGTAAAATGTATACGTACTTGGAGTTAAAATATTTTGGAATTGCTTAACTGACAGACAGTAAGGCTGCCATCAGAACGACTGCATTGCAGCAACCGATGTATGCAGTCGAACGTACGACTGTATGCAGTTTATGTATCAACTGCACGCGGTTTATTTTTAATATTTTTTTGGTTAAGGGACAGCAACAGCGCTAATAACTAGACTTAAATACTTATAAAGAATACACAAAAAGCTAATAACAGCTATCCTCGGAAGATAAACAAAGTTGATTAAACCTAACTTAAATAAGAGAGTAAATGATTGATCCGGCAAAGTGCCATTATATAAAATGATGTAATAAATAGATACATGCATATATATATATATATATATATATATATATATATATATATATATATATATATATATATATATATATATATATATATATATATATATATATATATATATATATATATATATATATATATATATATATATATATATATTAACATAATATACATACACATTTATGTGAATATACTATACATACATACATAGACTCACGCCTATTTCCCAGAGGGGTAGGAAGAGACAACGGATTTCCATTTGTCACGATCTTTGCACACCTCTTTTGCCTCACTTACTGTCATTATATTCTTAATACATACTATACATATAAATAAATTATGCTAAAATAAATAAATAATATGCAATTTCTGATACTAATATAATATACTTGCAAAATCAGTAAGTACGTATTTGCTTTCTATAAACTTCAAAAAATAAATAATAAAAAGAAGTAAAAAAATGCTTAACTTTATCTAAGTATGTAACAAAACATCCAGTAGTTGGTTTTTAAAGATGTTCTTGGGCCCGAACAAGATATCTTAGTCACTGAACCTCTTATTGTGAACGTGATAATATATGTACACTATATTTTTTACCATAATTAGTTGGGTTAAATGGAGTACTGAACAGTTTGGGCGCATTGGATCCGGTGGTAGCATTAAAGCGCGAACGTCGTTACTAACACAAGGTCCGTCATAATAATAACACCTTAATATAGATAGAACCATTGACAATATGTAGTAAAAATATTAGACTAAACTAGATAATTAAACATAATCTCTTGACAATAACTTGATACGAGCTAGCTAAATATCATTGCTATAATAAAATAAATTTTATAAATGTTTTCATACAATGTGTACCTACCTAAATATCTATGTTACTAGAAATAATAATGTATACAACTATATTACTACAAACATGTTCTGACTTTTTACAAGCGCTTTATTAAAGTCCACGTGAATAAAAACCTTTTTTATTTATTTTATTTGTTTTGGTATTTCTCGTACGTTTCTTAGGAACATTGAACTTGATATTTTATGCTACGCAGTCCGTCTGGTGACAACCTAATTCCACAGTAGTAGATTATTATAGAAAACTAGCTGTGCCCCGCGGTGTTACCCGCGTTATATTTTATAAATTTTCTTTGCATAAACCTCACGGAGCCCGAGAGCTTTCCAACGAATGCAAAACCGTGGAAATCGGTTCGTGCGTTCTGGAGTTATAGCGTCAGAAAGGAAAACCCGACTTATTTTTATATAGTAGAGATATCAGCGATAAACTGTTTACGAAACTCATTGGTATTGCACAGGTTTCAAAACACCGTGTGCATCGCCAGTTGGCCGTGCACTCGTAAAATACTCAACATTCTCATAGTCTCGATTGACAGATGATTCACGGTCTAATATATTTAATGTGCAACTAATTAAACTATTCAACATTTGTGAGTTTAATGTTCCATTGCTTTAATTTATGAGCTACAACACCGTTTTAATGTGGGAGCTCATTACATAGACCTCCCTTGTGCAAACACCGTTTCCTATTAATAACCAATGAAATTAAAATATATATAACAATAATATAATATCTAGGGACAATGTCACACAGATCATCCTAGCCCCAAACTAAGCAAAGCTTGTACTATGGGTACCAAGCGACGATATACATACTTATATAGATACATAAATACTTATATACATAGAAAACATCCATGACTCAGAAACAAATATTCGTGCTCATCAGACAAATATTTGCACTTACCGGGATTCGAACCCAGGACCACCAGGTTCGTAAGCAGGAGCACTACCAACTAGGCTATGGTGACCGGCAATTGCCTCATATTCAGCAGCAGTTAAATTCAGGTTTATAAACGATACAGCCCTAGTTTAAAGGCTTAAGTACTTCGTGGAGATGAATTAAACTGCTTTGCAATCCGCTACGTATTAAGGCAAAAACCATAACGCATGCCATAACAAGAAAATACAAGTTTCGGAGATTTATTCTTGGGAAATTAAGAATACATGTACGACGGGCCTGTTGGCGTGGTTGGCAAATGCTTGCTTTTCACGCCGGAGTGGGTTCGATTCCCACCCAGGCCAGATATTTTCAGTTACTTTCATATTTTTTAAGCGAACTCTTCTTTAGGCTCATTGAGCAGTTTTTGGTTGAACAAAAATTATGGAACTCGCATCATTGTCACGTTTCTCATGAGCTACATGTATACATACACATACATACACTCACGCCTGTTTCCCAGAGGGGTAGGCAGAGACAACGGATTTCCATTTGTCACGATCTTTGCATACTTCTTTTGCCTCGATTACTTCTTACTTCATTATTTCTAGCTATACGTATACTGTGTATATATGTGTACTTTTTGCTCGTGTCATCGTCATGTCACGCTTCCCATGACCTATATGTATACTGTGTATACATATAGGTCATGATAAGCAATGGAAGGTCATGGTCATCTCCGTGCGTTATTAGTATCATCATGTCAGCCGAATAACGTCCACTGCCGGACAAAGGCCTCCCCAAAAGATTTCCACAATGGTGTTGGGTCCATCATTTGGAGGGACATGCCATAATCGCCACGCTTGGTAGATGGGTTGGCGCAGTATAATGGTCATAGGACCCAGAGAAACGTTGCTGCTTGTCCTCTGATATATATTCCCTCGGGACGACTTCTACGCCTTCCATGGGAGATTGGTTGGCGATATTATTAGCCGTCAGTCACACAACAGTGTTATTAGAAGACATTATATGTATATACATAATACATAATATATACAAAGAGTATATCTCGATTTTTTTTAAGTAAAAGTTTTTAATTTGTTATAATAACAATTCTACTTAAAAAGAACACAATTTACAAATAGAAAATAGCATTTAAGTCACAATCTGCGGGTAGTGTGCCCAAAAAGCTGGTAAGGTTGCCTCGTTGTATAGCCAAGCTGATACGCTGGCCGAGGTACACTCCCGCCCTTGGGTCACCTGAAGTTTCGACAAGGCGTCTGGACAAGCTTTTCACAAATTTCCGCGTGTCTGATCCCCATGGGCTCATAGTTTCAAACCCAAACGGAAGAAAAATATACCCGTCACCGATGGAAGCGTACTTTCTCCGCTTAAGGCCCTCTGCTAGATCGGCGGCAGCACCAGTTTGTTTGGACGTTAGATTACAAGTGAAACAATAGTTTTCACTTCTATCGGCAGTCTCTAAAGATTGCTCCGCATATCTTTTTATACATAATATCTAGGGACAATGTCACACAGATCATCCTAGCCCCAAACTAAGCAAAGCTTGTACTATGGGTACCAGGCGACGATATACATACTTATATAGATAGATAAATACTTTTATACATAGAAAACATCCATGACTCAGAAACAAATATTCGTGCTCATCACACAAATATTTGTGTGATGATATTTTCACTTACCGGGATTCGAACCCAGGACCACCAGCTTCGTAGGCAGGAGCACTACCAACTAGGCTACGGTGACCGTCATCGTTTTGTGTTACTTATTAAGAGGCTGAAGTATGTGGTTTCCTCAGAGTTTAGGTGTTCAATCGTACACGAATGCGTGCGCAATGACAGCTGCTAATTGAGTTAGTGCTCGTCGTCACTTGGCAGCGGCTATGTAGGTCAGAGAAATATTGTGTGGCGCTGCTGCCATAACAACCAAATTTCAGCAATTTACGTACTCTTTTTTTTAAAGAAAGAAAGAAAATAGTAATACTTGGCGTGTTTGGTAAATACTTGTGTTTCACGCTACGTTCGATTCTCATCCATGACAGAGATGCGATTGACCTGAGTCTGTCCTGGTGTAAGTCTTAGTATGTATTCACAAAAAAACGTTATCTATGCACAATCGCCAGCACATCAAGCTGCCCCAATCTGTCAAATTTCCCCAATTGAAAGTGAACCTTATACTTATGTAATAAAGTTGAAAATCTATAAAAAATAATTGACAGATGTGCTGGCGTCTGTACATAGTATCAGTTATATGGATTCCATAGTACAAGCTCTGCTTACTGTATGTACTTACAACTGGTTTTCTTTTATAAATTGTGTGTTGATTAAATCATATTATTATTATATAAAAGAAATACATAATAACAGACATGTATATGTAAGTACATAAAAGCTACAATATTATGATATCACATATGACAATATGTAGTAAAAATATTAGACTTAAAATAGATAATTAAACTTAAAAATAATCTCTTGACAATAACTTGATACGAGCTAGCTAAATGTCATTGCTATTATAAAATAAATTTTATAAATGTTTTCATACAATCAATACAATGTGTACCTAAATATCTATGTTACTAGAAATAATAATGTATAATACTATATTACTACAAACATGTTTTGACTATTTACAAGCGCTTTTTTTAAGTCTACGTGAATAAAAACCTTATTTATTTATTTTTATCAATAAATAAGCACGAAGTTAACATCATTACAGCCTATATGGACTGTAACACTGATTTTCAGCTTCCAGCCATAATGTGCCACCAGTTCGCTAGGCACATAATATTATTATCCAGCGGTTGCATGTGATACGCGAGAAATTGAGTAAAGTATTATTTTAATATACTTATACCTCTATTTTCACTCACGCCGTATATTCCATAACATACTCGTACCAATAAACGAAGGAGCAAAACTTAATAGTGATTTAAATTTGGAATTGACTATTTTATAATGTATGTTATGAATAGATATTAATTTAAAAATGTAATTCGTTTCAATGTTGCAACATCGGCGTTATTAACAAACATAATGGCGTGCTTACTTCATCGTAGGGGCTGTGGTTACCCAGTGTCTGAGGTCTTAAGCCGCCCATTGTCGGATATGGCTTAACGACTGTTTTATAACCTCTACTACCAGAAACGACAGTTGTACAGACGCCAGCACATCAAGCTACCCCAATCTGTCAATGTCAAACTTGAGAAACCTTTTTTTCTGGAAAAGTGGACTGGATGGAACGACGGCGACCATGGCTCATGTGTAATGGTCTATATCAGGGACTAAGTGCGGAATACCATACCCTAGGATAGTAGTGGAAAACAGTGGTTAATCAGTGTCAGAGTTGTTCAAGCCGCCCAGTAGGCCTCTGACATGGCTTAACGACTGTTGTCTAATGACTACAACCGGGACAGACAGCTTAACGTGCCCTCCGACGCCCAGAAATGAAATAGACATTGGCGGTCACCTATGACCGCAAGGCTAGTTGCTTAACCTCACCAACCGCTTACGGACCGGTAAGAGGATCTGGATATGATGGCCTCCTCTTTGATGATGATGAAACCCTTATTTTCAGTGACTCACTGAGAATTTAACCTATATCCGCTTTATTCCCTTTCCCTTTATCATCGTAATCCCAAACCTTGTCAAAAGGCTAAGTTATTCTTGCAAGTCATAATAAGGAAAGAGGTTAAAATTGCGGGACGCGTCCCGTCCCGAGCAGTTTTGGCCCAAATGTATCTATGCTATGTAATGTTATGTGTGGAAACTGGATTGTTGATTATTTGTAATATAAATAACTAGCGGTGCCCCGCGGTTTTACCCGCGTTAAACTATTATATTTTGTGTGTCAGGGTGTCAGCTAACTCAATACCAAATTTAATAAAATCGCTTCAGCCGTTTAGCCGTTAAGATGTAACAAACATAGACACTCACACACACTCACAAACTTTCACCTTTATAATATTAGTGTAATGTCCTCCTGGTCGAATTTAGGTTAGGCGGTCTGTCTTAATGGAGACCAGCCATAGTAGCAATCTCCGCGATATATATTATAGTGCACAAGTGTGTGCGCAAACACAGAGGCACTTTCTGTCCATCACTCACATGAACCGATGGGACGACTCGTGACACGGCCGGAAAAAGATCAGGTTCAGTATCAGGGCCGGCGGGTTTACATGCAATCCGAGGCCGAGGGATGTAATTACCACAGCAAGTACCAGATTCCGAAAAGAATTGCAATACTGAAGTACAGTGGGCGGGGCACATAGCTCCTAGAACCGATGGCCGTTGGGGCAGAAAGGTTCTTGAGTGGCGACCACAAACCGGAAGACGCTGCGTGGGCGGGACCTCTACAAGATGGACCGATGATCTTGTGCGGGTCGCTGGAAGCTGCTGGATGCGAATAGCGCAAGACCGGCAATTGTGGAGATCTTTGGGGGGGGGCCTTTGTCCAGCAGTGGACGTCTTTCGGCTGATATGATGATGATGATGACCAGATTCCGGGCTGATACAAATAATTTTTTATTTTTACAGTAATATCTCAAAATCACTTTGCAGCCCGAACCGGGATTTGAACCCAAGGAACTCATGTCTATGGTTAAACTCGCTATTGCTAGTCCAACGTGTGTCCAAGCAGTCCAAGCAGATGCACTTCGTTCTTTTTACTTCATCTGATTCAAAAGATGCTATTTTCTTTTGGCTTTGTCCCTAAATGAAAAATATAATAAATTTGAAGATTTTCATTCTCTTCCTAAATATAATGTATATTTATAAAGATTAAGTCTAAAATACATATAAAGAGAACCGATCGGGCACATATTGTATTCGCCTTATGTAAATAATATATAATACTATAACTTATGATGACAGTAAGTATTTAAATCTTAAATAATTTTTGGCAATAACCTCAAGAAAATTATCTATTTTACTAAGCCATTGCTATCATAGATTAAATTATAAATCTATTTAATCAAATGTAGATCACGGTCTAATAATCTATTTGTACCTTGAAGTAAGTATTGACGGTCACCGTAGCCTAGTTGGTAGTGATCCTGCCTACGAAGCTGGTGGTCCTGGGTTCGAATCCCGGTAAGTGCAAATATTTGTGTGATGAGCACGAATATTTGTTTCTGAGTCATGGATGTTTTCTATGTATTTAAGTATTTATCTATTTATATAAGTATGTATATCGTCGCCTGGTACCCATAGTACAAGCTTTGCTTAGTTTGGGGCTAGGATGATCTGTGTGACATTGTCCCCAGATATTATTATTATTATTATTAAAGTATATATAAATTTAATAATACTATCTCTATTTATAAGCACATTGGTAATGTTTATGTAATAATAGTAATTCCGTGCTTCGGAGGGCACTGTCCCGGTTGTAGCTATTAGGTAACAGTCGTTAAGCCATGTTGGAATCCTACTGGGCGGCTTGAACAACTCTGACACTAGGGTAACCACTGCCCATACGATAAGTAAGTAAGTACAGACGCCAGCACACCCCGCTACCCCAATCTGTCAAATTTCTTTTATAGATTTTCAACTTTCTCATATAACCATAACCTGTCACCATGCTGTATCTCATGAACCGTAATTTTTATGCAGTTGAAATGTTCACAAACGATGTATTGCTGTTGCCGCTATAACAACAAATACTAAAAGACAAAAGAATATTTAAAGGGGCTCCCATACAACAAAGGTGAATTTTTACTCATTGTTATAGATAATGGTACGGAACCCGTCGTGCGCGAGTCCGACTCGCACTTGGCCGGTTTTTTTTTTTGTTTTCCGCTTGCCCACGCTCTACTGTGGCTGCGCACTATGAGTTCTTTTGGGGACTTAGAACTATATAAGAAGTTAATTCACATTGCTCAACAGATTAGATATACAAATGTTTAAGTTGTAAACTTATCCCCGAATATTTTCCAACATGGCGAATGTGTGAGGCATTCATTAATCATTTTACACGGTTAACGTTAGATTAAATTTTGACAAGCAGAATTTCAAACACGGAGCCATATTAATAATGAAAACCACGCCGATAATATAAGCTTAAATTAAATACAATAAAACGATCACACAAAATGAACGGCAGTCTAATATTAATGGGAATAACTTATTGTTATTTTAATGTTTACAAGGCTTGGGAAGGATCAAAATTTCCGCCCGAAGGATCAGTTGTATTTGTCCAGGGTAATGTAAACGATCAGGGGTCGTATTGCGCTTTATAATTAACTAACTGTTTTGGAAGACGCTCTGCTGCTCTAAAAATAGAATATAAATTGGAATATGTTCTATTGTAAATCCAAAATGTTCAGAGACTCACTCAAACACACTCAAAAAATTTATCACGAGCGGTCCGGCAGTTTAGAAGGAGCGCAGTCAACTGTCATGTATCAGAGTTGGGATTAAATTATTATGCACACATTTTTTTTTATAAATTAAAATTTCTGAATAAGTCTAGTCATTCTTGAGTTATGCGCTTAACTACATTCATTTTCATTTTCTTTTTCAGATGTCTAAGAAATGCATAATAACATTTAGCGTATCGAAACAGTGAAACTAAGCAAGGGTAGCTGACTGCCTTGGTGGGGCCAGAAGTGGTATTTGTCCAGAACAGAAGACCATCACAAGGTGAAGGTCTTAGTTAAATTGCAACAAATTTCGAACCCGTCATACTAGCGTCTATATAGCGTATCAAAACAGTGAAACTAAGCAAGGGTCGCTGACCGTTCTTTGTCAGGTTTGGAGTGGTCTTAGTCCAGAACAGTCACAAAGTCAATCGTCACAAAGTGGTCTAAATTAAATTGCAAACATATGTTGGAACCGAAATTTGAACCCGTCATAATAATATGACGCCATTGCCATGCCATGCCATTGTATAAAACAAATGTAGTACTTAAGGTCGATGAAATTGAATCGGATATTGAGGTATTAGTAGTAGATGACATTCACATGCAGACGTCATTCATTGTTGGTCAGTTCAATTTTACAGAATTGCCGTTTATTACAGTTTTAAAAAACGTAAAATAGTATAGCTACTATTTTAGGACTTTATCACACTATTTAGCCACATTAAATCATGAAGGTAAGTGATACATTTGAGCAATAAACCATTACTTTGACTTTAAAAGTAGAGTAATATAAAAAAAATATTGAAGAGCTAGATAGATAGGTAAAATTTGTATACCACTTCACAGAATAAAAATTTGGATGTATATACATAGTTTCAATTTATGTACAGACGCCAGCACATCCAGCTACCCCAATCTCTTAAATTTCTTTCATAGATTTTCAACCTTATTATAAAAGTATAAGGTATACTTTCAATTAGGGAAATTTGACAGATTGGGGTAGCTTGATGTGCTGGCGTTATCACAGCTCCTCCCTCGTTGATGATGGCGTGATAATATGTAGCCTATATGTTGACCCGACCTCTTAGTAATATTCATGCATAATTTGAAGTAAATCCATGCAGTACTTTTTGAGTTTAGCCCGGATTCAGACAAACAAACAAAAATTCAAAAAAATATATTTATGGCTTCGATATCGTTTACAGATCACGGCCCAAGTATCCTTTTTAAAAATATTCAATGTTTAGTTTTGACTTCCCTACGATTTTATTATACGTGTACTATATAAAAATAAGTCGGGTTTTCCTTCCTGACGCTATAACTCCAGAACGCACGAACCGATTTCCACGGTTTTGAATTCGTTGGAAAGGTCTCGGGCTCCGTTAGGTTTATAGCAAAGAAAATTTATAAAATTTAACGCGGGTAACACCGCGGGGCACAGCTAGTGTAGGTATAGATATAGATTGGTGGTCTTATCGCATAAGAGAACTGGCAAGTAAAAACAAACATTTCGTTCTCTAAGCGAAAATGTCATTGTGCGCTGATTTGAACGAAGCGTCTGTCACTGAATCAAAGGAGCCTGCAGAGTAACGCCGCAACACCGCCACGCCTCAGTTGGCACGGTGGCACCAGGTACTAAAATAGCATTCAATCACTAAACTAAAGTTCAATGTGTTCATAAACAAGCTTGTAAACATCGGTGATTTTACATCTGTTGAAATAAATTAAAAATATTATTTGGAATTGCTTATGTCATTAATAGATCATATGTTAAGCAACTGTGTTCTTGGGTAACACTATTGACTCAAAGCTACAATGGAGCCCACAAATAGAAAAAAAAAACTTGTGTGTACTTATGTACACGCGTTAGAAGTTATACATCTTAATATACAACTTGAACATAGTTATCAATTTTCATACCACCTAGAACTAACTTCATGCTGTAAAATTTTTTGGTATCGGTGTGCGCGCGCATCGTAAAAATTCACTCACATCATTTTTCTCCATCGCGCCAAAAGAAGTATAACTTCAAAAATGACCGGCAAATTAAGTTCTGCGGCATATGCAGTGAAAACAGGTCCGGTACGTAGTTTCGAATGTTGCTGTAGCGACTCACGTTGTGGTGAAAATATTTTAGCGAGGTACGCTGGGGCGAAAACATATTGAAGCGAAAGCCATGAAGTCCAATGACACCGCAGCGAAATCCATTGTGGCGAATAAAGTTAGTCCTAGACTATTTATAGATATAAAATACTGCTTAACTAAAACGGTTAGATACGCCCTTATAATCCTTATATCGTGCTCAGCACAAGAATTATAACTACATCACAAACATATTGCACTCTCACCGCTAATACGGGTATTGACTTGAGCTGGAAACTTGAGTTTACTGTGGTGCCAAAGTTAACACAGCTTCATTGTATCTGATACATACGATGTTAAGAGTGTGATCTGATTATAAATAAGGAAGAAATACCAGAACTGTAAGTGTAGTTGCTTACAGTTTTGGAACCAAATCGTGTAGTGAACCAGGTAAATCAAACATTATTCTAATTATTATGCATGATATTGTAAAAAAAAACTTGTGTGTACTTATGTATGCGCGTTAGAAGTTATACTTCTTAATATACAACTTGAACATAGTTATCAATTTTCATACCACATAGAACTAACGTTGCACGACGCGCGCGCATCGTAAAAATTCACTCTCATACATTTTCATACCACCTAGAACTAACTTCATGCTGTTATTTTTACGGTGTCGGTGTGCGCGCGCATCGTAAAAATTCACTCTTATCATTTTTCTCCATCGCGCCAAAAGAAGTATAACTTCAATAAGAAAAAAAACATATCATTAAATAGAATTACAAAAATTGATTTATTACATTGTTTTGAAAAATACAGCATCTGGTTCACTGGCAATATAGGCTTATTGCCAGTAAACCAGATGCAGGGCTACAGTGGCTATAGTGTGAAAGTATTGAGCAGAAAGTATACAGTGTTCAGAAATACCAGTTTTGTCACCTCACAAGTGCTGTTTTCCATTATTACAGAACACGGGACTATCTGCATAAGCTGGAACTATTCAAATCAACTAGATGCAACATAGTTAAATGTATCTAGCAAATACAACGCGACTTACTTCCTGGATATGACGATTGACATGGTTGGTAAATGCTTCACTTTCTCGCTACGATTCCCACCCAGGACAGATATTTGTGTGCATGGATATATCTGTTTTTCCTAAGTCTGGGTGTAATCTTTTATAAGTATGTATTTACAACAGGAAAAGTAGTATATGTTGTATATCAGTTATCTGGTTTCCATAGTACGAGCTCTGCTTAGTTTGGGACCAGATGGCCGTGTGTGAATAATGTCCCAGGTCCTAGGATATTGTATTAGGAATATAAAACAAATGAATACAGCCTATTGCTTTTATAACGCACTAGCTGTGCCCCGCGGTGTTACCCGCGTTAATATTAATAAATTTTCTTTGCTATAAACCTCACGGAGCCCGAGACCTTTCCAACAAATGCAAAACCGTGGAAATCGGTTCGTGCGTTCTGGAGTTATAGCGTCAGGAAGGAAAACCCGACTTATTTTTATATAGTAGATCACAAAACTCATTAAAAGTGGCTTTAGTGGCGCCTGATTAAGATTACAAAGGCAGGGAGAGTACAAAAGATCCTGGGTCGAAGTACGAACCAAGATAAGACACAAAGATAAGATAAGATCATAAGAACGCAGTTTCTAAGGAATCCGAAACTGAGCAAATGATAAGACTAGATGTGATTCAATTTTCTTAGTCAGAATAATAATTCTGACTGGCTGGACTTAAGAGGAACTAAATATAGTTTTGCCTCTTAAGTCCAGCCAATTTTTAAGATATGAGCGAGTCCTTCTGTCCTTTCCTTCTCATAAGAACTAATACTCCTACTATGTTACGAAGAAATACTATCGGTTCTACGAGCTTTGTGCCCCGCACACTGACACTGCCACTTCAGTTTTGCAATTCTTCGAGCTGTGTCGGTGACTTTGGTTCGTCTGCGGATTTCGACATTTCTGAGGCTATTTGCTATGGCCGAATCAGACCAGGAGGACATTATTAATGTTAGTGTTATTTTGTACGGGACCCTAGGCACCTTTTTTCATTCCATTTGGGAATAATGCCATAAATATTGTTCACAGTAAAATAATTCACATACAAGTCACATTATGTGATAAATGATTTACCAGATGTTGCTAGGATGGCTGGGTGTCTTTTGTTCGAAAATTTTAAGCTGTTTATGAGTACTTAAAGCGACTGTGAAGCGTTGCAATGCGACATTGACAATTTCACAGAGTGGGGTAGGCTTAACTATCTAGAATTTAACTGTTCGAAATATATTTACCTGATTCCGTACACCCAAAGTGTTACTTACAAAGTACACACGCACTTAGATCGCTTCACACAAATGCGTGTTTTAGGAATGAGGGCTACCGTTTTTGTGCTCACCAGTCGGCGCCACTGTCGCGGAAGGTCCACTATAGCTGATCAAAATCATTGTTATTGTGGACGCAACGAATGTTTTTACGAAAAACATTTAAAATCCTGTTAAAGTGTTTCATAAATAGCATGCCGCAGTGTTGTGCAGTCCCCGCACAACACTGCGGCATGCTATTTATGAAACACTTTAACAGGATTTTAAATATTTTTTCAAATATTTATTACAGTCATCGAGCTGTTACTCATTTTGTAATTTATTTAGTTTTAAACCGAAATGTTTAGTTATAATCGCAGTTTTTATTAATAAACAGCGTAACCCGAACAAAAACAGTGTATTTTGACGTTTCGTAGACCTGCCGCGATGCTAGCGCCTCTAGCGGCAAATTGATACGCGGTAGCCCTCATTGATTTGGATTGGGGTTAACCTCTTAAAACGCATATATCTGCACTATGTAGCAGAGCTTACAGGTTGCTTGCATTTGATACGAGGCAATTGTCTCGACCACCAAACAAGGAAACCATACTTATATATTTTGCTTTCGTCCCAAGTATGGATCTTTAGGACCCATAGGAAGCAAAGTAAAAGACAATACTAGAACAACTCCAACAAAAATTTTCTCGTTATCTTTATAAAAATATATATAATAATAATTAATAATAATTTAATTCAGAATAAATTCCATATGTGTTAGTTACAATGACAACTTATAAACTAGTGTTAGTAAAAAAATATTTCTAGCTGCGTGAGCATAGTATAATTACTACTCTTAACTGTACTCGTAACTGTTGATTTGCATGGTCTTCTCAATGGAACTATAGATAACCCATATATGTTGTCCCATTGTTCCCAATTCGTTCCGAACCAGTACACTAGATTGCACCACAGGTATAACATATGAACATGCACTGCGAAAACCCTCTCTCTAGTCACTGTGGCCCTGCATCTGGTTGACTGGAAATTACAATAAGGGATTATTGCTAGTGAACCAGATGTTTCTAGAAAACAAAGCCAATGGATAATACCTACATCCTCTGGAAGGGTGTTAGCAAGGGAGTCCTAAATTTGATCTGCCGGTGTATATCAATCGTAGCTTAAGGCAGAGCGCCTACCCCAGATTAGTAGATGGTGCTGGTTCGAGACCCGCCGGACGATTAATTAATGATATCACTTTTTAAAGATTTGATTAAGGCTTTGTATTGCAAATAAAATAATGCTATTAAATTAAGATGCTGATATTTTTCAAAATAATGGAAATCAATTTTTGTAAATTTTATTTTATAATATTTCATTTTTCTATTCACAGTATCATGCATAATAATTAGAATAATGTTTGATGTACCTGGTTCACTACACGATTTGGTTCCAACACTGTAAGTAACTACACGTACCGTTCTGGTTTTTCTACCTTATATTAATCAGATCACACTCTTAACATCGTATGTAAGAGATACATACAATGAAGCTGTGTTAACATTGACACCACAGTAAACTTAAATCTCAATTCTTTGTATGTACAAGTGTTTGGCGGCTTTATAAACACTCGCTGTTAGGGCATTAGTAGGGCTGCCAATAAAAATCTTTTGCCTACCTATATATTATTTAATTACGGTTTTACAATTTAATAATCGATAGGTGCACAAGAATACAGACCGTAATTGTAAGGGAACATCAGGATTAGGCACATTTTTTACGTGTCATCGAAGAAAAATTTGACGAAGAGAGTCAGAGAAAGAAACGTATATATTTCGCTGGGTCTTCTCAGTTGAGGCGCATTGGATCCGGTGGTAGCATTAAAGCGCGACCGTCGTTATTAACACAAGGTCCGTCATAATAATAACACCTTAATATAGACAGAACCATTGACACTATGTAATAAAAATAATAGACAATTAAACATAAACTCTTGACAATAACTTGATACGAGCTAGCTAAATATCATTGCTATAATAAAATAAATTTTATAAATGTTTTCATACAAAGTGTACCTACCTAAATATCTATGTTACTAGAAATAATAATGTAAACAACTATATTACTACAAACATGTTCTGATTATTAAAAAGCGTTTTTTTAAAGTCTACGTGAATAAAAACCTTTTTTATTTAATTTTATTTTATAATCCGACGGCACGGAAATGGCGGAAATAAGAGTAACATGACGTATACACGTCGATGCAAAGCTTTGGTATGGACTAGTCGTATGTGAAAAAGCGAAGTACAATATATACATCACTTGTACTGTACCGCAAGCGTATTTTTTTTTTATTTTATTCAAATATTGGTATAAATTTATCTACCTTTTGTCAGTTACAACCTTCAAATTGGTAAATAGTTTTGTGTGTAATTCACACAAAACTGTAAATAGTTTAGTGTGAATTACACAATAATAATAAAATATTATTTAAGAAATAATTTAAAATCTTAAATTATAAATGGATACCTACTACCGGAGAATATAATTGTGATATTTTTACGATTTTATATTCATTCTATTCAGATTACATAATAATGATCACAGAAAATATTTTAACATATCATCATCATATCAGCCGAAAGACGTCCAATGCTGGACAAAAGCCTCTCCCCAAGGATCTCCAAAATGGCCGGTCTTCTGCTGCCCGCAGCCCGCATTTTCCCACTACCCTTGCAAGACCGTCGGTTCATTTTGTAGGGTGCCTGCCCACGACAGAACCTTTCTGCCCCATCAAAAAGATATATAAAAATAAAAACATATAAAAAATAAAATACACTTTATTGTACACAAAAAAGGACATTTTACATTGAAACAAAGACTATAATGTACAATGGGCGGTTTAAATACACATAATATTATATATGTATGTATACCCAAGCAGCAAAATGTGGTCTAGTAATTGTCCTGGAACCACCATTTCATTAGGACTATAACGGAATAGTAAGCAATTATAACCACGGAAAAGGGCCCAATTTATAGGCGTATTTTAGCTAATTAAATATCTATAGTAGACTTGGTGAATACCATTTTGACCAATAACGGCCATATAGTTGGACTATGTAAAACTATTTTCTCCCGCGTAGCCAACTATCAGCGCTTAATGGAACCAATCACGCCAATAGTAACCTTATAGTTAGACCACGTAGAACTATTTGCTCTCGCAAAGCTAACTATGAGCGCTAAATGGAACCAAACACGACAATAACGTACACAGTGAATATCTTACAAGCTCATACAAAGTGATGTGAATTGGTGAATGTTGCTATGCACATTTGTAAAGATTAATTAATATTGATAAAGGTAAGTTATTATATTTTTATAATAAATATTATCTAGAATAAGAGTACGGTGTTAGTTAACAATAAGTGAAGCCGTGTTTGAATGTGCATGGCGCAGGTATATTTTCGGTGAAGTGTAGTAAGTTTTTTGTCAAAATTTTTAAGCGCCCCTCGAAATTCACGTTTTCATTAAGTTGAATATTAAAATAATGTTGGTTTCAGTAAGACATACAACGAAAAGTCGCCATCTTGACAAACTTGGTCTTCCCAAATACATTAACAAACCGTTATAGGCGTACTTTGTTTAAAAATGGTAAATATCAGAACTATTGCTTGGCCATATTATTTGGAATTAGAGTTCCGCAAATATTGTAATGTTACTCTATGTTGTTATTAGGTACCGATGTCTTATTTTCATATTTTTGTTTAGGTGTCAGGTGTGAAAATGGTAATGTTTCTGGACGTCGATAGCTTTATAACAAAAAGGGATTTTCGAGCTTTAAAAATTGTTTGAAATATTTTCTACTTCTATTTTTGTGCTTTCCCTTGCTAACTTGGTTTATTGTTCCACAGAATCGTGATCAAGACCAATTTAGTGAGATGCCAACGGTCTCTCGAGAAGATACTCGTTCAAATACTACAAGATCACTTCATTTACAACAAAACTCGGCTACCATTCAATCCGGTTCAGCAATTTTACCTGTATCTTCTTTTGTCGCGCAAAACCCTCAACTTGTCATAACAGAAGCAGAAGAAACACTGTCAGATGTCAGTTTAAATGCTCAACATTGCGTTCTTTACAACACGGATAACCAAATACAGCCTGTCGAGGTTGGTCAAATTCCACAACTTCAACAACGTGAAGTAAAGTCAATCAAAGAAGACATTATAACCATCATACCAAATCAAAATGCACTTTATGAAATACAAACTAACATGTGCTGAGTGCTGTGTCGAAGAGAGATTCAGAATGAATTAAACTCGTACATTAAGACGTAGATGTAGACATGTTATAAGAGATCTAAGAGAACTTGAAGAATTTGAAACAAATACATTTATTCAAAATTTCTAATAAAAAATTGAATGCCGCATGTCGTATTGTATTACAGCCCATTTTCTAAGATCGCTATGTAGTTGAAAATTGGAATTGTTTTCAATATCGCATTCATCTTCTTGTACAGGTTCCTCACTAACACAATCTTCCAAGTGTACATTTAAAATTGCTTTTATCGATTAAACGTTTTTTCGTGCAGAATCATTAAAATAAACATTTTGTCTTAAATTTTCACAATAACAATTTTGTACGGAACCTTCTCATATTTCTACGATTCAACAAAATCAAAATATCCGTACTGAGACTATAACCGAATTTGCAAGACCATTATAAACCAATGTTTTCTTGTTCAGGACACCACGGATATAGTTTTGGATACTAAGTATATTATATTAAACCTTTATAAGCGTGTTAAGATTATAACGATATTGGTATATACCACTATATAACCGCTCCATTTTACTGATAATTGTTCTGTAAAGTAAATTTATAAACCCTTATAAAACCAAATAATAAATGCAAATAGTATCCAGAATGTTTAGTTCTGTTTATCACTCTTATTGGTGTACTTTACTTATAGTGGTTCTATAATGTTTCTTGTTAGTAGTTATAAGCATAGCTTACCAGTTTATCTGCTCTTGAGTGCGTTTACACCCTCGCGATACTTTTATAGGTCACCAAAGCTTATATTTGACTTTTAATTTCGGCCTATAAGTAATTATAAGTTAATGTATAGGAGGAGATATACTATAAGGCCCAACTAACTCCATGCTTGCTATTATAAGCGATGCAGCAAAAACTAGAACCCTTAAGAGAACATTAAAAGTGCTGGAGTCCTATAACGTCTGCACTATAGGATAATTTTGCTGCTTGGGTACGGAATATATATTTTCGTAGAAGTGGGCAGCCCTAAATTCCATATTGGCGGCGGTAGATTTATCCAGTTCAGGGGCGGGCTTGAGCGCAACGAGTGTCATCCAATGTAAACGAAGTATGTAAAGTGCACAATAATAGCAACTCTGCTGCACCCACTCGGTTTAAAGAGTTGGCCATAGTATAAAATTAACAGTACTAACAACGACTTATAATCCTTACTAATATTATAAATGCGAAAGTTAACTCTGTCTATCGCTCTTGCAAGTCAAAACGTAATTTTAACTTGTAATTTAACTGTTTACCATATATTTAATTCTGGGACTGATAATATTCTGAACAGTCATATTGTATCATATTCACTAACACCAATGTCTTATGACAAAAATAACAATGCCCATTTTTCACCTGACTATGTATAGAAATGAAATAAATCTTAAAATGCAGCCTATTGAAATGTAATTTAATTACGCTTATCACAATGTTAAAAGAAACGCAGGAAAAAAATATATTTTAATATTTCTCTACGTCAAGGATAAACTTATTTACCATACTATTTTGAATGCATCTCAACAGTATCAGTGTGTAGTCTCTGATCTCAACTAACTTTTTTCTAGAACGTTCCATTTTATAGACTGCTAATCTATAAAACTCAGAAACATAGTTGAACTGTTTCTTACGTAGTTTTATAGATTATTTTACGTTTAATTTAATCAGTAAGTATAAGTCGTTTAAAGTACAGATAAATGAAAAATAATCCAATAAATAAATACATTAATCATGCAGTATGTCATTAAGTGCACACAAGTGAAACGGATTTTTTTGACAATTGACGAAAAAATTACGTTTTAGACTATAGCTAAGTACTCCTATGTAAACTTCGAGCTTTAATTATAGGTTCTAGCACATTTATTTCCTTATTTTATATTTGGTAAATGGCAAAATGGCTATTTCTGATTAAGGCAAGCAAAGGCCGCCTGCCATTATGCCAAGAAAAGTAAAATTAATATTTTTTAGTCTTCGTAGCGTTTATATCGCAAAAATTACTATATGACATTAAACTACAGGTTTTTTCTTTTTTGTGACTAAACTTACAGGTAGTGTATCTGCTAAATTATCTGCTACATTTTCACTATCAGGTTTTTAAATGTATGGAAAGTGGGCATTGTTCTTTGCACACCTTGTGGTAGAACACAGTGCACATTTATTATAATGTAACCACCATTTATGATGAACATTCATGATGTTGAAAAGAGCACAGTTAGCCGTATCACAGAATACGATTCGCAACGAACAAAACATATCGAACACATTGTAATGACATCGGTTCGCCCGAGCCTGATCTGGATTCCGCATAAAATTATATAACGTAATCGTACTTGAACTAGTATTAACACAAGATTAATGATCTGGTATCACGTTTTGCAACTGATTCAGAGGAATGGATGAGGGGGTAAACTTTTATTGTAACGAGTTTTACTTCTTTTCTAGAAACTTGGCTACCTGTTATGTTGACAGAAGCACGGGAATGATCATTTCATATTGAATTAAATAAATGTTATCTGGTTGGCGTGGTTAATAAATGCTTGCTTTTCACGCCGCAGGTCTTGAGTTCGATTCCCATGCAGGACAGAATATTTGTGTGCATGAACATATCTGTTTGTCCTGTGTCTGGGTGTAAAATAGTATACGTAATATATCAGTGATCTGGGTTTCCATAGGACAAGCTCTGTTTAGTTTGGGATCAGATGGCCGTTTGCGAATGATGTCTCAGGATATTATTATTATACCATCGAAATCGGTTCACACACTAGAAAGATATCACGCCATATGCATGGCAACTACAATAAAAAATATTTTTTGGGATTTTAGTTCAATTATGTGGTTTGAAAATAGGAAGACAGATAGCAGGGATATTATTATACAATTATACTATTTATATATCCTACACGTCAGTCTTTGCCACCTGCTGCAAAGTCTCTAAGGTGGTTGGTAAGTTTGGGTGTTCTTTATTTTTTTATTTTATTATACTGTTTATCTATCAAATCAAATCATCGTAGGAAAGTTCAAAACTGTACAATGACTATTTTTTTAAAGGATTCTTGAGGCGTGATCTACAATCGATATCGAAGCAAAAATATTTTTTTTATTATTTTTGTATGTTAGTCTGTATGCATGACAGGGCTAAACTCAAAAAGTACTGCATGGATTTACTTAAAATTTTGCATGATGATAGGCTATATATTATCACTGTACCACCTACGGGGTAGGAGCTGTGATAATTTATAAAATTTAACGCGGGTAAAACCGCGGGGCACAGCTAGTATACATATAAAAGTAATAAAAACAGTGCAAAAAAAATCCAGTTCTGTTATATATTTTTTTCAACTTAACAGAGGCCACTGAATTGTGAAAATATTTCCCGAAAAGATATTTAAAAACAGCGATCTGGCCATGAATACATTTTTAAATATGACCGCGATAGAATTGTTGCGAATATAAAAGCGTAAACGACTGCAAATAGTATTGAAGATATAAATTTTCAGTTTATTTACAATATCTAAAAGTGGATTCAAATATTGAAAGTGAGTTAACTTTTATTGTTATTTTGAGTATATTTTTCAGTGTGGTCACTAGAGTAGATTATCAAACTTTCTTAAAGCAGTTCCCTCAGTTTCTTCTTCAATCGATGAGTAGACAGTATGGGAGTAAGTCAACACAAGAAGAGAACTTATTCTCTTCTTACTGGCAACGCACTTCGGACCTGATGGTGGAAGTAATAATAATAATATCCTAGGATATTATTCACACACGGCCATCTGATACCAAACTAAGTAGATATCGTACTATGGAAACTAGATAACTAATATATCACATTTACCACTTTTCTTTTGTAAATACATACTTATGTAGTTACACCCAGACTCAGGACAAACAGACATGTTTTAAAGTAAAGTATAAAAGTTTATTTCAGTTCAGGTTTACATTGGGTAATTGAATGGACCCTTTCTTTAAGCATGCAATGTTTATGTACACAAATACCTGTCCTGGGTGGAAATCGAACCCATGACCGATGACTTGTGAAAGGCAAGTATCCACCAATCGCGCCAAGGCCCTTCTTTGATCTCCGATTTGAATTAGTCAATAACCTAGCTTAACCGTCAGAAAACCCCCGATTCTAATTTACACTGCTGGACCGATATTAACCAAACATAGCGAAGAACCACCGCAAGGAAACTGGCTTTCAAATGAAAAAGAAACCAAAACAAAATTGGTGCTCTGATCTTCTTATCTTATCGTATGGGCAGTGGTTACCCTATTGTCAGAGTTATTCAAGCCTCTGAGATGGCTTAACGATTGTTGCTTAATCTCTACAACCGGAGCGACAGCTTAACGTGCCCTCCGAAGCACGGAGACGCGCCGAAATTAAAACACTTTGCAGTCACCCATCTATGGACTGACCGCGAGCCTAGTTGCTTAACCTCGCTAATCGCGTACGAACCGGTGAGAGCATCTGGCTGTGAGCGCCTGCTACGATGCCACACACACACAGATATAGACGTCAATTTTTATAACACAATGCCGTATGTGTGGCACAAATATTGCCGTCAAACTTATAACACCCCTCTTTTTACGTCTGGGGGTTAAAAAGAATTAGAGCGAAATAACGCTACTCCACACGTGTACATTTACGTGTTTGCACATATACACACTATTATTATTTCGTAGAATAGGTATGTCCAGAACAATAATAGACCTACGCCAGTAATTAAAAGCGTGTAAACAATTACAACTCATTGAGTATTTAATCATTCAACTTATGCTTGTACACGTAATGTACACTGCTGACCCTGTTCCGTAACAGGGCTTCATTCATTGTCAGTCTGTCTCACTACAATCTAATCTAGGTACACTCGACGGTACGTCAGGTATACACTAGGTTACATACAACGTTTCATCGAATTTATGTATAATATACGGTATCAATAAATGGAAAAGTTATAGACCTGTACAGGAACTTCCGATTTTTAAATGAACACTACCTTTTTGAGGTACATACGTTTTATACAGTATTATATAGTTCTACTGAAGATATAAATTAGGTAGTAAATTAAGATAATATTTATTTGGGAAGTACTTTAAGCAAGGTTGATACCTTGCTTAAAGTAGTTCCCTTCTAACAATGGATGAGTAGGTAGTATGGGAGTAAGTCAACAAAAGAAGAGAGCTTATTCCTTTTTTAAATGCTGGCAACACACTTCGGACCTGATGGTGCAAGTAATAATAATAATATCTTGGGATATTATTCACACACGGCCACGTTCATGCACACAAATACCTGTCTTAGGTGGAAAACGAATCCACGACCTGCGACGTGAAAGACAGTTATTATTTAACTTACGCTTGTACACGTAATGTACACTTCTGACCCTGTTTCGTAACAGGGCTTCGTTCATTGTCAATCTGTCTCACTACAATCTAATCTAGGTACACTCGGCAGTACGTCAGGTATAAACTAGATTATAGACAACGGTTCATCGAATTTATGTATAATATACGGTATCAATAAATGGAAAAGTTATAGACCTGTACGGGAACTTTCGATTATTAAATGAACACTACCTTTTTGAGGTACATACGTTTTATACTGTATTATAGAGTTCTACTGAAGAGATAAATTGGGAAGTAAATTAAGATAATATTTATTTGGGAACTGCTTTAAGCAAGGTTGATACCTTGCTCAAAGTAGTTCCCTTCTGACAATGGATGAGTAGGTAGTATGGGAGTAAGTCAACACAAGAAGAGAGCTTATTGCTTTCTTAAATGCTGGAAACACACTTCGGACCTGATGGTGCAAGTAATAATAATAATATCTTGGGATATTATTCACACACGGCCATGTTCATGCACACAAATAACTGTCTTAGGTGGAAAACGAATCCACAACCTACGACGTGAAAGACAATTATCATTTAACTTACGCTTGTACACGTAATGTACATTTTCCCACACTGACCCTGTTTCGTAACAGGTCTTCATTCATCGTCAATCTGTCTCACTACAATCTAATCTAGGTACACTCGGTGGTACGTCAGGTAAATTCACTAGGTTACATACAACGTTTCATCGAATTTATGTAACGGCATCAATACATGGAACTGTGATAGATCTAGATAGGAATTACTGATTTTCAAATAAACACCACCTTTTTGAGGTCCATACGTTTTATACTGTATTATAGAGTTCTACTGAAGAGATAAATTGGGAAGTAAATTAAGATAATATTTATTTGAGAACTACTTTAAGCAAGGTTGATACCTTGCTTAAAGTAGTTCCCTTCTAACAATGGATGAGTCGGTAGTATGGAAGTAAGTCAACACAAGAAGAGAGCTTATTCCTTTCTTAAATGCTGGAAACACACTTCGGACCTGATGGTGCAAGCAATAATAATATCTTGGGATATTATTCACACACGGCCCTGTTCATGCACACAAATACCTGTCTTAGGTGGAAAACGAATCCACGACCTGCGACGTGAAAGACAATTTTCATTTAACTTACGCATGTACACGTAATGTACACTCCTGTTTCGTAACAGGGCTTCATTCATTGTCAGTCTGTCTCACTACAATTTAATCTAGGTACACTTGGTGGTACGTCAGGTATACACTAGGTTACAGACAACGTTTCATCGAATCTATGTAACGGTAACAATATATGGAACTGTTATAGACATAGACAAGAATTTCCTGTAGGCTTACTGGGCAGCAACAACCCTGACATAGGGTAACCACTGCCCATATGATATGTAAATAAAAAATCATCATCATTGACGGGCCTGTTGGCGTGGTGGGCAAATGCTTGCTTTTCACGCCGGAGGTAGTAGGTTCGATTCCCACTCAGGACAGATATTTGGTTGCATAAACATGTCTTGATTCTGGGTGTAATTATGTATATAAGTATGTATTTACAAAAGAAAAGTAGTATATGTAGTTTATACGTTATCTTGTTTCCATAGTACAAGCTCTGCTTAGTTTGGGATCAGATGGCAGTGTGTGAATAATGTCCCAGGATATTATTATTATTGTATATCAGCCGAAAGACATCCAGTGCTGGACAACGGCTTCCCCCAAAGATCTTTATTTTTGTACAAGTTATCCTGTATACTATACATATGCAGTAGTTTGATAGATTCGAATGAATTTACATAATAATTAGCACATACATAATCCATAAAGCGGAATGGGAATAAGTACTTTTTGGAATATGTAACTCGCCGCAGAGAGGTATATTATCCGGGATTTCATATCGATCAAACTTCATTGCGGTTTATATATTACCTGTGTATTTAATTTTAATATTACAATAGCACAACAGCATTGCTTGGCTAAAGCGCAACATATTCTCAACAACTACCAAATAAATAAACTTTCTAAATTCAAATCCTATGTCCAGCTATCTATATATATAAAAATCAATGCCACTTTTCGTTGTAATGTTATAACTCAACAACGCCTTTACCGATTTGGCTAATTTTGGTCTTGAATTATTCGTGGAAGTCCAGGGAAGGTTTGTACGTAGATAAAATTAAAAAAAAGTCTTGAATAGTGTAAAATCAACATCTTTTAACAATTTAAAATATTTTTTTGTTTGAATAAATGAACTTAATAATCATTGTTTATTACTATGCCTTATACGTAACGAAGCACGTACCGGGCCGCTAGTTTTTAATATAATGAAAGGAGATTCTAGCTTGTAGTTCTGAAAAGAGTTTGTATAGGAGGACAGTACCACGTAATATTATAATTACAGTACTCTTAAGGCCGAAGAAGCCGGGGCCGAAAACAAATTAAAAAAAAATATGATTACAGTACCTATCATCCTGATCCAACCCAAGTATCGGGATGAAGATTGTGGACTCAGAACTTAGCTGGATATAGAGCAGGCTAAGTGATATAAATTGATTCAAACTATAACAATAAAAAAATCGAGAAGAGCTGAAATAACATAAATTTTCATATCCGGATTTTTGCAAGCGCGACATTTTGGCATAATAAACGCCGCGCGCCGCTGGATATAGGTTGGGGGAAATATCACGCGGTTTATTGGTCTATTGTTTAGTGGCTTGCAGATCTGAACTACTATAATAAAGCGAAAGATTTGTTTTTGTATGTTTGTTTGTAATGGATAACATCAAAAACTACTTAACTGACTTTCAAAATTCTTTCACATATACATATAGGCTACATTATTAACCAGTATTTCCCGCGACTTCATCTGCGCGGTAGTCGAAATCAAACATCGAAGAGGTTAAAATGGACTTATTCTGTGTTATCTATTTTAGGTTTTATTTAAGTTAGGATTTCCCACTATTGCCGGCAACAAAAAAACTATTCGTAAGCATTTTTTTTACATTTGATCATATTTATTATTAACTTACAAACCCTACTTTAATCCGTTGCTGGGTGAATCTTAGTATACAAACGTATCAAAATTTAATGTTAATAATCAATTTCATTAAGAGTTTTAATACTGTCTACGAAATAAATCTGATAAAAATTATTTTGTAAAACCCTTTTATATAATTATAGGGGTTGAATATTTAGAAGCAATGAAACACGTGTTTGATTGAATCTTTAAAAGAATATAAATACCAAATTTGAATTTGATCAGATTGAGAAAACACGTTGTTCCATACAAACTTCACAACCTCTTTTCATCCCCTTAGGGGTTGAATCTTCAATAGTCCTTTCTTAGTGCACACCTACGTCACTTAAGGAATGAAGAAAACACGTTGTTCTATACAAACTTTGCAACCTCTTTTCATCCCCTTAGGGGTTGAATTTTCTGTAATCCTTTCTTAGTGCACACCTACGTCACTTAAGGAATATTCGTGCAAAATAGCATCGTTCTAGAGCCGGTTTCAGCTGTGCATTGATCGATCAGTCAGTCAGTTTTTGCTTTTATATATATACATATATAGATGGTTAGTTACTTGGGCTTTGTTTTATTTTCAAGAAACAGAGAACACCACGAAAAATATAATAATGTAACCCATAGTATCAACATTTATACTGTACAGACACCAGCACATCAAGCTACTCCAATCTGTCAAATTTCCCCAATTGAAAGTGAACCTTACGGTTATGTGATAAAGTTGAAAATCTATAAAATAAATTTGAAAGACTAGGGTAGCTGGATGTGCTGTCTTCTGTGCATAAATAGAAATCCACGTGATGCGAGAAAAATAAGAGATTGTAAATAAAATTAATTACAATCTACGGCTAGTGCGGAAACCGTATCGGACTGAAATGTACGAAATCATTGCACAGCTTCAAATATTTCCCTCTTACTATTGCAAGATCTGTTTCAAATGCTAAATCAAATATGCTAATAGCGATCGAACCGGGCAATGTCGCTCCAAAGTGTCTAATGACGCCTGCACACTCTTTTAATTCGGTTTACCTGGGCAATGAGCAATTTATTTGAAATCCTTTACATTTTGCTACCAAATAAAAAACGTGACGACCGAAAAAAATATACTGCATCAATCTGAAAGCTTTGTACAGTACTACCAATATGCAAATGATCAAGAGCTTTGTTATTCACCCCCTTTGTTATTCACGTGGTATCCAGGGAAGAGAACTGGTCAGATATTTTTTTTCGATGAAGCCAATTTTAGGTCAGAGTTAATAAACTTTTATATCAATAATGTTATTTGACTTATATGTTCCTTTAAGCAGTTAAGTAATATTTTAATATTAATATTTTAATATATATAGTGACACGAGGGAATATCTACATGAGAACGTGTAGCAACGTCTCTCGGTGTAATTAATTATATGTATATTTATCTAATAATCAATTAGTATCCTGTGTGTTATTATGCATTTTCACACATCATTATTATTAATTTTGTTATTATATTTTAATATGTTTGTATTTTCTGTCTCTGGGTCGCAATTAGTTACCCGAAATAAACATATTTTATTTATTTATTTTATGTACTACGAGTATGACTATCATATTGGGATCGCAAACCCGTTTGCTAAGCGTAGCGATTATGGTGTATCCATCCAAATGATGGGTGCAACTCCTTTGTTCTGACATGATAAAGATGATGAAATATTTTGAAGAATCGCCAAGTTCAAGTGGCATTCAGCATAGCACGTAGAACCAACGGTAGTACGTGGTCGCTACCCAAGAACCTTTCTGCCCCAGTGGGCGTCGCTTCTAAGAGCTATGTGCCCTGCCCACTGCTACTTCTTGGCCATTCTTCGGGCTATGTCGGTTAGTTTGGTTCGCTTGCGGATTTCAAAAGTTTATTAGCATCCAATTATTATTATTCCCTTGTTCTGAAGGTTGATTTAAAGAGATTATCAATGGCAATGGAAGAGTGCAATGAAGCGAGGCATATCGGCACCGTGACCAAACAAGCGTTCAACTCGACACAAGCTGTTTATCTCCGCACACCTGTCGGTAGTTGTCAGCCGAACTTGAAAGTACAGACGCCAGCACTTCAAGCTACACCAATCTGTCATATTTCCTCTATTGAAAGTGAACCTTATCCTTTGGTAATAAAGTTGAAAATCTATAAAAGAAATGTGACAGATTGAGGTAGCTGGATGTGCTGGCGTCTGTACAAAAGCTGGGGGAATATTTCTACCAAGAAATGTTTACATTTCTTGAGCACCCGAATAACATTGAACTTAGGATGAAAATAAATTTATGACTACATAATTATAATCTAAACATATAATAATATCGTAGGAAATTCAAAACTGTACATTGAATATTTTTTTAAAAGGATACTTGGGGCGTGATCTGCAATCGATATCGAAGCTAAAAGTATAGTTTTTAGAATTTTTGTCTGTTTGTATGTCCGGGCTAAACCCAAAAAGTACTGCATGGATTTACTTCAAATTTTGCATGAATATTACTAAGAGGTCGGGTCAACATATAGGCTACATATTATCACGCCATCACCTACGGGGGAGGAGCTGTGATGATTTATAAAGTTTAACGCGGGTAAAACCGCGGGGCACACCTAGTAAGTATTAAGCAAAGAATTACCGGAAGACACAGCGTGTGCAGGCCCCCTACAAGATAATAACAACAATATCTGGGGACAATGTCACACAGATCATCCTAGCCCCAAACTAAGCAAAGCTTGTACTATAGGTACCAGGCGACGATATACATACTTATATAGATAGATAAATACATCATAGCAGCCAAAAGACGCCCACTGCATAGGACTCCCCCAAAGATCTGCCGGTCCGCATCCAGCGACCCTCACAAGATCATCCGTCCATCTGACATGATGGTCACCCTAGCCTAGTTGGTAGTGCTCCTGCCTACGAAGCTGGTGGTCCTGGGTTCCAATCCCGGTAAGTACAAATATCTGTGTGATGAGCACAAATATTTGTTTCTGAGTCATGGATGTTTTCTATGTATTTAAGTATTTATCTATCTATATAAGTATGTATATCGTCGCCTGGTACCCATAGTACAAGCTTTGCTTAGTTTGGGGCCAGGATGATCTGTGTGACATTGTCCCTAGATATATATATAAATAAATCTTTCAGGTGTTGTGATGATGACTTTATAACGAACAGCAGACTAGCTATAGTAGAGATTATGTTGTCAGTTGCGGAGTTGGCTAGTCTCCATTGAGTGTGGCCGACGAGGTCTAAATTCGACATGTAGGACATTATATATTGTACGGGCCACTGGAAACAGTCCGGCATCGTAATAACTCCTAATTAACAACACAATTCAATTGTAACTCAAAATTTCTGGTTCCGTGAAGTTATAATAAAATTTAAACAAGTGGGCAACAGCTAATGGAGTTGGCGTCACAATAAGACATTAGAGACGTATGTAGTAAATTACTATGATTTTATATCTCGTTATAAAAATATATTGTTATACAAAACACTAGATGTGCCCCGAGGTTTCACCTGCGTTAATCTTAGTAAATTATAACCTACCGTCGTTGTTTTAACTCAGAAACCTTCGCGGTCTCATGAGCAACACTTTGCTGAAGATCATCACATGATCAAATGCATAGTTTACGTTCCTATAAAGGATATACAGACAAACATTCATTTTAATGAATATACTGACGGCTGACGCCAATTTTCATCTTATCTATAACTATACATATAATAAAATCGTAGGAAAGTCAAAACTGTACGTAGAATATTTTTTTTAAAGGATACTTGGCACGTGATCTACAATCGTTATTGAAGCCAAAAATATAGTATTTAGAATTTTTGTCTGTACGTATGTCCGGGCTAAACTCAAAACGTACTGCATGGATTTACTTCAAATTTTGCATGAATATTACTAAGAGTTCGGGTCAACATATAGGCTACATATTATCACGCTATCACGTACGGAGGAGGAGCTGTGATATTTTATAAAATTTAACGCGGGTAAAACTGCGGGGCGCAGCTATAATAATTAATTTCGTTACTAATCTTAAAACAATATCCGATTGGTACAAAATAAATAAAGTTGGGCAATACTTTTTTTTTTTTTTTTTATAATAATAATGATTTATTGTGTGAACTTACAACAATGGATTACATTACACAATGGATAACGATGATAGCCGCAAAAGTAAAAACTGTAGCGCAGCTATCAACGCCCGCCTCCAGAGACATTGATACATAGTTCTTTATTTAAAATAATAATAATAATAATAATTTGCATGCGAATTTAGAATATAATTTATAGATTGACAATTTAAAGAGCTACAATCGATTTTAATAATAATAATACTTATAGACTAAACACAAAATGTTAGTATCATGGAAATGTGTGTGTGTGTATGTGTTTATGTATGTGTGTGTGTGTGTGTATGTGTGTGTGGTAGAGCGCTCGCGCGTGTGTGTGTACGTGTCCTGTTTATTTTATTTCATAACAAAATCTTCGGTGGCACCATAATCCAGTGTTTGTAGCCATTTTCGGATTTTTATTTTGAGTTCATTCTTTGTTAGTGGGTAAATATTTATGATTTTATTAATTTTATTATAGAGTTTGGCACTAATGAAACTAAAATGTTTACTCACCATTGTAGTCTTACGAGGCTCTAATTTACAAACTCAATCCGACCTTCTCTTTCTGGTACAATAGCTTGGATCATATGTCAGTAGGCTGTGTTTACGTAATATTGTTTGAAAAATAAATAACTGCCTCACTGTAAGGACCCTGCACAGTGAATAGATACTAACAGTAGGAAATCTAATTGGTTTCCTCGCAAGAACCTTTAAAACAGCTCTCTGTGCCCTTTCCATCCGAAGCATTGTTGTCTTAGGTGCTCCTCCCCAAACCGTTACACAATAACCAATTATAGATTGTGCTAACGCATAGTATATATTAATCATACATTTAAAGTCAACAACAGATCTTAGTTTTTTGAAAATGTAGATAAGTTTTCTTACTCGTGCTGATATTGAATTTATCTGCGTCTTCCAACTCATAAGATTATCAATTACAACACCGAGATATTTGATACTATTTGAACGTTCGAGCAGGGTACAGTCACAGGAGGTGTTGTCATCTGAGATTGGACAGTTGTGAGCTCTGATTTGGAAGGATGATAGAGGCTGACCACGGGTGTTCGGGGAAAATGGGACGTACTTGCTCTTGCTGATATTAAGGGTTAGCAGGTTTTCGGATAACCATTTCATGACTTCAGCCAGTGCTCTTACTGCATACATTTGGGTCTCTGGCCAGCTGCGACCGTGGATAATAAGAGCTGTGTCATCAGCGAAGGAAACAATTTTTGTATTAGTCAAATTTAGATTACACAGCTCATTCACGTAAATAAGGAAGAGTGTAGGTCCTAAAACACTGCCCTGAGGGATACCAAAAGTTATAGGCTCATTAGTACTTAAAAGATTTCCCACCTTTACAACTTGACTCCGGTTTGCAAGATAGCTTCGGAACATGTCAAGCGCAGTTCCACGTATTCCGTAGTTTTCTAGCTTGGAAATTAGATTGGGGACAGAGACAGTGTCAAAAGCTTTAGATAAGTCTAGAAAAATACCTACTGTTTTATTATTCTGATTAATGTTTTGAGATATTGTGTCGGTGAGGGTTAGAATAGCATCTTCAGTAGATATTCCTCTTCTGAACCCAAACTGGGTAGCGGCTAAAATGCTGTTTGTGGACAGATAGTTAAGAAGTCTAGAATTAATAACCTTTTCAAAAATTTTTGATAGAGTAGTTAGTACTGAAATAGGTCGGTAGTTTGCTACACTGTCTCTGTCCCCACTTTTATAGATTGGGTGCACTATGGCGGTTTTAAAACATTCCGGGAAAATACCTAAAGACATGCACATATTAAAGATGTGTACAAGGATGGGGACTATAATGTGCCTAGATGCCTTGATAATTGAGGTCGGTATACCATCAATTCCAACTGCACATTTGTCTTTTAGGTGGAGAATAATATTATTCACCTCAATGTTATCCACGTAATATAAGGCCATTGATTCTAATGGAGAGGAATAAGCCATTGGCTTTGGGTACCCTGGTGAATTTATACCTCCAGTGTTAATTGTACATGGATTGATTTTGGAGGCTAGGTCTTTACCCACATTTGAAAAATATTTATTTATCATATCAAGAGACTTTGAAGGAGTGTCATAGCTTTTCAGCAGCTCAGTACTGGCGGTTTTCGTGTGCTCCAAATCGGCTACTTGTTTAATAAGTTTCCAGGTAGCTTTTGCATTATTTTTGACTCTTTCAAACTCACGGTGCTCATACTCGTGCTTAACTTTTTTTAAGAGGTTATTGCAGTAGTTGCGATAGCGGTTGAATACAAGTTTATCAATGTGACTATTTGGATTTTTTTTATGTTTTTTATGTAGGTTGTCTCTATGACGAATGCATCTAAGAAGACCAGGAGTGATCCAAGGTTTTATTATGCGTTTACGACTAGGGAGCACCGTTGTATGGGTGTGTATTTTTATAGGGTGTGACAAGAGTTTTACAAGAGTATCAGCAGCTGTATTTGGATTATTTAAAAGTAAGATTTGTGAGAAGTCCGTGTTTTCTATGTCATTTAATACTTTAGGGATATCTATTTTTACAGAAAATTTTGTGGGAGGTTTTGATTTTATGTTAGGATTGCAAGAAAAGATAATTGGAGCATGGTCAGTAATAAAAGCGTCGAGAATTATTGTTGTGGCAATGTGAGGGCATCTGAGCAAGACATGGTCAAGACAGTTTGCTAACCTTGTTGGAAGCGTATGGGCGGGAAGTATTTCATGAGAGGCAGTGATGTTAAGATATTCATCAAGATTTGGATCTGTACTATTATCTGCAATATTCACATTAATATCGCCAACAAGAACGACAGTCTTGATTTTTTTAACCTGATGTAATATATTGTCTAGGCTACTTAGGAAAGGTTTTAAGTCCTTATAGGAAGGAGAGCGATATATGACGATAAATGCAGCTTTATCAGCAAGTC
Organism: Pseudoips prasinana; assembly: GCA_951640165.1. Classification (NCBI taxonomy): domain Eukaryota; kingdom Metazoa; phylum Arthropoda; class Insecta; order Lepidoptera; family Nolidae; genus Pseudoips; species Pseudoips prasinana. Next base: position 41,733,971 of record OX621234.1, read on the forward strand.
GTATAATCAGGCTGTTTGCGTCCTCAATTTTAGGGTTTTCTACAGAGCATTTTAAATCATTCCTTATATAAGCGACCACACCATCGTTTTGCTTCTTAAAACTAGAACAGTGGGCGATAAAACCAGGCAGATGCGGAATATTTGGACATTTGCTAAGCCAGCATTCAGTCAACAGAACAATGTCAAGAGTGACCTTGAGTCTACTAATTAACAGTAAAAGGCTATTGAAATTACAATTTATACTTCGAATATTGATATGCAATGTTTTCAGATTATATGCATTGTCTTTAATGAACATGTTACATTGTTCAGGTGAGCAATTGAAGTAGTTTGAGACAGTAACTTGTTCGACTTCAGTAGTAATTATATTTAGGTCATTCATTTTTAAGTTTCAGTTAGAACACAAGCATATTGGGTACTGAGGGGAAGCCTGAGTAATTTCGATTGTATTGGGTTTCCAATTTATTGCATGTCATGAATTCATTTTTTAATTTGGGCACGTTAGTAATATAAGGTAAATTTTTTGACTGGATGCCAGATGTATGAAAATTGCGATGTTTATTTGTGGATGTGTTGCTGGCTATGTTAGGGTATATTATCGTTGTGTGTTGATTAATGTATGTGTAGGTTAGTTTCCACGTATCAAATATTTCTAATTTCCATGATAAACTTACAAAGTATAATAAGAATAACGAAATTGTAGGAGAATTTAAAAAATGTAGTATGGTTAGAAGGCTTATTCATGTCGATTTGAAAATGGTGGAGAGGTCTTCTTCATTTTTGACTACGAAGTATTTGTTCCCTTCCCTTTCGCGAAGGAAAATCTTGCCATGTTTGATCCAGCAAAACTTAAAGTTATTTGTCTTAGCGGCCTCTCGAGCTAAGTAGTACAATCGTTTGTTTTTTGCTGATAGGTTTTCTGATAAATATATAGGAACCGCGGGTCCACTTAATTTTAAATGTTCAGTCGTAATTTTAAATTTATCTTTATTGTGTTTTTGAAATTTTGTTAGAAACTCCTCTTTACGAAGAATCGTAGTGAATTCTACAATCATTGTTTTGTTGGCTGGGTTTTTAGATTTGATGCGAAAAATGTCTTTAATGTCGTATGGCTTCATATCAAAATTAATCAATTTTCCAGTACAGATTATAGTGTTCAGTAAGTTTGTTTTGTTCTCCTCTTTATTCACAGGGATATTTCGTAGTTCAAGACAAGTTGATCTAGAGCTTTGTTCCAAGTTGTCTAGTTTGGCTTCAAGTTTTAGTATGTATTCTTTGTTTTCTTTGCGCTCAGTCTCCAGATTAATAATTTTTTCATTGAGTCTGTCAAATATGTTTGAGATTGCATCGACAGACTCACGCATTTCGTTGACTGTATTGCAAAGCAGCTTGTACTTGTCACTTTGCTGTTTTTTGAAATCGGCAAACATTTTTCTCATTTCATTCATGAAGGACGATAACGGATCAACATCTCCATCTAATCGCTTTCGTTTTGTTACTTGAAAAGAATCGGCGGGTGAGCTTTGTTTGTCAGAAGAGCTATGCGGGGTATAAACCATCGGTTGGGGAGTACTAAACATTGTCGTCGGCGTCGTCGGTGGCGGCGGTGGAGACTGGGTATTGTTAGTAGACATCGGGTAAGCTTACTGCAAAGTACTAGGCGAACAGCTATCCAAGGAAGTTATCGTTTGTAGGCACGTAGGTGTGTGCGTTACATGCAGGGAGCTCAGCGTAAACTGGACGCAATCGAGAGAAAGGTTATTTAGAGCTTTCCGTCTAGTATAACTTGACCCTCGTTTATCCTTTTTCGGTGTATACGGGCGTCTCCTTCACCAGTGGCTTACTTGCATTACACACATCCAAATGGTCACGGAGCTTATTAATGGAGTGTAGATAATGAATGCAAAACGGGGCGGGGTCATTAAGTGTAATGAATGATTGACTCACGCGCTGGGGTAGTGAGGTGTGATTTCTGCGTACGCGCCGTGGTTTGATGTTTATGCACTAGTTCCTGTAGCTTTATGCACTCCTAATATTTTGCGGTAATTTAATATCTTATTTTTTTAGTTTAATTCTTTTAAAACGTAATAAATAAATAAATACAGTGACATAAAAGACGTCTGAACTGCTCAGAGATCCGGGGGGAAGGGACTGGCTAAAAGATATTAGGTATGTGGTAAATTTTATGAATACTAAATGAATGATGTGCTATTTAAGTTTCCTGGTGTGCCCAAATAGACAAGGCTTATTATATCTTGTTTTTTTCCTGTTCACGTAATGGGCGAGGATTTCGTTTAAAGGAAAAAATAGTAAGAATGAATACTGCTGACTTATAAACTATTAATTTCCTTAAAAATCCTATAACAGTGACAACATTAGAAGCATAGCATTTTATATAAAAACGAAACTGTTGTCTACACGTGTGGGGCCTTTCCACTTCGAGTACGGGATTCGATTCCCACGCAAATACGTCAATTATATGTTTGTTAACACATAATTAAGAAAAATATGCTTCGGTCCTGTGAGTGTATAAACGGCCAGTGTGAATTAAAAAAAAATAAACCTCCTTCTTACGAATTTACGATCAGGTCACATGTCCAACGCGAGTTTAACATTTTTTACCCATCCCAAAAAAGTACAGAATGCCGTTACTGAAATTATCGCTTCAAAAATATCACTTTATAACTTATTACTACGTTTTTACCGACATTCACCGACTAGTAGTAATTCGTGGAACTGATAATAGCGAACCTCAATACAACCTAATAAAACTAGAAATGCCAGCCACTGATAGCATAAGCTACTAAACAGGGGCGTCGCCAAGGCGAAGCTTTCTACATGTAATAGATATAACTTGGTTATATTTGCGCTAAGGCGCGACCGGTAGTTTTGCCACATGAATAAATAATCCGCAGAACAAAGGCTTAGAACAATGCTCAGGTTCCAGCGACAAGTCACATGCAATGCAATGAATTTATGTAGTATCAATGCAATGAAAATATTTTATTTTATTTATTTAAAACTTTAGCACAACGATGTACAAGGCGAACTTAATGGCCAGAGGCATTCTCTACCAGTCAATCTAAGGGTGATGCAGAGAAAAACTTGGTTGCACCTACCAAGTTTGTAATGTGTGAAGGTGAAAAATACAAGATACTAGTAGACTACTAGTGTACTTACATAGATACTTACATAGATTACATAAATACTTATAACATAAACTAATATATATTTATAAATAAATATAAGAATAAACATATATAAATATATATAATATCCAAAAAATATGATTTAGCTGATTCTGCCAATTTTTTTTTCATCAAATGCGCACGGGTTTTCTTTTTAAGAGAAAAACGACTCTTTGCCCATTCATTACGACTGAATTAAAATCACTATTTAAGTAACAATTTAATTAATTAATTGCTCTTGGCTTCATATGGTTTTGTAATAGTCCAACACCATAGCACCAACATATTTTATATGCGTGGATTGTTAGGAGTATGTGAATTAGCTACGGGCTGACACCGATTCATATGGCGAACCGAAAGTTAATTAATTGGCAATCTCTAAAAATTTGAAGTATCTTGAAGTACAATAAAGCTAAAATTATGGTTAAAATACACTAAACTTGTACGTTTTTGTTTCAAGGAAAATCTTTAGAAGTCTATAGTGTTCACCCCCATAAAGGAGGTCTAGTTTTGTTTTTTAGTATCCTTCATATTATATCACCTCTAAAGGTCCTAGATAGCTGAAATTTATTTATTTTTGGCACGTCACAGGGGGGACCAATGATCTTACAAATATCGTGGAAAGTCTTTTTGGCTTTTCATTATTTTCCTTGCGCGCCTCCTTGCAGTGAACCTCTTTCGGATGATATGATGAAGATGCTTGACTATGGAACAATGGTCCTTTTAGTAACCATCGATTACGATGTTTTACATTAGCAACATATTACTACGTAATTCTCTCTGGCAACAAGTTTACTATGTGGTAATATCTGTAGTATGTAGGTAGGTGTGTAGGTGTCGACGTCCTCAAGGCGCCACGCTGTCCAGAACGTAGAATTAAAGACGTTCCGGCGTCACTAAGGCTAATTCCAGACTATATTTTGTCTACGGGATTAAGTAAAGTGTCGTAACTTTGACTATGACGTGTTTCTGACTATATTGACTTAGTAAATTATAACCAACCGTCGTCGTTTCAACTTAGAAACCTTCGCGGTCTCATGCACAACACTTTGCTGAAGATCATCACATGATCTAATGCATAGTTTATCTATACATATAATAAAATCGTAGGAAAGTAAAAACTGTACATTGAAAATATTTTAAAAAGGATATTTGGGGCGTGATCTACAATCGATATCAAAGCCAAATATGTAGTATTTAGAATTTTTGTCTGTGTGTCTGTTTGTCTGTATGTATGTCCGGGCTAAACTCAAAACGTACTGCATGGATTTACTTCAAATTTTGCATGAATATTACTAAGAGTTCGGGTCAACATATAGGCTACATATTATCACGCCATCACGTACGGAGGAGGAGCTGTGATCATTTATAAAATTTAACGCGGGTAAAACCGCGGGGCACAGCTAGTGTTTCTATAAAGGACATACAGACAAACATTCATTTTAATGAATATACTGACGGCTGACGCCAATTTTCATAATAACAAATTTTGTTACTAATCTTGAAATAATATCCGATTTGGTACAAAAGATGTAAAGTGGGGCAATAGTGGCTAAAAGATATTAGGTAAATTTTATGAATTAATGAATGATTTGTCATTTAAGTTTCCTGGAGTACTCCAAATAGACAAGGCTTATTATATCTTGCTATTTTCCTGTTCACGCATTGGGCGAGCATTTTGTTTAAAGGAAAAAATAGTAAGAATTAATACTGCTGACTTATAAACTATTAATCTCCTTAAAAATCCCATACCAGTGACAATATTAGAAGCGAAGACAATATTAGAAGTGTCTTCTGATATAGAGTTTATATTGTTTAATGTAAAATGTTTTTACTTTATGTCCTATCGAGTAACCTGAACTCATTCCATTTCATATTACTAGCTTTGATAAAATAAATACGGTGAGAACATTGTTCAATAATATATACCTATGTGATTCGTTCACGCAAAAGCCCATTTAAACCGGAACATAATGAAAACGTTTATCATTTTATGGAACTACGGGAACACATTGTTTATTAAAACTGCATTAATCCTTTGATGGCAAATAAAATCAAATAGGTATATTTCATTTATAATTATTACTATTTATTTAAAACAAACTCGCTTGTAACTTTATTCAAACAATACATACTTATTTGTTATACAAAAGTGCAAAGTTGCTTATTAACCGCGTGCTCAATTTTGATAACCGAGCAAGCAAAGGATTCAAAAGAATCCTGAGCGTTAGCGAAGAAATCAAAAGAGCACAAGGTGAAAAATCGTTACACTCGAGTGCAACACGTAACTTTTCATCACACCTTAGCAAGGAAATGACTAAATGCGAAAAAAATCTTATCATAAATTCTTTTATCTCAGTTTAGGTATTAATTACTATATTATGAAATGTAAGTATTACAGGACAATCCTTAAATTATAACAAATAATACTTAGGTATAATTAAGAAAACCTAAAAGTAACGTTGCTACAGTTTGAGTGTAATAGAACAGTAATATTGCGCAAAACAATTAAAAAAGTGCACCAAGTAGGTTCAGAGTCTTAGTTTTTAATAAATTAAAAAAATGTATGATAAATTCGGCACCATAGAGGTATTAGTAAATAGGTTTACTGATATTTTGAATTCACAAACTTGGTGCACACGATGTTCTAAATTCAAATTTACTTTAACCTCTAGAGAATAAAAACTACTTTTCCACTCAGATATCGATGAGTAAAAATGCTCTTTACGAGATGGGGTGATGAAAAATAATTTGTATATTTTGCAGGAATATTACAGTATTTTATAGATATTTAGGTACACGGATTGTTAAAACATTTATACAATTTATTTTATAATAGTAATGATATTTAGCTAGCTTGTATTAAGTTATTCTCAAGGAGATTATCTTTAGTTTAAATTATCAAAATTTATAGTTAAGCTATATTTTACTCCATATTGCATGAATGGTTCTGTCTATATTATGGTATGAATTCAATATTATTATTATGACGGACCTTGTGTTTATAACGACGGCCGCGCTTTAATGCTACCACCGTATCCAATGAGCCCCAACTGAGAAGACCTAGCGAAAGAAACTCAGCGGGTAACAAGATAAGAGATGTTATGGTATCTAATTTTGATATTGATTGAGTAAGATTACCTGTTGGTGTAAATTCAAGCATACCATATGCTGGCGATAGCGTGATATGACGACGGGTGCGGCGGGCTTTAAATATCACATTGAATTCAGTTACTCGTACATACCTGCAACAAAAACATAAATTTAATTAATATACCTACTTTACATTATAAGCATACATAATTTTAACGCACAATTTAAATACTTTATCACCCATTAATCGTATAATAATCTGGGGAAATAGTACAGATAAAGAACGTCCATTCCTTACGCAAAATAGGTTTATCAGAGCTTTTTTTTTACCAAATAAATATAATTATATTTTTATTGATACATTTTCAAAGAAAATAAAATCTGTAATTGGCCTTCCCTTTATATAAAATCCTGAAATTTGTGTTATAATCTGTATTGCTGTGGGTTTTCTTCAAATATAAACAATTAAATAATTTTCTTATCAAATATACTGATTACATCAAATTGAGCCCGAAGTATCTGAAAATGTATTTACTGATCAATGTCAGAAATAAATTTATTTACACAAACAATCCACTTATAAATAAATAGCAATGCCTCATGAAATATAATTACTGCAAATATTATTATATTTTAATAAAACTTCTTTCTTGTGCAATCAGTGTTTTTGTGCAGGATACGGCACTTTGAAAAACATAAGTGAGATTTTTTGAGTTTGATACTACCCCTATTCAATACGTGAACGAATAATAATAAAATAACGAGACGTGCTTTAGACCACACGGTAAGTATGCGAAACGTAACTAACTGGCTATGAGAGAAAGGGAGAAAAAATATGTGCTCGCATCTCTCTCTTGCCCCTACAGTTATATCACTCTCTCTTTTTCTATGTCACTAATTTATATCAACCTTTTAAATTCCGCTCGCCTCGCCCGACCACACATTTTGTAACGCTTTCGTCACGCATTCACCAGCTTACTCGCCGAGTCAAACGTGCGTAAGTTTTACTTCAAAAAAATGTGAGCCGTCTCGGGACGCCTGGCAGATGTGAAACATCGACATTATTTTGAAAAAGTAATATGCAGAAAAGAACATATTGTGATAGGAACTAAATATGTCATAATTATAAAATAAAAAGTCGATTGCGCATGGCGACGCGTCGCCACACCGTACACACTACTATCGTATAGCGTGGCGACGCGTCGCCACGGCATGCGTCGCCACGCCAGAAATCTGTTTTACGTGCGGCTATAGATGTTTCACATCAAAAAGTCTAATAATAGATATAATAAATGTTAAAGTGACTGCAAAGTCTATTAGTTTTTTTCAATATTAATTCTGAATCAAGATTTAAGTACTTGCAAACTTGGCAAGGGAATAGATTTAAACTTGTAGATGACTGAGGTTGCTAGATCCCAATGCCGGGCTCAAACATCTCTGCACTATAAAAATACGGTTCCAGCAAACGAGGGTGCAGAGTATTCAATCATTTAATGCAATTTTGCAGCTTCCATTGAAAAGAGGCAGAAAAGCGTGTACTGGGATTTTTTCCCTTATAATATATATATAACACAAGTAAAAGATATTAATAAAAATTCTTATGATATAATAATAGGTCTTTACCTATGAAATTGCCGTTTTGTATGAAAAAATTTAAACGAATTTTTTTCATGAATTTTTTTATTTGTATTAATCGAAGTAATCACCCATGCAATCAATGCATCTTTGCCATCGCAGTGGCAGTTTATTGATGCCCTTCTTAAAGAAATCAGCTGGACGGGAGGCAACAAATTCTTCAAAGGCATTTTGTACTGCCTCTCGGGTATTGAATTTTTTTCCCGCCAAGAAGTTATCCAAATTCTGGAAAAAGTAGTAGTCTGTAGGCGCAAGGTCTGGTGAGTAGGGCGGATGACGGAGAGCTTCCAACCCCAGTTCTTGCAACTTGGAGACCGTCTGCTGTGCAGTATGAGGTCGCGCGTTGTCGTGCAGGAGCAGCGGAGACGAGCGATTGACCAATGCTGGTTGGAGATGTGCCAGCTTCTCCATAATTGTGCTCAGTTCTTCACAGTACACATCTGCAGTAATGCTCACCCCGTTTGGTAAGAAGCTGTGATGAATCACACCGGCGCTAGACCACCAAACAGTGACCATCACTTTTCTAGGGGTAAGTTTTCGTTTAGGGCATTGTTTAGGTGCTGAACCAGGATCCAACCAACTTGCTGAGCGCTTGCGGTTATCAAACAGAATCCATTTTTCATCGCAGGTAACAATGCGGTTCAAAATTCCTTCATTTGTGTGTCTGTTGAGCAGTGCAAGGCACGTCTCGACGCGTACTTCGCGCTGGCGATCATTGAGTTCGTGGGGCACCCATTTGTCAAGCTTTTTTACCTTGCCAATTTGACGCAAATGGACCAATATTGTTTTGACGCTAACGTCGAAAGCTGCTGCTAATTCAGCCGTAGATTGTGTATCATCAGCTTCCACAACCGCCTTTAATTCGTCATTGTCGACCAAAGTCTTCGGACGACCGCGAGGTTCATTTTTCAGGTCGAAATTTCCAGAACGGAAGCGAGCAAACCAATAACAGGTGGTGCGTTGGTTTGTAGTGTTAGCTCCGTAAACGTCGTTGATGTTGCGTGCCGCTTGTGCCGCGTTGCTGCCACGACGGTACTCATATTCCATAATTACTCGAATTTTTAACGTATCCATGATGACGAAAAAGATTGAAATGCGATGAAAATGTAACACTAATCAATAAAGAAATGACTACTTTTGGAAAAAAGAATCCATGTTTTTAAAATAAAATTAATTTGAAATTAGAATTCTTAGCCAAACAAAAATTATTTTGATTTGAAATGGCCAGTACTGCAGAACGGCAATTTCATAGGTAAAGACCTAATATTATAATAATAATATCCTGAAACATTATTCACACACGGTCCTCTGATCCCAAACTAAGGAACTACTACTACTATGGAATCCAGATAACTGATATACTACATAATACTACTTTCCTTTTGTTAATACATTCTTATATAGATAATTACACCCAGACTCAGGACAAACAGACACGTTCATGCACACAAATATCTGTCCTGGGTGATAATCGAACCCACGGCCTCCGGCGTAAAAAGCAAGCATTTGCCAACCATGCCAACAACTTAATTTACAAGATTTTGCAAAATCTTTGTTCATCAGACTACTAGGCGTCAGGCGGGTGCACTTCTTTGTTTCGAGCCCTGCATGCCATACGCGATTTGCTTCCTCTTCCATAATACACACGGCTAAGGTGTAGAACTTTATTTTGTTTTGTTGTGTGAAGTATCACATCATCAGCCTGATATGGTCCCCTGAAGGCCTCCCGTAAACGTTTTTATAACGTTGCCATTTGGAGGGGGTGCCATAGTCACCGCGCTTGCCATATGAGTTGGCGACCACAGTTAGGTGGTAGCTAGTACACAGGTGGTACTGTAGTTACACTGCCTGGTGTATCCTTTAATCGCCATGTACGACACCCACGGGATGGTATGGGGTGGGTAGTGACGCTGTTATCCTTTCTGGGCTGAAATAGATGACGAATAACGAGATATACTAAAATCGGGTCGAGTCAGCCTCTTATTACAATTGCAAAGACAAAATCTAGTTTTATTTGAACGCTTGATTTGTTTTAATTTTCTTATATAAAACACCCCTTATTTATCATTTCTGTTTACATTTGAGAAGGTCCCATTTAAAATTACCCTACTATTTATGTGTATTGTACTAAACCCTTAGTACAATACGGATAAATCGCGTAATTTTCAAACAACAACACATTAACATAAAATGTAATGTATCTTCCTCCTACAAAAAATCGGACTACTCTTCAATTTTGTATTAATTTCCTACTTTTATTTTTAAATTATATATATTTAAATATACATAAACTAATATACAAAAACATGGATAAACAAAAACATCATGCTCCAAAGAAAATAGTGAATGAATGAATTCATTCATGACGGCTTTTCTCGTCAACGTCAACGTATTTCCTTTTCATTTTTTTTATTTTTTAAATGACATCGCTCTCACTAGGGAATTTACTCCCTTTGTCGCGGGGTACTTTATAAACATATAATAGATGGACACAGATTACATTCAGACTCAGAAAAACTATTTATCGGTCATATAAATAGTGGTCTAGCGCGGGACTCGAACCGGCGACACGAAGCGGCGAGGCGACTGTTTTAGCCGCTGCGTCACACGTGCACATCGGACTTTATTAATTAATTGTTCGAAATGACATTCCACACATGTTTTAGTAGGTACTATAACTCACTCACTGCATGGACAGCAAAATCTACTGCGCAAGATCTCAATCAAAGTACTCAGAGCATCGGCGCCACTCCCACTTTACTAAGTGATCTTCGAAGTAGTTCGAACCTCCGCAAACATTCACCAGTCGCGAGGCTTTCGAATCACCACAACCATCATTATATTGGCTTGGTATCTCTGAACAAAGATATCTTTTCTAACTCAACTGCAGCAGCCCTCTAAACCTTAAATCCACAATTCTTACTATCACTTTCTTATGCATTTGAGTGATTTTATCTAATCAATATAAAAAATAGGTAAACGCAAAACGACTATAATTACGCAAAAGTCGGCTGCACGTGGACAGTTACCTCGTCACCTCGTATCCGGGGTTCGTTTCCCGTGCTGGACAACTATTTGTGTGTCCCATACATAGCTTTTCTGAGTCTAGGTGTACTTTGTGTTAGTGAATTATATGTTTGTAAAGTAACAGGGATTAATGTATCTAGTTCGAGCGTAGTCTTAAAAAAGTATAGATAATAGTTTATAATCTCTATATATAAAAATCAATGCCACTTTTCGTTGTAATGTTATAACTCAACAACGCCTTTACCGATTTGGCTAATTTTGGTCTTGAATTATTCGTGGAAGTCCAGGGAAGGTTTGCACGTAGAGAAAATTTAAAAAAAGTCTTGAAAATGTGTAAAATCAGCATCTTTTAGCAATTCAAAATATTGTTTTGTTGAATAATTGAACTTAATAATATTTTTTTTTATTACTATGCTTATACGTAGCGAAGCACGTACCGGGCCGCTAGTATTTTATAAAGACAACCCTGAAAATGAAGCTTGTGATGTAACAAGGTAATAATGCCCTAAAAGTTCACCAACCGCAGCTAGATAGAAACTGTAACAGTACAACGTACAATCTTCGCAAATATGAAATTGAACTAGTTCGGACGTTGTGGGCAGTGTTTAGTTCAAACTTGGACGTAAGTGGCACGCGCTCAAACTTGATGTCTTTGGTAACAACTAGTATCTATCACAGTTTTTTAGAGTTCACGACACGTTCCCTCACAACGTCATTAGCTTACAACTAGTTGAGTTGAGTACTAAAGTAGTTTAGTACTCAACTCAACTAGTTGAAGTTTAACATGAATTATAAATATTTATCCGTCTAATACCCTTAACAGCATAATAACACTTTTCTATAAGCCATTTCTTAACCTGACGTTGCATTAGAAGTTGTACTACAACTTCTAATGCAACGTCAGGTTAAGAAATGGCTTATAGAAACTCTTAACCTGACGTTGCATTAGAAGTTGTAGTACAACTTCTAATGCAACGTCAGGTTAAGAAATGGCTTATAGAAAAGTGTTATTATACTGTTAAGGGTATTAGACGGATAAATATTTATAATTCATGTTATATTAATGTATTTTTTGTAAGGTATGAGTTATTTTCTAGTAATGTTTTTATAATATTCTTTTAATATATTTTTTTTCCTACATTCGTGTTTCTTACAGCTTACAGCATTTCAATAATAATATTCTGGGACATTATTTACACACGGCAATCTGATCCCAAACTAAGCAGAGCTTGTACTATGGAAACCAGATAACTGATATACTACATAATAATATATAATACTTTTATTTTTTTAATACATGCTTATATAGATTATTATTATTATTACACCCAAAAATGTTCATGCACACAAATGTCGGTCCTGGGTGGGAATCGAACTCACGACCTCCGGCGTGCAAAGCAAGCATTTGCCAACCATGGCAAGAGGCCCATCGACATTTATATAATGTAATTTTAGGTATAAGTAATGTTTGTTTTTACGAGTACATTTTTAAATTTTATATTTACTTAGGCATGCAAATACAAAAAAAATGGTCGTGTTCTTTTTGTAGCTGGTAAAAAAATTGTTTAATTATGACATTTTTAGTTTATTTATGATATTTTTCATAAAAGTTTAAAAGGCCAGTACTGATATCAGCAATACACGTGAGTAGTTTCGCGGTCAATGTTAGTAAAATGGAGCATACGATCTCGTTAATGATCTCAATAGACGTCCGGGGTCACTGGCAACACAGCTGTGACCTCGAGGCTCATTGCACTGACCCACCAGGACTACAAACTAACCCTATCACAAAAGACGTGTATCACATGTTTAGACTGTATGAGTATTCTTACGCTTGGTTATGGGAGCTTTATCATCGTCACTACCATGTCAGTGAATGACGTCCAATGCTGGAGAAACGCCTCCAGGATTTTTTTCCTCAATGATCACAGTGTGCCCATCATTTAGAGGGATATGCCATAATCGCCACGCTTAGCAGACGGCTTGGCCATCGCAGTGTGATAGTTAAATTACCAAAAACACCCTCAGGGGATGAAATCGCCACTACTACTAACTCCCAAATAATTGAACAATCTGGATCATCTCTGACTGCAGCCGCATCAGGAAAAGACTGTTTTATAACATCCCGACCCAAGCGTAAACGCGACGACTGTGGCTGCTTGTCTCGTTTGCAGGAAATATACCAATTATTGACAAATGCTACAACTCAGTCTGACAGCAAATTCAATGCCTTACAAACTTCGATTGCCGAAATCAGTACCCAAAACTCTACGATAAAAGAATCGATCACTTTTATATCAAAAGAATATGATGACATGAAAAAGAAATTTGAAAAATTAGAATCTGATCGCGAAAATGATCGCCGTTATATCCGCGAATTGGAGGAACGAGTAGATGTAATGGAACGTCAACTCTACTCCACTAAAATAGAACTAAGAAACGTGCCGCAAAAACAAGAAGAAAATAAAGAAGACCTGCGCAATATTGTAACGGATACTGCTAGAGCTATTGGACATCCAATAAATAGCAACGATATAAAAGATGTCTTCCGCACAAAAAATAAAAAAGGAACTACTACAATTACAGTTGATTTCACGAGCCCAATAACAAGAGATGGTATCATTAAAAGGGCACGTAAATTTAATACTGTGAACAAAGATAACAAGCTCAATACAACACATTTAAAAATAACCGGACCGAGTAAACCAATTTACTTATCCGAAAAACTTACGCCACGAGATCAACGTGTTTACTATCTAGCTCGCAGCTATGCCGAAAACCATGAGTATAAATACTGCTGGACCTCTTATGGGAAAGTATTCCTGCGTAAGACGGATGGAGAGCGTCATATTATGATCAGAAATGAAGCTGACCTAGACGGCCTTCGTCAAAAGAAATGACTAGAGAACCGATTTCGACAACCAAGTATACTGTTTGCTATTCGTATTACTATTATTACTATTGTTACCTTATGCCTAATATGTCAGCTTCTTATTTCGTTTTATTGGAGAACTAACACACACTTCACACAATCCACACACACGTACCATATTCAAACTTTTCGTAACATAGATAAATTATTATTATACATCATACACACAAACACATATAAAAAATCACCGCAATGTTTTTACTCATCCTACTTATTCTATGTTCTAGTTGCAGTCTCAACCTTAACAATCTTACACACTTCCCCTGGACATATCCCTGTGGCACTTATTCTTATTATAACTTAACCTTTATGAATCTAGACCAAATTTCTAATGAAATAGATAATATTTCAGTGGCAGAATCTAATATGAGTAGGCCAGAAGAGTGCTGGAATTTCCCCAGTATTAGCGATAACACCCTACGAATTATTCATACTAACATAAGAAGCATTAAAAAGAATTTTGACCAATTCATCAGTATTCTTACAGTTACAAGGGTCGAGTTTGATGTTATAATTTTCACTGAATGCTGGCTACAAGTATCGGGTAATCTACCTGTCTTACCGGGCTATGACTCGTACTTTACAAATAACAACCCAATAAAAAATGATGGCGTTGTAATATACATAAAAAATACCATAAACTGTGAAACTTTTGAGCCTCCGATACTTGATGCTAACTGCCTCATTACTCGTATTAATAATACAGCTATTATAGCAGTGTATCGATCTCCTTCTTATTCAGACCCTAATAACTTCTACTCTAGTCTATATGAATTAGGTAAGTCTCTCAAATCCCATAATAATATAATATTAATAGGTGACATGAATATCGATATTAAACCCGGTAACACTGACCGTCATTCAAATGACTACCTAAACTTGACAGCTGGCCTTGGTTTACTACCTGCACACGTAATCCCGACCAGAGTAGACAACTGCCTTGATCATGTTTTGTTAAAAACTAAAGCTCCTGCTAAGGTTGTTGTACTAGACACACACATTACAGACCATCTTCCCATAACCTTATTCTTAGATTTAAATAAACCAGCCACAGCCTCAGTGAAGAAAACATCTGTTCGATACGACTATGAATCTATAAAAAATGACATAGATAACTACGATTTCAGCTCTGTTACATTTACTTGTGATGCCAATGTAGCAACTGATCTTTTTATTTCCAGCATACAAACTATCTTATTAAAACATAGTAAGATTGTCAAAACCCCTAATAGAAAAACGATCACTAAACCTTGGATGAGTCCCGGTTTACTTCGATGCCTACGTAACCGAGATAAAATGCACAGACGGGTTCAGAAGTTTCCTGAAAACATTGTATTAAAAACGACATACGTACGGTACCGCAACTTTTGCAATAATTTAATCAAAAAAATAAAGCGTGCATATGAGAAAACGGAATTCAGAAATGCCAAAAATAACCCAAAAGCTACATGGAAAGTCATCAAATCCATCGCACACAGTAACCAACCAAGAAACTCTGCTAATAAACTACTTAAATCAGACGAAAATTCTATAGCATCAATTAATAATGTCAATAATTACTTCGTCAATATCGGGAAAAACCTTGCCTCTAAATTTTGTTCTATGAACCAGACCGCGAACACTTTTCGCTTCCCATCTCCAATAAACTCACTCGTCATCTCTCCAGTTGACGTAGCACAGGTTGCGAACATAATTCATGGCCTACGTAGTGATTGCGCAGTTGGTTGGGATAACATACCAGCTAAAATCCTAAAACTCTCTAGTATCACTCTAGCTCCTATAATAACACATATATGCAACTGTGCCATCAACTCAGGAGTTTTTCCCAAAGCATTTAAACGGGCAATGGTCCATCCAGTTCACAAGTCAGGAGCTAGAGACGATGTATCCAATTATCGACCAATTTCAGTGCTGAGCTCATTATCTAAAATCTTAGAACGAATACTGCATACCAATCTCAGCAAATTCTTAAGTAAAAATAATTTAATAGCAACCAACCAATATGGTTTTCGTTCAGGTATTTCTACTGAGGACGCTGTGGCCGACTTCACAAATACCTTGGTCGATAAAATGGATAATCGGCTGAAATGCTATGGTATCTTCTTAGATTTGACCAAGGCCTTCGACACCGTCTCTGTCCCTAGGCTTTTGGCGAAAATGGAGCACTTGGGAATACGTGGAGTGACCCTGGATATCTTCAGAAGCTACCTGTGTGGTCGTAGTCAGTGCGTAAAAATTGATTCCATGATTAGTAATGAGGAATTTATAAGCTACGGTATTCCGCAGGGGAGTATTTTGGGGCCTATTCTATTTCAAATGTATATAAATGATCTTTGCCAATTATCCTTCAATAACTGTGACATATTTACTTACGCAGATGACACGGCACTTTTAGTTTATGACAAAGATTGGGTTAGTGCAAAAGAAAAAACTGAGCAGTCATTGCATAATGTAATGGATTGGCTAGTCAATAACCTCCTGACCTTAAATATATCCAAAACGAAATTGATCCAGTTCACACCTCCCAATGCCCCTAAACCTCCTTGGGCTTCGAAAAAAATAATAGCTCACACATGTAATGATATCCATCAATGTAACTGCGCTACTCTAAATATTGTTCCATCCTTAAAATATTTAGGTGTTCACATCGATGAAAAGTTGGATTGGCGTGTGCATACGGAGGCCCTGTGTTCAAGGCTTCGAAAACTAATTTATTTGTTCGTAGAATTGAGACACTCAGCGGACGTAGAAACTACATCACTAGTCTATCGCTCCCTATGCGAGTCAATAATTACATACTGTATCCCGGTATGGGGAGGAACTTTTAAAACTGTAATGCTTAGGGTGGAACGGGCACAGCGGACGATTTTAAAAATTATTTATTTCCGAAAAAGAGACTATCCCACTAACCAACTATATTCTGACGCTCAAATACTAACAGTGAGACAACTTTACATCTTGCGCACTATCCTGCGTAAACACTCCACCCTTGTATTTGACAATAACGTAACCAACCGACGTTTTGGATTTCCTGTTTGTAAGAGTGTTCGTTGTCGATCTGCGCTTGCACGACGACACTTCTGTGCACAGAGTTCATATATCTACAACGTAATTAACAAGGCTCTCTCAATATATAAACTTAATCTTCATAAAGTCAAGAAAACTCTGCAACCTTGGTTACAGTCCCAAACATATGACGCAACAGAACAAATATTAAAAACGGTTTTATAATTAGGTACATAATACACTTACACCCACACACATCCAATACATACACAGATCAACACCACAAAGCTCATTACACACACATAACATTCTTCTTTTTTACTAACCCAAATAATAATAATAATGTCTTAATTTTTATTGATGTCTTAATTTTTATTTTATATTTAATTTTATTGTAATCATGTCTTAATTTTATTTGAACAAGGTCTTTATTTTATTGTAATAATCTTTTAATATTAATTGTAACTTTCTTTACGTGTAATTTTTAATTTAATTCATTTTGATTTTACTTTGTTGCATAAATTATTGTTGTCATACTAAAAGCGGGGAGGACACTGTATTCTGTAACACAGGTTTAATAACCTAGCACAGGATCCAGGGACTTCAAATAAACTGTACCATATAATGCAAATAAATAAAAAGAATGAAAGAATGAAAGTAAAAAAAAAAAAAAAAAAAAAAAAACATAGAAAGACGCTGTTACCAGTCCTGAGGGAGATAATCCATCGAGTCGAAATCTACGCTGGACAAAGGCCTCCCCAAAAGATTTCCACAATGGTGTTGTCCATCATTTGGAGGATATGGCATAATCGCCGGGTTGGCGATCGCATTATGAGTACACCGAATACTAACGGGTTATAATACTTTTATATTTACATTATATGGTCACGCTGTATGACAATGTTGATTCTTTGTATCAATTGCAATTATCTTATATTTTATAGATAAATGATATTCCCTCCCGCTAGTAATTTTTTTATTATTTTATCATTGGTCATAAAAAAGGCGGCACATAACGTAATTTAAGTCTTTTGTAACGCGCAAATCATTCTTCCAATGATAAGGAAGCAGCCCATAATATCCCATTGTAGGATAAGGGCCTCCTATCACAATGAGAATGCATAGGCCCATAGAACTGCGCTGGCCCAGTGTGGGTTGGGAGACTTCACGCGCCATCATGAATATTGTTGAACTTTACACCACTGACTCCAAAGTCTAACAGTCTTAATACTAGGTCTAAATAACTGATATCTCCACTAACAGCTTTCAATAATACCCCACTTATTTGAAGATTTTTCCCATCGCAATAAATTTGGTGAAGCAATTATTGATAATTGCTATTCTTCTCTAGCATAAGAGGTTTCTCAGTGGGTGGATTGACTCGCACCATAATGGCTCCCTTCTCCTTTTATTGGTACGGAAATATAATTATTTCACACCCTTATGAAATTATTATAATTGACTCGTAAAATGAAAGTGTTCAATAAATTTTGTTCAGAAGCAACGATCCTCAAATTATTTATTAGAAAAATCTTCAGTAATTTGTCACAGGAGAAAGTCACGAAAACGAAATTCGCCTTTCAATTTATGGTTAAGTGACGTTATCAACTGCTTACTGACTCATTAGTACCTAGTGAATTGGAAAATAACAATAAACTATGAGTTGATTCACAGGGTCAATGGCCGGATTTGTGACTCAAAGCCACGGGTAACATCTTGTTGATTCCGCCCTGTACCGACCACGAGTTACCACTAATACGACACATGCCGGTCGAGTTTGCGTAGAATAGCGTCAAATATCAACACCCACAATTCATGCATTTACGTGAATGTGGGCAGTTGCTCTGAAAATGGTCACGCAACCAAATCAAACTCACAGCCAGACGTCCCGATTTTGGCGAGACGTCCCGCGCGGGACAGGCTCTGTCAGTCAGCGTGAGCAGCTGGCACAGACCAGTGTGGACAGGCCACCCGCAGGCTGATAGGGTTTATAATTAAAAAAATCATATATTTATTAAAATAATTTTTCTATGGCTTTTTGTGTAAAATAAACGTAATTTGAACTCAAATAAAAGACAAATATTTAAAAACTTCTGATTATATACGCTTTTTTACTATGTCCCGCTTTCCACTAAAGAATCCAGCTTTTTTCATTAAAATAGTTCTAAAATATGGAAAGAAATATATCTGGCAACGCTGCTCACAGCATTCATTTGCTTAAAGATCGGCGATTGGGGAAGTACCGTCACCACTTCTTTACTTACTTATATCTCCCTTTCAACTTCCGTTCGCGTCCCCTGATCACACTTTTCATAACACTCTCGTCGCCCTTTCACCAGCTTACTTCCCAAGTATGCGTTAAGAAGCGTTTGACTTCAATAATATGACCGTGAACGTCGGTAGCGCAAAACCGGCAATTGTGGAGACATTGGGGGAGGTCACTGTACAGATATTGACGTTTTTAGCTGACGTGATGATGATGACCTATTAATATTTTCTTTTGTCTCAGTGTTCCAAATAAATAAAGTACAGATGCCAGCACATCCAGCCACCCCAATCTGTCAAATTTCTTTTATATATTTTCAACTTTATCATATATGCATAAGGTTCACTTTAAATTGGGGCAATTTGAAAGATTCGTGTAGCTTGATGTGCAGGCGTCTACATACGATGTACGATTTGGTCGAAACAATGGACTAATGTCACATTATTTTTCATTAATCGACTTTAAAAATAAGCAGCTTAATGTCTGTATATTTCGCGATGCTTCATCGCTTTTGAAATGAGTTTTTATTGGATATTAAAATGCTTCCATTTACATTTTGTTCGAATTTGCGGTTATTTACGACATATTACTGGCTTGTTGGCGTGGATGGCAAATACTTGCTTCACGCCGGAGGTCGTGGGTCCGATTCCCACCCAGGACAGATATTTGTGTGCATGAACATGTCTTTTTATCCTGAGTCTGGGTGTAATTATCTATATAAGTATGTATTTACAAAATAAAAACAGTATATATAAATAATAAAGCTCTGCTTAGTTTGGGATCTGGGGCTCTACCGGCTAAGTCACCGAACATCGATTTCTTAAATGGCGTTCAAATAAATAAAGGTTAAAAATGACTTAATCAATCGTTAAATCGGCTTCAACGTTGACAATCGATTCCGGACCATTTATGACGTCACATGTGCTCATGGAAGCCGATTTAACGATTGATTAAGTCATTTTTAACCTTTATTTATTTGAACACCATTTAAGAAATCGATGTTCGGCGACTTAGCCGGTAGAGCCCCAGATGGCCATGTGTAAATAATGTCCCAGGATATTATTATGCGCCCGCTCCACTCTTACGATTTAGTGTTACGTTAAACTGTGTTTCTCTAAGCGTAGACTTAGGGATCTCTTTCTACGGTGTTCGACTAATCCCCATGCTCACAGCTATAGGTTCGGGTCTTTCCAGTGATTTCTTTGGTCGAACTAAAGAAAGACATTTGTTTTCGCCGATATATTAGCTACGCAGGAAGGATGGAGTGGAGGAGCGCGGCCTAGGCGAAGGCCACGCACAAATACTGACCCACGCTGACACAAAAAACTAATAAATAGAAGTCACACAGTGAACGCAAAAAGTCACATGATTTCATTTTTCGGTAGTGACGATAAATTTTCGCTATAGATATTAAATTCGTATTATTAGGCTACAAGTGGTCTTTGAATAGATAATATAAAAGCAGTTTGTATTCATTTGTAAGTTTAATTGAGTTGGTAGTAATCTGCTAAATAGGTTGCCTGGAAGAGATCGCTTTTATTCATAAGGCCGCCAATATTGTGTTTATTCGTTATCCAATAAAGTGTAGTTCTTCTTCTTCTGCCTTCTGAACCAAAGGTTATGGGTTCAATCCTCGCACGGAACAACATAAACATATATATCTTGGTCTGGATGTATTCAGTGTATTGTATCTACAGTTTACAAAAAATAATTGCATGTAAGTATTGCTATCCGTTCTCTCGTATCATATCAGTCAAATTTCCCCAAATGAAAGTGAACCTTATGCTTTTGTGATAAAGTTGAAAATCTATAAAAGAAATTTGACAGAATGAAGTAGCTTGATGTGCTGGCGTCTGTACTAGCTTTGCTTAGTTTAAGCTAGATGGCGCTGTGTGATATTTCTAGTATATTTATTTATAAAATCAGAACGTGGTTATAACATTAACAAGTTAACTATACATAATTAATATAGGTAATCATATTTGTTTTAGAATAGATATTACAATTAGTTATTCGCTTTTAGTCGTTTAGACATCTTATTTAATTAGGAATAGTATTAGTTTAGTAGCTTAGTTACTCGAGTGGGCGCATTGTCCACTCGAGTATGTTATAGTAAGTAACCTAGCGGCAAAATCATCGATCGTCATTCGATCGTTTTCCTGTAGATGTACTGTTTAAAATTGTATACTTTTCAGATGACAAAAGAAAAGCTATTATCATATTATCAGTTTTGTGACATATAAAACAGTCAGATGTACTAGACGGTTCGAGCCCACGCTCGCCACTATAGTCTGGTGAAGCAGTGAAAGCCTAACATGCTAACTGCATACGTCATGTTAAAAATAAAAGTCAGATTTCTTTACATACGTATTTACTCCATTCGACAATATGTAGTAAAACTATAGCTAAAATTTAAAATTTTGATAATCAAACCTACTCATGATCCTTGACAATAACTTAATTTAAGTTAGTTAAATATTGTTACTGTTATAAAATAAATCTTATTGTAAATTAGTTCCTACAATCCGTGTACCTAAATATCTATTAGCTATATGTACCTAGAAATCATTATAAATTAATTATATATTACTACGAATATGTTCTGACTATTTACAAGCGCTTTTTTAAAGTCTACGTGAATAAAAACCTTTTTGATTTTATTTTTTTGTTTAAACTCTTATTACACACAGTTAACAGCAACAAATTCAGTAAAATTAAATAACTAATGTAAAACCTCTCATTATTTGATATGAAGGTAGTATATTTAGCCACATACAACTTTCATTACAAGTTTATTAGCTAATTAAATTCTACAGTTACAAACTTAACAATAATAATCTTACTACTCGTAGTGTGCACTGTCAAATGATTATACAATGTTAAATATCAACATAGGAAGAATTCCAAAGTACTTTATAGATAATATAATAACGTACTCATTCGATGAAGTGGGGTTTTTAATGGTCAAACCAGTCGGTCCTTGTGAATAAAATGTTATCAAACATCTACTACATCATAAAAAAGCGGCCAAGTGCGAATCGGTCTCGCTCTTGAAGGGTTCTGTAGCAGCAAGTAACAATATAAAAGTTCTTGTAGTATGTAGTTGATTGAATGTAAGGAAAATTGCGGTTTATGATTTATACATGACGTATTAAAATAAATCTACTTTCTAGATCTCCTTCTAACGAAGTTTGCAAAATAATTTACATTATATATTTTTTTCAGTTTTATCACTCCCTTATTTTAGAAGTTACAGGAGGGGGTCACACATTTCACTACTTAGGAAGTGTCTCTCGCGCAAACTATTCAGTTTAGAAAAAAAATATATTAGAAACCTCAGTACCATTTTTGAAGACCTATCCATAGATACCCCACATGTATGAGTTTGATAAAAAAAGTTGAGTTTCAGTTCTAAGTATGGGGAACCCCCAAATAAGAAGCTTACCTTTAAAAAAAATGTAATAAAATTGCATTTGACACAAAAAAAAAACAATATTAAAATTTATGGATTAAAAACAATAATAATAATATCCTGGGACATTATTCACACACGGCCATCTGATCCCAAATTAAGCAGAGCTTATACTATTGAAAACACATAACTGATATATTACATATACTATTTTCTTTTGTAAATACATACTTATATAGATACTTTACACCCAGACTCAGGACAAACAGACATGTTCATGCACACAAATATTTGTCCCGGGTGGGAATCGAACCCACAACCTGCGGCGTGAAAGGCAGAGTATCTACCAACCACGCCAACAGACCCGTCAAAATGTATGTCGATTAGCTAGTACATTTTGTATGAGGTGTTAAAAGCTATTGTTTTGTGTTATAGGTTTGTGCTGTTTCCATTGCTTTGACTACTTATTTACTCCTTGTATATCCACAAATATCAAGTTTCCAACTAACCTAGTTTAAATGTAATCACACTTTTTACCTTTGTATTGAATCGTCTCGTGGATAAATAAAAGATGAGGCCTTGGACTCGCCACTTCTATAGCTTTATTAGCCTGTGCCCGGAGGCAACCGGCCCGCGCCAGTAGTAGTGGCCATACGTACAACTATCAATACTTTATTACTCGTCTAATTCAGCCATTATCTCTTGAACGAACACGTGATTGTCTATAGTAATGAATGAATACAGTTATTCATTATGCAAGGACTGCAAAGGAATTCTTAATTTAAATTAACAGATAAATAAACTTTTTTTATATAGGGCGACAAACGAAGTGTGCCACCTGATGGTAAGTAGGAACCAAGGATTATTTTTATTTTATTTCGTTTTACGGCTCTGGCTACTTTGGCCTTATGAGCCTTCAGTAAATATATTTTTATATCATTTATTTCCGTCATTGTCAAGTAAAGTCCGTCACAGTCAAGTCATACATAGTCCTTGTCCGACCCCAGTGAAGCAGTGGAGACTTTACTAGAGGCTGTTATGGAGTTTTGGTTACTACACGGAAAATCACAATTCACGGCAATATCGCACTTTCCTCCACTTGTGTACGTTGTCGAAGATGTTATGTCTAAAAATCCACCATATTTACACATAAAAACTCGAATTTACACCAGTTTTTGAAAATAAAACATAGCCTCCATGCGTCTTTTTCCGCGTTGGCGCCAAAAACCAGGAACCAAGGAGTCGCGGGTGGGTTGCCGGCCTCGAAAAGAGTAAAATAAAAAAAAAGTTATTTCGCGGGACCCCTCCCATCAGGCGCCAAGAGAAGGCCACATCAGGTAAGGTTTTGTAGATGCGAGTCTGATTGCCACCCGCATGAGTAGGCATTCATCCTGCCTTATCGAGAAAAAGGTCTGCAGTGAAATATTTAGCAGAGTGTATTTATGTAGATTTCTATACTTCTACATTGATTTTAATGGGACATCTGCTTATTTCGATGATTACTCGTTAAATAAATAAATATAAATAAAAAAGGTTTATTCCCAACAAGCACAGATAATCCTTAACTTAGTTTACATCAGACGATATAACTAATTGCGTTTAGTTTACATAATACTTATGAAGCATGCAACATTATAAGTACTAGTTAGGAAAGGCGTCTACCTCAGCAAATGTTACAGTAAATAATAATGATTACTGTAACGCTGATCTTCCGATAGCGCTTAAAAAACTACTAATTAAATTACAAAATTATCATGCGTATCGACCTGTAGTAGCGTTCATTCACGTTGTCATCAAAGAGAATATATACAACTATTCGTGGCGAGTACGATTTTTATGAATTCAGATACATGCACACACGAGTATGGTCACTACTATTGTGTCATCTGAAGAAGACAGTTACTCCTACTGTTCAGACGTACAGTAGGAGTACGAACAGCAACAACTACATGAATAACCTAAGAAAGTGTTTCGTTTATACTCAACTTAATAATAATAAATATGTTGGGACAATTAACACAATGCCATCTTATGCTAAACTAGGCAGAGCCTGTACTATGGCAACCAGACAACTGGTAAACATATTTGTATATTTCTAAATACTTATTTATTCAATATTAAATAATTAAATTAAATAAAGTGAAATTATAAGCTAAAAATTCGTTAAACTACAGATACACAATTTACCCTAAATACCCAATAATCCAATCCAATAATCCCTCCGCATCACTTATGGGAAAAGTGCCCAGAAGGCTGGCCGCATTGCCATGCTGGATGGCAATGCTGATCCTCTAACCCAAGAATAGATCATGGGAAGCGTCGATCAAACGTTTAGCTATTTCCCGAAATATTAAATGTGCGCTTGGGCCCCATGGTCCTAAGGCTTCTACCCCAAACGGCTCAAAAACAAAACTACATACTTACATGTTATAGATAAACTATACTCAGACAGTAACTCGTGGTTATGACACAAATAATTGTCTTGGGTGGGGATTGAAACCACGATCTTTGGCTAAGCAGTCTGGATCACTAACCACTAGGTAAGAGGATAGGTCGCAGTATTGCCATAAGTGTTACTATCGGTCGTAAGTGCTTGCTAACAGATAGACTGTGCATATTACCACCTAGTTAACATAAAGAAAAATAAAATTTACGGACGCCAGCACATCAAGCTGCCCCAGTAGGAATCCTTTTTGAAAACAAAAAAGATATAAATATTATTTTTTTATATATCTACCTATCAGAGGGGTCAGAAAGTGGGTCACCTGTGGTAACTGACCACCGCCGCCCATGTACACTCGCAACACCAGAGGAGTCGCGGGTGCGTTACCGGCCTTTCAGAGTCAGCAAACAAATGTTGCTGACCCTTCCCCCCACCCCGATGAGCTCTGGCGAACTTACTCACACTCAGAAACACAACATTAAAATTATTAATGTGATTATTAAGGAATGTCTTCTGTAAGGTGGAGGTAGTTCCCCAGTCGGGCTGCTCTTTGAGCGAATGTGACTGCACGTGTGGCGCAACGGCTAAGATAGACGCCTCGCCACTTCGTGCTGCGGGTTTGAGTCCCGCGGCGGACAACTATTTGTGTGACCCATAAATTTGACGGGCCTGTTGGCGTGGTTGGTAGATACGCTGCCTTTCACGCCGGAGGTCGTGGGTTCGATTCGCACTCGGGACAGATATTTGTGTGCATGAACATGTCTGTTTGTCCTGAGTCTGGGTGTAAATTATCTATTTAAGTATGTATTTACAAAAAAAAAATTGTATATGTAGTATATCAGTTATCTGGTTTCCATAGTACAAGCTCTGCTTAGTTTGGGATCAGATGGCCGTGTGTGAATAATGTCCTAGGATATTATTATAGTTGTCCTGAGTCTGGATGTAATTTGTGTCCGTCTATTATATGGTTGTAAAGTACCCCGCGACTCTGTGATAACATACCCCAGTGCGAGCGTTTCTAAAAAAGAAAAGATTAAACGCTATGCAATAGTTTATTAAATCAGGTACTACGTCTCGATATAAAAATCAATTAACTCTTGTTTTCTGTAATTGGCTCAGAATATTTTTACATTTGTTACAAACACTACTACTCGTGATAGCTGAGAAAATGGTGATACCTAAATGGTATTACTTTTAGCACCAGTAGAGTGCTAAGCCTGCATTATGGATGACTAGCTGGCACTGGCGCCGGACACTTAATCCAATTCCACTTTATTCCGTCCACGTCTAAGAACTAAAGGCAGACTCTATCTGTGTATACGTGGCTATAGCCAGTGTACTTTGTGCTGGATAGATTCTTGCAATTTCATGTTCAGTTTTTAAATGACGTTTATAATTACAAGACTGCCTTTTTGCCTATAATTTGGTTCTTTTTTATTTTTTACGTGGTGGAAATGCTCTAGTCGGTGTGAGGCTCGACCCACTAAAACCACCACGGTAGCCAGCCTCACAGTGCCTGTAGCCCTGGGCCCTGTGCCTGTAGCTGTGGCCCTGGGTACTCGTGAACGATCTCACCCGTATCCCCGCTGTACACTGAGTGTCCGCGAGACTCACACCCGGGGAGGAGAGGGACCTGAATTTTCAACTTTATCGTATAAGCATAAGGTTCACTTTCAATTGGGGAAATTCGACAGATTGGGGAAGCTTGATATGCTGGCGTCTGTACATGTGCACTTTCATTTATTTATATAATTAAAGCGCACCATTTTAACTCACCATAAAGACTGTTATTGGAATAGGGCGACATTATTATTGTTACTATAGTTTTCCTAGGAAGGATTCTGCTTCATATGATAATCGTGGCAAGGAAGGCCCTAAGCCAACAAAACAAACCTAGAAAATATGTAAACGACGCCAGAAGACACTGATTTCCGATAAGACTTTTGTGCAAATGTCGCTCTTATAATGTGTTTCAGGAAAGGATGTTGGCTTTGTTCAACTTCTTTTAAACTAGAAACTAACATTACAAAGAGATAGGATTTGTAAATAATCGGCTTATTTGATTGTGTTATTTTTGTGTACCTATGTTATTAGTTGTTAGAAATGTACATAATACGCAATTGAATTGTAATTGTAAATTTTCTATCGCATTAGGTTCCCTGTAATGGTAGAATTACCTAAATTGAGACCATAAAAAATAAGCTATATTACTACAAAATTTCATCAAAATCCGTTCGGTAGTTTTTGTGTGAAGAAGTACCAACACACTCACACAGTCACAAACTTTCGCCTTTATAATATTAGAGTGACTAGCTGTGCCCCGCGGTTACAGCATTAAACTTTATAATTTTTAGCCTATATGTTAACACATAGGCTAACTCCATAGTAAATTTTATTAAAATCGCTCCAGCCGTTTAGACGTGAAGAAGTAACAAACATACACACTCACAAACTTTCGCCATTATAATATTAGTGTGATACGGCTTAATGCCTTCGTTGCATCTTACTACCGACCATTTCCGATTTCTTTTAACAAAGTGTAGGTATACTTTGTTATAGTGCACTGCTTATTCCTATAGCATCAAGAAGCTTCTAGATTGTTTGCGCAGTGAGTGATTGTATCCTTTCCGGTTGCATGATATGATGAAATAACTGGATACTTCTACAACGCATCACCGCTGCGCACGAGCAAAGAATGTGCATCGTTGTTTCCTCTGATTCTTGGCGGAATCTACAGATTGTGCCGTCGGCCATGTTTAGATTTAATATGTGCTTATTTAGTAAGCAGTGTCCGGTGTTAATTGGTGCAATAATGATGAAATAATGTAATTTGTCAAGTTCACAATGCATTTCATATATTATTACATACATACAGTCAAAAACAATATTAAAGTTAGATAAAATATTAACTAATTCGTCCGTGCAGTCTGTATTATCACATTTTTTTTAAATCCTTAAAAAAGTAAGAAGTAACTTCACTACTATTTCTAAATTCATTACTACTTGAAGAGACCAAGCAATTGGCAAGCGCAGCAGGCATATAATATAGTAGTCTATGGCAGAAGTTTGCATAAGGGTACCAGTAGCTTAACTTCAGCGATTAATACCTCAGGGCATCCTTATGGGGTTCGGACCATGAATGAATTCGTTTAGGAAGCTACATAATAGTCGAGGACTCGATGTTCTAGGTATTTATAAGGTACTTCGCTACGTATAAGGCATAGTAATAAAAAAAAATTAAGTTCATTTATTCAAACAAAACAATATTTTAAATTGCTAAAAGACGTTGATTTTACACTTTTTCAAGACCTTTCTTAAATTTTCTCTACGTACAAACCTTCCCTGGACTTCCACGAATAATTCAAGACCAAAATTAGCCAAATCGGTAAAGGCGTTGTTGATTTATAACATTACAACGAAAAGTGGCATTGATTTTTATATATATAGATTTACACTTCTAATCTAAATAATACAAGTTGCCAGTTCACATTGCAATATACTCTTTGTATATACATAAAATGTATACTAATTATATCTATGTACATATATACACAGTATACATATAGCTTATGGGAAGCATACGGTCACGATGACGCGAGTAGGTACCATAATTTTTTGCTCATCCAAAAATGCTCAACGCGTCTGAAGAAGTTTTTACTTCGAATATTGCCATTTTTTGGAATACGCTGCAAAAACTATTGATGATGATAACAAAATAATATGGATAGTACTTACTCAGAAGTACTCAGAACCCATAAGGTTATATGTTTAATTATTGTATTTAAGTCACAATTATTTGGTTTAAATTAATCACTTTATCTTTATATATCTAAATTTCTAAATACCCGCGTGGAACTGAGGCGGCTCGTTAGTACAGACGCCAGCACATCAAGCTACCCCAATCTGTCAAATTTCCCCAATGGAAAGTGAACCTTATACTTATGTGATATAGTTGATAATTTATAAAATAAATTTGACAGATTTGGGTATCTGGATGTGCTGGCGTCTGTATATACAATATATCTTCACGTACATTAAAAACGATGTCTTTAATTCATACAAATAGTATTGTTAGGAATTGTTATGATGAGTAAATTATCCATTTATGATGTAGTGGACTCGTACGCATATACATTTAATTGTATGTATATACATCATATTTAAACAAAAACAAAACTTAAAAATCCTATAAGAATAGTCGCGGAAGTGTCGCGGGCGCATGTAGCACCAACAATTCTATAAATACTGTACATATTGAAACATAACCGGTCCAGGGGAGTGACAGACATGCGCTAAATATACTCCATTCTGACGACGGACACAGTGCTAATGAGAAGAACTTTCCACAGATCTTAGACACACCATGATCGTTATTATAATGTGTAGGTATAATATACTTTTATTGAAAAACATTACTTTATTTTTTAGACACTTTCGGGCCTGTTGGCGTGGTTGGCAAATGCTTGCTTTTCACGCCGGAGGTCGTGGTTCGAAACCACCCCACCACCTTGCCACCTAGGACAGATATTTGTGTGCATGAACATGTATGTTTGTCCTGAGTCTGGGTGTACTTTTTACGCATAAAAAGTTTTACTTCAAAAATATCCTACTGGGGTAAGTTTGCAAATCCAATGTTCCTGTATTGGGCTGTCCCGCTGGTCAACAATCGTGTCCAATGTACTATTGGGACTGCCTCGTACGGCTCGAACCGAGCTCATAAAAACGCATCGCTTACTCATGATGGCGTAGTGTCCATCCGTGCGTGCCTCGACGAACATTGTAGCCCATGCAGACAAAAACCAATCAATTGTCACTCAGATACACAAAGAGGCTTCGTTCCTTTTTTGATGTATATAAAACTACTTAGGTATTCATCATCATTGCCTCAGAGAGCACGTAAGTCCGTCGATCCTGTACCTGATCTCTTTCCGGCGTCCCATCGGATCACGAGAGTGATGGAACAGAAAGTGCTCCTGTGTTTGCGCACACACTTGTGCACTATAATATGTCCCGTGCAGATGGCTAATCTTTATTGAGACTGGCCGCCGTGGCCAAAATTCGGCTATGAGGGCATTGTTATTATTATTATTATTAGTCGAAATACGTACACTGCTGGAAAACCTCCCCTCCCTAAAATTGCCGGTTTTGCGATATATACTCATCCAGCGTTTACTAGTGACCCTGACAAGATCATCGGTCCATCTTGTAGGGGGCTTGCCCACGCTGCGTCTTTGGGTACGTGGTCGCCACTCGAGAACTCAGAGTACCGATGCCCCAACGGTCGTCGGTTCTCCGAATTATGTATTCATACACCATTGATATAAGATATTGAGATATGAGATATTAATATTCCAAAAGCATTTTTTATCAAATATAAAAAGGATTATCGTAATAGGTCCACAAACAAAGGTGAAATCTGAAATCATACATTAAAAAAAGTATACAGGTGAGTCGACTACTTCCTTCTTCGTCAGTTAAAAAAAAATGGACCACATACGTAACTACATTTGTAAAGGTTTCTTAAAAAAGTCACAAAAACCTGTTCTAATTTGAAACATCTATTTTCAATTTTTCATGTCATATTGCGCTAACATCTGGCCACTGTAACTATTTCAGAGTTTTCCATCACTGATTCTGAATATACGAGCAAGCGAATGGTATTTTTTTAGATTTTTAATCATACGTACAAAATAATAGATGCCACGTTCACAAAATAAAATACGAATGGGTTTTGGATTATACAAATGAAAATCTTTATTGTAACATTCGCAGCAGCGAGGGTATCCTATCCTAGAGGGAGATCTTCAAAATGATACACGCGTAAACCACCAATCAATTATTCTATTTTGTAATAATAAACAATTTTTCACAATGCATTAAAATCTAAGGAGTCTAATACGTCATGGGAGACCGACATTTTTCAAATATACAGTCTCCTGAACTTCTGTAATATTTGATGGGGAAACTTTCCACCACAGTTTCATTAACCATATGAAGTTACGTATTGGAACGAAGTTCCTTATCGCGCGTTGTGAAAGGGGGCTAGACGGAAAAAGATCTTACGAAAAGTTGTCACGACACTTTTTGCAGCTGCGCGGCGTGCGCATGTTTCTCTGTCTGTCTCTCTCTCTCTCTCTCTCTATCTTATAGAAACCAAGCCAGATATTTTCATTTCTATTTCGCATTGAACAGTGTGGTGTCGCGACTATTATTTTTGTTGAGTGTATACAGGTTTTTTGTACATAATAAATAATAAGAAATAACTTTGTTCCATCCGGGACCCTTGACACCTCGCAAATTTTTTTCTATTTATGTTACAACTTGTATAAATTTGTACAATCAGTTGTAAAGTCATGAACATATCATTGGATAGAACCATAAGTGAATAATGTTAGTGAATTGTAAAATGATGTGACCGATCTTTATTGAAAAACGAGTGAATATAAAAAGCGGACCACCAGCTAACATAATTTGTAATGATCTTGGAGTATGTGTGAGGCTTATAGTAAAGCACGAGTCCTTCTTATAAATATATATTTCTCAGTAGCTGCCACGTCATGCACTCCTCCTTTTCGTATGGCTATTTTCCCATTATTATAAGTTATGCACTGCACGGTAGGGTAAAAAAATATTGACGATTCCACACAAATGTAATATTTTTATGGAATAAATTACGCAATATTAGTTTATTAACATTTGTAAAAATAACTTACTATAAATGTAATAAATAAATTAAAACTATACTAACATAGATATTGGAAATAGCTTGAAACTACGTACAAACTAAAAATATCCATAAAAAAGGAGTATATTATTTTTGAATTTAATTGAATTGAATTGAAAATATATCATACTAATTTTGACCATAATTAACCCCCTCATGCATTACTAGTCCAATCGTAATACCTGAGAAGATATATCCCTTTTAAACAGCAGAAAAACTGGTCGAACGCCGATCCGCTTAATATAATCGATCGTCGAATTTCGCCCACGGCGGGCAGTCTCAATAGAAACTAACCATCTGCGAGTAACATATTATAGAGCTGTATGTGCGCAAACATAAGGCCACTATCTATTCCGTCACAATTCCGTCTCATGATACAATGGGATGACTAACGACTAGATTGGAAAGGGTTCAGGTACACGACCGACGGATAGACCTGCCCTCCGAGGCAAGGGGGTGTAAAACCGCCAAATCTCTGACTCAGACTGATACTGAGAATTCTAAAACCACTTTTTGGCGCGTTTGAATTGCTACCGTTAGACCAACGGCGCAGATTAAAAGGTATATCATCATTATCATCATGTCAGCCAAAGTTCGTCCACAGCTGAACAAAAGCTTTCCCAAAGAATGGGGGAATATGCCATAATTGCCACGCTTGGCGGACGGGTTGGCGATCGCAGTTTGATGTTCATAGTTCACAGAAAAACGCTGCTGCCCGTTCTCTGGTAGGTATTTCTTTTGTCGATTTCTACGCCCCGCAGGGGATGAGATGGGGTGATGATATTCTATGCCATCACCACACAACCGGTTTATATGACGGGCCTGTTGGCGTGGTTGGCAAATGATTGCTTTTCACGCTGGAGGTCGTGGGTTCGATTCCCACCCAAGACAGATATTTATGTGCATATGTAGTATATCAGTTATCTGGTTTCCATAGTACAAGTTCTGCTTAGTTTGGGATCAGATGTGTGTTAATAATGTCCCAGGATATCTATATATTTAATTATTTTAATTTTATAAACTCCGAAGACACCATCAGTTTTTAGTGAAATGGCTTGTAAATATTAAGTTGATATTAATCTAATAATGCCCAATATATATACATACATACTATTTATTCATGAGTGATGCTACCTACGTCTGATGTTGGAGTATACAAGCCAGATTATCCACCACCGGCGATATTTGTGTAAATGTATGTTTGTCCTGAGTCTGGGTGTTATTATCTATTATAAGTATGTATTTACAAAAGAAAAGTAGTATATGTAATATATCAGTTATCTGGTTTCCATAGTACAAGCTCTGCTTAGTTTGAGATGAGATGACCGTGTGTAAATAATGTCATTCCTTAATAATAACATTAATAATTTTAATATTGTGTTTCCGAGTGTGAGTAAGGTCGCCAGAGCTCTTTGGAGTGGGGGGAAGGGTCAGCAACACTTGATTGCTGACTCTAAAAGGCCGGCAACGCACTCGCGACTCCTCTGGTGTCGCGAGTGTCCATGGGCGGCGGTGATCACTTACCATCAGGTGACCCACTTGCTCGTTTGTCGCCCTCTGATATAAAAAATAATAAAATAAAAAAAATGTCCCAGGATATTATTGTTATTATATGTATTTAGACAAGTTATTCTGTTTGTCGTGACAGTGCGTGACGGTCCCGTGTCGTCCGTAAATCGGTCACGATCCACATTCGATGCAAATAGTTAAAACAAAACGGAACATAAATAAACTTTTCGCAATCAAATTGCAAGCATCTGTTCAAACTTTCAACCAGAAAAAACTTTTGTATGTTGGCGCACGAAATTAAATTGTGATAGTCACTCATCCCTACTCTATTCTATCTCTAGGATACAAACGTGTTAATGACAGACTCAATTAGGGAGTACTTAGCACGTTGGTCTTCTAGACCATAAATAGGGTTGTTCTAAAATAGTATTTTATGTACGGCACCAAAATTTATAATAAAATTTCCAAATGAATGGTAAAATGGTAACTATCACATGTTTAAAAAAACCGGCCAAGTGCGAGTCGGACTCGCCAAAGAAGGGTTCCGTAACAGCAAGTATTTCAATTGATTAAATGAAAGGTAAATTGCGGTTTACTATTTATGACGTATTAAAAAAACTACTTACTTGATCCTTTCTCTTATTATAGAAGTTACAGGGGGGGGGGGGGGACACACTCATTTTACCACTTTGGAAGTGTATCTCGCGCAAACTATTCAGTTTAGAAAAAAATTATATTAGAAACCTCAACATCATTTTTGAAGACCTATCCATAGATAACCCACATGTAAGCAATTGATGAAAAAAAAAATTTGAGTTTCAGTTCTATGAATGGGGAACGCTCAAAATTATTGTTATTTTTCTATTTTTGTGAAAATGTTAATGCGGCTTACAGAATACATCTACGTACCAAGTTTCAACAGTACAGCTCTTATAGTTTCGGAAAAAAGTGGCTGTGACATACGGACGGACAGACAGACAGATAGACAGATATGACGAATCTATAAGGGATCCGTTTTTTGCCATTTGGCTACGGAACCCTAATAAAGTGAAAATGATGCTTTCTACGAAGGCTTGTTATAATTACACAGATATTTTGCCCGAAAAATTGGGATTGTGATTTGAAGTAATTATTCTAAATTCTATTAATTACATAAATTATATTAAGATGTATAAATTGAGTGATTTACATTAAATTTTTATTGTTATCATTTTAATATTTCACTTATTAAATTTATATCCTATTTGTACGCCTCACATGGCAGGTCATGTTGATCCCATTAACTATGTCTGTATGTAACATCCTGTACTACACATGTTTTATGAAAATAAATTTATCTTTATACAAATAGGAAAAACAAACTCCCTAAAAGGGGACTTGTTAATTTTAAATAAAATAAAAATAAAATGAAAAAGGTTTTTATTCACGTAGACTTTAAAAAAGCGAAGCTGAACTCTTTCCGGTCGTGTCACTAGGCGCCCATTCGGATCATGAGAGTGATGGAATAGCAAGTGCACCTGTGTTTGCGCACACACCTGTGCACTACAATACGTCCTGCGCAATTGGCTAGTGTCCATTGAGACTGGCCGCCGTGGCCGAAATTCGGTCGGGAGGACATTATTATTATAGTGTAAACCGATTCTGTTATGAGCTTTCATCTTAATACCTGTTCGTACAACTGTGCGAATCATTTTATTTCAACAACAGCTTTTAGTATTATAATATTGGGCGAAGCATTGAAAATATTGGCGTTACAATATTAATTTCTCGGAAATTATACAACAATTGGAACTGATATTTACCTATTTTATTATTCAGGTCTTTTTAATACTTTTGGATATACTTTAACGCGATTGTAAAACGAATATAACAGCGATAAAAATATTAATAACTGCTTGGAAATGTATTTATTACGCTTTACAATAACTTATTAATTCATATTTTACTCATTACTTTATAAGACTATAGCAGTGCCCGCGGACTTCGTTCCGCGTTAAAATATTTTTGTCCGTGTCCGTTTGTCCCACAACTTGGATTATTAACGTAGCTGTCTATTGGTGAAATAATTTTGAAAATCGGTTCAGTAGATCCAGAGATTACCCCTTACAACGTCACAGACTCACAAACTCACAAAAGTTACCTCTTTATAATATTAGTATAGATAACGGTTTTGGTGCAAATGTGTCATAGCCACAAATGAGATCGGGCGGGAATTTGCATGCAGTCTAGCCCCGCGCGCCACTATGGCCGCCGCTTAGGCAACTAAATAAACGAACGGACTGAGGTCGTCGTCGGGCGATTGTCAGGAGATCTATTATACTAAAACAAAGCTGTCTAATACAATGTTATGATTAAGATTCTTTCTAGTTAAAATGAGTATAATAAATGAGATAACTAAAACGTGCTGACAACCCTACATAAATATAACGCGGAGGAGCGGTATCTGCAGAACAATATGTGACATCAGAAATAAATAACCACAAAACTTCCCAATATAATTTCAGATAAAAAGAAAGATGTATTTAAGAGCTGTAGATAGTTTGAATGTCCTCCAAAGCACATTTCTATGTATCTGAAAAAATCGGCAGCAATAATGAAAAATGTATTCTAAACAAAAGGATTGACTACAATTTGCTATCGAGAATACGGCTAGAATTAGTTCTAATTATACAACATGTAACGTAATTAACGCTCACCCTCAAACACCCCAAATAGAATATTATGTTGTAATCATAATACGTACATTTTCAATTTAACATGTGTACGCATTGTTATTTACTAAATTAGTTTCTTGGAATAAAGTTTATATTTCTTTATTTTGTATTAGATGATGGAATTTGTGTGAATACATATAAAACTGCGATTTAAAAGTCTTATTACTTTGACTTACAGTCCATTTCAATTTGTTTTGACTGTACAGGGTCAATATGACAATAATTTCCGTACTTTTTATTATTATTGGAATAAAAATTACCGATATTAAAAATGATATAAATCGATTCAGTAAACGATTCTGAACATACTATTTTCAGGATGTGCGTTAATTAAGTTACATGTTGTATATAGATAGTGTATACTTAAAACGCAAGGAGGCATATCTATGTACATATATACATAGTATATATGTACATAGACCCTAACGTCAACTGGACTTTCTTCCAAAAAATTCCTTTGGCATTAAGTCCGTCTATATACTGACTCCAGCACATCAAGCTACACCAATCTGTCAATTTTCCCCAATTGAAAGTGAACCTTATAGTTCTGTGATAAAGTTGAAAATCTATAAAAGAAATTTGACAGATTGAGGTAGCTTGATGTGCTGGCGTCTGTACATAAACGGGCTTAATGCCAAAGATTTTTTAGGAAGAAAGTCCAGTTGATGTTAGGGTATATATATATACTATGTATATATTGTACATAGATATGCCTCCTTGCGTTTTAAGTATACAAAGAGTATATCTCAATGTCAAATATCAACTTATTAGAATTGTAAAAAATTGTTTTCTCTTCTGGGATATGCTTCACAGTCCCATTGTACTGAAGTTTAAAAATAAATAAATAAATACAGTTTTACTTGTCAAGCTCACAACTAAGCAATTAATTCAACTTCAGCGGGTGGTCTAGACGGTCTCTTACATCTACATGACATGAACAAGATGTATTAAAAAAACCTTAAACAAATAAACAGATATTTTTTAAATTGGATATGCATCCTGATGTGGGAGAGAACGACGATCAAGTGGTCAGTGGCGAAGGGTCTTCACGAGTAGTTAGTTAATTTAAGAGATAAACATCTGAAGATATCCTTAGGGGACACGGTTCAAGGGTACCACTTAAGTCCAAGGACAATATTCTGCGAGTGGGGTGATCACTGATACCGACTTCAGCGACGGGCTCACATTTAGAGGAACAAGGCCATAGCTAATATGTACACACGGCTGCACATCAATCTATACGTATCCACTATAAGCTGACTTCTCATTGTATGGAAATCCTATACAATGCGGGATCAGCTTATACTGGAAATTTGCTTGAAGTGTAGCCGTGTGTATCTTTGAAAAGATTATATGATCAAACTGAATTGAAGATGGCGCCGGTGGTGGATAATGTGGCTTGTATACTCTAACATCAGACGTAGGTAGCATCACTCATGAATAAATAGTATGTATGTATATATATTGGGCATTATTAGATTAATATCAACTTAATTCTTAATATTTACAAGCCATTTCAGTAAATTCTTCGGAGTTTTTATAAATGTTAAATTAATAAATATATAGATATCCTGGGACATTATTAACACACATCTGATCCCAAACTAAGCAGAACTTGTACTATGGAAACCAGTAAACTGATATACTTCATGTACTACTTTTCTTTTGTAAATAAATACTTACATAGATAATTACACCCAGACTCAGGACAAACAGACATGTTCCTGCACATAAATATATGTCCTGGGTGGGATCGAACCCATGACTTCCGGCGTGAAAAGCTAGCATTTGCCAACCACGCATTATATATTCGTTAGTATTATAATATGTATATGTGCGAAACATTGTAATTGGCCATCTTTTATATAATTTCGATCATTTTAGTTAGTACTAATTAGCTGTAAGTTTACGAAATAGGAAAAATTATAAAATAAATAAATAAGAGAGTTAATAATTAAGGATGTATGCTGACCTGAAAGCAGTTTTCCTTGTGTTATAGCAAGCGGATCACAGGATAGTAAGTTATCACAGACGCCCATGGACATCGCAACACCAGAGGAGCCGCTGCTAATAATCTAATAATATAGAAATATTCAAGAATAATCACGTATTTATTACAACATCCCTAACGCAGATCAACTCAATAATACAATTTATGACGTTTAAATTCATATTTTATTTTTGTTATAGTTTAGTTATATTACTAAGGCCATGACATAGTTTATATAAACCTGCATTTCTTTATTGCCAAAGGCATCATTATATCAGACGAATGACGTTTCCAAAGCCTCCAAAGCCCCCCCCCTCCCCAAAGATCACCATTTTGACGGGTTTTGCCATAATCATCACGCTTGGCAGACGGGTTGGTGGTCGCAGTATGATGGTCATAGTACTCAGAGAAACGCTGCTGCCCATTCTCTAGTCTATAGTCCCACGAGCCGGCCCCCCAGGGAAGAGATGGAGTGGCGATATTCTTTATGGCCGTAAGCCACACAGCCTAAAGAAGTTGATCAAAATCGGTTTATCAATGATCATAGATATCGAGTGGTAGTATTTCAGTCACTCAACAAAATATTGGGGTGGTGAGGTGTTCTAAAGTGCTTAACTTTAGAACACTTCACCACCCCAATATTTTGACGTCATTTAAGATAGTATTGAATATCCGAATTCGATCATCTACGTATGACGTTGTCTGCACTCAGGCACACTTAACTCAACTATGAGTTCTCTCCCTGCAAAGCTTTGTCAGATTGAGTCATATGATGGATTACGAACTGCCATGACAGGTTTTAAAAGGCGCTATATTAAAATTCTTGCTTCAAGTGAACGAACGCTGTTGAATATATTCGAGCGTGTTGGAATGCAATCCGGACTGAATTCCTGAAAAGTTCAAAAATGCATCTCCATTCCTCACCATACAATGTGTTTGATTGCATTGGAGCTATCGGTATTTTTCTGAAGCGTTTTATTCGCACGAATAAACCCTTTGACTGATGTTATACTCAGTTTAAAATCATGAAATCGATTTGGACATACACGTATTCTGAAACTCCTCAATGGCACTCCATCGCTTTGGAACGTGGAATTTTAGAGTTTGTTCATTCAGAAAACACGTGGAACTCTAATTTTATTTCACGAAATTTCATCGCTACGGCGTCAGATAATTAAATGTTTCCGCTTATTTTGTACACATGCGCAGTTTTCCAGAATCAAATATTTACATGTTCGCTCTGGATTAACGGTTATATTTCGTATCATTGTTGTTAATACCTGTCAAGTCATGTGACTTATACATATAATAATATATTACACGCTCTATGGCTGTTTTTACTCTTGGATAAAATGTGGCACGCTCATCTTAAGTAGTAAATAGTACTTCTTGCCGAATTTAGGCTACAGCAGCCAATTTCAGAAGAAGAAGTAGATAAAAAGAGCGTGTAAGCTAACAGCGATGGGCACTCTATTCCGTGACCCTCATAGTTTGATGGTTTGGCTATCCGATACCACTAGGGACAGTTTAGGTCCAAGACCGTTATTCGTGTTCAAGAGGTCTGCCGACTTGCGGACGGAAAACAACGTTATTGTGAGTGTCATAAAAAGTACAAATCAACGATCAGATACATATTACACGCTGCGAGCCGCGCGAAAGTGCACTTATCGCTGTAGGTACGGTCGAGTAAATGAGCCTGCCATACATCTTGTAAAGTTACTAAAAGTTGTTAATTTATTGCGGACTTCATGTTTGAAACGAATTTCAGATAGTAATATCTGAAATTCGCCTCATTCTGTTTTATATAATTACTTACTTATCGTATGGGCAGTGGTTACCCTAGTGTCAGAGTTGTTCAAGCCGCCCAGTAGGCCTCAGACATGGCTTAACGACTATTGTCTAATGACTACAACCTGGACCGACAGCTTAACGTGCCCTCCAAAGCACGGAGACGCTCAGAATTTTAAGCCACTTTGGCGGTCACCCATCTATGGACTGACCGCGAGCCTAGTTACTTAACCTCGCCGATCGCTTACGCACCGGTATCTTTATATAATCATGGCATCGTAACCAAATCACTAGAGCGCTGATGAGAATTCATCAAAGACTCTGCTATACATGCAGTGCAGTTTATTAGGTTCCTTTTTATTTAATAAAATATGTATATCTAGAAAAGTAATTCTAAACAACCTACCAATAGCCAATCTGTTCTTATTTGTTCACAAATACCTAGAACTCTATTATTAATTACCGGATACCTAGAAGAAGTAAATAATACTACCGATGAATTACCGAGACGGATTTGCTTAATGTACGGCGTTTAGGCTTATCGTCATCTCTGACGGTAATTTAGCACATGATCGACTAGAGTTATCGGATCTTTCACATCGGGGAATATTCCTGGAACCCTGTGCCGAGAATTGCTAAGTGTATAGAGTCAAGGTTTGAGTTATGATGAGATTTAACTACATAACTGCCTAGCGACGGACATCTAATACTTGAAACTTGGTATATATTTTATAATGATCA
The DNA here is from genome assembly GCA_951640165.1 of Pseudoips prasinana. NCBI lineage: Eukaryota > Metazoa > Arthropoda > Insecta > Lepidoptera > Nolidae > Pseudoips > Pseudoips prasinana. The sequence continues at coordinate 41,774,439 of OX621234.1, forward strand.
GAGTCATCATGAGATATACATAGCTTGATGCTTCAATCGTTAAACCTAGAGGTCTCACTTAAGTAAATTATTGAATATATTGAAAAGCATGGCAGGGCACAGCGTTTGAACTGATAACTCAGCAAGTTATACCATCAATTGCTTCCGAGCATTAGATCAGTTGAATACGTGCAAAACACATTTTCTGTATGTACCAAAATCACGCGGTTCCCATAGCTTTTGACACCCATTTCATGACTCACCTCTCTACCCACCGTATCCATGTGCATACCATATTAACTACAGCATCCTTTGCAGTTGTATCGTTTAGCGAGCGCATCATATAAACGTTTTTTTAGATCAATATAAAAGTGCCATTCTATAATCGACTCAAAGCATTTGTAACAGGGTTTAAAATGACTAAAATAATAACACCTTTAGCCGTTGACTGATATAAACTTGCAAGATTTTTGATGGTTCCTATTTGCATTATTAGCCGTCAAAGAATTAAGGATATTGGATCGACTGCAGGAGTCCAATACACACACACCTTTCTTTTTGAACCACAATACAGAATTTCCAGGAAAATATAATACAAAATATTACACAAATTAAAATATTTTTAGTAGGTATTGGTTACCACCAGGCCATGACTTAGCATGGCCAGTGTGGAAAACCCTAAACCGACTCCGAGTGTAAGTGGGCCACTGCAGGCTCAACCTCCATAGAAGTGGAGCATGATTGGCGAGAAAGAGACGCAATATCACTGTGGGACACACGGCTACATATCAAGCTTTACATATCCAGTATAAGCTGATCTCGCATTGCATAAGATTTCAATACAATGAGAGGTCAGCATATACTGGCTATATATATATATATATAGCTTGATATGTAGCCGCGTGTGTCCCGATACTTGCACTTTGGAAGATCTAATGGTGGCCTCCTACAATGCAGTAAGTGCAGCCGCTTACTGGTCAACGTGGCCTAGTTGGTAGTGCTCCTGCCTTCGAAGCTGGTGGTTCTGGGTTCGAATCCCGGTAAGCGCAAATATTTGTGTGATGAGCACGAATATTTGTTTCTGAGTCATGGATGTTTTCTATGTATTTATCTATCTATATAAGTATGTGCATCGTCGCCTGGTACCCATAGTACAAGCTGTGCTTAATTTGGGGCTAGGATGATCTGTGTGACATTGTCCCCAGATATTATTATTATGATATTATTATAATTAATAATTACTTGAATTAATAATTTCTGTTGAAAGAAGCATTAGGTATTACGTTTAGGAGTAGATTCAAGATTACCTTAGTCCTCGTGTGATATGAAGAGGAATGCGCCGTGCTTTGAAACTGTGGAATCACGTAAAGTAACACGTACATACCTGTAACAAATACATACATATTGTTAGAAAATATATAACAAATATAATAATAAAAGCTCAATAACTATTAAGTTGAAATGTTTATAAATATGTGTCTCTGTTTCTAAGAATCGAGCGTATTTAATAACAAATTAGAGATATAATTACAAATGAGCTATATATTAAGGTCTCTGCACACAGCGGGCGCGGCGCGGCGGGACGGGACGGCGACGCGACACTGAGGAGTTGTAATGTACTAGATATTACGGGCGACGCCACACAGAGCCGTCCCGCTCGACGCGACGCTGTGTGTGGCGTCGCCCGTAATATCTAGTACATTACAACTCCTCAGTGTCGCGTCGCCGTCCCGTCCCGCCGCGCCGCGCCCGCTGTGTTCAGAGACCTTTAGTTCTAGAGAAAAATAGATTATTAGATCGTGACTTATTATGATACGGAGATATAATTTAATATATGATAGTCGTGGTTTAGTTATATTATGTCTAATTTCTTGAATTTATTGTCATAATGTTTCTGTACATCCTACTAATCACACAAATATTATAAAGGCGATAGTTTGGGACTGTGTGAGTGGGATATTTGGGATATTTGTTACTTCTTCACGTCTCAACGGCTGGAGCGATTTTAATAAAATTTGGTATTGAGATAGAGGACACCCTGGATTAACACATAGGCTATAATTAATATAATTTAACGGGAGTAAAACCGCATGTATTTAAATAATATGCATTGTATTAAAATAAAATCTATACATATAATAAAATCGAAGGAAACTCGAAACTGTACATTAAATATTTTTTATAAAGGATACTTGGGGCAAAAATAACGTTTGGAGAATTTTTGTCTGTGTGTCTGTTTGTCATTCATGGATTTACTTCAAATATTGCATGGATATTACTAAGAGGTCGGGTCAACATATAGTCTACATATTATCACGCTATCACCTACAGGGGAGGAGCAGTGATAATTTATAAAGTTTAACGCGGGTAAAACTGCGGGGCACAGCTAGTATACAATAAAACAAAACTCCGCATATATTTCTATAAGTACCGTTGCACAAAAGTGTAGACGCTCGTAAAGGAAGGATTGAGCTCAACTGTGCTATTGGATTTAGGGATGTCTCGGCGTCGTTTAAGATTGCGAACGCGTCGGCACCCCTCAATGTTTGCTCATCTAAAGTGACTCGCTCCAAATTGCACATCTAAGATGCCCCAATAACTTCGATTTAATCTCACATTATTGCCTTGACATTATTTTATCATTACTTGATATGGACGGCAACTTTGTTGGCTACGTTGATAACTTAATAACATAAAGACATATCTAGCTAAGTAATCACTATGGTTTGTATACAAAATAACATCATCTTTGTACTGCACGTGTGGTGCAGCGGCCAGACAGTCTCCTCGCCGCTTCGTGTCGCGGGTTCGAGATCGGCGCCGAACAAATATTTGTGTGACCCATAAATAGTTGTTCTGAGTTTGTATGTAATTTGTGTTCTTCTATTATATGTTTATAAAGTACCCAGCGACACAAGGATTAGATACACTAGTGCGGGCGTTGTCTTTACAAAAAATCGATAAGTAATATATATAGCACTAGCTGTGCCCCGCGGTTTTACCCGCGTTAAACTTTATAAAATATGGCCTATGTGTTATCCTAACTATAAAAATTTGCCTATGTTCTTTCTCAGGGTCTAGACCATCTGTATACCAAATTTCATTCAAATCCGTTCAGTAGTTTTGGCGTGAAAGAGTAACAGACAGACAGAGTTACTTTCGCATTTATAATATTAGTTAGGATATAAACACGAGGTACTCGCTTGTCGAGATTATGGCCTTTTGCCTTCGTATCAATGAAATATTGGCAGGCCTGTTGGCGTGGTTGGCAAATGCTTGCTTTCACGCCGGAGGTCATGGGTTTGAATCCCACCCAGAACAGATATTTGTGTGCATTAACATGTCTGTTTGTCCTGAGTCTGGGTGTAATTATCTATATAAGTATGTATTTACAAAAAAGTAGTATATGTAGTGTATAGGATATTTTGTTTCCATAATACAAGCTCTGCTTATTTAGAGATCCATACTTATATTGATAATTACACCCAGACTGAGGACAAACAGACATGTTCATGCACACAAATATCTGTCCTAGGTGGGAATCGAACCCACGACCCGCCAACTGGCACCTAAAAGATGAATAGATGCAATATAGTATTCTAGGTTATCTAAACACAAACTTCATTACAGTGATTGTTTCAACTCTACAATATTTGAGTTACATTGAAAACCACTTTGCAAATGCAGTCTAAAGGAGCAACTTGCAAACACGTTAATTAAAATGAATTTGTTAATTAAACTATGAACTGGACTTCAACGCTAACCCGAGACCTCTTCGTAAGAAGTTAGTTTCTAAGAATTGCAACCAGTGCCTCTAGCACGTGTTCCTGCAGTTTACTTACTCGATCACACGTACAGTTTCGTCCCATACATTGTGCAGCAGAGTTTTAGTTCTTAATAATTTCCGCGAGAGGCGCTGGTGCTCAATGTATGGGAGGAAACTGTACGCACAGGTGGAAATTGGCAATACGAGTCACATGAGCCCACTAAGAATTTCGTAAATTCCTTAAACGTATAAAGCTAGGTTTCTTAATCTTTTTGCAGTCAGGAACCATATTCTTAATATAAATAATTCCATGGACATCAGTCAAAAATATTTTAAGTAAAGAAAAGAAAATATTTTAAGTAAAGTAAAGAACGTTAGAAGTTGAGTCTTCGTTAAATTTACTCATGTTTTTGACTAACGATACGTTGTTGTCGCGGCGAGTTCTTGGCTTAACCTAGACGAGATTATTACACTATTTCCTAGTAAATAGGTTAAGAGTTAACTGACCTACTGCCTACTACGCACCCCTGATGCACATACCCCGCTTTAAGAAAGCCTGGTGTAAAGTAATAATAATATCCTGGAACTTTATTCCCACACGACCATCTGATCCCAAATTAAGCAGAGCTTGTACTATGGAAACTAGATAACTGATATATTACATATGTAACTTTTATTTTGTAAATACATACTTATATAGATAATTACATCACTCTCAGGACAAACAGACATGCACACAAATATCTGTCCTGGTTGGAAATCTAACACACGACCTGCGGCGCGAAAGGGAAGTCTCTACCAATCGCCCCGTCAAATAAAATGTTAGCCTAATCCCTCCAAAACTGAATCCTGTGTTTTCCACCTTCGCAACGCTCAGGCGGGGCGTGAGCTCAAGATCTCTTGGGAACGAATGCCTATCATTCACAACTGTTCTCTTAAGTACCTCTGCGTTGTGTTGGATAGATCCCTTACATATAAAAGGAACTGTGAGGAATTGAAGCGGAAGGTGGACTCCCGCATCATGCTATTGTATATATGTAATAATAATAATAATAATGTCCTCCTAGCCGAATTTCAGCCACGGCGGCCAGTCTCAACAGAGATTAGCCATCTGCGCGGGACATATTATAGTGCTCAAGTCTGTGCTTTGCGCCCACAACACTTTCTATTCCATCACTCTCATGATCCAATGGGACGCCTAGCGACACGACCGGAAAGAGGTTAGGTACAGGACCGACAGCTTTACGTGCTCTCCGAGGCACGGGGGTATAATACCGCCAACTCCCAGACTTCGGGCTGATGCTGATAATTTTTTCTTTTTACAGAAAAGTCCCAAAATGACTTTTAGCCCGACCAGGGATTTGAACCCAGGACCTCGTTATCTGCGGGTGAACACGCTACCGCTAGTTGTGATATATGTATGTCACAACTAAATGGGGCGTAATGGCGCAAGTGCTGCGGTCGTCTGGACTGGCGCTAGCGTTTGCTGCTGGCGAATATGCATGTCCAGTTTGGGATGCTCCGCGCACGCAAGGTTAGTGGATACAGCCTTAAACGAATCGAATAAAATGTAATTAAGTTATACAACATGTAACGTAATTAAGGCACATCCTCAGACACCCCAATTAGAGTATTATGTTGTAATCATAATACATTTTAATTTAACATGTATATGCATTGTTATTACTAAATTAGTTTCTTGGAATTAAGTTTATTTTTCTTTATTTTGTATTGAATGATGGAATTTGTATGAATACAAATAAAACTGCGATTTTAAAAGTAAACGAGTTTCTATGGGAAGTAGCCGAAGTAGCCCACTTAAGCAAGGCCTCCATCCCCGATTAATTCACTTATGAAGATTGAAGATGGATGGATATGTATTGATATATACCCTCATATATTTTTGTTATTGAGAGGTTGAAACAGATATGTGGAAAATAATTTGCCGTTTGCTTAGCCATATAAGGGAAGAAATATAGAAAACAGTACTGGAAATGAAATGAAATTTATTCAGCACTTGGGTATTAACATACACTTGTACTTGTCAAGTTCACAATGCAGTACATAAACATAGTGGATAGTATAAAATTTACAAAAAAAAATAATATATTAGTCCGCCCGTGCGGTTTGTTTAATCGCATATATTTTCTGATATCCTTAAATAAATAACAAGTTACTAATCTATTATTTTGAAATTTAGTTCTACTATATTAAAATTAAAGAATGGAAGACTAAAGCAAAAAAGACGAAATTCTAAATGAGGTAAAAGTTGATTTACGGTCCATTTCAATTTGTTTTGACTGTACAGGGTTAATATGACAATAATTTCCTTAGTATTAATTATTTTGGAAAAAAAAATTACCTATATTAAAAATTATATAAATCGATTCAGTAAACGATTCTGGACAAACTATTTTCAGGATATGCGTTAATTAAGTTACATGTTGTATAGTGGTTTATAAACAAATCTTTGTTATTACACAGGAACGTTCATTCCTACAATATTCAACTATATATCCACTTTTAAATATTGTGTATCATAAACTCAGATCGTAAACGATATCATATTTTGTATTTTTCATAATTGGTGGAAAAGGCGGCATCTGTAATGTTATTAAAATATGTATATATTAATAACGACAAAACGGCTGAAAGAATTTGGGGACAAATTATACCCTGAAGGCTTCAATAATACTGTGGTGCATATATGTACAGACGCCAGCACAACCAGCTACCCCAATTTGTCAAATTTCTTTTATCGATCTTCAACTTTATTACAAAAGCATAAGGCTCATTTTCAATTGGGGAAAATTGACAGATTGGGGTAGCTTGATGTGCTGGCGTCTGTACATAGTAGTGTAGTATGAAATAAAACATAACCCTGTGTTGGAATGTACTGAAAATCTCGCAATAGTCATCTAAACTGACTTAAGTATACCTACTTTAAAATGTTAACAATTTTGCTAAATGGTAAACATTATATCTATGTATATGTAATCAACACAGATTGATTGATAGACAATATTTGGCTCTATTCCACTTTAATCCTCTAAACAAATCCATACATGGATTTGTTTCCACTTTATATTCAACTGCCTTTGCCCGTCGTTTCTGACGGGGTGGCCGTTCTAACCGAACCTAACCTACTTTTCTATTAGCAAGTGGTTTTTGACGAGGTCGCAGTGCAATTCATCAGAGTGGAAAAAAAGTGGAAACAAATCCATCGATGGATTTGTTTACTGGATTGAAGTGGTATAGGCCAATATTTGAATAAAAATATTTTGTGAATCATTCTCAAACTGTAAGGTTTATAGTTGATAACATTTAATCTCCTCCTGGTTGAATTTCCGCCACGGTGGTCAGGCTTAATGAAAACTAGCCATCGTGTGCGCTAACACAGAGGTACTGTCTATTCCACCACTCTCATGGTCCGATGGTTCTAGTAGCGACAAGACCGAAAACATGGCACGTGTAGGACCGATGGTTTTCGTGCTCTCCGAGGCACGGGTGTACGACACAGACTGCGGGCTGATGCTGAGAAAATTTCTGAACAGAAAACTACCAAAATCACATTTTAGCCTGACCCGGGATTTGAACCCAGGACCTTATTATCTGCGGTTGAACACACTCACATGATGGCATATACCACTGGGTCAACCAGTTGGATGGACTAAGTAACACCGTCAAAAGAGTTCCTTTTCCCCATAACAATACGGAACTGACAAAACTACTATGTATGGTGTCAAGTGAAAGAATGTTTTAAAAATATATTTATCTCCGTGAGACTATAGCTTGATAATAATAGAACACTTATCGTATTAATAGCATCCCTCTAAAAATATATTCAAATTTATAGTCTTGACGTGTATTACTGTAAATAAACTTGTCCCATACATTGTAGGAATCTTATAATATTGCACAAGTTGATAAGTGTTACTACATACGGAATGATAACATAGAATAGTATACAATACTCTATATAACTTATATGTATGTTGGTTGCTAGTGATACTATAATTTTAAACTTATGTAGGCAAATAGCGGCGAACCACTTAACAAGAATGAATTTTCATGTTTTAAGATTCTCAATCTCGGCAAATTCTTCCAACCACCTCGTAGCTCAAAACGGGGCAAAACGATCAGTATATTTTATTAATGATGGAACATATTGCTCAAAACAAGCTGTTTATTTCTCATCGTCATCATCATATGAGCCGGAAGAAGTCCACTGCTGGACAAAGGCTTTCCAAAAAGTTCTCCACAATTGACGGTCTAGCGCTATTCGCATCTAGCGGTTTCCAGCGATCCGTGCAATATCATCGGTCTATTTTGTAAGGGGCCTGCCCACGCTGAGTCTTTCGGTTCGTAATATTTCTACTGGGGCCTTTTTTAGTTTATTTATAATACACAATACAATTTATTAATTAATTTACATGTATTTATTGGTGATTTGCGAAGGGATCGAAATCAGAAATGCCATCGGTGTCCACCATTATTCACGAGTTTGAACAGAATCAGTGCGCACACCCGTAGCAGTCTGTCTAGTTTGGATGCCAAATGTTTCGGTCATTAAGACACTAGTGTCACTTCAACATCTGACAGATGTCAACCGCCACATGCGACGGGTCATAAAGAACCTCGACTCGAACTACTAACTCAGTCACTAAGGTATCCCAAACGCTAATACTTATTGTGCGCTACTAGTATGTAAACAAGCTTTTTACTTCACTCGTCCGACATATGCTATTCAAAACTTCAGTAATTATAAAAAAAAGAAACCATAAAACATAAATTACAATATATAAACAGAAGCCATCCAACCTTGGACATTCGAAAAGCATATCTTTACAAATATTATAAAGAGGTAACGTTTGTGAGTTTCTGACGTTGTAAGGGGTAATCTCTGGATCTACTGAACTCATTTTCAAAATTATTTCACCAATAGAAAGCTACGTTATTGTGGAGTGTCATAGGCTATGAAAAATTCCAAAATTAATCTATACTAATATTATAAAGAGGTAACATTTGTGAGTTTGTGACGTTGTAACGGGTAATCTCTGGATCTACTGAACCGATTTTCAAAATTATTTCACCAATATAAAGCTAAGTTATTGTGGGGTGTCATAGGCTATGAATAATGCCAAAATTATTCTATACTAATATTACAAAGAGGTAACATTTGTGAGTTTGTGACGTTGTAACGGGTAATCTCTGGATCTACTGAACCGTTTTTGAAGTTATACTTCTTTTGGCGCGATGGAGAAAAATGATGAGAGTGAATTTTTACGATGCGCGCGCACACCGACACCAAAAAATGTAACAGCATGAAGTTAGTTCTAGGTGGTATGACAGTGAATTTTTACGATGCGCGCGGATCTGCGCGCGCATCGTAAAAATAACAGCATGAAGTTAGTTCTAGGTGGTATGAAAATTGATAACTATGTTCAAGTTGTATATTAAGAAGTATAACTTCTAACGCACACATGAACACACAAGTTTTTTTTAAAATTATTTCACCAATAGAAAGCTACGTTATTGTGGCGTGTCATAGGCTATGAAAAAATCCAAATTTAATAAAGCATCTTTACTTAAATTTGAATAATGTAATCCAAGTTGCGGGACAAACGGGCAGGGACAAAATTATTTATACATATTATTATACTTCCATTGGGCACCGTGTCTAAAATACTGACGGCATTGGCACACTGTTAGATTTTAGTATTAATCTCCAAGTATTCAATGTAGTACTATAAGTTTTATTATTGTTACTTATTCTATAAAACCAGGTATAAAAATGAATTAACATAGATAAGTTCGGTTGTTATAATAGTATTTCACTAACTGTTAAGACTATTTTCGCTAGTTACCTCAAAGTCAGTAAACAAGATGAGTGCAATACGCGTTAATCAGTACCATGGACGAGTGCCAACTTGTTCTTCCCCCGGGATGGGAGGACGATAGGAAGGGGGATGCAGAGGCATAAAAATACCTTTTTATGAACAATTTTATTTTAAAAGTCAGCCTTTTTTTCGTTGCGTATTTTTACATTTTGATTATTTATTATTATTTATCACAATAATATAATACGATTTTATTAGTATGAGTCCTTTTTAATATGACATTACAGTAAGCCTTGGATATATTTATAGTAAACACTTGCTTTACGAGTTCTACTCTTGATATGTACGCAATAATGGCTAGCAAGAGTGTTTAGCAACGAAATATACTCGTATTGGCATACGTATTTATAAAATGCCCTAATCTGATCCACGATCAGAAAAGTGGTAGGTGACTAAATCTCTCATGCATCCCCTCATCAGTAACTGCCTGAGTTATAGTTGCCACCCATCCGCGGTTTATTTACATGTATTTCACAAGACAGTTTCAAAGTCAAAGTCTATAATTATTTATTCCGTAAAAATTTACATTTATGTGGAATCGTCATTTTTTTTAACCTACCGTGCAGTGCATGATGTGGCAGCTACTGAGAAACACTGCCAGAAAACTCAGTAGGAATCCTTTTTTTAAATAAAATATACTTAAGATTAATTACAATCATGTGTGTTGACTCAGAACAACTCAATCCCAAGCACTTATCACTGAAATAATCATAAATTTTGTAATATGCCCTGCTACACAGTTTGGCTTTAATAATTCTTTTAAACTTATTCGTAGACAATTCTCTAATATGATTGGGAAGTTTGTTATCTATATATCTTATACATTACCCCATAAAAGAGTAACTTATTTTGTGGAGACGGGTAGTACGCAATGTGAGATTATTCTTATATCTAGTATTTACATTATGTGTATCGCTCCTTTTACAGAAGGAATCGATATTTTTATGCAGTTCTACTCAAACTGCATAAAAATATCGATTACTTTCGTACTTCCTCTCAACTTTTCTCCGGTAAAGCAGTGAAACCATCTAAGTTTATATTTTGGTCTGTAATAATGAAACGCCTTTTCGATCCTCAAGCGCCAGTAGCACAAAAGGTCAGGAAAACCACCCTATGCTGAGGTTCGAACTCCAAAGCCTAACCTAAACTACTGGCGCGAGTAGGTACACTTGTTGTTTTATTTGCTAGACGACTCGAGCTGTTCGCCTCTAATGAAGCAATGAAAGCCTTCTTGGCTAACTTCTACTCGTACTAGCTTCTAGGCTAAACGATCTAATAAAAAACATGTTAAAAATTTTAATTTGACGACGCATAAACGAGACGGGATTTTCTAAGTTTTACGTGTCTGTGTGTGTGTCTATCTGGGGCATCGTAACTCTCGAACGGGTGAACTGATTCTTTCTTCTTTTTTAGTTTGGAATCTGATTTAGTCAAAAGTGTTGTTAGTTATGTTTGAAGAAAATCTGTACAAGATGGCCGCCGCCACAAAATGGCGGATGACATATTATTACATAACTCCCTCAATATGGGTATCAAATGGAAAGGTTTGACTAGTAGAATACTATACACTATGATAAATTTCAAATCCAAGATGGTCTCCAGCACAAAATGGCGAATTACATATTTTTTTCACAACTCACCAATATAGGTATCAAATGAAAGGGCTTTACCAGAAGAGTACGATACAAAATTTTTAATTTTAGTTTCTTTTGTAGCTTCTTTTATTTCTAAAAGGTCAATCTTTAAGTGGTTAAGGTATTTACCAGGAGTAACCTGGATAGTTGAAGCAGTATTAGCGATTTAATTAAAATATACCAACTTACACAAATTTATTCGCACATCTGCATTTACTCGTAATTTAGGATTAAATTAAACAGAAATCGCTTGTAATTGGCATGCTGAAATTGAGGAGAATCGAATTGTGTTACACATTACAAGCACTTAACAAGGTTGGCATATAAAATTTCTGAACAAAAAGGAAAGAGATAGAGAAAAACACATTTAATTGTTAAGCAATGAAACCGTAACTCGTAAAGGTCCATCAATTTTAACTCACATGTAGATACGTTTAAAAGTACCTAATACATTAAAGAAAACGTTCTGTAATTTAAAATGCATTGACTGTCTGCACGTGTGGTGCAATGGTTAAGACGGGAACCTCGAAATTATCTCATTCTATTCGTGTTTTAGATTCGATCCCCGGAGAGGACAACTGGGTGCGTTTTGTGTCCCTGAAATACATGTTGAATCGCGGGTCCGGATAAACCCGGACATAGGTAGGCTTTTTGATTGCGTGTCCGGGAAAAATAAACGATGGCCGACTTTCCCGGCTTATGTTAGGCTTCAGCGCCGAGCGATCAAAAAAGCTTGATTTAACTTATTTGTTTTTTGTAGTACCTATAAATACTAAGACACAAAATCTAGACCACGGCCTTTCTACCTCAATATCCGGCCAAACAGGCTAGTTTGTCCGGCTATTAAGTTTGGCGACCTGGCAACCCTAATCGCGGGTACTTTGTCAGATATTCACTTTTCTAGTGCGAATTTTGTCTCATTAGTGAAAATTACAGCTATGTATTTCATTAAATAAATGATCGTCTAAAAGAATTTCTCACAACGTAAATTAAAAATGTACAGCATCTTCATATAATACAAGAAATGACGTATTAAATAAATATCTCAAAATTGTTGTTTTTATACCTAGAAAATTAGATTATTTGCCTACACTGCGGGTACTACTTGGACTCTGACCAGCCATTCTCGCCCAGTGCCATGACTGTCAGACCGAAAGGCGTGTCCTGGTCGCAGAGATCTGTCTCCGCCGTGCGATGCTAATCCATCAAGTGAAACACCGTGACTATTTCTGCGAGGTAGTAAATAATTCTCCGAAATGGGCTACCGAACAGGATCAGGCGAGAGCCGATCCTGTTCGCAGGTGGAGGAGGGGAGATATTCTACCTCCCCCTCCGGGTTACGGTATACGCCATAATCGACGGACGGGTTGGCGATCGCAGTAAGGTGGTCATAATACTCAGTAGGAAGCTGCAGCCCGTCCTTTGGTAGATATTACCTCGAGTCAAAGAAGAACAAAGGCAAGGTCAGGTTTAGCTAGTACGAATCTGATGTATCTATCTACCCACAGACACTTACGCATGTGGGGCTTTAAAAAATAAAAGGTTTCTGGCCTCACCTGATAAGTGTATGAAGGACAATTTAGAATTCGAATCCAAAGCAAAGTAAAATGATGCATTTAGATGCAATATCGCATATTATATGGATGGCGTATGACCTCTTTAAAAGTGTAATATTAAACTTGCTTTCCTCTAATCTATTTACAGTTGACCAACATTGGAGCAGCCCTAGAGGGTAGTAGTAAAACATAAGAAACTATGGCTTCGCCTTGTGCTTTTGTTTTTAACGGGCGGCGGCCGACAGTAGTACTGTTCAAATATTTGTCCTACTTGTAACTTAATCAGATGAAGTCAATTTGTTTTTGTTAGTTTGTGGACTAGAAGAACTGAGACGGTAAATTGAAGGAGTAAGTAGGGTTGTCGTTTTATTTAGAGACTAACTGTTGTAAGTTTGAATTAACGTAAAAGCTCCTATTACCGCCAGTATTAGCTGTCTTAGGATTCAATTTAAAAAAATAGATATAAGCTGTTATGTCAGAAAAGATGTTATAATTTTTATTTAATCTCAACAAAGTATTCTTTGCAATTCAGTACTTAAATTCAATATTCAATAACGCAATAATTACTTAATAATTATTTAATCCAAAAGAGTAGTTGATTCTATTAGCGACCCATAGTACGCGGCATGATTCTATTACCGATTTTTCTACTTCTTTTACCGACCGCTACAAGAATGTCACTTCTTCTTTACTATTAAATAAAATAAAAAATGTTTTTTAAGGTAGGTATATATTATATAATAACAATAGTCACCATCACCATTATTACAATATGAACATATTTATTTATTGCAAAGCTTAGAGAACTTACTTTTTGTTATTTTAATTAATTAAAAATGTAACCAATCTCAGAAAATAATTAAAAGCTTACTTTTTCATGACCTACATACTAATTATATATTATAAATCAATAACAATAATATTTTTATCTGTAATACAATCACAAAATACCTTTATAATAGGTTAATTTTATAATAACACATTTATAATTCGCTCAATACAGAAGCCGACCCCAAGATGCTTGGGATTAATAAGGCTAGGAGAAGAGAGAGAGAGACATTAATCAACGATATAGAATTTAATTCTTCGAAAGAAGATTTAAAAAGTTACATGGCCCTCATTCCGTCCCGCCATTTTATTTGATTTGAAAACATATGAAATATAGCCAATGCCATGAAGCCATGAATGAAACTGGATAGCAAATATTATTTTACATTAATAATATGGCCTGTGACAAAATCTCTCAAAACGTCACGTTAGCAAGAATTAAGCCAATTTGTTCAAAAATATACATTTTGTTTTTGTGTACTGTAATATTACCAAAAATATCGTCATAGCTGTGAGTCGGTAATAGAATCACGTATGAAGGAATCAATATTCTATTAGCGACCAATAAAATTAATAATAAACAGATAAAATATCCGTTTTATGGAATACTGTTGAATTCGATCTCATTACTATATTATTTTTTTAGTCTCAGTTAATCTTTAATTCAGATAATAATGGTTATTTACAGTATAATATCGTTATAATAATAGGGATATTGTCTAACGTTGAATCGTGTTTTACACAAAAACTTTAAGAAATATCTGTGTCGTTAATAGAGCTAACGAAGTAAAATAATTTTAAGAATAGAACAAGAAAAAAGTAAAATCGAATGAGGTTGTTTATAATAGATATTATTTAAAAATACTAAATGTTCTCAAAATTTAACAACGCCATGGGTCGTTATTAGAATCAAGTTTTGAAATTTGGGTTCTATTACCGCCTTAAATTAAAATATGATTTTATAACACAAAAACCAATAAGAAGTATTATATCAAGAGTTAATTTAGAAAACAAATATATACGTTACAGTTGTAATGTGATAGCAAGAAGACCAATCCATTCTTAGTGTGTTATTTTCCTTAAGTAATATTTAGGTGTACTTACGTGGCCGGAGACGCGACACTATGAAACGTGCGTCAATTTCGGGTGCGTCCCACTCATAGTCAAATTATTTCTTTCACTGGCACATAAACTTTACTCTTTTTGCTGCCCAAGTAAAAAAAATAACAAATTTTTAAGGTATCACATTCTGGAACCCTATATTATGTCTAATATAAGTGATTTAAAAGTTAGATCGTTAATAGAGTACACTTTTTAGGGGGTCGTTAATAGGAGCTTCTACGTTACCCTTTTTTTAACGATCCTAATGTTTTCGTTCATCTATCGCATGTCGCAATGTGACGTTGGAAATGGCTCGCAACAGCGGACCATGTAGCATTTACATTTTCACTCATTTGTGCAAGTGCTCCACGATATTTGTATTTGTGTGTTCACTTTATCGTAATGGGCAACGATACAGCTAGTACCTAAGTCAAATAAACCGGTCAACGAGGGAACAACCAAGAATAATGCGAAAATATCCGACATGCGCCAGTGAATTAAATATACGACGTAAGAGACAAAGTTTCACTTGCATCGTGGTGTCATAAAACCACAAAATACGTTTTTTTTTAAATTAATGTATATTGTTATTTATATTCAGAACACAGATTCCCTATCTGCGGTTCCCGGAAGAGGTGCCCGGGTCGTGCAAAGGGTGTTTTTGGAATTTTTCTCTCAATAAAAACTTGCCAGCATACTATGAAAGTTTGCTCTGAGACACACCCGTACTTCGGAGAGCACGTGAATAGTCCGTCCCATAGGATTATGAGCATTGATATAATGAGACTGAGGAATAGAGAGTACCCCCATGTTTGCGGATACTCTCCTGCAATGTAATTTATCCTGTGTAATTGGCTAGTTTCCATTGGGACTGGTCACTGTATCCAATAGTTATTAGCTTGTTTTCCAGTTTTATCTAAGATTTAATCCGCAAGTAGGATATGAGCTGGAAAAGATTTCTCAGCTGAATATAAATTTATATTTTATGTATTTACTTCAATTCCAACAAATATAGGGGCATATCGAAAGCATATCTTATCAATTAAAATAGAAATATCTTAAACGGTTCAAAATAACATTGGAATCGCGTTACTTATACGAAATATAAGAACAACTTCGAAATATTTCATCTATTTACAAATATGAAATATTAAGATGGATTACTATTTCATCTATTTACAAATATTCACAAATTAATGAAATTATACAAACTGGAACTAAATTCAATATAATATGAAATTACGATTTTTTTACAACGCTCGCTCTATGGAAATGGATTGTGTTTCCTTATTTATAAATTATACAAACATATAACCGTAGCCTAGTTGGTAGTGCTCCTGCCGACGAAGTTGTTGGTCCTGGGTTCGAATCCCGGTAAGTGCAAATATTTGTGTGATGAGCACGAATATTTGTTTCTGAGTCATGGATGTTTTTTATGTATTGAAGTATGTATCTATCTAAATAAGTATGTATATCGTCGCCTGGTACCCATAGTACAAGCTTTGCTTAGTTTGGGGCTAGGATGATCTGTGTGACATTGTCCCTAGATATTATTATTAATATAATTGACGGCCCCTCAACAACTTAACTTGTAAATCATTGACTATTTAATTATTTTAAATGTTGTTTTATTGAAACAGATTAACGTAGACATGCCACATGGCAAATTGACAGAAATTTAACTGCATATAAGGGTTATATCATGTGTGGTTTAATAGCGGTTGTGGGTAATCTGATCTGATGACTTCGCACTCGCACCTAATGCGATAATCATTAAGCCAAATGGACGGCTGTCTGCACTTGGCTCATGTAAATCTGGCACTGCTAATACTACTTCCTGTTATGTTAAATATGATATGTTACAAAAAATGCGAAAGTTTGAGAGTATGGACGTATATTTTAAATTAATATCTAATAATAATATCTAGGGACAATGTCACATAGATCATCCTAGCCCCAAACTAAGCAAAGTTTGTACTATGGGTACCAGGCAACGATATACATACTTATATAGATAGATAAATACTTAAATACATAGAAAACATCCATGACTTAGAAACAAATATTCTTGCTCATCACACAAATATTTGCACTTACCGGGATTCGAACCCAGGACCACCAGCTTCGTAGGCAGGAGCACTACCAGGCTACGGTAATGGTATCGAATATAAAGATCGTATAGAATAATAATAATATCTTGGACATTAACACACGGCCGTCTGATCCCAAACTAAGCAGAGCTTGTACTATGGAAATCTGATCACTGATATACTAAATATACTATGTTATTATTTTGTGAATACAAACTTATATAGACAATTACCCCAGACACCGGATAACCAGACATATTCATGCACACAAATATCTGTCCTGGGTGGAAATCAAACCATTTACCAAACACGCGAACCGACCCGTCAATTATGTATGGTTGTTTGTTAGTATTTCAAACAAAAACTAAAGAACTGAGTTTGATGAAACTTTGTAGTAATATAGCTTATATATCCGAATAACACATAGGCTATGATTTATATATTTTAACGCGAGTGAAACCGCGGGGCACCGCTAGTAACTAATAACTATAGAATAAAATTAATTTATGTAACTTTTGTTTACTTGTTTTCTGTTTCAGTATTTGTGAGTTGTCTTCGCCTAGGCAACACTTCTTGATCCATCCGTTTCTGACTCAACTTCCCAGCTATGCAAGAATGATTGAATCAAGAAGCAATGCATAGGCGAACGCATCATGTCGACGAAATCTCATGTCTCTAGATACTCTTCAAGCAATGAAATAAATGGTTTAAACGAATGTGCGAGCTAAGGATTCGTTGTCGAATAATGTACAGAGTGACGTATATTTATTTTTCTGCTTAATTCCTATTGAGATAAGATAATATAATTTATTGTACATCAAAACCATACAGGATACAGGAATACAATAACATACAAACAAAATATAACTGCAAAAAAACTATTACTATCTGGCTCAAATCACTAAATTATGAAGAAACGGAAAACTTATTGCATGTTCCATCTTAATCTAATGAAAATATAAGTAACACAAAATATATGTATATACAAAAGTCTGATCAACAATACACACACACACACAACACAAACACACACACTTACTCACATGTACTACAGCTTAATCGAGAGGTACAACATTGAAATCTACCTATCCTGAGTGTGGAGAGACTGGCGATCTGTCATACAGGTCTCCTAGTACAGACACCAGTCTCTCACATAGATTAATCCTAACTACACCTAGTAATGTACACCTAGATTAAGTATATTTAATGTACAAAATTCTGTGTGAGAGAAAAACTAAAGTTATATACATAAAAAAATTGTAGAATTTTGCGGCCTTATCACTAAATGTGATCTCTTCCATGCTACCTAGGCAGGGATTGGAGTATGGAGTAACAGAGATAGGGTATTGTCAGTGCACACAAGTATAGAAACGGTACGCACTGGTATAATGAAATGAAATAATGAAATTTATTCAGCACTTGGGTATTAACATACACTTGTACTTGACAAGTTCAAAATGCAGAACACAAACATAGTCGAACACAGTATAAAAATTACAAAAATATAATTAGTCTAAAAAATTTTATCTATTATTTTGAAATTTAGTTGTACAATATTAAAATTAAAGAATTGAAGGCAATGAGCATTTGGCTAGCGCAGAAGGCTCTTAACCAGTAGCTTATATTAAACGATTAATACCCGAGGCCACCCTTTTAGGGTTCGGGCCACAACTCAGGGGGCCGCTGAAGCAAAAGGACAGAATTCTTAGAGAGGGTGTGATCAGTTGCACGGGATCACCAATGACGTGTTAAGGGGCCAAAGCGATCCTCGCCGCTGAGGAGCCTACCCTAGCTAACCTGCGGCTTTCTCATATATCATTGTGTATCATTACATCCTACTGATATTATAACAATAGGTAAATATATTTTATCGTGCAGCATTTTTTATGCTTTATATCGCATTTCAACACCCATAATTCTTAGTGCTTCATCATCATCATATCAGCCAAAAGACACCCACCATCCACCCTTTGCTGGACAAAGGCATCCACCAAAGATCTCCACAATTTCCGGTCCTCAACTGATTCTTAGTGCTGAAGTATTTAAAAATAAGGATATTTATAATGCGAATTCATGTTAAGGATGGGGCCCGTCGTACGTTTCCGATTACTACTCGTATAATAAGATTCATGCAAAACCATTGAAGTATTTTAGAGTATTTATTTTTAGTAAACATGGAAAATCAACACGATCTATATTAAATTTAACATAATTCCATGAAATATACTGAAACGGTAACAATTATATCGTAATAAAATTAGTGGTTCATCTCTCCGAATCCGGAAAGTCAATCGGCTGGAAATGATTGACACGAATTAGCTTTACTTACCGAGCCCTAAATGGAGGCGAATTTATAAATAAAATAACATACAGGTAATATAACGAGAATATCACGTTTCAAATTTGAATATTTAGTGTTATATAACACGATAAAATATAAAAAATAATCGTAAAATATCGTAAACCGTAAAAATATCTTTAGAGATAATATCGAAGACCATTAGAAAAGCTTTAGTTGCACTTTTATCCATAAAGGTGGAAGAGTGTGCTCTCTTTCATCTTTATGGATAAATCATTTGTCGTCCAAGCAATTCGTTTGTGGAATAAGTTAACGCCTATTGTACATTATATTTAATGTAGTAAAATGTCCTTTTTAAATCCCGACGTAAAAAGAGTCATGTCATAAGTTTGACGTGGATGTCTGTCTGTCTGTGTGTGTCAGACAGACAGACACCGATGTCAAACTTATGACACCATTATGTGGCATCGTAGCTCGACGGACCGATTTCGATGCGGTAATTTTTTATTTGAAGGCCAATTGCCTTGCGGTGGTTCTTAGCTATGTTTGATTAATATCGGTCCGGCAGTGAAAGAGTATCAGTTATTTTCCAAAATGATGTAATTATAGTTAAAGTGGAAGGTTTTCTAACAGTTAGGTTATTGTGTATAATTAAGTGTACCTGACCTCTTTCCGGTAGTGTCGCTAGGCGTCCCATCGGATCATGAGAGTGATGGAATAGAATGTGCTCCTGTGTTTGCGCACACACTTGTGCATTATAATATGTCCCGCGCAGATGGCTAATCTCTATTAAGACTGGCTGCCGTGGCCGAAATTCGGCTAGGTAGACATTATTATAATCATCATCATCATATCAGCCGAAAGACGTCCACTGCTGGACAAAGGCCTCCCCCAAGGATCTCCACAATAGCCGGTATTATAATAATAAAGTATATATTATTATCTAGATTATCAATTCCCAACCGTGGATAACGTTAATTGCATTAATAAAACTGGGGCTAAATATAATAGGACGAAAACCCCAAGTGCGGTGTTTCCCCGGCCAGTCGCTTTGCAGCTACCACAGCTAGTCAACCCTGATATTACAAATAAAATATGGTCTGATTTTACTAATACGCTGTAGTTGAACATTATTACTTTTGTAATAAGAGTGTTAAACTAATCCCGGTGATCCCGTGCATGTGATCACACCCTCATTTTAGAATTTCGTCTTTTTGCTTTAGTCTTCCATTCTTTAATTTTAATGTAGTAGAACTAAATTTCATAATAATAGATTAGTAACTTATTATTTTTTTAAGGAGTTCAGAAAATATATGCCATAAAACAAACCGCACGGACGGACAATTTTTTTGTGACTTTTATACTATCCACTATGTTTATGTACCTACTGCATTGTGAGCTTGACAAGTACAAGTGTATGTTAATACTCAAGTGCTGAATAAATTTCATTTCATTTCTAATGTCTATTGTATATGTTCGCCAACCTATCTTATCCATTTACTTTATATATTTTTTATATTAGCCTATAATAGCGTCCCACTGCTGAGCAAAAGCCTCCCCCTTGGTTTTCCAGATTTCCATGTCAGTGTGGTGTCAGTGGTTTTTGCGTGAAAGAGTAACAAACATCCATACGCACAAACTGTCGCATTAATAATTAATATTAGTAGGACAATACCTATTTCTTACGTTAATGCTGAATAGTTAAAAGTAGTGCTGAATGGAGTGGGTGTGTGCTTCATTCCTACCGATGAGCATAATGTGAATCGAAAAGTTAGTGTAGAAAAGCCTTCCTACTTATCTCAGATTGATAGAGTAGGTTCGATTCTCATCTAGGACTTTGTGTGCATGTTTGTTTGTCTTGAGTTTGGGTGTAATTATCAAAATAAAAGTAGTATATGTTGTATATGAGTTATCTAGTTTCCATAGTACAGGGTCTGCTTTTTTGGGATCCCAAAATGTTATTATTATGTTGCGATGTAATGCAATATAGTGTAATATACTCTAGTAATATGAATATTAATTCAACGATTTATAACATTTGTGTGCATGCGCATGTTTGTTTGTCTTGAGTTTGGGTGTAATTATCAAAATAAAAGTAGTATATGTCGTATATCGGTCACCGTAGCCTGGTTGCTCCTGCCTACGAAGCTGGTGGTCCTGGGTTCGAATCCCGGTAAGTGCAAATATTTGTGTGATGAGCACGAATATTTGTTTCTGAGTCATGGATGTTTTCTATGTATTTAAGTATTTATCTATCTATATAAGTATGTATATCGTCGCCTGGTACCCATAGTACAAGCTTTGCTTAGTTTGGGGCTAGGATGATCTGTGTGACATTGTCCCTATATATTATTATATCAGTTATCTAGTTTCCATTGTACAGGGTCTGCTTTTTTGGGATTATTATAGTGTAATATACTCTAGTAATATGAATACTAATTCAACGATTTATAACAGCATGTTTACAAAATGTCATGGCTATCTGTCAAAACAATCGGAGCGCACTTATAATAATGGCCAGTCAGTTTTATAGCTTGTTTGTTTGCTTGCTTAAAGTGCGATGAGATTAGTTCACTTCCGCTCTTAACTGTCATCGATAAATTTATGCATACATAATTTTAGAAGTGAAAATTCCTCTAGGCGCATTGAGCAGTATCGTCACCGCATGCTTACCATGAACTGTACGAATATGTATCTATATATATAAAAGGAGAAGCTGACTGACTGACTGACATATCAACGCAGGGCCTAAACTATAGGGGTTAGAAACATGACATTTTTCCCAGGGGTTTCTTTTACAGGGTAGAGGAGCGTTAAGAAAGGATTTTTGGATGTAAGTTAGTATGAAATGGCATTTTTTAAGTAAGATTAACGCGGGTGAAGACGCGGTGCACGGCTAGTCTATAATATAAAAATGAATGTTCGTCTGTATGTTCTTTATAGAATCGTAAACTATGTATTATGGTCACCGTAGCCTAGTTGGTAGTGCCCCTGCCTACGTAGCTGGTGGTCCTCGGTTCGAATCCCGGTAAGTGCAAATATTTGTGTGATTAGCACGAATATTTGTTTCTGAGTCATGGATGTTTTCTATGTATATAAGTATTTATCTATCTATATAAGTAGTATATCGTCTCCTGGTACCCATAGTACAAGCTTTGCTTAGTTTGGGGCTAGGATGATCTGTGTGACATTGTCCCTAGATATTATATATTAAATATTATTTGGTCATGTGATGATCTTCAACAAAGTGTTGCGCATGAGCCCACAAAGGTTTCTGTGTTAATACGACCATAAGTTCTAAAGTTTAACGCGAGTAAAACCGCGAAGCACAGCCAGTTTATACATGAACATAGATGTATACAGTGCGTTATTAGTATACGTTTACGGTTTAGATAAATCTAATCTCATAAATGGTGAAATAATAGATTTAATCGTCCGGCGGGTCACGAAACAGCACGATCTACCAATCCGGGGTAGGCGCTGTGCGTTAAGCTACGAACGATGCACACTGGCACATCAAAAATATACAATTTTAAGATTGTATGCAAAGAGGTTTTTCCGTCACATGCTGTGCTGCATTAAAAAGGTCAAACACAGTGTTACAGTTTAGTCAATAATTTCGACAGACATCGATGGAAACGACAATAGCACTAGAACCTTTGAAATCACATTCAGAAAGTCAGATCAATTTGTCAACATATCAAAAAATATAATATTACTTAACTCAAGTTTGAAATTTTTATTATAAAACATTTTTATTATTAAAAAGCGCCATCTGTTGGAATTGTCCGATCTAAGTATTGGCATTCCAGCCGTTGTTAGCCGTGTAGGTTTCGGTAAGATGGCGTTAAAGCGACTTAAATGCGTTAAGAAATATCGAACGAATGGGTTGTATAAATTTGAAGTGTTCAGTACCTGGTGCGGTGGCGGAGCGGTTAACGCACATGGGCCGGATCCCCGTGGTCGTGGGTTCGATTCCCACCCGCACTTAAATTTATACAATTCATTTTAAAGATTTCTGAAACATTATAAAACATTTCAAGAAAACTTTCCTTGTCGTAGTATAAGCGTATGTTTCCTGGATAAAATAATTATGCTGAATTGTTCAAAACACTAATTCCCTCTTGTTATAACTTAGCTACCAACTTGGGATCTTATAAATAAACTTAATGAATGCGATATTATCCAGGGTTAAAGAAACATTATCTTTCGTTACAGTGGATTAAGTTAAGTAAGTTCTGCTTAGTTTAATAAATAATAATTACGCCCCCCAAGTAGAATTACGGAAGATTAGTAATCTGCGCGGGACATTACCACAACATTACAGTGCACTGGTGTTAGGTAAATACAGGTGCGCAAGAGTGCGCGTGCGCACTTTCTATGCCTCAGTTTTATGCTGTAACGGGATGGGATAGTAATAATAATAAAAATAATATCCTCCTAGCCGAATTTCGGCCACGGCGGCCAGTCTCAACAGAGATTAGCCATCTGGGCGGGACGTATTATAGTGCTCAAGTGTGTGCGCAAACACAAGTGCACTTTCTATTCCATCACTCTCATGATCCGATGGGACGCCTATGCGACACGGCTGGAAAGAGGTCAGGTACAGGACCGCCGGCTTTACGTGCTCTCCGAGGCACGGCGGTATAATACCGCCAACTCCCAGACTTCGGGCTGATTCTGGTGATTTTTTCTTTTTACAGAAATGTCCCAAAATCATTTTTGGCCCGACCCGGGATTTGAACCCAGGACCTCGTTCTCTGCGGGTGAAAACGCTACCGCTAGACCATCGAGGCAGTCGTGGGAGAGTGGAACCTATAGGACAGCAAACCCCGACCGTATCCTCACTCCAGACTGTTATGGAGAATTAAATCCCAATAACGAATGTACAGACGCCAGCACATCCAGCTACTCGAATTTGTCAAATTTCTTTTATAGATTTTCACCTTTATCACATAGCATAAGGTTCACTTTCAATTGGGGAAATTTGACAGATTGGGGTAGCTTGTTGTGCTGGCGTCTGTACCTACGGGATTTTAATCAACGTAGCAATCATCAGCCAAATATAAGAAATTTTAAGAAAAATTAAATGCTCTTGATTGTTTACTAATTGAAAAAACTGAATCGTTCTAATCTGTCGCGATATTTGCTAGACAAGCTGATGCAGGGTAAAACGATGGACATATTGGGTGCAATTACTGCCCCTTTTGTTTTGTATAGGCGCCGCAATGAAACCAACCCGAGCCGCATTGCTGCTGATTATAGTACATGCGTGTGCGCCGGTATTTCCGCATATCCACCCGCATGTCGCAAAGCCAAATATAACAATAACCGAACAATATGGCAAATTTGAGCGGGGCTTGATGATCGGTGTACGTATTAAATAGTGTCAATAGACGAACATAACTTCTACTTCTTTTGAAGGTTGGCGTGTCGAGGTGACTCCATAGATGGGTGACCGACAAAGTGGTTGAACTGAGCGTCTCCGTGCTTCGGAGGGCACGTTAAGCTGTCGGTCCCGGTTGTAGTCATTAGACAAAAGTCGTTAAGCCATGTCAGAGGCCTACTGGGCGGCTTGAACAACTCTGGCACTAGGGTAATCACTGTCCATACCATATCTATCTATAACACCGCACCTTACAGTTAGCAAGATATCTAATTTTACCAACAATATAATGTTAGATCATTCAAAACATAATATCCGACGCGGCAACATCGCGTGGCTTACTGTTTATATGTTTATTGTTAAGACCGTCCCAATATTTGCGGTCCAGCGGGTACTGACAAACATTGCTGTATTTGTACTAGCACACAGTCCATGGAAATTGTCAACACAGCCCTTTCCTGCGACACTGGAATCGTTTGTTAATATAAAACCAAATACACATAAGCTTTTTCTAAATCATTTAATAAAATTTGTTTAAACCTGTCTTTAAAATTGATAGTTTTAAGACATTTCTTCAAATCTAATACATAATTTTAATATCATTAAAAATTAGACAGTCCTAAAAATGTTTGATGATTTTGATTGTTGCCATTTCAAACATAATATACCTATTAGATAAGATAAGATAAGATAAAGATTTATTTACCAAAATTATTTATTACAGTGACATCTTATAGTGTTAAAGTGTGTGCGCAAACACAGAAGCAATTTCTATTCCATCGCTCTCATGACCCGATGGGACGACTAGTGACCGGAAAGAGGTCAGGTGCAGGACCGACGGCTTAACGTGCTCTCCGAGGCACGGAGTATAATACCGCCAACTAACAGACTTCGGGCTGATATTAAGATATTTTTCTTTTTACACATAAATCCTAAAATGACTTTTGGTACAACCCGGGATTTGAAGCCACGCCTTCGTTATCTGCCGTTGAATACGTTACCGCTAGACCACCAAGGCAATCACATAATGTTGGTTCCAATACAAATAGTGTAGTATATAACTCGAATTGTCAACAATAATAAGAAACCAATTGTCGTCTAATTATGCCAATACAGTTTGATCGTACTTAAGACAAATCCCCGAACGCCGGGCAACCGCACGTCTCGACCTAAGCCTGGATGTTTAATCACGACCTTCCCAGATAATATTCTTCCCAAATGATTAATATTGCTACTATTTGTTCAATATAATTAACTAACGACCCACCCCAAAGGACGGCAACGAATATCACTACCCCATTCCATCCTGTGGGGCGTAGAAGTCGATCCAAGGACCTCCCATAGAACCGGCGGTAGCATGTTATTGACCTAAGTCAACCAATCGTATAATGAGTGTCATCTTAACTTCTGAGCGTCTCCGTGCTTCGGAAGGCATGTTAAGCTGTCGGTCCCCGTTGTAACCATTAGGCAGCATTGAGCCATGTCAGAGGCTTACTGGGCGGCTTGAACAACTCTGACACCAAGGTAACCACTGCCCATACGATAAGTAACTATCAGGGGTATTATTAACTCGTTGCCGGTCCTTTAGAAACCTTATTTGCTTAAATAAAAATAAAAAAGGTTTTTATTCACGTAGACTTTAATAAAGAGCTTGTAAATAGTCAGAACATGTTTTCAGTAATATAGTTGTTTACATTATTATTTCTAGTTACATAGATATTTACACGGATTGTATGAAAACATTTATAAAATTTATTTTATAAATGCAATTATATTTAGCTAGATTGTATTAAGTTATTGTCAAAGAGATTATGTATAAGTTTAATTATCAAAAGTATTAGTTTTAGCTATATTTTATTGTACATATTGTCTGCTCTACATAATAAACTCTCTTTGGAAAACCGTAACAGGGAGTTCATTCCACAACCTCTATGTTTACTTTCAATTGCGACTGGCCGTTGCGGTATATCATAGACATTATTCTATGTTAAGTAACTGTCATGATCCGAGATGAGGGCTAGCAAAGACAACCGTGTGAATGTTGCTTACTGGCCTAACGGCTTTTTATGACGTGGTGGAATGCATCCCCCTTCTTGACTACTGCTACTAAGATTATTATTAATAAAAAAAGTTATGAACTTCGTGGCGAACACGAACGGGAAGACACAGCGTGGGCAGGTCCCCTACAAGATGGACCGATGATCTTGTGCGGGTCGCTGGAAGTCGATGAATGCGGATTGCGGAATACCAGCAATTGGAGATCTTTGGGGACGGCCTTTGATCAGCAGTGGACGTCTTTCGGCTGATACGATGACGTACTACATAATATCAAACGAAAATTATGTTAAGCCTATCATGATTCTAACCAGGCAGTCATTAGTCTGTCAACATGGCTAAGCTATATACGAGGTCGTCAAAGGTCATTGCCCTTGTACCTGGTTCGTTATAGCAGGGCAGAGGAAGTTAACATGGAGTTGGTATCCAAAGACGCGGTTTATCTGCTCCGTGCACGCACCGCCGCGCGGCGGTGATATCGCGATGTCGCTCGGGCTGCACTGGTAGGCACTCCATGCATAAAACACATAAACTTCGCGTTGGATACTCAAGTTGGGGTGACAACAGCCTAATTGATTTTTATTTCCACTTGTTTTTCGCCGATATTACGCGGTTTGACTATTAAAAACTAAACTACAGCTAACAATACCTACTTTGAAGACACTCTTTGATCCCAAAAGAGAATACTTACTTACTTATCGGATGATGATTACCCTGTTCAGAATTGTTCAAGCCGCCCAGTAGCCCTCCTCTGTCAAAGACTGTTGTCTAATGTCTACTACCGGAACCGACATCTTAACGTGCCCTCCGAAGCACGGAGACGATCAGAATTTAAACCACTTTGGTGGTCACCCAAATATGGACTGACCGGCAGCCAGTTAACTTCACCTATCTCTTACGGAACGGGAGAGCATCTAGTTATTTTGTCCTAATTTTTCCGCGATCATATCACTTTAAAATCACAGACATGTTTTTCATTGTCCTCTGTTAAACTTAGATTTCAGCTCATGCATATCCCTGCAAAAAATACATACATACACTCACGCCTGTTTCCCAGATGGGTAGGCAGAGACAACGGATTTCCATTTGTCACGATCTTTGCATACTTCTTTTGACTCGATTACTGTCATTATATTCTTTATACATGCTCGTCGATTTAGGGTACTTCTGACCTGCCCTTTCTTGAGAACATCTCCAATATGGTCAGAGAATGTTTGACGTGGTCTGCCCCTCCCGGTTGTCCCATTCACACAGGCCAGGTATACTTCTTTTGTCAATCTTCTTTCGAGCGAAGAGAAGACTATAGAAAAGGAATGCCAAAAATGCAAGTAACCGTAGATATCTATTACTTTTTTATTTCTATACATAATAGCAACGTAAACGAACAAGCGGTCACCTGATAGCAAGTAGTCACCGCCGCCCATGGACACTTGCAACACCAGAGGGGCGGCAAGTACGTTGCCATCCTTTGAGAAAGGAATAGCCTCGCTTCTTGAAGTAAAGCGCTCTTAAATAACTATTCAAATTAAAAGGCCACAAAGATTGAAACAGGAAAGCTGAGATGGTTTGGCCATTTAGAAAGGATGAATGAAAGAAGAATGACCAAAGAAGTATACCTGGCCTGTGTGAATGGAACAACCGGAAGGGGAAGACCTCGTCGAACATTCTCTGACCAAATCGGAGACGTTCTCAAGAAAGGGCAGGTCAGAAGTACCCCAAACCGACGAGCATGTAGGAAGAATATAATGACAGTAATTGAGGCAAAAGACGTGTGCAAAGATCGTGACAAATGTAAATCCGTTGTCTCTGCCCTCTGGGAAACATGCGTGAGACTATGTATGTAAATTAAAAGGATGTATTTGGATAGAAAAGATGTGTCTGGATAGAAAAAGATTTTGTATCTAGATAGAAGAAGCTGTTCTTTCATTTTCTATTTGGCCCACAATTCATGTTACAGTTTAATTAAACTTGTTTTTATTCCGTTTTGATAGTTTACTAGTCATTCTGTTTTTCCCGAATATAACCTTGAGTTCTGTCAAACTCGTAGGGAACACCATATATCCATGTCCTATCAATTGCAAACAAACAAATGCAAACAATGATTTTACTTTTTATCTATCTTTCTAGTCTTACTAAGACTACTAAATGTTTTCTGTACACAGAATATCACTCGTTTTGTACCTAATGTCTTACTGGTTGACTGGTGGACGTACGTTTCAGAACTAATATGGAAAACATCTTGTCTTACTGGAATCCCCTGATATAATATAATATCCTGGGATATTACTCAGTCACACACGGCCATCTGATCCCATACTAAGCAGGTAACTGATACTAATTTTCTCTTGTAAATACATACATAGATTGATGATTACATCGCTCTCAGGACAAACAGACATGTTCATGCACACAAAATTTTATCCTGTGTAAGAATCATGCCACGTCATGCACTGCACGGTAGGGTAAAAAAACAGACTATTTCGCATAAATGTAATTTTTTACGGAATCAATGATTTTTTAATTGAATTTAAAATCGAACCCACAACCTGCGGAGTGAAGGGCAAGTATCTTCCAACCACGTCACCCGACATATTTCAGTTCGGTTAAAGGCGAGTCAGAGTTAATTATTTGGTCCTAATTTTTCCGCGATCATATCACTTTTAAATCACAGACATGTTTTTCATTGTCTTCTGTTAAACTTAGATTTCAGCTCATGCATATCCCTGCAAAAAATACATACATACACTCACGCCTGTTTCCCAGAGGGGTAGGCAGAGACAACGGATTTCCATTTGTCACGATCTTTGCATACTTCTTTTGCCTCGATTACTCCCATTATATTCTTCATACATGCTCACCGGTTTAGGGTACTTCTGACCTGCCCTTTCTTGAGAACATCTCCAATTTGGTCAGAGTATGTTTGACGTGGTCTTCCCCTTCCGGTTGTCCCATTCACACAGGCCAGGTATACTTCTTTTGTCAATCTTCTTTCATTCATCCTTTCTAAATGGCAAACCATCTCAGCATGCCTTTTTCAATCTTTGTGACTACATCCTCTTGCACACTACAACGCTCCCTTACTTCCCCCTTAATGCCCCCAAATTAAGGATGTGCACTTTCTACACACTGCATTGGGTCCGCAAACTCTGTGAGGCCCGTTACAGTATGTAAATATATGCGTCTGAATAATAAAATTCGTTACAGAAGCAAGACGACATTTTCGAAGCCAATATAGTAGAAGGTCTGGCATTCTTTTGTGAAATAAATTAGCATAAAATATTTACGGTACGAGTATATGGCACACAGGTGTAACTTACTAGTTCTGGAACCTGGAGAACATCGATTGCGTATGCGGGTACAATGCATAACAAAAATAGGTAGTAATATTTAAAAGACGAATGGTTTTACTGTTTTACGTTCAGCACGAGTTAAAGTTTCTTAAGATTTCTTGGTTTACAGGAGTTATTTTAATAGAATCAGGAACATTCAAAGATATGTGCCTTAAAATTGCACCATAAACTATAGGTTGTCATTAAGATGGGGAACCTTAGAAATGAACTAAACTAATAAACAAGTAAGAGTATAATAGAAACAGATAAACTAAAATAAATAAAATACTACCTATACGACTAAAAGTGCTTACCATAATTCAAGTATTTCAAATCTAGGTGAGTTAAAATAGCATTCGTTTGACATCTAGTTGAGCGAAACCACCACGCTTTTGATAGTTAATCGAGCAGAAGTAACGTATTTTTATACTATATATACACACATGTATACTACATATATTACTTATGTATATATATATATATATATATATATATATATATATATATATATATATAATAAAAATATAGCTAAAATTTCGATAGTTAAACCTACAAATGATCCTTGACAATAACTTAATTTAAGTTAGCTAAATATCGTTACTATTATAAAATAAATCTTACTGTAAATTATTTCGTACAATCCGTGTACCTAAATATCTATATGTACCTAGAAATAATTATATATAACTACAAACATGTTCTGACAAGCGCTTTTTTAAAGTCTACGTGAATGTTGTCTGGTTTCCATGGTACAAGCTCTGCTTAGTTTGGGATCAGATGACCGTATGTGAATAATGTCCCAGGATATTATTATCTATGTAACAGTGCTTCCCTACATTAAGCGCCGTCGTTACAAACAGAAGGGAACGCGTTATTTTTACACAGTACGCCTATAAAGAGATGATACCCCTTCTGGGAATATGTGTAAAACTAAGACTTTACTTATATTTTTTACGGTTAAACACAGACAAAAGTAACTAAACTGTTAGAAGACGCTTTTTATCTGACCTTATTGCAGAAGATTGGTAGAAAGTTGAAGGTTCAGTGCTATTTTAAAGCTTTGTGTGTTTTAAAGTTTTTTTGTTTGTTACTTCTTCACGGCTGAACGGCTGGAGCGGTTTTAATAAAAATTGGTATGGAGTTAGCTGACACCCTGGATTAACACATAGACTATAATTTATAAAGTTTACTGGGGGTAAAACGACGGGGTACAGCTAGACTGACTGCCTTGTTGGTTTGGGGTAGCTTGTTCGACTGCAGATATTGAGATTCAAATTCCGGGTCGAGCTTAAAAGTGATTTTGTTATTTACACCCCCGTGCCTCGGAGAGCACGTAAAGCCGTCGGTCTTGTACATGGCCTCTTTCGTGTCGCTAGTCGTCCCATCAGATCATGAGTGACGAAATAGAAAGTGCCCGTATGTTCGCGCACATACTTGTGCAGTATAATATGTCCCGCATACATTGCTAGTTCCCGTTGAAATTTTAGCCATGGCTGAAATTCTGCGTTTGAATGTATAGTAATGTATTTTCATCTTTTACATTCGATCCAACATAGATAATTCTTAATGAAAAATTATAAGTTAGGCCACACATTTCTTTATTGGTCACTTGATCAAACTTCTCATTTTATAACTAAGCCACGCGAAAATGATATAGCCTCTAATAAAGTAATTAGTCTTTTTTAGAACGTCAATTAAATATTCTATAGAAAGTTGAGTAATTACTCAACTGTAATAACAACTATTTTACTAAAAAAAGGAAATTATTTTGGTTGGCGAGTGAGCGAAGCGTGCGTGCCGTGGCAGCGGCTGCCGAGTGCTAGATACACGATTCAAAAATTCAATTTTTTTTTGGCGTTTTGTGAATTTATCTGGTGATAGAATATATAATTTCATAATAAATACAAAAACATTTATTTGGCTCTATTTAATATATCTCAATGATTTAGGTGAAATAACCACCACGCTGAGTTGTATTATATTTGCTTACATAGAAGATAACTAGTGGCTAAGATAGTATTATTCGTGCTCTTGTTAATTGTGCCTGAGTTAATAATTTATATGGCAATGTAAATTGTTGGTGTCAAAAATATCAAGCAATTTAGCCAAATACTGTTCCGACCCAGGGCCACCCTATACCATCCTGTGTGTCGCAAAATACGACTAAGAGATACACTACACCAGGCAGCAAAACCTGAGTATTATTAGCTACCACCTAATTGCGAACGGCAGCTCGCATGCCAATCGCGGTGACTACGGCAAACATCTCCAAAAGGAAACCTTGTGCAAGTGCGGAAGACTATGTCCAGTAGTGGACATGATGATGACAAAATTAACAGGTCAGATAAAAAGTTGCTTAGTTCGTTCAACTTATTTTTAACAACGTTTAAATTCCAGTGTACTCTGACAGCGTGTGCGTGATCAAAACTCGTTAATCATAAGCCGTGCTAAAATCATACCTGAACAGTTGTAATTATTTACCTTATCAAACTCCTGTATGAGTTTAAACGAAAACATTTACTACTTAGTTATATTACCAACATCAACCGGACGTTCTGTCTTTCTAGCTAACTAAGCACTTTTATATTATTACAATACGCGCCCACGCATTGTCGCCCGACCAGAACACCCAAAAGTGCTGATGGTACTATTTGCTCCCCAGTACTTTTGAATATAGTTTTAAGTCATTCTGGTTTTAGCCACTGGTTAGAGCTTAATTAAATAATTCAACTTCAATTATTTTAACGTCTTTTGAAGTTATACTTCTTTTGGCGCGATGGAGAAAAATGATGAGAGTGAATTTTTACGATGCGCGCGCACACCGACACCAAAAAATTTAACAGCATGAAGTTAGTTCTAGGTGGTATGAGAGTGAATTTTTACGATGCGCGCGCATCGTAAAAATAACAGCATGACGTTAGTTCTAGGTGGTATGAAAATTGATAACTATGTTCAAGTTGTATATTAAGAAGTATAACTTCTAACGCGTGTACATAAGTACACACAAGTTTTTTTTTAAAAACATTTCCACGCTTTCCCCGATCAAGTCTACTTTGATTTAAAAACATTGTTCAGTTAAGTTTCTATGGGTGTGTGGAGATTTGTTTGTAGGGTTTTAAACCCTTTTATTAATCCTCGTTTGTCCGTCTGTCTGCCAGCAGGCTGTAACTCATGAATCGAAACAGGTAGACAGTTGAAATTTCCATCGGGTTTACGTTCACAAAAAATAAAATAAAATGACTAATGTTATTCTGTTTATAAATTTAACGTGGTTTTTAAACGACAATTGTAAAATCATCAACGATGGTAAGGCACTCTTAATGTGCGGGTCAGACTCGCACTTGGCCAGCCACTAATACAACAAAACAGTTTTAGTCTTGACCCGGGATTTGAACTCAGGAACTCATCGCATTGAAGTTTTTGTTTATAAGCTGAATGGCAAACAAGCGTGTCACTTGATGGTAGGTGATCACCGGCCCCATGGCCATCGCAACACCAGAGGAGCCGCAAGTGCATTACCGGCCTTTGACATGTCATACCGGAAGTGAAACAATTACCAACGATAATATAATTCGAAATATTGCACTTAACCTGTCTTACAAAAGAAAAACAAATAATTAAGTAACAAATAAATCTCAAAGTTCAAAGTTCTCGATGGTACGGAATCCTGTGTGTCCTTTGCCTCTCTCGTCCTTTGCCGTGGCATATCACTTGTACAGACGCCAGCAAATCCAGTTACTCCAATCTGTCAAATTTCTTTTATAGATTTTCAACTTTAGCACAAAAGCATAAGGTCAATTGGGGTAGCTTGATGTGCCGGCGTCTATACTTCCCACTTCCATGGTTATCTGACAATATAAGTACCATCTAAGTACCCTCGTAACTTATTGGGAACTAAGAGCTAAGACGGATAAACCAGTCATCAGATTCTATGATACAAATTATGATATTACTAGCTGACCCGACAGACCTTGTCCTGTCTTAACGATGACTATTAACGCACGCTATCTGTCAATACTATGTCAAATAAAAAAAAGTTACATTAAAAAAGGTTATATTGTCCAAAGCGCTAAGGTTAGATTAGAAATAATATTTGGTTGTGGAGTATTCTTAAATTTTCTTATTTTCCGCGCAATTTTAAATTCTTTTTTTTTACATAAGAATCTTCTCCTGACAATAACAAACACAATAAAAAAAGAAATAGTGAAATCGGTCCAGCCGTTCACGCGTGATGTCGTGACAACGGAAAACGGGTTTCATTTTTATATATATAGATTACAATAGATTGTTAATCAATTGATTGAATTATGTTTGTAAATCAATTGATTGATTGACTGATCGATTGATTCAGATTTCTATCTGCCAAAATACTGACGAAATATTTAGAAAACCACGAAAGGCTATTTCTTTATCTACCCTCGTAACTTATTGCGAACCAATAGCTAAGACGGATAGACCAGCCATCATATTCTATGATACAAAATTATGATATTATTACAATAGATCGTTAATCAATTGATTGATTTGTGTTTGTAAATCAATTGATTCATTCAGATTTCTATCTGCCAAAATACTGATCAAACAGATATTTCTTTATCTACCCTCGAAACGTAAGATGGATAGACCAGTAATCAGATTCTATAATACAAAATTATGATATTATTAGAATACATTATATCTGCCAAATACTGACGAAACATTTAGAAAACCACATACTGTACTATTTCGTCGACTCTGCAGATATTTCCCAATATTAATCGGAATACCAAACATTATGAACCAGTTTCTACTGTCTTCTAAGGTAACAAGCTTCTAGCTATTCATATTTCAAACATGTTTCAATTCAAAACATGTTTCAATTCAATTCAAATTATTTACGATGATTTAAAATACATATTATTATGTTTAAAGTATATAGTAATCTAAATCAACTTATGGTTAAACTTAAATAAATACATTGTATAGAAAAACCAAAACTACAAAAAAAACCGGCCAAGTGCGAGGCGGACTCGGACACGAAAGGTTCCGTACATCTATAAAAATTCACGTTTGTTGTATGCGAGCCCCCTTAAATATTTATTTAATTTTGTTTTTAGTATTTGTTATTATATCATATCAGCCGAAAGACTGCCCAAAAGCCTGCCCAAAGAATGGGGGGTATGCCATAATCGCCACGCTGGTTTGATCATAGTTCACAGAAGAACGCTGCTGCCCGTTCTTTGTTAGGTATTCCCTCGGCCAATTTCTACGCCCCCCATGGGATGAGATGGGATGATGATATTCTATCTCGTCCCCACACGGCAAACGCTTTGTAGTCCGATGAAAAACAGGGGATCCTGGATAAGTTTTTGGATGACCCGCAATTTGAACTGAACACCCCACAATCTTCGGTGGACCAGACTACCGCGAGACCGACTAAGCAATCAGAACACTATATTACTATTATAAAATATCTCATTTACAAACAGGTACACCTACACTGGGATAATATACGTAAAAACCACGTGGATTGTCATTAAGATTAGATTAAGGTTTCTTAATTGAGATTACAGTATTATGTAGGTAGATAAAATATTGTTTTAGATAATAATTAATAATATACGTTGTGGTACTTTATTAGTCCAGCAGTAGCGGTAACAGCAAAGTATTCATGCAAAATTTGAAGTAAATCCATGCAATACTTTTTGAGTTTAGCTCGGACATACATACAGACAAACAGACACACAGACAAAAATTCTAATAACTATATTTTTATCTTCGATAGCCATAGTAGATTACGCTTCAAGTATCCTTTTTAAAAAATATTCAATGTACAGTTTCGACTTTCCTACGATTTTATTATATGTATATAGGTTACATTCTTGCACACAAATATCTGTCCTGGGTGTGAATCGAACCCGCGACCTGTGTCGTGAAAGGCAAGTGTCTACCAACCAAGGCAACCGGTCCGTAATTCAAAACAGTTATTCGCATTTCTAAGAATTATCTGCAGATTTCGAGCGGTGGCTGTGAGTTAGTGCCGGGACAAATTATTATTGCATGCTAATGAATTCTTAAGCTGGACATCTATTTTGAGTTCGTGTAGAAACTAATCATGACTAATTCGTAAATTCATTCCTTCTTAACCAGATAAAAAGAAGATGTAGTTTATTTGTTATTTTTTTTTAATTTTGCCGTTGTTTGTCATCTAATTTTGATAGCATTTTTGTGTTAATTTATAAGGAAATAAATAGTCGATTGTCATAGTCATATTCTGGTTTTGCTACTCACTAAACGCATGAAAACTAATTTAAAAACAAAACACCAACGTAAAAACTGACTATAAAATAATATAAAAATTAAATAATATTATGTTAATACAAATATTGGAGTATTTATAAAAAAAAATCAAATTTAATTAATAAACATTTAAAAATCATTATGATATTTAATCAATATTATCATAATCATAATTATACTTAATGTAAAATAAAATCTAAAAGTAAAACATTTTAAGTGATTTATATTTATTTCGTCCATCAGTATCCTTAAAGTATAGCATGTAGAAGATATATGTATGTATATAAGTCCATTGTTATAGTTCTCTATTCGAGGTTAAACTCTTAGCATCATTAAATCCCTGACAACCTCAATCTTGACTTTATCTAGATCTGTGATACTATGTTTTAGTAGTGTTATATTTTAGCATTAAAGTTGTCTATATAAATACACTATCTATACATAGGTATAATAAAATCGTAGGAAAGTCAAAACCGTATATTGAATATTTTTTTTAAAAGGATACTTGGGGCGTGATCTACAATCGCTATCAAAGCCAAAAATATAGATTTTAGTATTTTTGTCTGTATGTATGGCCGGGCTAAACTCAAAAAGTACTGCATGGATTTACTTCAAATTTTGCATGAATATTACTAAGAGGTCGGGTCAACATATAGGCTATATATTATCACGCTATCACCTAAGGGGGAGGAACCGTGATAATTTATAAAGTTTAACGCGGGTAAAACCGCGGGACACAGCTAGTGTAAAATAAAATCTATAAGTAAAACATTTTAAAGTGATTTATATTTAATTCGTCCATCAGTATCCTTAAAGTATAGCATGCAGAAGTTCTCTTTTCGAGTTTAAAACTCTTAGAATCATTAAATCCCTGAAAACCTCAAACTTGACTTTATCTAGTTCTGTGATACTATGTTTTAGTAGTGTTATATTTTAGCATTAATGTTGTCTATATTAATACACTATATGTAATTGAAATGTATACTTATAATAATAAATACATGTATGTATCTAGAATCCAAGTATACGTTAACCACCATTGATATATTTGTTTTAAATCGACGGTAACCACTAACAACACGTAAGCCGAATTGTGGTTTACTATCTACATTTATAAAAAAAAAAGTGATTTAGCAATTTTTCGGAGTATCTCAGATATAAGAGGAGGTTTCTGTGCACACGGTAAGCGCTAAAAATAAATAGTGGAGGGGTGGAGGTGAGTTCAAGGTCGTTGTTTAAGGGTAGCGCCGTATTTCCGCTCCAGTAATGTAGCCTAATAGTGACGTTTGTTTTGGTAAAGAGAATACAGATCAACTTTAATAAAAGGATTATTGCTTGCTTATCTTGCTTACTTGCTTATCGTATAGGCAGTGGTTGCCCTGGTGTCAGAGTTGTTCAAGCCGTCCAGTAGGCCTCTC
Source organism: Pseudoips prasinana (assembly GCA_951640165.1). Taxonomy (NCBI): domain Eukaryota; kingdom Metazoa; phylum Arthropoda; class Insecta; order Lepidoptera; family Nolidae; genus Pseudoips; species Pseudoips prasinana. The sequence goes on from OX621234.1 coordinate 41,812,059, forward strand.
ACATGGCTTAACGACTGTTGCCTAATGGCTACAACCGGGACCGACGGCTTAACGTAGGGCACGCCGAAGCACGGAGACGCTCACAAATTAAACCACTTTGGCGGTCACCCATCTATGGACTGACCGCGAGCTTAGTTGCTTAACCTCGCCAATCACCTACGGACGGGTGAGAACATCTGGCTATGAGCGATCTATGAGAGATCTTTATGAAGTGCGTACATACAAGGAGAAAAAGAAGAAAGAATTAAGTTAAAAGTCAAATTGATACTTATTTAAGCTTCAAAATGCCGTGTGGGCTTAGTTCATATCTACCCACCGCAACACACAAAAAATATCTAGTCTAGAAGAATGGATGGAATTTGTGTATTTTTTATTTGTAAAATTGTTTGATTGAAAAAGGCATGCTGAGATGGTTTGGCCATTTAGAAAGGATGAATGAAAGAAGATTGACAAAAGTAGTATACCTGGCCTGTGTGAATGGGACAACCGGAAAGGGAAGACCACGTCGAATATTCTCTGACCAAATTGGAGATGTTCTCAAGAAAGGCCAGGTCAGAAGTACCCTAAACCGGCGAGCATGTATGAAGAATCATCATCATCATTACAGCTAAATAAGTCCACTGCTGGACAAGCCTCCCTCAAGAATCGTCTTGGGGGATATGCCATAATCGCCACGCTTGGCAGGCGGGTGGCGATCGCAGTAAGATGGTCATAGTACTCAGAAGGAAGCTGCTGCCCATGCTCTGGTAGATATTCCCTCGGGTCGACTTCTACGCCTCCCACAGGATGAGATGGGGTGATGATATTCTGATTCCGATATTTGTCGCCGTCACCACACAGCAAATGAAGAATATAATGACAGTAATCGAGGCAAAAAAAGTATGCAAAGATCGTGACAAATGGAAATCCGTTGTCTCTGCCTACCCGTCTGGGAAACAGGCGTGAGTCTATGTATGTAAAATTGTTTAGGTGTTATTTTGTCTGGTTTATTTTAATAGATTGGTTAGTAGCCACGCTTGGCGTCTTATATTAAGTATGTAAATAATATTTCTCTGTAAGTGAATCTATATTCTTAAGAGAAAATAAAGAATCTTTAACAGTAAATTATTAGATTTTAGTTTTAATTAATTGGTATTAAGGTATATGTCCACCTAGGTACGACTCGATTTTATCTTGGTGTTACGGATGGTGCTTCGGGGAACTTAAGCCCTATTGGTCTTAGGAGATAATTTTACTTTCTGTCCTGCGTCACTCTTAGTTCTACTCAAATGGTCATGCTGTGTACACTTGTTTAGGAATATTGTCTAGTGCTAATCCTTAATGTATACCCCGCTGTCATGTAGTGATAGTATTCTGTTTTTTGTGCCAATAAAATAAATTACATTTATACAAATACTATACAATAATACATATAACTTAATCAATTATGAATCTCGGTGTGGCTGCAGTGTGAGCTAAGGCCTTTTCGACAAGTGTATGTCGAAAAGGCCTTAGCTCAGCATTTTGCTGCAGTCACCTAGTCACTGATTTTCAGCTAAAACCTAGTCGCAGCAACAACAGGTGAAAATATAGGTCACCTGTGGTTACTGCTACTTATATATTTTAAATGTAAAGACTCAATTGGATTTTGTAAAATTGTCAGATCAGATAATATTAACTATAGTTATTCCTAAAATTAATATCAATCAAAGCAAAGGACACAAAAAATACATGGAAAAACAAAATTAAAACAATATGTAATGTTAATAAAAAAATGTTAATCAAATCAAAGGCAGGTGCTTTTTTGTTGTTGTAATGATAAGGTAAATTAATCCCTGTGCCCCGGGGTACTTTTAAAAACTCAGCTAAACTACGTACATGTAGGTTACACAAATATTCGTTCTGTGCGGGAAGTGGCGAGGCGACTGACTTAAAACTAACCTCATAACATACTTTAACCCATAGCCAGGGTTAGCTATTTATTTTTCTGGGCTTTATTTCAAAGTGATAAAGTTGAAATTGACGTGGTATTGCATAGTCTACCGCCTGTTTAAGATTTAATTACAGGTATGGTTTTATTGTTCGAAAGGTACTTCGTAAACACATCACTGTGTACGTGGATACATTAAAGACAATTTTACAATTTGTTTACGTGTACGTCGACTACATTTTACAACAACTTAACACTGTTAATCTTGTAAATTATACAACGCAAATCGTATTTTATGTGACGTGGTTGTAATTTACCACAGTGTAACAATGATGTTCTCTTTGCCAATCCCCGTACTCAGGTAGGCAAAAGTGTAGAATACAGGTGGTAAAGTGGTAACAAGTTAAGGTTAACCCCCGACGCAAAAAGAGGTATTTCAAAAGTTGTATGTCGATGTATGTCAGTGTGTGTGTCTGTCTGTGGCATCGTAGCTCTCAAACGGATGAACCGATAACGATACAATTTTTTTCATTTGAAGCCTTGTAATATCAGTCCAGCAGTGTAAGAGTCTCAGTTCATTCCGAAAATTATGTATTTGAAGTTGGAGGCGGGAATTTTCTACCAGTGAGGTTATTAGGAACTTAGTCTAAGTTTAATATTTCGTTATTTATTTATCGTATGGGCAGTGGTTACCGTAGGGTCAGAGTTGTTCAAGCCGCCAAGTAGGTCTCTGACCATTGTTTAACAACTGTTGCCTCATAGCCCGACCGCTTTACGTACCGTCCGAAGCACGGAGACGCTCTGAATTTTAACCACTTTAGCAGTCACCCATCTATGATGGCTAGACTCCATAGAGACTGGCTGTCACGGCTGAAATTTGACCACAGGGACATTATGACGGGCATGTTGACGTGGTTGGCAAATAATAATAATAATATCTGGGGACAATGTCACACAGATCATCCTAGTCCCAAACTAAGCAAAGCTTGTACTATGGGTACCAGGTGACGATATACATACTTATATAGATAGGTAAATACTTATATACATAGAAAACATCCATGACTCAGAAACAAATATTCGTGCTTATCACACAAATATTTGCACTTACCGGGATTCGAACCCAGGACCACCAGCTTCCTAGGCAGGATCACTACCAACTAGGCTACGGTGACCGTCAATGCTTGCTTTTCCCGCTGCATTTCCACCCACTCAAATATTTGTGTGCATGAACATGTCTGTTTGTCCTGAGTCTGTGTGTAATTATGTTTATAAGTATGTATTTACAATGGAAAAGTAGTATGTGTAGTATATCAGTTATCTGTTTTCCATAGCACAAGCTCTGCTTAGTTTGGGATCAGATGGCTGTGTGTAAATAATGTCCCAGAAAAAAAAATACAAACTTGCAAATTTTCACAATGTTTTATATTAGTGTAGTACACACGAGTACATATCAAGCTATACATTTCCAGTATAAACTGTTAAAGCTGTGTTTAACTATGATTATTTGATTTGCATTGTGCTTGACAAGTACAAGGTGTGTGTGGGACCAAAAATCTATAGTAAATTACCAGCGTTTTTGCGTACTATAGAAAATGTAAAAATATTCTAAAATAAATTACAACTATTTCTGGTTGGGAAAGCATATTATTCTCTTGACGAATTCTTTAATGACAAATTGTTATATATTATAACATTGTATAGAGACATAACAATTTAATTAATTATAATGATTATTATTTCTGATATGACATGATATTTACTTCATTCTAGCGAGACATTTTATTTATTTTGTATTTTGAATTTCACTGTTACCCATTGGACTTTCTGTTTTGACTTTAGTTTTGTATTTTTATATTAGAATTTTGTATTTGTAAATTTAGATTGTTTTTTTTTTGTAAACTTAGATGGTATGTACACCAAATAAGTAGATGTGATTTGTACACCATTCTCATGGTAGAACATAGTGCACGTAACCTAATTTAAGACCAATCGTTGTATTTTACCTATGATTCACAAATAAATGATGATTATGATTATTTAAATATCTACCCAAGTGCTGAATAAATTTCATTATTCATTTCAATATTACCAACGATTAAAAGAAACTATAAAAACACAATAAACAGGTAAAATGACATAAGATAGGTACAAATTTTTAAAGTCCGAACTTATAAAATACCTTTGGACATTTTCCCTATACAACAGGATAAAATTAACCATTATTATGTCAACAAGAAATTTATATTACCTAGTGATAGTCCAACCATCGTCCGACTTGACAGATATTATATTAATATAATAATAATAATACATTTATTTCCGATTCAGATCCATAGTAATTTGTTAGTATTAGTGGCGTCTAACTATGTTAGTACATACAGCTACATATCAAGCTATACATTACCAGTATAAGCTGATCTCGCATTGTATAGGATTTCCATACAATGACAGGTCAGCTTATATTGGAAATGTATAGCTTGATGTGTAGCCGTGTGTACAAAGGTTTTAGAGTAGTGACCACGAACCAGAAGACAGCCTAGGCAGGCTTTTACCAGCAGTTGACGTTTTTCGGCTTATATATAATGATGGTAATACCCTGAGACATTATTCACACACGGCCATTTGATCCCAAACTAAGCAGAGCTTGTACTATGGAAACCAGATAACTAATATAGGTACTACCACTTTTCTTTTGTAACTACATACTTATATATATAATTACACCTAGCCTCAGGATAAACAGACATATTCATGCACAGAAATATCTGTCCTGAGTGGGAATCGAACCGACCTGCGGCGTGAAAAGCAAGCATTTGCCAACCACGCCAACATATGATGATGATGTATGTATATGCAAAAAGTGAACGTTTAATAACAACGCCTCAAAGAAATTAAGGAAATGACAATGAATTATCCTCAAAATACTTTCCAGTGGCAGGCAAGTAATTATTTTTCACATACAAAGTAAGAACTTAACTATCTTTTGTTTATATAAACGACTTTACAATTACTTTTTTCATATTGGAGGGCGACAAACGAGCAAGTGAGCACCTGATGGTAAGTGATCACCGCCGCCCATGAATACCCGCAACACCAAGGAGTCGCGGCTGCGTAGCCGGCTTTCAATTATGTATTAATGTGTTTTTATGTATTTAATGTTTGATGTCCCAACAACAAAATAAAATAAAAGACTAACTGAATTATTATAAGAGTGTAACACGAAACAAAACTGTAATTATTCCCGTAGTCATAAAAGTTTGCGAACAAAAGTGTACCTAATTAATGTTATTTATTTACAAGCATAGACTGAGCATCCGCTACCAAATAAATTTGTTAGTGTATTTTTACATTTGTATCGTATACAAATAACACAAGAATTGAATAGTTTCGCGTCGATTTTCTCTTTTTATATGAAAATGTAATCCTATGAAGTTCGCCGAGCTATGCCGACAGAATACTTTTGATTGCGTTTACCTAATCTGTTTGGACGTGAAGTTTTAAGCATGTTCTAGACAGTTGTAATACAACGTCCCAACAGAGGTCCCGTTGGTGGGAACTTCATCATCATCATCATATCAGCCGAAAGACGTCCACTGCTGGACAAAGGCCTCCCCCAAAGATCTCCACAATTGCCGGTGGAAACTTAATTTTACTTAAATTTTCTATTAATTGAAATACATATAGTGTATTTCAATTAATAGAAAATTTAAGTAAAATTTAGTTCAAAGAAAATTAGAAGTAGGTAAGTAGTATTTATCTTATTTCTTGGTCAATAGAATAGAATATTCTTTATTGAACACAATCAATCTGTGTGATGACGGCGAAAAATATCAGAATCAGAATATCATCACCCCATCTCATCCCGTGGGGGGCGTAGAAGTCGACCCGAGAGAATATCTACCAGAGGACGGGCAGCAGCTTCCTTCTGATTACCATCTTACTGCGATCGCCAACCCGCTTGCCAAGCGTGGCGATTATGGCATATCCCCCCAAGATGATTCTTGAGGGAGGTGTGTCCAGCTGTGGACTTATTTAGCTGTAATGATGATGATGATGATGAACACAATCAAACAAGATAATTTAATAGCAGACGAAATAAGTGGATCTACATTTCTAACTCCTCCTTGTTTCTTTCTGATTAAATTCGTTGCGGGATCTAAGACAGATAAAGCGATTCCCCGGGACATGGCTGAGCTTCACCGCTCAGTGTCATTTCATTGTGTGCCACTGTTGTGTTGTATTACCTATGTAAGGCGCTCACAGCCAGATGCTCTCATCGGTCCGTAAGTGATTGGCGAGGTTAAGCAACTAGGCTCGCGGTCAGTCAATAGATGGGTGACCGCCAAAGTGGTTTAATTTGTGAGCGTCTCCGTGCTTCGGAGGGCACGTTTAGTTGTCGGTCCCGGTTGTAGCCATTAGGCAACAGTCGTTAAGCCATGTCAGAGGCCTACTAGGCGGCTTGAACAACTCTGACACCAGGGTAACCATACCTGCTCATACGATAAGTAAGTAAGTACCTATGTAAACAACTTCTACCCCTTAAAATAATTGGTAGTTTTATGAGCACTTAAGCTATTTTTTATTGTTGTTGCCAGTTATTCAAGAATGTCATCGTGTGGAAATTCCAGATCAAGATGAATCTTTGCTGACACTGAGTCGCATAATGCCCGAACAATTGGCCCAAAGACTTCCTCTAAAATAGATAATTTAGTGAATAAATTATTTTTCTCAGTATAGTTTTTTTTTCACAGACGCCATCACGTCAAGCTCCCCCAATCTGACAAATTTACGCAATTGAAAGTGAACCTTATGCTTATGAGATAAAGTTGAAATCTATAAAAGAAATTTGACAGATTGGGGTAGCTAGACTGCTTACTTTTTTCCACTTGTCCACAGGTTTGGAATGACCAGTGGAGTTTATATTATGGGACCGGGTTAAATCTTCTCATCTTCCAACAGTCCGTGCGGGCCATCTGCCGGCTTTTTAAGGTCCCCATATCTAAAATGAATATCATTATAGACATTTAACATTGTCGTACATAAAAGTAATTATATTACTTATAATTAAAGCATGTAGGTACTAACCTTTCCATGAACTCCGCCATTAACTGGAATTGTACCTCACTCGTATTCATATTCAATATTTTTATTTTATTTTATTAGGGAAGCTAACAGCTACATACAATTGATTACAAATTTTATTAAGTAAATGCCAATAACAAGCTTCCAAAACTAGAACTATTATTGAAAAAAGAGAATATTATTTATATTTTTAAAAATTACTGATTGTATTATAGTTTGAGTAAGGCCAAATTTTTTCAGTGTTTTGAGTTTACCCAGGAACACAACAAAACTCCCTAGAAAAAAAATACAGACGCCAGCAAATCAAGCTACCCCAATATGTCAAAATTCCCCAATTGCAAGTAAACCTTATACTTTTATGATAAAGTAAAAAATCTATAAAAGAAATTTTACAGATTGGAGTAGCTGGATGTGCTGGCGTCTTTACATCTGAGAAAGCGTGCACTATTCATAAAATAAACAGTACTTAAGCGCCGTAACATATACGGCGCTTAAGTACGTAAGTAAACTTTTCTTTCTTAAGTCAAAAAATTATGTATTTGGGATATAAAAAATCCCAAGTCCATTGCTTTAATTCCCCACTTCCAAACTCCATCGTAAAACACTGGCAGCCCCAAACGACGGTGAAATACTAACGTGGCTGTCTCTCTCTATGATGATTAGTTTGAGACAGAAAGAAGATCCACAGTCAGTTCGCAAGTGCGTTCTACGTTCACTAAGTATATCGAATTTGGTGAGCTCGAAATCAAGTTTCAGTTTCACTCGGTGGCATCTTGTTGCCAAGATGCCGGTTAACGATAATTTAAAAATAGAATGCAATACCACTAGGTACTGAATTAACGATAATTTAGAATAATTTATATTATTAAAATAGAATTTAATAAATTTACCTACCTAGTGGTACTGAATTCTATTTTTAAATTATCGCCAACCGTATAGGTCGTACAGACAGTAGCATCAAATAAAAACTTTTAGGTGAAAGAGATTTTTATTTATTCCAAAAATAACATATATCGTTACAAGTTAGTATATAAAGTTTTAATGATAGTTATCCTGTATTAGGTCGTACAAACTGTAGCATCAAATAAAAACATTTAGGAGAAAGACATTTTAATTATTAAATAATTACACCTATCGTTACAAGTTAGTATAAAAAGTTTTAACGATAGTTATCCTGTATTAGGTCGTACTGACAGTAGTATCAAATAAAAACTTTGGGAGAAAGAGATTTTTAATTATTCCAAAAATAACATCTATCGTTACAGGTTAGTATAAAAGTTTTAATTATAGTTATCCTGTATTAGGTTGTACGCATCAAATAAAAGATTTTAGGATAAAGAGATTCTTAATTATTAAAAAATTACATCTATCGTTACAAGTTAGTAAAAAAAGTTTTAATGATAGTTATCCTGTATGAGGTCGTACAGACAGTAGCATCAAATAAAATCTTTTAGGAGAAAGAGATTCTTAATTATAAAAAATTACATCTATCGTTACAAGTTAGTATAAACAGTTTTAATTATAGTTATCCTGTGCGGGACTCAAACGCGGAACAGGAGGTCGGCAAGGTTGTAGCGATGCGACCATAACAACTTTGCCAGTCCACAGCTGGACAAAAGCTCTTTGAGGAATCTTTGGGGTGAGATTAGGCGATATGCCATAATAGCCACGCTTGGCAAACGGGTTGGCGATCGAAGTTTGAAAGTCATAGTTCACAGAAAAACGCTGCTGCCCATTTCTAGTAGGTATTCCTTCAAGACGATTTCTAGGTCTTCCAAGGGATCAGATGGAATGTTGATATTCATCGCCGTCACCACACAGTACTTTTCAAACAATATTATAAATCGGTAATAATAAAATAAAGAAAAGTAGAAATCATAAAAGGACCAGCTCCAATCTCCTCATTAGTAATTTAAACCTATTTTCCTTGTAATGGTAAAATGTAACAAAGCGGGTTTCCCTCTCTGCTATAATTGCTTATAGTACCTTTATAATAATATAATAATAATGATATAATGACCTCATAGCAGAATTTCGGCCACGGCAGCCAGTCTGAATGGACACTGGCTGCCGTGCCCGTGACATATTATAGTGCTAAAGCTGGAATAAAAAGTGCTCCTCCTCCAGGAGCACTTTCTGTTCCATCACTCTAATGATCCGATGGGACGACTACCGACCCGAACGGAAAGAGTTCAGGTACAGAACCGACGGCTTTACGTGCTGTCCGAGGCACGGGGGTATGATACCGCCATATACCAGACTTCGGGCAGATATTAAGATCTTTTTCTTTTACCAGAAAAATATGAAATACGCTGAAAAAGACAGTTACGAATATGGTAAAGGTGGCGAATATCAGAATATCAACACTCCATCCCATCCAGTTGGGGCGTAGAAGTGAACCGAGGAAATATGTACTAGAGGACGGGCAGCAGCTTCTTTCTGAGTACTATGTATGACCATCACACTGCTATCGCCAACCCATCTGCCAAGCGTGGCGATTATGGCATATCCCACAAGGTGATTCTTGGTGGAGCCTTTTGTCCAGCAGTGGACTTCTTTCAGCTGTTATGATTATGATGATGACTAAAAATGTTCAGCATATTTGGTTAGAAATTCCTTCCACCAGCCCCACGACAGGAGAAATTATGATAGTTACAATAATGCGCCTAAATTAAACTTACAAACGAATATTTTTAAAGATAAGTAAGAAAAATAAGTACACTTTAATGTAAATAAAAGTTAATGTAAATAAAAGTAAAACAATGGATACATGTATATGAATTCATTATTTGTATCTTTCAGCTCAATCACATGTATTATGCCGAAGCTTAGAGAGACGCCTTGTTACCCGAGTGGGCGCACATAGTTATAAACAGCTAATAATAGTTGGATTAAATAGGTATACTAATTTAAAAAAAATAACTAATTAAAAATATATAAAGGATTGTAAAACTAAAGAGAGATTCAAAAGCAGAAACGCGGCGATATCGTTACAACGTGGCAAGTGGCAACCACCGTTCATTTTCATGTCCCACTAACGAATGAATCCGAATCTGGCGTTCCGTAACATCTTGATAATCATGACAGCAATACATAGTATTTGCGATTGCGATTTTGATAAAATTTGGTATGGAGTTAGCTGACCCCCTGGATTAACACATAGGCTATACAGTCTAACGCGGGCAAGACCGCGGAGCACAGCTAGTATTTTATAAAGGTGAAAGTTTCTGAGTGTGTATGTTTATTACTCTTTCACGAAAACAAAAACTACTGGAGGGATTTTTATGAAACTTTGTAGTAACATTTCTTCCTCGACAACTCACATTAATGTCTACTGCTTTCCGATGACTGCTAACATTTAGTGTTGCCACCGTTGTATCGATCTCACCCAAGTGTACTAATTGTCGTTTCCGGTATGTATATGACTAATTCTTAAGTATGATTAATTCAGTCTTAAATCAACAAGGTGGTGGCCCAGTACTGGCGCTGCGACACGGCCATCGCGACAACTCACATGTCCTCTTGTGGGGCATCTAAAAAAAAGAAAAGAGTTAGCACAGTAAAACATTTCTCGCTTGGTCTATCTGACCTATAGGCCGGGATAATTAAACAGTTTTATTTGGCCAGAACATTACATTCCACAAAGTATAAAAGTCAAATAGTCGAAAAGTCATGCGTTAGGTTTAGAAGTAGTGTCGGAAGAGTTTGACGGTTGGTCATAAAGAGTCGGGTCGTTAAGAATTAGCACTAGTTCACTAGTTAGGATGGTCGGGTCGTAAAGAATTTGCACTAGTTCACTAGTTAGGATGGTCAGGTCGTTAAGAATTAGTACTAGTTCACTAGTTAGGATGGTCGGGTCGGGTCGTTAAAAATGAGCACTAGTTCACTAGTTAGGATTGAAGTTACCTACTGTCTTATTGTATGAGGTTTCATTGTATTTTGCCTTCACTAGAAGTCAATGGTGCTTTGCTACAAACTGCTGAAAGTACTAGCGTTACGGTCTGCGGTCAAGACAAAGCAGTTAATGCCTTACTTCGGGCGAATTCTGACTGCATGTGTGGTGCAGTGGTAGAGGCAGTCACCTCGCCACTTACTGTCCCGGGTTCGAATCCCGCGCAGGACAACTATTTCTGTGTCCAACTATGTGTGGTCCGTCGATTACATGTTTGTAAAGTACCCCTCGACACAGGCAATAATTTATTTAAAGCGGGACTTGATTTAAAAAAAATAAAAAAGAATAAGTGTTAGGGGTACATATTAGTTGATATTTTATTTTGAAACAAAGATACTCTTGACAATAACTTGATACGAGCTAGCTAAATATCATTGCTGTTATAAAATAAATTTTATAAATGTTTTAATACAATCAATACAATGTGTACCTAAATATCTATGTTACTAGAAATAATAATGTATACAACTATAATACTACAAACATGTTCTGACTATTTACAAGCGCTTTTTTAAAGTCTACGTGAATAAAAACCTTTTTTATTTTATTTTTATTTATCTTCTTTTAAAAAGCATTAATTTTATTATTTAAAGAAATTAATTTTACGGGCAGCATTTGGAGATTTGAAGTAACACCTGAAGTCGCTCAAACCACTCCGTCATTAAGTTTTGACTTTGCACCGCATGACTCGCAATTGCGACAAGCGCAGTTACAACAAAATTATTCCATTCAGACGTCACGATGAAAATGGCTAACAGTAGACATAATATTCATTATTCTGATAACGACACATCACCGAGTACTTCTTACGATAATAAAGTAGGATATTTTTGTACAAGAGTCTCCGCAGACCAGAGAAGATAGTAATTAATAGTAATGATTTAAATCTGCCACATATTTGTATACCGGAACATAATACAATATTAATGCTGGATACGGGTTTTGAGCGTTAATTTTTAAATCCGAAATTGGTGATACAATATTTCTGCGACTTTAAAAATATGAACAGTTTCAAGTAATTAGTACCTACGCCAGTAACAGACATAATATATAGTATATATACTATATATATATATATATACTTTTACCTAGAATATTTAAAAGTTACGAATGGCGTAGGTTTTATATTATATTTGGACGTGTGGCGCAGCGCCAAGACAGTCGCCTCGCCGCTTCGTGTCGCGGGTTCGAGTCCCGCGCCGTACAACTATTTGTGAATACCCATTAATAGTTGTTCTGAGTCTGGATGTAATTTTTGTCCGTCTATTATATGTTTGCAAAGTACCCCGCGACACACGGATTATATTCCCTACTGCTGGCGTTGTCTTTTTAAATAAAAAATAAAATATACTGTAGCTATGGTATAATAGGTAGCGATTTTTTGACGCAACTACTATGCAAATATAAACATTAAAAATCAAAAACTATTCAAGAAAACTACGCGTGTACTGTATATAAATATATATTATTTACAGACAAGTTAATGAATTTGATGTGTTACCTCCGTGCAACAAACTGGAAGTTAAACCCTTAATATACAATATATATATATATATACATTCTGCAAGAATTTGTATTATTTATTGCTTTTTTCATGGGTTCACATTTAGTGTTACCGGTGCATTTGTTTCCAACGTGAACCCTGTTAGGGCACAGCAATCATACTAATATTATAAAGGCGCAAGTTTGTGAGTGTGTATGTTTGTTAATTCTTCACGTCTAAACGGCTGGAGCGATATTGATAAAATTTGGTATGGAGTTAGCTGACAGCTTATGTGTTAACATAGGCTATACAGTCTAACTCGGGTAAAACTGCGGGGCACAGCAAGTATTTTATAAAGGCGAAAGTTTCTGAGTCTGTATATTTGTTACTCTTTCATGCAAACAAAAACTACTGGAGGGATTTTTATGAAACTTTGTAGTAACATTGCTTATATATCCGAATAACACATAAGCTATAATTTATAAAGTTTAACGCAGGTAAAACCGCAGGGCACAGCTTGTACAATATACATAGTTATTCCTAAGGTCAGTTTGTCATTCAAATTAACCTTGTAGGAATAGTTACATATTTCATTAAGTGATAAAAGTAAATTAGTCACAGCAAATAGCACAAAGATATGTTCGTCAATTTAATTTGATTTATGGAATTTAGATTATAATTATATTGTATTATAGGAATATTATTATTACTTAGGTTGACAGGTCGGTATTGTTTTTGTTATCTTGCTACTTTGTAAGAAGTCATTTAGGTTATATAAACATTTTTGTATTAAAGTTGTCTATGCTTGTGGTAGACTTAATGATTATATTGTATTATAGGAATATTATTATTACTTATGTTAACAGGTCGGCATTGCTTTTGTTATCTTTCTACTTTGTAAGAAGTCATTTAGGTTATATAAACATTTTTGTATTAAAGTTGTCTATGCTTGTGGTAGACTTAATATTACATTTTATATTCATTCTGTTCGTAGGAATTGGCGAGGCGACTATCTTAACCGCTACTTTAGGTAAATATTTTCTTTTGGTTTGTAAATCCTGTCGTTCATGTATTGATATGAACGTCTATAAGCCGGATTTTTGGATTCAGTTTTATGGAGAGAAGTAGGAACACCAGTAACAAAACAAAGCTCAAAAAATCTCAAATTGTCTAACAATTGTCATCACTTTTCGGGGGAAACGTCTGTGTCTATTAAATAATAAAATATTTTACTGTCACCTACTAACTCACATGTTTCAATTATTCTCACCATCTTAAATTACAATCTATCTGAATACATGTGGGCTGCCAAACCAAAAGCTAAACTCGTCTAATCATTACCTACATCATATATCAGACAATAGTCAGGCAAGATGTACAAAAGAATTAAAAAAATATATTTCATCATCATCATTAAAAGACCTTGGCCTCACTTCTCTCGAAAAACGTAGACAGAGGGGAAGTCTCATTGAAACCTACAAAATTTTGTCTGGGTCCTACAATGTAGCAGGAATTAGGGACTTGTTTACTCTAAATGACAATCAATATCTGAGAGGACACTCCCTAAAATTAAGCAGAATACCGCACAAAAGCAATCCACTAAAACACTTCCTGCCAAACCGTGTGGTCAATGAGTGGAATAAACTTCCTGAAACTGTCATAAAGGCACCCAATTTAAACTGCTTCAAAAACAGACTTGACAAATTTTCCAAATTGCAAACAAAAACACACGCATCAGCTTATTAGCTGCTAGTGTGATAAACACTTAATAATAATAATCAATAGTCGTCAAAATCAAATCGTCCGTCATCGTCACGTAAACGTAAATTCGTCTACCCCTAAATTTACAGATTCAGTAATAGATTCATTGATTAGTGAATATTCCACGCCAGAGTCATAATTAAAAGAAGATAACTCACCAGTACGACGTAAGGTGTAACCAGTAGGTGTATTCACGATGCACATTTCCACCTCATTCTCATTGCCTGGACAGAATGGTACCCCGCTACTGCGCGTCTCCCTGTTGGTCCGATGCGGGCAGCTTGACGCGTAGTGTCCCTGTTCTCGACAATGGAAGCAATTTATTACAACAGGTCTTCCAGCCGACTGCCTGCTCATGCTGTGGCTGCTTCTGGCCGACACCGGTCTCATACGGTCATTGTTTGGACAGTGCATGGATTTGTGTCCCAATCCCCCACAGCTGTAACACTGAAGAGGGGTCAAATTTGCATTTGGTCGGCTTCTTTTTGCATCAGGGCCTTCACGTGTAGAGAAGGAGATGGCCTTCAGTTCTTTTTGCAACTCATTGCGTGTCCTAATCTCAGTTGTAAATGCCAGCCTCTGGGCGCGCGGATCAGTCTGCGCAATATTAGCTAAAGTCATGGCTATGGCAATCTGCTCTAAGCTAAGGCCATCCCATCTGGGCAATAAGGATGTCATGAGAGTGGCAGCATGTGTAACTAAACAATCGTTTTCTTTGGGTTTCCTATTATTCCAGTCGATCAGAAATGAGGCAGTGGTATCAAGGCAGTCGTACCTGGCTAAGAACAGCTCCTTGAATTCGCCCCATGACATTCCGCGGTAAGAGATAGTTGACAGCCACGATGACGCTTCACCCTTAAGTGCGTGGCTTAATGCAATCATTAAGGATGCCCCTTGGTGTTGTTGGTCAACCACACACATGTCTGCAGTTGTTAACCAGGCGCGTGCATCGACATCTCGTCTCTCCGGGTCAAAATCAGGAAAGCATAGCCTGCTAGTGCTGGACGAAGGCGTCCGCATTGCTTCCACAATTTCCATGATGTTGCGGTTCTGCTGCTCTATTAACGACCACCATTTTGCACCGGTCAAACAGCAGGCGGTCTCACCTGCTTTGTTGTCACGCGTTGTCTGGTTCGCGTCACCATTCTCGTCACCGTTCTCGTCCTCGTTCTCGTCTTCGTTTTCGTCACATGGGTTTGAGTTCGATTCCACTACTGACGGCTGAGGTGACGGCGGAGGAGACGGGGGAGCTGCCTCGCACGCTGCCTTATTCGATAAGTTGCACATGGTAATAACGACAATTTTCTTACTTAAAACAGGTGTTAAACGAACACAATTTCAAGTAAATCCAGAGAATTGTAAAAGTTAAGCAAAGAAAGTGGAAACGCGACCGTTCACTTCGTGTCTCTCTATCGAATGAATCCAAATGGGATGCTCCGTAACCGCTCCAGAAGTTTCGCAGCTAATCGGTACGCCCGTACCTTTGTATTGTATCGATATCACCCAAGTGTATGACGTTTCGTGTGAGTAAAAGCGTATAAAATGAATACAAATCAAAGCATCGTTATCATCACAACAATGTACATAAATGTCTGCACATTATTGCGCGAGCGCAAATGTAGGTGGGTATGTCAAATACCTGTCACATGGTCAACTGTCTGCGACATATTTATAGTATATCTCTGTAGATAAACGTTACATAACATTGTTTACAAGTTAATATGAATGTGAATGTATACTGAAAATAAAATTTTAAAGGATAAGGAATCAGCATACATTTTATACCGACCCATATTCGTAGAATTTGGTTAACAAATATGGTCAGGGTTTTCATTGGAAATCCAATTTCATGCAATCCATTTTTCAGTTGATTTTTTTGCCAACAATTCTGTCTCTTGATACACAACAAAAGAAATATGGAGCTGCATATAAATATTTAATGGAACTCTCAAGTTATTGTTCTACTTCGAACATTTATTGACACAGTCATATTAATTCGCTTTGCCTATTTATTATCACACGATCATAAATAGAATCCTACTTATATTACGGTCGGTCACCGTAGCCTAGTTGGTAGTGCTCCTGCCTACGAAGCTGGTGGTCCTGGGTTCGAATCCCAGTAAGTGCAAATATTTGTGCGATGAGCACGAATATTTGTTTCTGAGTCATGGATATTTTCTATGTACCTATACAAGTATTTATCTATCTGTCGCCTGGTACCCATAGTACAAGCTTAGCTTAGTTTGGGGCTAGGATGATCTGTGCGACATTGTCCCCAGATATTATTATTATTCCAAATTATTTATTTCAAGTTCTTATTTTTTACATATTTATATCTATAAAATTGAATTAAAAAAGAAAACAATAATATATAAATAAATATGAAAAAAATAGAGGTCCTCCAGCGGCGAGGTTTGACGCCCTAGGCCGCCGGTGGTCAGGGCGACAGAGTAAGGAACCTTCTCACAATGCGTGCCGTTCCCATTATTGCCGCCTTTTGTATCCGACCCTTGACCCAGTGATCTAGCGAAAGCCTCTTAAGATGTTGGTCGAGGCTCTTCGCTATGAGACCGTTTACGGAGACGACTATCGGAACAATTATTGTTGAGTCCACATCCCACATGGCGGTAACCTCGTGAGCCAAATCTAAGTATTTTGACAACTTGTCAGTCTCGGCTCTTACGAGGTTATCGTCAAATGGGACAGTGATATCAACAATAAATGCCCGGCGCTCCAACCGGTCTACCAAAACGATATCAGGCTTATTGGCAACAATAGTCCTGTCTGTAATGATAGACCGGTCCCAGTAGAGCTTGGCACGACCGCTTTCGAGAACTGGTTCTGGTACGTACTTGTAGTACGGCACTTCGGAGTCTACAAGACCATACCGAAGAGCAAGCTGCTGGTGGATAATCCTGGCAACTTGGTTATGCCTGTGCAAGTACTCGCCGTTGGCAAGATAGGAACAACCGGAAACAATGTGTCTGATGGACTCTCCGGGACGGTGACACGCCCGACAAATGTCGATGGTACCGTCCTTGAAGATGTGCTTCCGATAGTTCCTCGTCTTGACAACTTCATCAGCAATTGCACAAGCAAAACCTTCAGTTTCACCAAATAGGTCACCAAAACGTAGCCAGGCCACAGATGCTTGTAAGTCCACATGAGCACTATGTAGGGCCTGGTGGAACCTACCATGAAGCACCTTGCTCTTCCATACGTCAATTCGATCCCGAGTGCTAAGTACGACGGGCTTTCTCCAGTCTTCTTTAGCCAAGGAGAGCGGCGTGAGTCCGTTGTCAACGGCGGCGACGTCTCGATGCATCCCACACTCAACACCAAGGAAATATTCCCTGAGATTGCACACCTCACGGTTGTGTAGGTTCTTGGCATTGAGGAAGCCTCGACCCCCACACTTCCGTGGGATATACAATCTCATTAGTGAAGAGTGTGGATGGTGCATACGGTACGTCGTTAGGCGTTTCCGGACTTTTCGATCCAGGGCATCTAACTCAGTTTGAGTCCACCTTAGTATGCCGAAGGTGTAAACCAGTAGAGGCATTACCCAGCCGTTGAAAGCACGCACTTTATTACCACCTGACAATAGACTTTTCAGTACTTTTGTCAAGCGGTTAAAGAAGCGTTCCTTCACCAACTGCTTAATGTCCCCATCTGGGATATTTAGACACTCAGACATACCAAGGTATTTGTAGGTTTCGGTTTCAGAGAGGGATCTGAGAGACATACTCTTGGTGAGTTGTAAATTATCAGAGTTTACAACTCTGCCCCTCTGTACATGTATGACCGCACATTTATCTACACCGAACTACATTCCAATATCACTGCTAAATCTTTCTGTAAGGTTTAGTAGGGATATCAGGTTTGGTTTATTCGGAGCATATAACTTGAGGTCATCCATATACAGAAGATGAGAAATGGTCTCACCCCCTCTCCGCAACCGATAGCCTAACCCGGAATCCCTCAGCACAGCGCTCAGAGGATTCAAGGCCAGGCAAAACCACAAGGGACTCAAACTGTCACCCTGGAATATGCCTCGCTCAATCCTTATTGGTTCGGATATCGAAGGAGTCACTCCGGTTCCTGAAAGACGAAGAACCGTGGTCCACTGTCCCATACACGAGGTAAGAAAGGCGCATAGAGCTGCATCAACTTTATACAACTCTAGTACCCGCCCTAACCATGTATGGGGCACCGAATCATATGCCTTCTTATAGTCAATCCAGGCAGCGGAGAGACTCCTTCGACCTTTGCGAACCTGTTGGCTAACGGCCATGTCTATGAGGAGGAGCTCCTTAGTACCACGGGACCCAACCCTACATCCATTCTGAGCAGGATCTAAAACGTGATTGGCATACAAATGCTCATTTAATTTTGACACCAGAATGGATGTAAGGAGCTTATATATAGTAGGTAAGCACGTGATGGGTCGATAATTCTTTGGATCCGTGGTACTACCAGTTTTATGGAGCAGAAAAGTGATACCGTTTGTCATAAAAGGTGGGAGGGAGCCAGAATCGATAGCTTCTTGGAATTGAGTAGCCAAGCACGCATGCGAGCTTCGCAACCACTTTAGCCAGAAATTATGCAGTCCATCCGGCCCAGGACTTTTCCAGTTATGAGTCGGACGAACCGCATTCCCCACATCAGAGGGGGTAATTTTAATAGATTGCATAGGTTGCAAATGTTCACATGAGCGCTTAACTACATCAATCCATTGTCCATCGGTGTGACGTATGGGTGCTGACCAAATATTTTTCCAAAATGAGGACATTTCATCCATATTTGGTAAACAACCATCAGTCACACTACTAGAAGTTCCCTCCCACCTTCGATACACTTTTCTTTGGTCACTTTGGAAAGATCGATTTTGGTGAAACCTATCCGCCCGTTCTTTGTAACGCCGTATACGGTTAGCCCACGCAGAAACTTTCTGCTTCAGGTAGTCTATGCGTTCCGTGACACAGGCAGTATAATCACGCGGTATTGTACCTGTACCGGCAAATGCCTGTGTCACATAACGCATAACTCTCGGGCGATTGTTTCCCGACCCGAAGCAGATTAGCTTGCCGATGGTCACCCTAGCTGCTGAGATACGTCGCTCGATTCTTTCTTGCCATGCTGGTTTGCCGGCGGTGGGTCGCGTGGACTTGGACGTGGGTCCTGGAAACCCAACATGGGCCATTATTATTATTATTATTATAAATGCAATAGTTTTTAAGAATGGATGGATGTATGGATGTTTGTTACTCTTTCACGCAAAAACCACCTAAGAGATTTTGATGAAACTTGACAGTAATATAGCTTATATATCCGAATAACATATAGGCTATCATTTATAAAGTTCAACGCGGGTAAAACTACTTGACACAAAAATTATTAAAACGTCCTCCTAGCAGACTTTCAACCACAGCGGCCATAGCCATCTGCGTGGTACATATTACAGTGCAAAAGTGTGTGCGCAAACACAGGAGCACTTTCCATCACTCTCATGATCCGATAGGATGACGGGAAAGAGGTCAGGTACAGGACCTACGGCTTTATGTGCTTTCCGAGGCAAGGGGGTACAATACCGCCAACTCCCAGACTTCGGGCTGATTCTAAGAATTATTTCTTTTTACAGAAATGTCCCAAAATCACTTTAGGCATGGTATTTGAACCCAGGACCTCGTTCTCTGCGGACCGATAGCGGCTTTAATAGTCTGGAAATATAAACCACTCACCAATTAATCAAATATAATAATATACGGGGCAACCTATCTTGGGTGTATATGCTACGGCTCGCCTGTGTGATGTGTACGGCTCGCTGATAGGGCTACCATCGGACCTGCTCGCCGTAAATTACTACAAAGCCAGAGGTTGGCGTTGATATTTCTGTGTAAAGCCTATAGAACAGTAAGTACAGAGGCCCTACCTGTCCTAGCGGGTGAACTTCCGGTTGATCTTGAA
This sequence comes from Pseudoips prasinana, assembly GCA_951640165.1. Lineage (NCBI taxonomy): Eukaryota > Metazoa > Arthropoda > Insecta > Lepidoptera > Nolidae > Pseudoips > Pseudoips prasinana. Next base: position 41,832,216 of record OX621234.1, read on the forward strand.
GTTCAAAGACGAGCAGCGATGTATTATTATACGCGCGAAAATTTAGAAAATGATTTCTTATCATTACGCGACCGTACGAAAATAACCAGGCTATTTATGCCAATAGCTGACTTAAATAACGAACTACTAAATGAATGGCAATGTAGATGGAATACCTCAACCAAGGGTCGCCATCTGCACCAGTTCTTTCCGGACGTACGCGAACGGTTAAATAAAACTTGGCTATTCATAGACCATTGTGTTACACAATTTCTTACCGGACACGGCAATTTTAAAAGTAAATTGTATAGTTTCTAATTAGTATCTTCACCAATCTGTCTGTGCTTAACTTCCAGTAACGAATATGAACAAACTGCTCACCACATCCTGTGGGAGTGTGATCTCTGGCAAAATCAGCGTGATATTATGTTAAACAGCTTCAACCAATATCTGGAGTAGTTTATTATACGGATCTTGTGGCAACAAGGAACAACTTCCGTGCGTTGAAGCGCTTTTGCCATATCTACTATTGGAATCAAATATAACAGCTCACTTAGGACCCTTAAATTGATCCTCGGTGCTTTTGCAGCTGGCTTCTCTAATTGAAAATCTCTCATTTTATGAGGCTATAGCCTCTTTACATCATTCTGTCTCCCGCTTTGCTCTGGAGGGAAGTGGAACTATTCATTTTCTAACTCCTCCTTTTTTATCTTTCTGATTAAATTCGTTGCGGGATCCAAGACAGTTAAAGCGATTCCCCGGGACATGCCTGAGCTGCACCGCTCAGTGTCATTTCATTCTGTGCCACTGTTGATCCTGGCTTACAGGAGTTGCAGTGGTGGGAAGAGGGAGGGACTAGTCTCGAATATAATAATATATAATATCTTGGGACAATGTCACACAGATCATCCTAGCCCCAAACTAAGCAAAGCTTGTACTATGGCTACCAGGCGACGATATACATACTTATATAGATAGATTAATACTTATATACATAGAAAACATCCATGACTCAGAAACAAATATTCGTGCTCATCACACAAATATTTGCACTTACCGGGATTCGAACCCAGGATCACCAGCTTCGTAGGCAGGAGCACTACCAACTAGGCTACGGTATGTTTACAAGTTAAATTTAAATACTTGTGATCTGGTTTTAGCCGTGTGGTTTCCGGTCCAGAAATAATAACAGGGCCAGCTCCTACCATCCCGTGGATGTCGTAACGCGTAACAGGCTACCTACTAAAGGCCTAATTTTCATAGTGTAATGTCCTATGGAATTCTTCTCTGGGGTAGCTCTGCTGACATTAACACCATATTTGTATTGCAATAAAGAGCTGTAAGAGCTATCTATAATCTTGGCCCGAGAGTGTCTCTAAGAGAAAAGTTCAAAGAGCTCAACATTCTAACAGTACCATCTCAGTATATATATGAAAACTTACTACATGTGCATAAAAATATCGATTCCTTCTGTAAAAGGAGCGATACAGATAATGTAAATACTAGATATAAGAATAATCTCATATTGCATACTACCCGTCTCCACAAAATAAGTAACTCTTTTATGGGGCAATGTATAAGATTCTATAACAAACTTCCCAATTATATTAGAGATTTGTCTACGAATAAGTTTAAAAGAATTATTAAAGCCAAATTGTGTAGCAGGGCATATTACAAAATTTCTGATTATTTAAGTGATAAAAGTGCTTGGGATTGAGTTGTTCTGAGTCAACACACATGATTATAATTCATGTTAAGTATATTTTATTTTAAAAAAAGGATTCCTACTGAGTTTTCTGGCAGTGTTTCTCAGTAGCTGCCACGTCATGCACTGCACGGTAGGGTAAAAAAATATGACGATTCCACATAAATGTAAATTTTTTATGGAATAAATTAATTTGAATCTTTGAATCTAATAGGCTTTTAGGCTTTTTTTAAGGGTAGCCTATGGGGAGGCATAGCGGGATAAAAATAGCCTTTTAGGCCTTTAGGATAGGCCTGTTTCGCTTTTAGGCCTTTAGGATAGGCCTGTTTCGCTTTTAGCCTTTATGTAGGCTGGGCGCATATTTAAAAGGTTTGAAAGGCAATAGTTTGTAAGAATGGATGGATGTTTGTGTTTGTTACTCTTTCACGCAATAACTACCTAAGGGATTTTGATGAAACTTTGCAGTAATATAGCTTATATATCCGAATAACACATAGGCTATCATTTATAAAGTTCAACGCGGGTAAAACCGCGAGGCGCAGCTAGTATAGATATTATAAAATATTTGACACAAAAATTATTAAATTGTCCTCCTAGCAGAATTTTAACCACAGCGGCCAATCTCAATAGAGATTAGCTATCTGCGCGGTACATATTATAGCGCAAAAGTGTGAGCGTAAACATAGGAGCGCTTTCTACTCCATCACTCTCGTGATCCGATGTGACGCCTAGCGACACGACCGGAGAGAGGTCAGGTACAGGACCGACGGCTTTATGTGCTTTCCGAGGCAAGGGGTTACAATACCGCCAACTCCCAGAGTTCGGGCTGATGCTGAGAATTATTTCTTTTTACAGAAATTTTACCAAAATCACTTTAGTTACGGTATTTGAACCTAGGACCTCGTTCTCTGCGAGTGATCACGCTATCGCTAGACCAACGAGGTCTAGCGATAGCGGCTTTAATAGTCTGGAAATATAAATCACTCACCAATTAATCAAATATAAAGATTTTTAGTCCTATTTTATTTATTATTCGGGTATAATAATTGTCAATTAAATTATACGATTTTAAATGACTGCACTTGTGGCGCAGCGGGTAAGACAGTCGCCTCGCCGCTTCGTGCCGCGGGTTCAAATCGCCGGACAACTATAATATTTGTGTGTCCCATAAATAGTTGTTCGGAGTCTGGATGTAATTTGTGTCCGTCTATTATATGTTTGTAAAGTACCCCGCGACACAGGGACTACGTATTATATAAGTATGTATTTACAAAAGAAAAGTAGTATATCAGTTATCTGGTTTCCATTGTACAAGCTCTGCTTAGTTTGGGATCAGATGGCCGTCTGTGAATAACGGCCTAGAATATTATTATTATTGTAAGGCATAGCGAATAAAATATATATAAGTTTTACAAGTCGAACAATTAGCCTGGGACTTCCAATGAATATTAATATGCAGCTCCTAATTATTTTATAGCCCCTAACCCAACAACACTAATGAATAATCAATTACATAACAATCCGCACGCAAATTAATCTATAGACGAATTTATTGGTCGTTAACGCAGTGTCGATTGGATGCCGCCCCACTGATGCATGTACTACAATAGAATAATGTGACAAACCCGACAGAGAATTTATAAATAAGGCACTAGAACACAAAGATAGTTACTGCTGTTGGTAGTAGGTTACATTACAGCATTCAACCATCACATAATTGCAACATAAAACGCAGTAATGCAAAAATAAAAGCATATAATAGGCTCATATTGTAGGTACAAATAACTTATTTGCAGAATAATCGAAGTATATACCTTGCTCATAGTTTTTACAATATACAAAAGTAAAAAAACGGTAGTTATAGACAGCAGTATGGTTGTGAATAGGAGTTAGATAATAATGACGCTGTATTGCGCGGCCGGCCTTGCGCAGTACGTTCGCAACGTCAACGTCAGTCGCGGCGCGGGCGCCGTCCTGTTTAGACGCCCCTCGTACCAATTCACTATCTACTTTATCAACACAAATAGCATACATCATTATCGCGTTACTAAATGACAAACAGTTTTTCTGTTATTCGGCATTGAAGTCATATAAATACATTTAACTTTATCGACGAAGATCTACGCTAAGCTTAATCTAAATGAGGAGATTTCTTTTTCTACAGTGTTTATTTCTTGGAAACTATTCGGCCTTTAATGTCGTTAATGTATTTTTGACAGATTTATGTTGACCATGGGAACTTGCGGTATTAGTAATACAAATAAATGTAACACGTAATACAAAGCGAGTGTCCGTAGAAATTGTTAGCGTTTATATTCAAAGTGAGGCAACGTTTATGACCGTCAGAGTACTCTAATCAGACTCGACAGTTGATCCAAAGTCACAAATCGTTTACTCCCCTGATCAAATTTGACGTTATAACTTTTTTTTTCTTTTACTCCTATTATGGAGCAATGGCTCGCACGTTCAGTGCAACCGCTAGTGACGTACTTGACACACTAACTTTTTAAATAATCGAACATAATGATGTTTCTTATGACCGGATCACCTTGTTATTTCATATTGAAATTACGCGTAACACCATGGTCTAACTACTTAAAAAAATAATTATGAAGTGTACGTTGTACCAACATGTTTTTGTTAGAAAACATCAAAGTACAGCTAAAGCAGAGATTACGATACAAAAACATTAATATGTTTTTCATTGAAGTATAAATATACCTATTTACTACATACAAATCTATTTGATCGGTAATATATAAAAGAAAATTATAATAGAACAATGAAAATTATGCGGAAGTGTGTTTGAACTTTTCAACTTTGATCCATAAATACTGGATGTATGTATAATAAACTATTTAATGAGGTACACCGTTTGCTTCAATTTATATAAAGTATTTTTGATGTAACAGCAACATTTACTATGTTGTACTGATTGGAACTGCAACATGAACAAAGTTCCCAGCTCCCAAACTCCACAGAGTTACCAGTTATACCAAAGTCACTCAAACACTACACAAAAAATTACTCTTAGTATATTAACGAAAACGTTCACAAGATAACTAGAAAATTATCACAATTAGCCGCCGAGCAAGCCAGACAACTTGGCATTATCCTGTTACTGGGAGTCGGTGGAAAATTATATCCTCGGGCCGATACTAGACTCACCCGGTCCAAGCTAAGCTAATCTGGTTTTATACGGCGGCGGCACCGGATCTGCCATAATCGTGTTATCGCCCTAGTTACCGCACTACTCATATTTTTATATTATCCTTTTACACCTCCTTTTTCCTTCTCCATGAAGACATGACTATAATACTCCGTTTATTGTTGGCGGTATTTTTTTACCGTCGAATTTTCACTGTAGTTTTTAGACGTTCTTTTATGCTTTTAATTTTAATTCAGTTTTCAAAAATAATTTTATATTCTTAATTCGACGTTCATTTGTTTAAGTTGTTTCGTAAACGCTGGAGCGAACTATATATGTTTATCGATTACTTTGATTTTTACATCGCCCTAAATTTTTTGGTCCTCTATCACATGTTGCGTTTCAACCGGCCACGGTCAATATGGCGGCGCCCATAGCATCGTATCAGCTCACCATGTAGTATTTGCATTCTCACTCATTTGTGCAAGTGTGATAATCCTTAAATAAATATATAAATTTCAATAACATTTTTTTAATCGGAGTCAGTTTAATTAGAATGGTGATAAGAACCAAACACTTAAGCTATATTTGTTTAATGCTCTTTAAATTGTACAAAGTGCGTTGGCCAGTTTAGTGAACCTAATTATATATAAAAAAAGAACCGTTTTCACCATTAAAACTGATTAAAACTGATTTATATCATTTTACACTCGATTCGTTCTTGCGTTTGACCTAGTATAATCTAAACGTAGTTCAATTCATTGTGTGGTGAAGGCGAAGAATATCTTCACCCCATCTCATCGTGGGGGGCGTAGAAATACTAGACCCGAAGGAATTACTACCAGAGAACGGACAGCAGCGTTTTTTCTCTTAACTATGACCACCAAACTGCGATCGCCAACCCGCGGATGCGGATTATGGCATATCTCTTTGGGGAAGCTTAGGTCCAACTGTGGACGTAATTTGGCTGAGAGATGATGACGATGAAAAAGGACATGTGTCGTCGGCATATAGTTTAATGTGTCCTTTTAGTCCTAAATTATGCATGTATACAGTAGTATACATAAATATATGTATACTACCGCTAGACCAACAAGGCAGTCAAAACGGGGTCCTGGGTTCAAATCCCGGGTCGGGCCTAAAAGAGATTTTGGGACTTTTTGTGAAAAGAAAATTACTCAGCATCAGCCCGAAGTCTGGGAGTTGGCGGTATTATACCCCCGTGCCTCGGAGAGCACGTAAAACCGTCGGTCCTGTACCTGACCTCTTTCCAGACGTGTCGCCTAGACGTCCCATCGGATCATGAGAGTGATGCAATAGAAAGTGCTCCTGTGTTTGCGCACACACTTGAGCACTATAATATGTCCCGCGCAGATGGCTAATCTCTGTTGAGACTGGCCGCCGTAGCCGAAATTCGGCTAGGAGGACATTATTATTTAATTATTATAATAATAAAAAGAGTAGCGGACCTAGTATCTAATATATTTTATTGTAACGAAAACGTCCCAAAATATGTTTCGGCCCGACCTGGAATTTGAAGGGAGTGAGTGAGAGAGAATTCAATTTTTAAACGCCATTTTTTTCAACGTTTACCTTGTTTCGGGTTCAATATGTGTCAACTGTATTCTTCGATTTCATTTAAATAATTTGGCAATAAATTTGCAGTTGGTTGTTTTCGTTGTTACTTCATGCAAATACTCAAGACATCGTGTTTTATTTATAAATGACACGATTGCGACCAGATTTGTGTTATATCGAGATAAACTTCGTTTTTGTAAACGAAATTTATATGGTGGTGTTAGCGCGACGCAAACGGAGTCAAACATCATCATAGAAACTCGATCAAGCAGAACTTAGTTTTATTAATGGCAGTTTAAAATGTAAACTGTTAAATCTTCTTCTTCTTCTTATCATGTCGATGGTAAGAATTATATTCTATCTTCCTAGAATTGGGCAACGCTGACCGCTTTGGCTGAAGCGTCATACAAGTCCTGAAGGGAACAAGAGACTGGACATGAGGGACAAACGGATAAATGTGCCATACTTTGGGGTGACACGCCGCACTCGTAGATGTTTTGTGATGTGGGAATGTAACCCCATTTGTACATGTTATCTTTTGATCTACCAACCTGGGTACGTAGTCTATTAAGAGTCCTCCAGGTTGGCCATGGCAAATTATGTCCCAGAGGTAATTTTTCCTTTGGCGGGACAAACAAAGGAGGAGCAAATTTATCTCGCCATATGGTGGCCCTCGCTTTCTGTGCATCTATAGTAGCTGTGGTAGTGGCCAGGAAACTGTTAAATGGGCTCTTAGTTACCATTCCTAAAAGTCAATTCGGTCGTTTTAAATTATCTTACTTATCACATGGGCTGTGGTTACCGTAGATTCAGAGTTGTTCAAGCCGCTCAGTGGACTTCTGACATGGCTTAACGACTGTTGTCTAATGTCTACAACCGGGAGCGATAGCTTAATGTGCCCTCTGAAGCACGGAGACGCTCAGAAGTTAAACAACTTTGGCGGTCTCCCATCTATAGACTGACCGAGAGCCAAGTTGCTTAACGTCGTCGATCACCTTCGGACCGGTGAGAGCATCTAGCTATGACCGTTTTGATGTTACAATAATAGCTCATAAATGTTATTGATTTTTACAATTCAGAGTCTCTATTCTAACTCCTAAACCATTTGAAAATTGCAATTTTATATTGCAATAAGTTTGGTCCGTATCGGCCAGTAAGCGACATGTGTTCTCTTTCACCTAATCATACTAATATTATAAAAGTAAGCGACATATGTTCTCTTTCACCTAATCATACTAATATTATAAAAGTAAGCGACATGTGTTCTCTTTCACCTAATCACACTAATATTGTAAAAGTAAGCGACATGTCTTGTGTTCTCTTTTACCTAATCACACTAATATTATAAAAGCGAAAGTTTGTGAGTGTGTATGTTTGTTACTCTTTCACGAAATGCAAAGTTTCATCACAATACCTATATAGCATACTAGCCGTACCCCGCGGTTTTACCCGCGTTAAAATTTATAAATTATAACCTATGTGTTATTCGGTATACATCCGAATAACAAAGCTAAGTATAATGTATTACTACAAAGTTTCATTAAAATCCATTCAGTAGTTTTTACGTGAAAGAGTAACAAACATCCATCCATACTTATAAACTTTCGCATTTATAATATTAGTAGGATATATCGGAATAATAATAATACCCTGGGACATTATTTACACACGGCTATCTGAACCCAAACTAAGCAGAGCTTGTACTATGGAAACCAGATAACTGATATACTACATATTTTCTTTCTTTTCTTTCGTAAATACATATACATTGATAATTATACATTGATAATAAATTATACATTGATAATTACACCCAGACTCAGGACAAAGAGACATGTTCATGCACACAAATATCTAATAACCATAGGCTATAATTTACGAAGCCGCACCAACCGCGGGGCACAGCTAGTTTCATTATAATTGAGGGGTCTACAAACTTTGTAGAATATAGAATAAACTCGGGCAGTCTACTTTCGGGCAGTGTAATCTAATCTAGTACAAACATGTGCACGATGTTCTTGCGGCGTGATTGATGGATGACGGGCAGCAGCTGAAACCTTCCATTGTGCTGTACTGTACTTCCGCAGTGCTGGTAAAAGCGCATTGAATTGTTTCCAATCCATTTCATAGGTTACAAGCTATGCCCCGCGGTTCCACTCGCGTTAAACTCTATAGATTATAGCCTATGTGTTATTGTATAAATAAATAAATAAAAATAAAAAAGCCTTTTATTTCTTGCTTGTTGGTAGTACAGATTCTAGTACAATAGCAATGCGCATGCAAAATTACTGACAATCTCAAATTGTATTATACTTCAATTTTAATTATTATACTATCTTATGCTTATAGTTACTATTATTTGCATTTTAAGACATATGTATTTATGTAATTAAAAAAAATATTAATAAGATTTACAACACCAAGTAAGTTATATAGTTAGATAATTAATCGATTTAAAATGAAAATATTTTATACATATATATTTAAATTTTAATCGTTAGATATAATCAGGGTTTGTATTTTGTTGGCAAGAACCCTCTCCATGAAAGGTAAAGTCCAGAGATGACCAATACTCTCTATTCTCAGCCGTTCGCGGCCATTGAGTACCTGCTACTTTTATGATGTCGTCTGCCCAGCCCGCGTTAGGTCGTCCCCCTTTTCTCTGCCCTGTCCATTCCGATGTATAAGCTATATTATTGTAAAGTTTCTTTAAAATCGATTCAGTAGTTTTTACGTGAAAGAGTAACAAACATCCATCCATACTTACAAACTTTCGCGTTTATAATATCAGTAGGATGTATTAGATATCTAATGGGAAATCACTTTTTTTATGGCGTCTTTGCTATTTGTTTTACAGAAGTAATTAAATGATATTTTTATTTTGACAGAATAAGTTATAGTGTTTTGCACGTATCAGCTTATAGTTTTAATATAGTTGACATGTACGGCCTTACGGCTCGTTGGTCTAGCGTTAGCGTGTTCACCTGCAGAGAACGAGGTCCTGGGTTCAAATCCCGGGCCGAGCCAAAAAGTGATTTTGGGATAAAAGGAAAATTTCTTAGTAACAGCTCCGGGTCTGGGAGTTGGCGGTATAAATACCCTCGTGTTTGAGAGACCTAGCCGGTCACTTACGGTCTGGTGAGACTTCATTTGTGAACGTCTCACAGACAAACCACTTTAATGGTCACCCATCTATGGATTGATCTCGTGCCTATTTGCTTTACCTCGCCCATCACTTACGAACCAGTGAATGCAACTGGTCATTGTCAAGTCAACAATTACATTTAGTTTCAATTAAAAAATAAATTAATACTTGTTGACTTTGCACAGACGCCAGCACATCCAGCTACCGTATTCTGTCAAATTTATTTTGTAGATTTTCAACTTATCACATGAGCATAGGGAACATTTTCATTTGGGGAAATTTGACAGATTAGGGTAGCTTGATGTGCTGGCGTCTCTACTAAATGGTGTGACAACGATGTAGGAAAAATCTTTAAATTTTCCTTGTACGTGTAAAGGTGATAAGAAATTAGGATATTTTCTTTAAAAGATAAGTATAACAAACATGAACAGACTGCGTTCTTGTGATAGGTAACTATGACGTTGATGACGTTGGCGTGATTGGTAGATGCTTGCCTTTCACGCTGCAGGTCGTGGGTTCGATTCCCACCTAGGACACTGCACTGGTTGGCAACTGCACTGCATATTTGTGTGCATGAACATGTCTGTTTGTCCTGAGTCTGGGTGTTATCCTTACTAATATTAAAAATGCGAAAGTCTGTCTGTCTGTCGCGCTTTTACGCCAAAACGAGTAAACTGATTTAAATAAAATTTGGTACGCAGGTGGTCTAGAGCCTGCGAATGGACATAGGCCATTTTGATCATGCGAAAAGGGGTTGAAAGGGGGGATGACAAATTGTATGGAAGTATCGTCATTTTTAGAGTTAGAAGCTTGAAACATACTTTTTAGGCTGTTGATTCGATATAAATAAATATGTCATTCAAACTTTATACAAGTTTTACCCCCAAAGGTGTAGAATAATTATAATAGGGATGAAAGTTTGTACGGCATTATGTAAGGTTTATGTGAACGTTTTATAAATTTGCGACATGCGAAAAAATTAAGAAAATTTCTTAACGGGCAGTTCTATATAAGTATGTATTTACAAAAGAAAAGTAGAGTCGCGGGCACAGCTAGTCCTAATCCGACTAATATTATAAATATGAAAGTTTGTGAGTATGGATGGCTGTATGGATGTTTGTTTAAAATAAAAATACAATAAAAAAGGTTTTTATTCACGTAGACTTTAAAAAAGCGCTTGTAAGTAGACAGAACATGTTCGTAGTAAGATATAATTAATTTATAATTATTTCTAGGTACATATAGATATATAGGTACACGGATTGTAGGAAATAATTTACAATAAGATTTATTTTATAACAGTAACGATATTTAGCTAACTTATACTTTCACGCAAGAATTAACCAAACGAACGTTGATGAAAATTTGTAGTAATATGAAAATTTGTAGTAATTTGTAGCTTATATATCCGGATAACACATAGGCTATAATTTATAAAGTTTAGCGCGGGTAAACCGTGGGGCACAGCTAGTTATCTTCTATATGATATCTGGGGACAATGTCACACAGATCATCCTAGCCCCAAACTAAGCAAAGCTTGTACTATGGGTACCAGGCGACGATATACATACTTATATAGATAGATAAATACATATATACATAGAAAACATCCATGACTTAGAAACAAATATTCGTGCTCATCACACAAATATATAAGTATGTATTTACAAAAGAAATGTAGTAAGTATATGTAGTATATCGGTTACCTGGTTTCCTAAGTACAAGCTCTGCTTAGTTTAGGATCAGATGGCCGTATGTAATGACCCAGGATATTATAATCAGATCAATTAGCAATACTACATGTTCCATCAGCTTCTGATATCGCAATTATCGAAGTGTCCGGTCCGATATCCGAATGGGCCATTGTAACGTATAGTTGTCTGACGTTAAATTGAGCATCGCATTGCTGTTGCCAACCAGTGTAGTGTGCATTGCCAGGAACGCACGTGGCCATATATTCTTTTGATTCACGAGTACGGAGTCTCTAGACAGTTGAACCTTTATCGTCGTTGGTGTAGCGGTAGCGAGTTCAACTGCAGACTATCAGGTCCTGGGTTCAAATCCCGGGTCGAGCCAAAAAGTGATTTTAGGACTGAAGGAAAATTTCTTAGTATCAGTCTAGTCTAGTTGTTTCAGATCGCACGTGCTGCCGTCGGTCCTGTACCTGACTTCTTTCCGGCTGTGTCACTATTCGTCCCATAGATTTTAAGAGTGATGGAATTGAAAGCGCTCCTGTGTTTGCACACACTTGAGCTCTACAAAATGTCCTGCGTAGATGGCTACTCTCTATGGCTCTATACGAGGACAGCCAGGACAACCCTGCGAACCTGTACTGGACGAGCGGCCCACATCTTTCTTTTCCGGCCGTGTATTAGTATTCCGTCACTCGAAAGATCCGATGGGATGACTAGCGACACGACCGGAAAGAGATCAGGTCCAGGACCAACGACTTGACGTGCTCTCCTAGGCACGAGGCCCACCAACTGCTAGACTTCGGGCCGATACTGAGATATTTTCTTTACGGAAAAATTCCAACATTAATATAAAGTCTGACCCAGGATTTGAAGCCAGGACCTAATTAACTGCGGTTCAGGCATTTAAGGATTATTACATGTATCACAATAAAGGCGAAAGTTTGTGAGCGTGTATGTTTGTTACTTCTTACTTTTAATAAAATTTGGCATGGAATTAGCAGACACCCTGGATTAACACATAGGCCATAATTTATGATGTTTAATGCGGGTAAAACCGCGGGGCACAGCTAGTATATAATAATTTTCACTTTAATTCGTCAGAAAATTGCATATTGAAGCTTTTTTAACGTAGATGTCTCTATATATGAGCTATCTTATATTATGTTATAGTTACCACTGATATCTACAGAGAGTAATCACATCGCGGTGTCGCTGCGTATGCGCAACGAAGTTATCAAGGCGCGGAGATAAGCGCCGATAATTACCTACTGCGCACAAACGACGCACGACGCGACGCTTAGGTACTATTGCGACATAGATCACGGTGTCACTTCACTACCTACTCCTAGAACTGGAAACGAACTAGTACATTTACTATGCCAATTTAAAGCCTAGACCGAATTACATTCTCTCAAACACGTTCAACTATAAATAAGAATCATTTAATATTTTCCTTGGCGAGCCTGTTGGCGTGGTTGCCAAATGCTTGCTTTTCACACCGGAGGTCGTGGGTTCGATTCCCACCCCGGACAGATATTTGTGTGCATGAACATGGCTGTTTGTCCTGAGTCTGGGTGTAATTTTACTATATAAGTATGTATTTACAAAAGAAAAGTAGTAGGTATATGTAGTATATAAGTTTCCATAGTACAAGCTCTGCTTAGTTTGGGATTAGATGGCCGTGTGTAAATAATGACCCAGAATATTTTGTCAAATAAATACCGCCACGTACTTAACTGGGAATATGTCATGGCTTTTTGAAGACCATCAGCAGCACTGACACCATAAGAATAAGATTTTTTTACACAACTTAGTTGGCAAACAAGCGTACGGCTCACCTGATGGTAAGTGGTCACCGTTAATATGCACGCTTACAACACCAGGGGCAGTAACCTAAATTAATTATTATCAGATAAAACTTGACGAACATATTATGTATGAAGTTCGTGTGTTACACACACACACATACGCAAACTAAATTAAGCAATTGTAATAGTATCTAATACATTTTGGTAATAATAATTAAATACATAAATGTCTTAGGATAACTAACTCACTGCCATCTGATCCAAAAGAAGGCAGGGCCTGTACTATCGCAACCAGACAACTGATAAACTATACTTATACACATATTGCTAAATACAATATTGTATTATAGACCAATTACACCCAACAACAGAAGAAATAAAGTAAACACAAAAATTTATCATGAGGGATCATACCCACCCTAGGCAAATAAAAATCATCATGACCATCATATCAGCTGAAACACGTCCACTTAATAATCATCATGACCATCATATCAGTTGAAACACGTCCACTGCTAAACATCGGCAAAGGATGTTCAGAATGGATACTGCTATTATGAATAACAATAAATTTAGGTAATTATGATAATAATAAATTTAGGTGAGTAATACTGATAATAATAAATTTTAGTAATACTGATAATAATCAATTTAGGTAATACTGTTAATAATAAATTTAGGTGAGTAATACTCATAATAATTAATTTAGGTGACTAATACTCATAATAATATATTTATGTAAGTAATACTGATAATAATAAATGAAGGTAATACTGATAATAATCTTGTCATGAGTGATACGAGTAACAATACAAGAAAATATAAGACTGAAGAGTGAATTATCTGCCTCTAAGATAAAATCATGATTAATCAGCATTACAGCTGATTAATCATGATTTTATCTTAGAGGCAGATAATTAGAATATATAAGTTGTATAAGTATAAATAATTAAGTTTTTTTTATTTTTTATTGATATATAATTATCATCATTTTAATTTTAAATTAATACTCGGACGAATGATCGACGCTCAAGGCTTCTGACAAGGTTATTTTTATATATAATCTAAATAATATTAGGTATTCTTTTTTATTTTTGTAAACTTAAATATTGTTAATAATTAGTAAATTGCTAGTTAATAGTTTTGAATCTGTATATAAATTTATTTTAATATCCATAATGTTTATTTTATTAATCATGCATGCGAATCGACATTAAAATGTGATCAACAAACCGACCGATAACTGAATGATGAAACTGTGGAAGTGTGTATTACTATGCCATGATTACGATATTCTAGTGATAATAATAATATATATATATAAATCAGGTGCGATAGTGTAAGGTAACTAGGTAAACGTTTATCTGTAGATAACTGATCCATGTATAACAATTTTAACATTGGAAAATTATTTTTACACGATAAAATACATTTATATGGAGTAAATGAAACTCTATCGCCTCTATGTCCCTACTTGGTATGGGATAGAGTGGTTGGTAGATACTTGCTTCTCACGCTGCAGGTCGTGGGTTCGATTCCCACCCAGGGGATCTACCGGCTAAGTCACCGAACATCGATTTCCTAAATGGCGTTCAAATAAATAAAGTTTAAAAATTACTTAATCTATCGTTAAATCGGCTTCAACGTTGACAATCGATCCCGGACCATTTATGACGTCACATGTGTCCATGGTAGCCGATTTAACGATTGATTAAGTAATTTTTAACCTTTTTTTATTTGAACGTCATTTAAGAAATCGATGTTCGGCGAGTTAGCCAGAGGAGCCCCTGGAAATATATTTGTGTGCCTTAACATTTCTTTTTCTTTAGATCGGAGTCAGAGAGCCGTGTGTGAATAATGTCCCAGGATATACTTAATAGGACATTATGGCTAATCGAACTTGATATAAAGTAGGTATATTTTTGTGGGTTATATTATATTAGAGCTAAATTAAGCATCACTTAGCTTAGCTCTATTTACATATTCATATTATGCTCTATACAAATAAATTACTTCATTGTAACATTACAAAAATATGATTTAATTCTCAAGCCCATGGAAAACATGGAGCCAGACAATATTAATAAATATTTATTATGCCTTATGTATGTTTCACTGTATTGAAGTTAATGTAATTCCTACCTTAATATAGTGAAAGATACGTAAAATAATGCATAATAAATATTTATTAATAACGTCTGAGTCCATTTTTTCCATCGGCTAGAGAATTATCATCACACCAACATCTTTACGAACGAGCATAATATCGGTCAAGGTCACACAGACGATCTACGCCGTCGCATCGCTATTCATATCGCGAGCCTTAGAATTCCTATAGAAACGAACACAATATAGCACTCACAGAACAAAAAGAATCAAGGTAGTTAAGCCCAGGGGCTGGGCAGCACTCGTGACCCTACCCGCCGCGCCGTTGACTCAGCGCGGTCTAAAACCGCTGCGACAGTCATGTGACGCGAGACACATTTTCACAAACAACATATTTGTATTAAACTAATAGGGAATTCACAATACTACATTTAGTTATTCCTAATTCCCCGCTAAACTAATGTGCAGTAATCCGATACTCCATATTATAGAAATGGGAACGCGAAATATAAATATTTCAGGTGCCTTCGTCATACCAATATACTTTGCATATCTTCGACTGACGTAGATAGTATTTATTTATCCATTATAAAGTAAAATTAGAGTTCTACATTTTATATACCGTTTGTATAAAACAAAGTTGTGGTTTTTTTATTGGAGTAAAACATTTTTTCATACGCCTTGCCCGGTCCGCCCACAGTTCACTTGCATTACTGTAGCCTTGTCATTGATCCGCTCTGAAAACGTCCGCACAGATCTCCCATTCTATCCGGGATCCCATTAATATCATAAGAAATGAACCAATTCCTATCGCTATCTCAATAACGTACGATAAAAAGTAATGTTTAATTCATAATTCTACCGTTAGAGACGTGCGAGTCGTTGAAGGACGCATTTGAAAATGAAACAGCTGATTACTCTACAGAACGTAACATCTAAAAATGAATATAAATGAAAACATTAAAATAAACAGGAACAGCTAAATATAAATTGTATGCGGGTCCCATAAAGATCTTAAATTTTTCATATTCAATTGTTGGTTCTCATATAAGTAGGTATGTAAAGCGGTGCGGAAGTATGGTGCCGGTGTCTTGTCTCCGCCGCCACCCTTCCGAACCCATTCGACTGTCAGACCTAAGGTCACAGGGTATCGATCCGCGGCAGCTGGAGACCGTACCGAGTCAGCACCGGCACCAGCCCGTCGCTACGATTCCAAGCGAACCGCCGCTCGGACGAGCCGAGTACCTAGCTACCCGACCTATAGGTAAGTTTACGCTTTTCGGGAAGGGGCCACGGGGCGACGACGGGTCGATCGAAACGGCGGAAGCTTCAATGCGGCAAAGCTTATCGTGCGCAAGATCCGCAGAGCACGAGCACGCCGAGCGCTAGCACGCCGAGCGCTAGCACGCCGAGCGCGTGACTCCGCTGCTGCTGCAGAGTTACCGCTTCAACACTTACCGTTTCCGTTTATGAGGGGGTAGTCGTCGTCGTGCCGACCGATGTAAGTCTTCAGCGGGGTGTCCGTGAGGGAAGGCGACGATCTATCCCTGTCGCTCATAATAGTCACTTATAACACCGGTAATAGACGATACAACAACACTGGCACGAGGAGACGCGCCGGCCCCGCACTCTCGACCACGACCGACCTCCGGCCCGCGGCTCGCGCGGCGAATAAATAATTTAATACTGACACTCGTCGTCGAGACCGCCTCCCTCCGGACAATCAATCCGCCCGCGGCGCCGCTCGTAACGCTACTGCACTGCCATCTACGCACATTACGCTGTCTGCACTCGACCGGCACAGATGTCGCTCAAGGCGCTTCAGGCATTTTCAGCATTTACTATGAAAGATGCTTCAAACCAAGAAGATACCAATAGGAACTTGTTTTAAAGTACCGAATACGAGTACATAGTACATAATCTCTATTAATTTTACTAACTGTTTGGAGGCTAAAATTGAAATTTAGATGATTTCGAGGTTTTGAAGCAATGTTTGCGGAAGTTTTTATAAATTATTAAGTATTTTTTTTATTCAATTAATATATAATTTGCTGAAAGTAATATTTTAGTAGACCATTATCCTTATTTACCTGTAAGCTAGAGTTACAAAATTAAAGTCTCTATTTAGAATGATTAGATTTCGCTAAATATGAAAAATTATAGATCCCTTCCCATATGTGGGTCAAAAATGGCAAATGACGATTTCATGATGGATTGCCTGGCTAGTCTATTAGAAGCGTATTTCGTTAATAATGAATTACTGAAGTCAAACCGAATTGGATCAAAAATCTAGATTTTTCTCAGAAATCACTCATCAGTATCTGAAAGTTAGCAAGCGGAGAGCATGTAGAGCTGTCGTTTTTGCACCTGATCACTTTCCGGTCGTGTCGGTTTGTCGTCTCATCGTGCATCGGATCTCTATTCGCTCACATTACATGTGAGCGAGTAGGGAGTAGACTTATTTTGCGCACATACTCGTGTATTCCTGAACTATAATATGTCCTGTGTAATGCGAAATTTAAAATTGGCCTCCGTAACCGAAATTCGGGCTGGAGTATTATATACCTTGATTTATGATGAATGATAAGGATTCTTAATAAACTATTTGGAGCTCTTTATAACAATAAATAAGTATATATTCAAATTACAATCATTCTAAATCGTTGTGTGATGAGCTCTATTATTTATCAGAAAGACTTACACCCAGACACGGATGTCTGGGAGTAATTTATCTATTATCTAGCCCCGCCCTGCGGTTTTAGCCGCGTTAAAATTTATAAATTATAGCCTATGTGTTATTCTGGTGTATAAGCTATATTACTACAAAGTTTCATCAAAATCCGTTGGGTAGTTTTTGCTTGAACGAGTAACAGACATACATCCATCCATACTCACAAACATCCGCATTTATAATATTTATCTATAATATCTATCTATTTAGAAATATATTAGTATGTTTATCAGTTGTCTGGATGTATAGAGTATAGTCTCTACCTAGTTTGGGATCAAATGGCAGTGTGTTAATTGTCCCAAGATATATACTAATTTCTTTATTATTCCTTTAGGATGCAATTCAGATATGAATTTACGCCTAAGTAGAGTCAATATTAAAAATATCACTTAAATTTATTATAATCGCCCAAATTAGAAATGTTAAGCCTTATCGCAAAGTATAAGACAATTTTAAGATATGTTTTCATGTTTTCTTATGTTGAAGTGGATTGTTATGATTTACAATTAGATTCGGTATGTGACGCTACAATCAGACGGCGCTATAATCAAGACTTCTTTCGGATATATTCCAATCTCCCTGTCTTACGCGTCGCTAAAATTGGATAGGTTTCGGCTTCTGGTCCAGGAGTCGGACCGACAATGAGGCGTTCTCGTACAAACACTTGACGGTCACCGTAGCCTAGTTGGTAGTGCTCCTGCCTACGAAGCTGGTGGTTCTTGGTTCGAATCCCTATAAGTGCAAATATTCGTGTGATGAGCACAAATATTTGTTTCTGAGTCATGGATGTTTTCTATGTATATAAGTATTTACAGTCTCTCACAAAGTTAGCCCATAAATAAGTGTCACAATTGTAAACTTAATCATAACTTGTGAGTGAAAAATAAACTATATATTATTATATTATTATTATTTATCTATCTATATAAGTATGTATATCGTCGCCTGGTACAAGCCTTGCTTAGTTTGGGGCTAGGATGATCTGTGTGACATTGTCCCGAGATATTATAATTATATGCATTGTTATATAAAAAAAAAATTACCACTTCGATATACCGGTAGTCGATTTTGCACCTTTGGAGAGACCTCAACACGGTGCAGGTTTCGATATCGAACAATGGCTGGTTATAACCAGCCAGTGTTCGATATCGAAGAGAGAGAGAGTATACTCTTCCGTCTTCTATATAACTTGCCGCAGCGTATGTACATAAGTGATCTGTGGTGCTATCTTCGGTCTTCTGCATAACTTGCCGCAGCGTATGTGGTGGTGGTCTGTGGTGCTAAAGCCTATTCGGATACTGGCTTGTTCGGAAGGCTGGAAGTCTTCAAACATGGGCGTGAAAAGATTTGTAATGACCCTTGTAAAAAAACTTGTATACATGGCTCAGCAGTATGATGGACCTATAATTCTTTAATAGGGTTTTGTCGCCCGTTTTGAATAAGGACTCAACCACACTTCTGTGCCATGCTTGTGGCGTTTGACCATCTTGTATACAGGAGTTAAATAAAATCTGAATATAAATAGTTGTTCTGAGTCTGGATGTACTTTGTGTCCTTCAATTATATGTTTGTAAAGTACAGCGACACAGGGATTAAATTCCATAGTGCGCGCGTTGTCTTTAAAAAAATGGTTCAGACTTTTGGACGTGGATAGGTAAAGATTGGAGCGTAGTCTTTATCAGTCGGGACCTCTGGAGTTTGACATCGTTCAATAA
Organism: Pseudoips prasinana; assembly: GCA_951640165.1. NCBI lineage: Eukaryota > Metazoa > Arthropoda > Insecta > Lepidoptera > Nolidae > Pseudoips > Pseudoips prasinana. Next base: position 41,851,825 of record OX621234.1, read on the forward strand.
GCCTCTCACCAGTTTGTGATCGCCCCCGATTGTAACACCTCTCACGCATTGATCACGGAGACGTCATTGAACATCTGTCGTATCGTCAACAAGATAAAGTCTATCTCATTTTTAGTTTTACCATCGGGGCTCATCCATGTCCGTTGCAGTGATCCGGCTTCCTAAAGAAGAAATAATAAAGAGACCCTCCTTCTCCACGAAGTCGGTCAACATTTGGCCCCGGTGGTTTCGTTCTCCAGTTCCATATTGCCCCACTCTCAGGTCATTACTGAATTAGTTGCCCCCAGCTTCGCGTTAAAATCGCCCATGACCACAGTGGAATTAGGTGTTAGAGGTGTGTATAGCTCTTGATAGGTATATCCTAATTCAACCCGATACCACCTTGGAACAGTGGATTGCCATCCCGCAAATATTTAAAAAAAAAACTTGAGAGGTGTCAAGGCACACCCGGATGGAACGAAGTTATTTCTTAATATTTATTATGTACAAAAAACCTGTAAACACTCAACAAAAATAATCGTCGCGACACCACACTGTTCAATGCGAAATAGAAATGAAAATATCTGGCTTGCTTTCTTTAAGAGAGAGAGAGAGAGAGAGAGAGAGACAGACAGAGAAACATGCGCACGCCGCACAGCTGCAAAAAGTGTCGTGACAACTTTTCGTAAGAATTTTTTTCGTCTAGCCCCCTTTCACAATGCGCGATAAGGAACTTCGTTCCAAAAATTAAATATAATTTTGGTATTATAGAGTCTTCTCCCATTCTTGAGACTTATGGCACTCTCTGCCCTGTCGTTACCACATTTGTTACCAAGGCTGGGAATAGGGGCTGCTGGGGACTGGGGGCAGCGGTTTTGTGGTGTCCAGCATTTTAAGGCGGCTTTGCCACAATCGAGATGGCTAAAGTGCACCTATGTCTACGCACACACTTGTGCACTATAATATTTACCGCACAATTGGCTACTCCCCATTGAGACTGGCTGCCATAGCCGAAATTTGACCATCAACGACATTCATTAAAATATTAATAACAGCAAAAAGTTCATTCAAACCCGAATATTTTGTAAATGTGCACAATCTACAAACGATATTTGAATACGGGGGTTAATTACAACTCAAAACCTGCTAACTGTTATTTGATGATCATATCATTGGTTTCCAATGTCTCGTAAATGTTGGGATTGGTGACGCAGACATATAAAATCTTAAACACGCAATGACGTTCAAATTACTATATTGCACTTTAGTACGCCGTGGACTCGAGTACGCTAGTCAAGTGTGGAATCCTCGATACGACATCTTTACTTTCCGGCTACAGAATCTCCAGAGAAAACGTATTATTGTCAAGAATCCATGTTTTTGTTACAAATTAATAATAATTAATTATCACTTCTGATATTTTTTTTCAATACTCAATACTCAATCATTTATTGCTTCCATAATGTATAATTGTTACATAATTATAAGATTATACCATATAATCTTATAATTATGTAACAATTATGGACCCTGTCGAGCACAGCATATTAGAAGAGAGGAAGAAGGCTTTTTGTTAATAATAAAAAGTTTAAGAATTTATGCTATTTGTATATATATATATATGTTCATATATAGAATCATAGTACATATGCCAAATTTTAATTAAAAAATGTCAATATTTAAAGCAAAAAGATTATCAGATTAATAAATGTCAAGATATTTATATATAATTATTTCTTTGAGTCCAAGTATTCTTTTACAGTATAATAGCTTTTCTGTAATAAGAAAAGCTTTAGTTTTTTAATAAAAGTATTATCCTTTTTTTCTTTTTTTAATTCTTCTGGAAGTTTATTATACACTTTTATTGACATGACCAACGGGCTTGTAGAGTGCATAGATAGATGGGATGTTGGTAAATTTAATCTATTCCCATGCCTAAGTGTGAAGCTAGATTGTAAATTTTCCCTTTTAGTGTAGTATTCTGGATGCTGCCGAACAAACTTACAAATTTCCAGGATATAGATACTTGGCATGGTTAAAATTTTGAGATGTTGGAAATGTGCTTTGCAGGATTCTGTTTCTTCTATGTTTACTAATATTCGGATTAACTTTTTTTGTAGGGTAAACACTGAGAGTGATTCTGTACTATTTGCCCAGAGGATTACTCCGTAGCTTAGCCAGGAGTAGGCGTAAGCGTAGTAAGTTACAAGAGCTGTTGATAGGTCTGTGGTCTTTTTTACTTCTCTTAGCGCATAAGAAAATTGTGATAATTTTGTCCTTACTTTTTTTACGTGCGCTTTTAGCTTTAATTTCTTAAAGCTATGCGCTAGATTTCTCATTCTTCCCTTGGCTCTATGTCAAGAGATAGCCTAGACTTACCCTTCATTGTAAAAAGAATTAATGCAACAATTGATTCTCCAAGGTTCTCGACAAATTACGATTAAATATATCAAAGACATCAGCAAGACATTACAATATACCCGTTTGCGAGCGAACTGTTATTCAAAAATAAAAATGATTCACTATGCAACCTTTGTACTACTTCTACAACGGTTGCTTAGTAAAGATTTTTTATAAGACTTACAAATCATTAGATATTAGACACTTATAAATCCGTAAATATAAATTAAAATTGATATAAATAATATTGTACATAACATATCACCAGCAGTTTTCCAATTAAGCCATTTTAACGGAACCTATACAACTTGTGGTATTTAAAACAAATGTAATCGCAAAAACTGCTTGTATTAACAAAAACAGTATCTATATGTATCACTTCAATATTCCACCTACATCATTTGTATTCTGTTTACCTGAATAATCACTCTACATGCAATGATAAAAGGTTTTTTAAACTCTACATGTAACAGACGTTGCGGTTATCTTCCCAGATATTACTTTGTATTTCAATTATCAATAAACATTGTTGCACAAATATTTTAAAATTTCACTTGTATAACAAATTATAAGTAGTAGTAATAGTTTTATTTCATGTAATATCAAGTATGTATAAGTAAAAAATACAAAACCAGCTATTTGTAATAAACTAAGTCAATTCTGTTACTGCTCTACAGCTACTCGCCAGGACAAAATGTATGCAATTGCAATAAATTTCAGAATTTGTGGCGACAAATATATATATGGATAAATCTGACGTTGTCGATATAAAAATGATTATTGAAGGTCGACATTTTATGGGATTCGTCACGTGTCAAACTCATGAGGGCAAACTGAAGTTAAAATACAGTTTTGAGGACGATTACATATTATAATAATAGCAAACAAATTTGTCTATATTGGGCATATAACCCATGGGCATATATCTTTTAACGCAAGAAATTACAAAAATTTAATATTTGATCAGTTACGCAGTTGTCCAAAGAAAAAGTAAAAAATTTAATTATTTAGCAATGTACAATATGTCCATACAATATATCAATGTATAGTCACTTAATGTAAAAGTCTCGAGTATTATTATGGGTGCAATGGATCCGGTGATTGAACATACACACGCTGCTATTCTGGTTTCCAGAAGTCGAATGCAATCCCGGGTCCTGAAATCCACGCCTTCATTTCCTGTGTATTTCGTACTGGACCTAATTATTACATTCAGGAACTTTGTTAAGAACTTGATACTATAACCCTGGAAGATCAACCAGACATTTTATGATTTGTCCAATTTTAGTTATTTGTTTGCAATCTCGCCGGTGAGCATAACTTAAAGCGCAGGTATAGTAGCGGCGTAAGCAGATAAAGTCAATTTATAGGCAATTTATTAAAAGCTGCAATGAATTTATATTTTAAAACGAGGAAGTAGGTACTATTGAGCACTAATAATTTTGTATCACAATATCTGTATCTGCATCAAAATAATGTATACAATATTTCAGAGTTCCCACAGACTCATATTACAAGCGAAGGCTAGGCATTAAACATAAAACGAAATACGTACAAATAAAATAACTAACTTACAACACTTACTCAGTATTTTGAAGTTAGTACACACCAATGTTCATTATTTTGCACTCAAATAATATAGAGGTATATAAATCTAGGCAGCAGTAAGTAATTCTTAAATAAATAATATGAATATCAATAAGCGCGCAACAGTAAGTAGATAATAAGAAATAAATAGCACAAACACTGCAAGTCACCACAAAAGTCAACTGCGCACGAGTTCGCGGCTCGACACAAGCAGGTAAAAAGGGAAATGGCACAGAGCAACATATATGTCGCAGGAGTAAGTGAAATATCGGCCGCATTTAGGTAATAGTAAGAAATGACTAGGTTTTGTATATTTACTAGATTTAAGTGTTACACAGTCAAACAATAATCGCATTTCATCGGACTACTTTGTTTTCATCATACCCACGGCTGAGTTGTGGAACACCCTCCCGAACGACGCGTTTCCAGACTCATATAACTTGGGTTTATTCAAGGCTAGAATGAACTGGTATCTTATGGGAACGCGAGGTTCACCTTCGACCACATCTGCACTTACCATCAGTTGAAATCGTGGTCATGCGCAAACCAATCTAGCATAAAAAGCAATAAAGCTAATACAATCCATAATAATGTAGTTAAGATACAAATAATGGGAAATATTTATTTGCTTAAATATAGGTACAGGGTTGTTGGGTACATTATAAACTTATCCAACTATTTTTGACAAAGATATGTCGTGCAAAAATTTTAAACAATGTCAACTATAATATAAATAATTTAAAACAAATCAAATGTCAAACACAAAAAGAAGATACAAAATAATAGTTAAAAACGTTAAAAGAGTATTAGATATAAACATTAGATTAAAAATTAACAGATTACAAGCATGTCAAATTTTAAAACTTATATTTAAGTCTGTTGAATAAAAACATCTGTCACTTAACCAATTGTACAGGGTCCTATTATATTCCTTGTCGTTTAGCTTTGCAGAGAGCTGGCACGTACAGACGCCACCACATCAAGCTACCCCTCTCTGTCTAATTTCCCCAATAGAAAGTGAACCTTATGCTTATGTGATAAAATTGAAAATCTATAAAAGAAATTTGACAGATTGGGGTAGCTGGATGTGCTGGCGTCTGTACATCGGCGAACGCATAAGCCTTGCGATCCAAAGAGGTAACGTGCTTTTCGAGCACCTTAACCGCAGATAGCGACTTCAAAGCGGTGTTTATCTATAAGTTATACTTTTATTTATAATTTAGTATTTTTAATTTTAAGTTTATAATGATACTTTTAGTTTGTAAGTAGGTTTAATCCATTTCCAATGTTTATATCAGTTTAGTTTTAATTTATTTAACAAAAATATCTTTGTATATTGTGACATAATTATAGTGTCATATCTTATTTTCTTAGACTTAAGTATGTAAAGTATCCAAAACTTTAAACAAAAATTACATTGTACGTAATAAGTAATAATTAATGTGCTTTTATTGCAGTAACTTTTTTCACATCTTAAATAAATATAAGAAATACATAGATTAGTTTAATTAATTATTTAAAATTAGTATGGCTGTCATTAAAATGTAGAATGCGATTGTGCCATTTTTTTTACCATTTAATCTTAGGCAATGCAGAAAAGATTTAAAAGCTTAAACCTATTTGATTTGAGTGTGTCACTTTACAGTTCATCACTGATTTTAGGTAACACAATTATTTATTTACTATACTTTATCGTATGTTTAGCGAATATCCTCATGCCAAGTTGTCCAAGCAGGCTAGGCTATGATTTGCCTTTACTGTTCTCTAACAAACAACCATCCTTCTGTAAATAGAGATGCTCAGAAAATAAACCACATAACGCTTAACCTAGACAATTAGCAGACCCCACTCTTCCTTATTAAGTAGAAGAAGAAGAAGTACACTTTATTGCAAAAATAAGTAATACAAAACAATGGTTACAAATAAGGAAATAAACTTATTATGCAATTGGCGGCCTTATCGCTAAAAGCGATCTCTTCCAGGCAACCATATTGCGTTGAATGGACCAGAATTGAAAATAACCTGATGAAGGTAGCAGAAGTAAGTAGTTTAGTAACATGCAGATAAAAGACCACCAGCCCCATAACGTTACCATATTGTCCTTGGATCCTCTTTTGAACCTTGTCATAAAAAATATGGTAAAGTTTACACGGCCCCCGTTCAGATTATTTGTGGAAAATAGAAAAATTGGTTCTTTCAGTATTTTTTTAATGACTTCTTTTTGAAGTACTTTCCACCAGCATTTATACAAAGTTTCATGTCTGCAACAATGCTGAAAGTACATTTTCCAGTTTTTTTTTTTTTTTTTTTTTTTTTTTAACAATTTGATTTATATTTTGACCAAAAAAAGACACGGCGCTAAGTCAGGACTGTAAGGCGGAAGACCTAACAGTTTAACCAGTGTGCTATGAAAGAAGTCCCTGGTTTTTAAGCGCTGTATGTGCTGGTGCGTTGTCGTGATGGAGTACTAGCCCGCGGAGCCTCATTTTCGGCCGCACACTGATCACTGCCTCGAACACTTCTGGCAATCATATTGTGGTATGCTGATTTATTCCGTAAAGGAATTGACATGTGAAAAGAATTGACACCCACTTACAAAGAAATAACTAGATATCTTAAGTTTTCTGCTACCTTTCTAGATCGTTTTAATTTGATAGGTGTTGGTTCATTTTGAAACAGCCACACTGTTGACTGGCGCTTTGTTTCTGGATCATATTGGTAAATCTAAGACGTCAAATCTAATCATCATTTCATTGCACCATCCCACACGGGGTTGCTTCTGAGCTTCAGTGAGTTTGTGCGGTACCCAGGGTGCACATGTAGAATCTCGTGAACGCTTCCCGATCCGATCTGCAACGTTTGCTTAATCTTACTTATTATACGCCTATTCTCTTGAATTCAATTTTTCACTGCCAGAACATATTCTTCTGTAACTGCCGTCACAGGACAATCACTTCATTTTTCGTCAGAGAGCCGACCACACTTAAATTCAATATACTTCTACCACTGGTGGATATTGAATTAAATCGTGGCCGGCTCTTTATAAACTGGCGAAAAAGGAAGTAGTGGCCCTGTGACGGCAGTTACAGAAGAATACGTCATGGTCGGTTGCTTTTGAAGGGGCCCTTATGTCAAAAAACCATTTTAAATCTATTGAAAGATTCCACCGGTTTTAGACAAAATTTTCTCGATGAGGTTCCATTTTCCATAAAGTCACGATTTCACAAATAAGCTCGTATAAAAATACGAAAAATACGGATGGAAATTTGAAATTGGAACGTTAGTATTTTTTCCTATGTTGTATTTTAATGATATATTTATATCTGGCCAGTATTTCGTACACAACAGATGTGATTCTCGGAACATTCTAAGTACCTGCTATTTGCAAGACATAAAATAAGTTTAGGATATCATTTAAGAGCACGACATCAAAAAAGTGTGTAGCTACATACTCTTTGTGTGCTGAAAAATATAATGCCACATACTCCCCTATTTTACCCAGTGCCATCTAAAGTAATTTTGACCTGTTTATTCTTTATTATACATAGAAAACACATTTATAAATAATATAAACCCAAAATATTATACGGAGGTGAGCTCAGAATGGGTATGATCAGTTTCCTTCTAACGTAGATTATATTTTATTTCGTACTTATGTTTATTTATTCCACGTAATTCTGAAGGTAAACAAGCGTCCTTCAGAACTTGTTAACTAATTGTGCGCTCCGTACAAGTAGTTCTGTTCGTTGGACGGCTCTAAGTATATCCTGGCCTTTTCATAGGATATATGGAAGAAAGAGATGAAATATAATTAGAATTAGGGTGTCGTTAGATAAAATACAGAATCGCCCGCACTACTATTTGCATCCCCTTCGTATAAAAGTCCCCCATGGGCTGCTATGGCGAGACGATTCGATCGGACTTCTTAACTGCCTACCGCGGCTACCACGGTTTTATTGTACTTAGGTATAGCGGGGGATGGCTCCGAGCCATATTCCTAAAGAATATTAAAACTTGAACTAGAAGCTGGGAGATAACTCGAGTTGTATGTAAATAGGTTTTTATTATTGTTTGCAAAATATTGTTAATAATATAGGCGATCGTTACATAATTCAGTACAGTAATTGAATCTGAGGGAGAGCACAGCGTTCTCAAAGTCTATAAGCAGCTCGACTTGTGAACTGGTGTTAATGTATAAGCTCTAGGTTTGAGTACTGGAGCTTATTCGGAATGGTCTGCATCGCCATTATGATACCTCTAAACCCAAGGGATAAAGGGATATTTGTTGGTGGATAAGTTAGGAGAAGAAAATGGGGAAAATGAACTATAGGTGGCAAATGATATTATTAGCTAGAGGATAGCGTTGCTTTTTTAAATATATGAAAGCCTTTTTTATTTTATTTTTTGTTACGGCAGGAGGAATGCCTACGCATGCCACCCGCAACAATTGTCTGCGGGTGGATATATCGGACTCCCACCGACTAAACCTAACCTGACAAGGACAGCTGATGGCGCTTGATGGGGGAAGCTCCGGGAATGTGGGTATACTGCTCCGGCGCCCCCCTTTTACGCCATGTCCTAGATAGTCGGAACACGTACCCTGGGAAGGCTCTGGATTGCCCTCCCCTAAGATATAGGACTCCCTGGTCCTTTACAAACATATAATTGGTGGTTGATCCAGACTCACAACAAGTGTGAGTCTATCTAATGTAATGTTAAGTTTCCTTTGATGTTATTTTAGCTATTCATAAACTATATCTGGTACGATGTGGTATAGTTACTCGTTGCCTTTGACAGCGTTTCATTATATACGTACTAATTAGCGCTTTTCATACTGCACGAGGTGTAAATTCTAATACCGATGTTACAAATGACTCCCATAGAAATTGTAAGCGTATACTATTGATGCTAATTCGCAATTTGCGTAAGAAGAGGTCCACTTCAATTGATGTTCATTCATTCACTCGTGAAAGCCTCCATCAATGCTGGTTTAATTCGACCTAGCGTCTAGTCTTTGGGTACTTCGTTATGACAATCAGTTATACTTTTTTTGTAGGGACTGACTGACAAAAAGAGTGGGGTGCTATTCTAGCGCCGCGCGCGGCGTATCTTTGTGGTTGACTGTACCGAGCTACGAGCTTCGTAGCATGAAGTGCTATTCTAGCGCGGCGTAGCTTTGTGGTTGACTGTACCGAGCTACGAGGTTCGTAGCATGAAGTGCTATTCTAGCGCGGCGTAGCTTTGTGGTTGACTGTACCGAGCTACGAGGTTCGTAGCATGAAGTGCTATTCTAGCGCGGCGTAGCTTTGTGGTTGACTGTACCGAGCTAAGAGGTTCGTAGCATGAAGTGCTATTCTAGCGCGGCGTAGCTTTGTGGTTGACTGTACCGAGCTACGAGGTTCGTAGCGTGAAGTGCTATTCTAGCGCGGCGTAGCTTAGTGGTTGACTGTACCGAGCTAAGAGGTTCGTAGCATGAAGTGCTATTCTAGCGCGGCGTAGCTTTCTGGTTGACTGTACCGAGCCACGAGGTTCGTAGCATGAAGTGCTATTCTAGCGCGGCGTAGCTTAGTGGTTGACTGTACCGAGCTAAGAGGTTCGTGGCATGAAGTGCTATTCTAGCGCGGCGTAGCTTTCTGCTTGACTGTACCGAGTCACGAGGTTCGTAGCATGAAGTGCTATCCTACTACCGCTTAACTTTGTGGTTGACTGCACCGAGCTACGAGGTTAGCATTGTAACGCTTTCTAAGACATCCATATTGTTTTATATAAAAAAGAAGTGTATCTCCTGTTTCTTGTCAATATATTTTATGAACGTATATTATATTACGTTTGTTTTGTAAAACGTAACGGTAGTCATATCAAGTTGTTTTACTGAAAGACTGTATATCAGTCTTTAAGTAAGACAACTTTACGCACGTTTGTCTCGGGGTGTAAAATGGAGACTTCGTGACGAGAGCGCAGCGTTACGAAAAGTGTGATAGGGCGAGGCGAACGGAAGTTAATGAAGATAGAAAGAGAGAGTTACGTTTCGTATAGTGCGTAAGAGAGAGAGAGGTGCGAGCACACATTTTCTTTCTCACTTTCTCGCAGCTTTTTTAGCCTTTTACTTCAGTCGTGTGGTCTGAAGCACACTCGTTTTTTTACAATATGGTTATCGTATCTTGTAGCACCACATGAAAAAATATCCGATTTTCACTACTGTTTTAGGCAATAAGAGTTACTACCCCTAACATGAAAAACTGGACTCCATAGGAGATACATATCTTCTTTTGCTAAAAATATTTATATAAAGACAGTGACGTGCCATTCTAGCGCCGCGTAGCTTTGTGGCTAACTGTACTGAGCTACGAGGTGCGTAGTATGAAGTGCTATTCTAGTGCCGCGTAGCTTTGTGGTTGACTGTACCGAGCTACGAGGTTAACTGGTGATTTTAGACTAAAACCTCATTTTCTACGGCTAAAAACGTTACAAAATCCTAATAAAAACAACTCTAACTCCATAATTATAAATAAATATGAACCTCAACGTATCCGAGTTACAAAAATATTTACACAAATCCAACAAAATCAAAAGCACAATTTATTACTGTGGGCAGTGAACGTAAAAATGAGACCAAAATTAAGCCTTCAGTCCCAAGGCAATTGCTCTCCATAGCCCCCACGACCGAAGCTTTTCATTCGGTCATTCATTCACTCGTTTGTTCATCACTGTGACAAATTGATGTTGAACGAGTATAAAATTACTGAGGCATGTATTTTGTTTAACACGCTTATTACTAAGGTTCTATACAAAATACACAATACACAGCTTAATTAAACATAATTTAACATATTTAATCAATAGAAAAAGACCAATACAAACAAGGAACATCACTGCATTATTATATATATTTAGGGTTAGCGCAAACCGAACTACAAAATACTCGCGCATGGTCGACCAAAATTTATCGCGCATTTAGAATGCATACTCGAACAAGCAGTCGGCTGGCTCGAACATGGTCGACCATTTTTGGGCGTGTATTCAATTTTGCGATGTATGATAATATATATATATATATATCTATCTTAAAGAACGCTTCGAGTTCCTTTGTGACACACATTTGCGATCCTTGAGATCATCAGAAAATTTAAAACTACATATCCCAGAACACAAATCCATTTTTATGGGAAAATCGTTTAGTGTGCAGGCAGTTCGACTATGGAATGCCTTGCCTATCGAAATTAAACATACCCAGACAATATCAGCTTTTAAAAAGCTGGTCAAAGAACACTATTTGTCTGTATAATTTATGGTACCTACGTTAAATAAAGTATTTTTCTTATTTAGTTATTTAATTATGTTTATTTTACATTTCCATCTTTTTAACAGTATATTTATTAAATATCTTTTTTTTTATGGATATACCACAATTTTGGTGTATGTCTTGTTGCACACCTACTGCTATTAGTTATTGTTCAGCTCCTATCCATCCTAAGGTTGTCTGGAAGAGATCGCTTTATGCGATAAGACCGCCCTTTGTACAACTTGTTTATGTAATATCCTATAAAATATGTATTCTTATGGTATACAATAAAGAGTATTCTATTCTATCATAAGATATTTTTTCAATAATCTCAGAAAATGCTCTGCTCTGCTCTTGGTGTGCGCTGACACTTACGCGTATTTCTGACGTAATTAGATCATCATAACAGCTGTAAGAAATCCACTGCTGGAAAAAAGCCCCCCCTAATCATCTTGGGTGGTTATGCCATGATCCCCAAAATTCCGAATATCCGGCACCCCGCCTGCTGGTGCCGCATATTCGGAATTTTACATTTATGTGGAATCGTCATATTTTTTTTACCCTACCGTGCAGTGCATGACGTGGCAGCTACTGAGAAACACTGCCAGAAAACTCAGTAGGAATCCTTTTTTTAACATAAAATATACTTAAGATTAATTACAATCATGTGAGTTGACTCAGAACAACTCACTCCCAAGCTCTTTTATCACTTAAATGATCAGAAATTTTCTAATATGCCTTGCTACACAATTTGGCTTTAATAATTCTTTTAAACTTATTCGTAGACAATTCTCTAATATCATTAGGAAGTTTGTTATAGAATCTTATACATTGCCGCATAAAAGAGTTACTTATTTTGTGGAGAGGGGTAGTATGCAATGTGAGATTATTCTTATATCTAGTATTTACATTATTTGTATCGCTCCTTTCGCTCCCATGATAAGAAGCTGTTGTTGTATACTTTTAAACTGCCGCCGACATTGTATACTTTTAAAGTTTTAATTGTTTTATTATTTTATAATTTCTTTGGTGTACAAAGGTTGGTGTTTAAAGAGTTTATACATCTATCTACCAATAACATAGAGAAAGACAGTGCATGGGCCAACCATATGGCAAAGGCCCACTTTCTCGGGGCTACACCCCCACCAGGCGCCAACAAAAGTCCACGGGAGATTTGGTTCAGTCATGCGAGACCATCATACCTACTGCAGCTACTTTTTGTGGGTGGCACGGATAACCTCCGCAATAACAACAATAAAAACAGATCTGCTTTAGAACACACAACTAAAGTATAACTTCTTACCTTCGAGGGAAGTCACCGTAGCCTAGTTGGTAGTGCTCCTGCCTACGAAGCTGGTGGTCCTGGGTTCGAATCCCGGTAAGTGCAAATATTTGTGTGATGAGCACGAATATTTATTTCTGAGTCATGGATGTTTTCTATGTATATAAGTATTTATCTATGTATATAAGTATGTATATCGTCGCCTGGTACCCATAGTACAAACTTTGCTTAGTTTGGGGCTAGGATGATCTGTGTGACATTGTCCCTAGATATTATATAAAAAAAAAAAAAAAGTAAGTTGGTGAATGTGTGACTAGAGCGTAACGAACAGTGTGATTAGGCGAGGCGAACGGAAGTTGAACGGGAGTATATTACTGTAGGGCAAGAGGGAAGTACGAACACACGCTTTCTTTCCCTCTTTCCCTCGTAGCCAGTTACGTTTCGTAGATGGAGGTAGTTTTACTTCAGTCTAAAGCACACTCGTTTCTTTTTAGATACTACGCTAGCGTCTAAACGGCTTGAGCGATTATAATAAAATTTGATATGGAGTTAGCTGACACCCTGGATTAACACATAGGCTATAATTTATAAAGTGAAACGTGGGCAAAACCGCGGGGCACAGCTAGTGATATATATTCCTGTATCGCGGAGGTCTACAACCAGACAATTCAGGGTATCAAAGCACACCTAAAATCAGAACCATAGCTCAAATAGAATATGGGTCGGACAAACAGTTTTCCTGTGCAAGCCCCTCAGACGTAGCCGCATACTTTGGTGCGAATAATCAACATTATTTTCATTTTATAGCATTTTCCGCAAAGCCATTCGAAAATCTAAACGCTCAACGTCCGTTCGGAATGAAATATGCACCCTTTACCCATCCAGGGTGAGTGGTCTGCAAACTTTAGTGAAACTAGGAGGAGAAGAGATTTATGAATATAGCATGATTTTATATATGCAGCTGTGAACTACTGCGTCAACCATGTTTCTAGAAGAAAGGCGATAGATGGCACCTACAACACTGTGTTAAAAAGGTCCTTATTAACACTCTTCAATTTTATACAATACAAAACTCTTTATTGTACACCAGAATTCAAAAATAAATACAAAATCAGTTATTATAATGATGTACCTTCAAAGGGCGGTCTTATCGCTAGTATAGCTATTAATTCCTTTCATTTATCTGCCGGTGTGTGTCGAGTGTGTGTGTGTTTTTTTTGTTTTTCTAAGTTATTTATATCCATTTATTACAATGTTTGTAACCCAGGGTACATGTCAATCCTAGGCCAAACAATCATAAGATATAATAATATAATAATATCTAGGGACAATGTCACCAAGATCATCCTAGCCCCAAACTAAGCAAAGCTTGTACTATGGGTACCAGGCGACGATATACATACTTATATAGATAGATAAATACTTATATACATAGAAAACATCCATGACTCAGAAACAAATACTCGTGATCAGCACACAAATATTTGCACTTACCGGGATTCGAACCCAGGACCACCAGCTTCGTAGGCGGGAGCACTACCAACTAGGCTACGGTGGCCGTCATATATTATGTTCTCCAAGCTTGTTGCTTGTTATACATATATAGCATGATATATTATACATATAAGTTTTTTTAATGATATTGTTTAAACAAAATATTGCACTTTATTGCTATGCATACTTTAGTTAGTTTACATTTTTGAAACAATTCTTACAGACTACTTATACCCTAATATCACAGTCTAAGAATTACCTACTAGAACGTAATAATGTAACGATTACCAAGGCACAGAGGTAAATAATATTCCTTGATATTTGTTACGAATGTTGACGGTAACAGTAGGTAGGTAGCAAACCGCTAATCCAGGCGGCTAATAATAATAATAGGCTGAAAAAGAAAAAGAAATTAAATATTTGGATCTTGCGCGGGAGATTGTCAGCATGTGGGATGTTGACTCAGCTATCATTGTACCGATAGTCGTTTCTACTAATGGATTAATAGCAAAGAGCTTTGAAAAACATCTAAAGAGGCTGACGTTAGGCGGTTGGGTCAAGAACAAGATCCAAAAAGCGGTGCTTTTGGACACGGCTCGCATTCTCAGGAGGTTCCTGTCTCTAGAGCCGTAACCTCCGGTAGCATAGTCCCTGTTCCTGCTGCCGGTTGCAAATCCTATTTATTATATTTTAAAATGTATATTTCTGTTTTTTATATATTTTAAAATGTATTTAATAAGAAAGATATTTGAATAAATGATAATAATAATAATATCTATGGACAATGTCACACAGATCATCCTAGTCCCAAACTAAGCAAAGCTTGTGCTATGGGTACCAGGCGACGATATACATACTTATATAGATAGATAAATACTTAAATACATAGAAAACATCCATGACTCGGAAACAAATATTCGTGCTCGTCACGCAAATATTTGCACTTACCGGGATTCGAACCCGACCACCAGCTTCGTAGGCAGGAGCACTACAATATAAAAAGTAGATATAAATATGTTTGGGGGCTTATTTCTAAAACATAGTAATAGCTCGTGAATAGTTTAATTCAAAATAAACGGAAATAAGAATATTACTTAGGTACTTAATAATCAGTTTCAGGTTGGGCTTTTATTTAAATAACTTAATAATTTACATAACTTAACTAAACACAATTTAACTAAGCATAGTTTTAATATGGTTACATTTATCTGAGTGTGTGTGTGAGGGTGAGTATATCCGATAAATGTTTAGATTTCGGTATATACCGCCCACAACTTACTTGGATACCCTACCGAAAGTGGGTTCGGTGTCATCATGTCAGGCAAACTACGTCCACTGCTGGACAAATGTCTTCTCAAACAATGGGGGATAAGCCATAATTGTCACACTAGGCGGGTTGGCGATCGCAGTTTGATGGTTCACAGAAAAACGCTGTTGCGCCTTCCCTGGTAGGTATTCCCTCGGGTCGATTTATACGCCCCCCACGGGATGATACTCTCATCCGTCACCACAAAGCCGAGTACCAACTATTAGTTTAATAAATAATTATATTATTTTATTTATTTTCTCAACAACTACGTAAAGAAATCGTGCCCACTCTTGTACTGATGATTAAATTCAATTCAATCTTTATTCGCAATCATGTGTACATAGGTCTTAGATATTCAAAGTTTCAATATGATACCCTGTTAGGGCACGGCAACATTAAATAATTAATAACAATTTCAATAAGCATGCAATATCTATTATATTATATTTTCGATTATGATATATTATGTAGTATTTAATTAATAAGTTGTCAGTATAAAAACATAAAATAACATTATTATTTGAAATAATTTATATACCCTATACATATATAGAACACTAACGTACTTACATTATTTAGTTTTTGTCATTATAGAACTCCTGCAGTGTGTAGTAGCTTTTATGTATTAGGAATACTTTTAATTTCTTAACAAAAGGATGATGATGATCGTTCCAAGCCGATTTCGGCTACAGTGACTGCTATTGGATTTCATTGCGGGAGCTTAGCTGGTCGGCCCGCTCATGTGCCCTTAAGTGACTGCAATAACCAATCTTATTTTGTAAGGTTCGTGCACACAACGCGCACATTTGGATACTATCGCGTCGACGTAATTATTTTGTGTGGATGCAGGGAGGCTACCTGCTAAGTCGGCGAACTTCGGGATAGTCATCGGCGCGTGGCGTTCAAATAAATAAAGGTTCAAAATACAAAATCAATATTTAGTGTTAATTCCGCTAATTGTCAGTTTAATCATGCTGGGATGCAATTTGCACCGCCCTCCCGCCCGCAAAAATGTGCACATGCAAGAAGGACAATATAAAAAACAAATTACATGCGCCAGTACGATACCCAACACGTGTTTCGGTCCTCCACGGACCATTCTCAAGGGCTGCTAACTCGTCGAGTGCTCGAAGGAGACTCATATAAATAAAGGTTAAAAATGACTTATCAATCGTTAAATAGGCTTCCATGAGCACTTGTGACGTCATAAATGGTCCGGAAACGATTTTTAACGTCGAAGCTGATTGAACTATTGATTAAGTATATTTTAACCTTTATTTCGACTTTATTTATTCTTATTATACTTAGGTATAATTAAGAAAAACTTAAAGTAACGTTGCTACAGTTTGAGTGGAATAGAATAGTATATTGCGCATATTTATATTAGTGATAGTAATATTGCGCAAAACAAATTTGAAAAAAGTACACGAAGAAGGTTCCGAATCCGGTCTAAGTTTTTAATAAATTAAAAAAGTAGTAGGTATGTTAAATTCGGCACCATAGAGGTAAAAGTAAATAGGTTTAATGATATTTTGCATTCACAAACTTAGTGCACACGATGTTCTAAATTCAATTTTACTTTAACCTCTAGAGGATAAAAACCACTTTTCCACTCAGATATCGAAGCGCAAAAATAGTCGTTCCGAGAAGGGGTGATGAAAAATAAATTAAACTACTGTAAATTTCAAAAGCTAAGTCTGAATGCTGGCTGGAATTGTCCAACAGCCGTTTTTTAATGAAGTGGAAACTTCTTTTGGCGCGTTAAGCACTTTCCACTTTCTGGACGAACAAAAAGCGTGAAACTCGTGTCATCGTCACCGAACGCTTTCCACGCTACCGTAAGACGGGGTAATGAATAGATAGGTTTTCGATCTTTTGTAACGATTTTTGCAATGTTGTAGAATTGCTAACTATTTTTCTAAGCATATATCTATTGAGTCTTAAGCCAAACTACTGAAATATATTCATTTATATTCTGATAAGTTTATAGTTAATTTAAAAATCTACAAAATATATGTGATTTCTATTTACCTTCAATCAGGGGACAATTGACACGCCTGAGGGGTGATTAGAAAAAGAACCGTAGGGCTGCCTAATTGTAGTTTTTTTAAATTGATTATTGAGTAAGTAAATTATAGTCGAGTAATATAAAATAATATTTATTGAGAATTGAATGATCTGAATTATAATAATAAGAATTATAATAATGTATTAATTATATTATTATATTAATATTATTTTAATTATAATAACGTGTGAACAAAACAAAAAAAAGCCATTTAACTTTAAAATAATATTCTTAATATCACATCAGTTGTTTATTATAAAAATAAAAAAGATATGCTAGCTTAATTGTATCATTGTCATATTTGTGACTTTCCCCGTGGATCTGGTTAATAGTTTTGAGGCATTATTGTACCTGAGAAATAAAACAATTATTAAAGAAAGAAAGAAGATTTAGAATTTCTATCTGACAAAATAAAATATAAAATAAAATTTGGTGAAAACCGCACCAAGTACCTGTATCCTGAACTATGACACATATTTTTTCCGCGCCTATTCTCGGCGTATAACTAATGAGTAAAACGTATACAAAAATTTTAATGAGGAGTATGATGCGCCCTAAATTAAGACGATAACATTTAGAACTTAACTATAGATATGATTATTTTGCAAGAAAATAAACACTAATTATGTCTAATCACCCCTGTTTCGTTACTAATCACCCCTTTGCTGTGTCTATTTACCATATTCGCGTGTCTATTAACCCATCAATCGAACCTCGAAAAATGTAAGAAAATAAGTCTTACGAAATAAAAACCATTTCATATAATAATGCATATTCTTACCTCAATTTATTCAGCAAAATATATTTATAATAAAATAGGCCGTAGTTGAAAACTAAATTTATACCAATAACACCAAAATTCAATTGTTTACGGAAGATCAAACTCACACAAACTTAACCACTTGTTTTGATGTCAACTTTGACGATCAGTTTTGTCCTTTTTTAGCGGTATTGCCACACATAAAACGTTGCCAGACTAAGAAACACAATACCACCAAATTGATAAAGAGTCGGATTTTTTGATGGGGTCACCGAGTTAGCCATATAAAACGTTTGAAATTATACAGAGATTTTTATCTATTCCTCCCGTGAGTTCTATTCACCCCGTTTACGGTACCTGTATACTGTGTACCTATCATACTAATATAATAAAGGCGAAAGTTTGTGAGTGTGTATGTTTGTTACTTCTTCACGTCTAAACGGCTGGAGCGGTTTTATTAAATTTGGTACCTATGGAATTAGCTGACACCCTGGATTAAAACATAGGCTATAATTTGTAAAGTTTAGCGCGGGTAAAACCGCGGGGCACAGCTAGTAATTCATATGCTCTAAAATATGAGCATGATAGTATTTTTTTATATTCCACTTTGTAGATTGATAAGTTCATTTGATTGATTAGTATCAATTGATAAAATATAAATACTGAGGTAATTTTAGTTTGCCTCTTGACAGCGCTTAAACGTCAGAATACCCTAGGTAAGTAAAGGGTGCAGGTATGATTCCTGAGAGGAGGAGTTGACTGGTAAAAATTGTTATTTAACGAAACATCGCACATAACGAATATGCCTATAATATCGAAGGAATCCAGTAGACGTGCATGTTACATGACCATTTGTATAACATCAATATCTAACCCCCAAACTAAGCAAAGCTTGTACTATTACTTTGCTTAGTTTGGGGCTAGGATGATCTGTGTGACAATGTCCCTAGATATTATATTATTATCCTTCTTTTCGTCTACGCGTTCAGTAGATATTGATGTTATACTCTCATGGTTACCAGGCGATGATATACATACTTATATAGATAGATAAATACTTAAATACATAGAAAACATCTATGACTCAGAAACAAATATTCGTGCTCATCACACAAATATTTCCACTTACCGGGATTTGAACCCAGGACCACCAGCTTCGTAGGCAGGAGCACTACCAACTAGGCTACGGTGACCACGGTGAACCAGATAACTGATATACTACTACTACATATACTTTCTTTCAGTCAAAGGTAGGATGAAATCGACCACAGACAGAATAATAGGGTTGCTATTAATCCAACAAAAAGGAGCAGTGTTTCTAAACCCCGACAAAAAGAGCGGCGTTATCAATCTCTAACAAATTACAACATTGCTCTCAACACCCTCAAAATGAAAGGTGTTATCAACCGCTGACACAAGAGCGGAATGTTAACAATCGTAAAATACATGTCCATCGAGTGTATACAATTCACTTCAACTTAAATTACAGAGAAACTAAAGTTAAATTGTACCTATGCACAGCGGCAGAAATGCTTTATATTTTTTTCTTTTGCCTCAGTAAATACTACTAGGAATAGCAAATTAATAACATTGAGAGCATATAGTATTCTGTGGCTTATTATTTTAGGGTGCTAATTAAACAGTTTTCTTTGAAATAGCATTATTCGCTTATAAAATTAACATTGCCATCTAAATTACTTAGTCAGCCATATCCAAATTTAAATGTTTATTTTTAGGTTAAGTTTAATTTGCATTAGTAGTATAGTAAGAAATATTGTTTCTTTTTTGTGTTTAGTATATTTTGTGACTATTTTTCTTTATGAATGTTGTATACATCCGTAGAGATTTAACACCTAGTCTTAAACTCAATAACTTGTCATCTTCAAATGTTTAGTGTTAAGTTGATGATGTATCTATTATAATAAATAAATAAACAGACGTTCGTTAAGAGCGTCTGTTATGGCTGATAATGCAGCATGGTGTAAATTTCACCTAAAATCATCGAGATATATTATCTAGTGCCAAATAAATGTTTTTGTATTTATTATAAAATGACATATTATGTCACCTAAAAAAAAACACAAAGCTTAAAAAAAAATTGGATTTTTGAAAACTTTTCACCAATCTTCACCAACAATAGAGTAGGTATCTAGCGCGCTAGATGGTCACAGTTCTAACCTAACCTAACCCAAATAAATTCCCATTTTAGTAAATTAGGACAAGTTAAGATAATTGCTGATCTTAACTTTACTCTTTCTATAGAATATTTAGTTGACGTTGTAAATAAGACAAATTACTTTATTTGAGGCTATCTCATTTTTCCTGTTGCTTAGTTATAAAATGAGAAGTTCGATCACGTGGCCAATAAAGAAATGTGTGGCTTAACTTATAATTACTCAATATGTTATTATTTGTATGTAATACATAGTCTAAAGAGTCGTATCAAGCAAGTTGAATATATGTAGTAGGTTGTTTTCGAATCGTTGTACACAAAGGTGAGATTTTCCATTAAACCTGTATAATTTTCCTCAGCAGCTGCCAATATTTTAGCCGATACATGCACATAAATCATTCAAAAACATTGTAAGATTCACAGTTTTATTTTCCAATTGTTTTTATTAGTCCGGTCAATGCCATAAACCATTATTTTTTTTTCTGCCAAGGCAGCGGAATTGCATATTTATGCCATCCGCAAAAAGTGACAGCGGGTAGGACTAGCATCGAATAAACCTAACCTGCCGTGGACTTCTTCCGGCTCCTGATGGGGGGAGGCCCGGGAACGCCGGTATGCTGCTCCTGTGCGAGAATAATTTTATAATGTCATAACCTTTTTTCATATAAGTATTAAAAATAAGTTTTTTTTATTATTTAACTAGCGGCCCGGTACGTGCTTCGCTACGCTTTTAAGTATTAGTACAAAATGTTTGTATATGGAAGTATAGAAAGATGTTGATATTACACTTTTTCAAGACTTTTTTTAAATTTTCCATACGTACAAACCTTCCCAGGACTTCCACGAATAATTCAAGACCAAAATTAGCCAAATCGGTAAAGGCGTTGTTGAGTTATAAGATTACAACGAAAGTGGCATTGATTTTTATATATATAGATAAAGTACTAAGTATAGTGCTTTATATGAATTACAATCTTGTCCAGAGACTAATAACTCATTTTATATTAACCTAAACTTCTACATAGACATAATTAATTCTAAGAATCAGTCCACCGACTTTCCTTAGTCATATTTGTTAAGGGGGTTTTAAGAGGGTTAATCATCATACCAGCCGAAAGACGTCCACTGCTGGACAAAGGCCTTCCCCAAGGATCACTACAATAGCCGGTCCTGCTGCGCGTCCAGCGGCATCTCGCGACCCTTGCAAGATCGACCTATTTAGGTATATATACGAAATAAATAAAAATAGTTCATTGAATACACAATGAAGTTATACAATTACAAATAAAGTTTTTGAAGGTACACAATTACCAAGGCCAGCTCAAGCTCGAAATTCATCAATAAGTAGGAATTGTACGAATTCACATATCGATTTAATAATTAGCAGTGCGAGATTCTACTTTCAATTGTTTATATACATAGATAGGTAAATTAGCAGTTCGATATCCTACATTCAAATGTTATACACATTCGAATGTAGATAAATTAGCAGTTCGAGATTGAAATGTTTACAGTGAAACCGATTTTCTTTAAACAACTATAATTACATAAGCATACGTTCATATTCTGTTGTCATCACGGATCCGAAAGTGTTCGGCGCCGCGGCGAGGTTAAACACCTAGATACACGGTCTGTATAAATATGGGTTACCGACAAATTGGTTTCATTACATCTCAGTGGAGGGCACTTAAAGCCGTCGGACTCTGTTGTAGTCATTACAAGATAATTGCTTAGTCATGTTAAAAGCCTACTGGATGGCTTAAACAACTTTGACATTAAAGTTACCACGTAGTTTACGTACGTTTTACGTGAGGATATTTATTTATTTATTTTTCAAATAAATAAATAAATACGTAAGTACCTATGAGTATTAATAACTAGCTGTGCCCCGCGGTTTTACCCGCGTTAAACTTTAAAAATTATCACAGCTACTCCCCCGTACGCGACAGCGTGATAATAATAATAATATCTAGGGACAATATCACACAGATCATCCTAGCCACAAACTAAGCATAGCTTGTACTATGGGTACCAGGCGACGATATACATACTTATATAGATAGATAAATACTTAAATACATAGAAAAACATCCATGACTCAGAAACAAATAATCGTGCTCATCACACAAATATTTGCACTTACCGGGATTCGAACCCAGGACCACCAGCTTCGTAGGCAGGAGCACTACCAACTAGGCTACGGTGACCGCATATGTAGCCTATATGTTGACTTGACCTCTTAGTACCTAATATTCATGCATAATTTTAAGTAAATCCATGGTCTTCGTTCTCATCTTTTTGAGTTTTGCCCGGCAAACATGGTTTATTCCCATTATCCCCCGCATGTCTGCCCCCGAATGGGGGATAGTGGGAATTTTTGTGTCAACATCCCCCGAATTTGGAATCGGGGGAAGTTGGGAAGTACTGTTCCCATCTTCCCCCGAATGTGTGCCCCCGAGTGGGGGAAAATGGGAATGCTTGTGTCATCTTCCCCCGAACTTGAAATCGGGGGAAGATAGGAAGTAAAAGTTGCATTTGTCCCCGAAATATTTTTAACAATTTTTTTGTTTGTGCCACACCACCCAAGTATTGTTTGTTGAAATAAACATGATTTTTATTTATAACAATCCAAATAAATAATAAATTTTATATTACAAATTTCAACTGTAGTTTAGATGAAAGTACATTTTGTCAGTAAATGATCTGGTAAAAAAATTTCGTTTCAATAATTTAGCGCTCCGTAAGCGTAACGAGTGCGCGCGGGATAGATATACAAGAAATATTTATGGCCCATTGACTCAGATTGTTGGCGGTCTCCTGCCCAAAGGTAAATGGCGACGTCCAAAGTTAGGACCAGAACGAAACTCTAAACTGTACATGACCAAGATAGGCCAATTAATATTTCGGGTTACCGGCGCACTCTATTTTATTTTTCGTTTTTTTGTAGAAAGCTATATCCTTCATTCTTGTGGTGAAAGAAAGCCATTGAAAATTTCTAATATTTTAGCTAGATGGTGCGTTGTTTTCCATAACATGTGCGAGAAAGATAGTAAGACCAGAGTGAAACATCCTGTGTCGTGCCGCGACGGGGTGGGGATAGGATTCAACCAGCAGTTACCTGTTTTCTTTAGTTGAGTGAGGTAGTGAATTTTGTGTT
The DNA here is from genome assembly GCA_951640165.1 of Pseudoips prasinana. Classification (NCBI taxonomy): domain Eukaryota; kingdom Metazoa; phylum Arthropoda; class Insecta; order Lepidoptera; family Nolidae; genus Pseudoips; species Pseudoips prasinana. Next base: position 41,875,316 of record OX621234.1, read on the forward strand.
TTTACGACATTGTCGATATACTGTGTGTCATTGATGTCATTTACTGAAATGTAAGTACATACAATGTATTTTATAAGTTTGCTATTACACGGGTTAGGAGTATGTTGCTTGTTATTAAAATTAATGTGTTAATCTACTATATAAAAATAAGTCGGGTTTTCCTTCCTGACGCTATAACTCCAGAACGCACGAACCGATTTCCACGGTTTTGCATTCGTTGGAAAGGTCTCGGGCTCCGTGAGGTTTATAGCAAAGAAAATTTATAAAATTTAACGCGGGTAACACCGCGGGGCAAAGCTAGTTTAGTTATAAAGAAACACCTAAGTATATTGACAAATTTTGAAACAAAAAGTAAGATTACATATTATTTTCAAATGTAACAAGCCATGTACCATGCTTATGGAGTTAAACTTTAGATACGGTGCAAGACATAGCGACATTTAAGTGTGTCCCCCCCCCCCGACCGGCCATGATTGATTTTTATATTATATTTTTAATTTAGCCTGCCCCGCCATGTAGAGATAAATCAAAATGGCGGCTGACTTTGTAAAACATTAAATTCGCTTTCGTATATTATTGTAAATAAGCTGATTTATCTTATTTAGCTGATAGATATTAGAGCATATTGTATATTTTTATATTACTGATTGTGAAACGAAAAAAAATTCGGTACTATTTGTTTTATAAAAAGTTGGAAATATAAATCTTGTTTTATTAATCCCTGTAAAAATACCATGTTTATTTCATTCAAACAATACTTGGGTCGGGTGGCACAAAAAAAATTGTTAAAAATATTTCGCGGACAAATGCTACTTTTACTTCCTGCTAGAGGGCAGGAGACCGCCAACAATCTGAGTCAATGGGCCATAAATATTTCTTGTATATCTATCCCGCTCGCACTCGTTACGCTTACGGAGCGCTAAATTATTGAAACGAAATTTTTTTACCAGATCATTTACTGACAAAATGTACTTTCATCTAAACTACAGTTGAAATTTGTAATATAAAATGCTTATTATTTATTTGGATTGTTATAAATAAAAATCATGTTTATTTCATCAAACAATACTTGGGTGGTGTGGCACAAACAAAAAAATTGTTAAAAATATTTCGGGGACAAATGCAACTTTTACTTCCTATCTTCCCCCGATTTCAAGTTCGGGGGAAGATGACACAAACATTCCCATTTTCCCCCACTCGGGGGCACACATTCGGGGGAAGATGGGAACAGTACTTCCCAACTTCCCCCGATTCCAAATTCGGGGGATGTTGACACAAAAATTCCCATTATCCCCCATTCGGGGGCAGACATGCGGGGGATAATGGGAATAAACCGCAAACATACAGATACATTCTAAAAACTATATCTTTGGCTTCGATATCTATTGGAAATCACGCCTCAAGTATCCTTTAAAAAATTATTCAATGTACAGTTTGGACGTTCCTACGCTTTTATTATAAGTATAGATATACATAAAGTGGAAAGTAATTTTAATCTGTGAACACTTCATTTGACCAACGGGCATCACTAGTCACTCCATGTCATGTCTGAGTTTTAGCGCCAACGCGGAAAACGAGGCATTGAGGCATCACGTCATTTTCAAAAAGTTGTGTTATGGTGGATTTTTAGACATAACACCTTCGACAACGTACACAAGTGGAGGAAAGTGCCATATTGCCGTGAATTGCAATTTTCTGTTGAAACTAAAACTAGGTAAACTAGAAGCCGCTAGTACCTAAAGCTACCTGCCTGCTTTTCTGGGGTAGAACAAGGACTATAACTTGACTGTGACGGACTTTACCTAACATTGACTTAATAAAAAAAATAACGATATTAAAATATAAATACTTCCTACTGAAGATGGCCCATAAGGCCGAAGAAGCCAGAGCCGTAAAACTTAATTTAAAAAAAAAAGTCACAACACTAAAATAATTGAATATAGAACGGCAAATTTAAATAGGTTTATGAATATTCAATGATAATATATTTAAAAAGAGGCTGATTTACTAGCGCGGGCTTCGTGAAGACTCAAAATCGTCCCAATTGGGACGTTTTGTCTTATAATCTATGCCTAGATTAATCATTAGATGCTCAATTGTTTAAATGATAGCTATCTCTTTTATTTACATGCTTATCCTATCTTTTGTACTATTCATTAGTGCAACTTGTCAACATGTGTGCATTATAGGTATGTATATACCAGCGGGACCATATTTGAAATGTCGGGTACTATGAACGTAACGCAGGTATCTTGAATAAAATATCATTGTGAATATTATAAAAAAAATTATAACAAACCAGTAAAGTATAATATTCAACGAATGTCCATTTATTTGTAGTAGTAGAGAAAAAGTTAATGCTATCCGTAGTACCTACCTATCTGAACAAGTAGGTACGAAGTTTGAATACCACTTAACTCGCTTGTTACTTGAGTACCTATTCTATAATGTACAGTAATTGACAGCAAACTACTTGAACCAGAGCTAATAGGTACTGTCGGTGATATCTTGTTTTACTCTGTTTTTAGTTCGGGTTAAATAGTTTTAGCTGCTGTCCTTATAATGCGACCAAAATAGATGGGTATCAGTCGGTACAACATAAGTTTAATTTATTTTGATTTATATTATATTACTAGCCATGCCCCACGGTTTTAACCGCTTTCAAATTTATAAATTATATCCTATGTGTTATTCGGATGTATAGGCTATATTACTACAAAGTTTCGTCAAGATACAAGTAACAAAAATACATTTATAGATTTATATTCATAAACTTTCGCATTTCTAATATAAGAAGGATGTGTACCTCTACCGGTTTTGGCAGTGCACGCCGGAATAGCTCGCAGATGGTAGATTTTTCCTACTTACTTGACACTTATATGTGTTATTGTGATGTACAAGCTATATTATTGCAAAGTTTTATTAAAATCCATTGAGTAGTTTTTACGTAAAAGAGTAACAAATTTCAATCCATCCATCCATACTTACAAACTTTCGTGTTTATAATATTAGTGTGATTATCTGTAGCTAACAGTGTGAACGGTAGGCCAATAAATGAAGACTATTCCTGGTTTCCCGAGAACAGTATACACCGGAATATGGGCTGGCACCCTTCCACCACAGGAATCTGACTGCAGAATCAGCGCTGGGGGGATCGTTGCCGGTACAGGGTAGCACCGGGGTTGGCCAACGTAGACTCGACAGAGAATAACAACGTTTGATAATCGGAGTATCTTCTTTTATTTCTCTTCACATGAGAGTTTCTTATTTACAATTTCTCCTTACCAATGCTGGATCCGGAATTAATTATCCAGGAATTCATCCCGTTTCTGTCCGATTTCTTTGCTCTCGAGGGTCCACCAATCAACGTGAAGCGCCGTTTCCAAAAATACCCATTTTTTATTTTTGGTAAAGCATTTTTATAAGTAACTAGCTGTGCCCCGCGGTGTTACCCGCGTTAAATTTTATAAATTTTCTTTGCTATAAACCTCACGGAGCCCGAGACCTTTCCAATGAATGCAAACCCGTGGAAATCGGTTCGTGCGTTCTGGAGTTATAGCGTCAGGAAGGAAAACCCGACTTAGATTTATTATAAGTAATAATATAGATATACCCTCTGGACTAAAACTATCATTTTTAATATTTTTCCTCAAAGTTCATTTTACAATGACGTCCTAATTTTCCTGGGTGTAAAACAACAATACGATTCAGAATATACATGGGTACTTGACGGGAAATAACCAAGTTATGGCCTCTTTTAAGAAGTGGCACTCGATCAGGTAGTTTCGTAGTTTTAAGGTTACGTAAAAAGAAAATGCTTTATAACTCGATTTACCGACATATGACCCAAACAAACATAATATCGTAGGGCAGCGCATAAACGGGCACATCATGATGTTGGATAGCCCTAGACGAGACTAGGGCTATCCAAAAAAAAACAATCAGCGTAGATATAGCTATAACCAATAAAAGGATATAGGCTAAAAACTCACTTAGGGTACCTAGCTCCGTATCTCATGACCTTGATTATTCTAGGTCTCATTTAAGTCTCAAAATCATAGAACGAACTCTATAGAGTATCTATGTTTCGATACGACCAAGGTCACCTAAATGCCTAGGTATGCCTGGAGAACTAGAAATATTGATTTGGTCATAGCTCCTAGATGCCTGGTATTAGATGAATTAAATTTTTACATGTTATACATATGGGGGAAAGCAATGAAAACAAATAGGGTTTAATTCTATAAAATTTTACTGTAAAAAATAATCAAAATTTCTTTTGCTTATATCTCCTAAAATAACAAAGGTTTACAAAAATATTTATCAAATATCATTAGTTCGTAAGTATAACTACTGTAATTATCCAAAATAAGCATTCGCAATGATCTAATTAAGTTAAGAATGCTAATTAAAGTTGCGAGAAGTTTCCCTGAAATGGCCACTGCAGCGCTACTTGTACCATCGTCATTGTACAAATTATACTTTGAATATTTTCGTGAACGTGATTGGCTGCAGCAGTTTTTGCACCTCCGGTCTTCATTATGCGTTGTCAGCCCTAAGGTGCCTGGGTCCGTCACCAACATTAACGTTGAATATAATATTATTATATGTACATAATATATTGCTCGTTAAGTCTTGGTTTAGAACCGTACAACGTCATCTATGCATTTGGCATGTGAATTAAAGCGCAGCGACATCTTCCTTGGATACGAATAACTTATTGGAAGCTATAGTAGGTCAAAATCGGAACTAGACGCATTGTAGTCGTTATTAATAAATTCTAATAGTTTATTCGTTAGCTGCACAATGAGTGATAGAACTTTTTGATATGAAAAGTTCTTTAGCGGCATTGTGCACTTTTTGGGATGGGTGAAAAATGTAAAAAAAATTCACGTGACCTAATCGAATATAGCTGTCAGCTAAATGCTCGAAGAATATAAAAGACAGAGGGTCTTTTTTAATAACACTGGCAGTTGAAACCCTCACATGACCGCAGCATTTTTGAAATAAAAAGGAACTTCTTTAGCGACGTTGTGCACTTTTTTTTTCTTAATTATAGTGCCACAAACTTATCTGGCCCGGTGGCCAAAAGTAGAACTAAGGACGCCAGTTGGAAATGTCAATCGGCTGTAATGCCCTGAAATTCCTGCCATTGATTGTTTGTTGCGCGTATTTATTTTTCTTTTTGTGGTTTTTAATTGTGAAAAATGCCGAAAGCTTTAAAAAGTGATGCGAGGAACGTTATATTACAAGTATTGAATTATATGAATGAAGAAAAACACCTCCAGGCACCAATTATACCCTTCAATAAGATGTATGAACGCGTAGCTGCTGCTACAGGTTAGTGTTCTCAGCTTCTGAAGAAATACGAAACTCCCCCTCGCACTTTAAATTTAAGTACATATTTTAAAATATTCATTATTTATTAAATTTTTGCTTATTCCATTGTAGGTGCCGGGAAGTGATTTGTAAGAAAACTTGTGAAAGAAAAAGAGCAAGCAGACGCAAAAATTTATAGCAGATCAGAATATTGGTAGATCGAATTCTGAAATGCCTACATTGGTTGCAGAAGCTTTTGATAAAATAACAGTCAATGAATGGCAAAAGCATTGCAATAATGTAAAACATATTGAAAATGAGTATCGAAAAAGGGATGGATACTTAGACGAGCCTTTCATCAATCAATTAGGTAGTGATAGTGAAAGTGAAAGCAGTGATTATGATAATGAAGATATTGAAATGACTTCTGAATTAAAAAAATCCGGTGACATAAGAATACCTGGAGTATCCCCGTTAGAGGACACTCAGCGTACATTTTATGTAAATGATCATAATTATTGTATAAAAGTATTAAGATTTGTAATGACAGTATTTGTTTGCTTTTTAGTGAAGTAATATTTACGTTACAATGTGCATATTATTGTTACCCACTTTATTGCAAAAAGTAGTTGCTAGCAACACTAAATGCGATAACAGCGACGCTGCCAGCGGTCCAGATAAGTTTTCGGAACTGTAAGTATGTTCGATTTTTACAGCCGCCTGCCAAACCAATTATAGTTCTATTTTTTAAATGTATTCCCACCATAGAGAGGCGATGATAGAACCAATTTCTATGAGCCTTTATCGCCCAAAGGTGGGAAGTAGAATCTTCTACTCGCTACTCGGATCCAATAAATACTACTTTCCGAGTATGAGAAATAAAAAAATAGTTTTCACTTCTGTCGGCAGTCCCCAAAGACTGCCCCGCCTTTTTTCTATTCTTGTTAAGAATATGTTTAATATCGGGCGCGCTTTCAATTGGTGCCAACAATAGGTGGCAAACTCCTATATTCCAGTACCTACGAATTCTCAATCCAATATAAGGAATAGAATTGCTGTCCTGCGATCCTCAATTTGCCAAACGGCCAGCAGTTTGGCGTATTTACGTAGAGTTGACAGCTGTCCAAAACCGATCCGCTCATCCATCTCTACGTCAGTATAATCTGTACCCTCTGGCACAGATTTATTTAATTTTTAAGTTCTATTTGTTACTAGCTGGGCCCTGCGGTTTTACTCGCGATCAATTTTATAAATTATCACAGCTCCTCACCCGTAGGTGACAGCGTAATAATATGGAGCCTATATGTTGACCCGACCTCTTAGCAATATTAATGCAAATTGAAGTAAATCCATGAAGTACTTTTTGAGTTCAGCCCGAACATACATACAGACAAACAGAAAAAAAATCTAATAACTTTATTTTTGACTCCGATATCGATAGTAGATCACGTCCCAAAAATCCTTAAAAAACAAAATTCTGTGTGTACTTATGTACACGCGTTAGAAGTTATACTTCTTTGGCGTATGGAAAAAAAATAACTAAAATGCAGTAGTGATTAACGATAAATATTAAAATTAATCAAAAAGATTTTATTTAAATAAAAATACTAGAATATACAACTTGAACATAGTTATCAATTTTCATACCACCTAGAACTAACTTCATGCTGTTAAATTTAGGTGTCAGAGTGCGCGCGCATCGTAAAAATTCACTCTCATCTAGAACTAACTTCATTCTGTTAAATTTAGGTGTCGGTGTGCGCGCGCATCGTAAAAATTCACTCTCATCATTTTTCTCCATCGCGCCAAAAGAAGTATAACTTCGAAAAAATCTAAAAACTATATTTTTGACTCCGATATCGATAGTAGATCACGTCCCAAGTATCCTTTAAAAAAAAATTCAATGTACAATTTGACTTTTCTACGATTTTATTATATGAATAGATAGTCAGATTCGAAGTCAATTTATTAATAACGACGGGTGAAACGTCATGTTAAAACAAAACAAGTAGCAATACTGGAAATGTCTAATGGAAGGACAGTCATTTATATTAATTGGCCCTCATTGTCATTTCCGTGTGTTTCACGCATCCATTGTAAGTATTCTCATAGCAATCGTAGAATTTCTAACTTACCATTAAATTAGGTAACCGTTTCAAATGTAGTTTCAGATGAATTAAATAAGTAAACTCGTAAATAAATTCACACTTAATCTCATAGTAAGTACCTAAGTAAGATATCACAATTTTGAAAGTTAGTAGTTAGTAGGTACCTACTAGTTGAGATAATTATTATTATTATTTACGAAATTCAACCATTAAGGTTCTATTATCAAAGACAAATAATATTAATCGACGCCAGCACGTCCAGCTACCCCAATCTGTCAAATCTATAAAAGAAATTTGACAGATTGGGGTAGCTGGATGTGCTGGCTGTACCTATTCGATACCTATAATAGTACTAAGTACCTATAACATACAGAATTTGGCATTGTGCCACTGCAGTGGAAATTTTCACGCTAATATTTGTGCCAAACCTGGTTTCAAAGGTTCTTCAACCAGACTGAAGAGGAGTAGAGCACATTGTAATTTGGTGAAAACAGTACCCAAAACGGACTACAAAACAAATCATTTAGGGTCTGTCCATTTTAATTCAAAGCAATTTTTGAGCAAATGTACTGTCAGTCACAAAAATCTTTTACAAAAATAATCCTAATCCTAACTAATATTATAAATGCGAAAGTAACTCTGTCTGTCTGTCTGTCTGTTACTCTTTCACGCCAAAAGTACTGGACGGTTTTGAATGAATTTTGGTATACAGATGGTCTAGACCCTGAGAAAGAACATAGGCTAATTTTTATAGTTAGGATAACACATAGGCCATATTTTATAAAGTTTAACGCGGCTAAAACCGCGGGGCACAGCTAGTAAATAATCTTAATATCTAGGGACAATGTCACACAGATCATCCTAACCCCAAACTAAGCAATGCTTGTACTATGGGTACCAGGCGACGATAAATGTCTATTGGTTGTAATAATAAAATAGTGAAAAAGCACCGAAATAAAAAGAAATTAAATTATACGAATCACAAGTGCCTCGACCACTGGGTGCGTAAGCGTAACCGTATCATTTTGCGGCTACTTATGGATGCCACGCCATGCACTCAACTCAAGAAAACAGTAACCGGGAAATGCGACTAACCACTAAGTCTTTTCTTGCCATACTCAGAAATATAGCGTAACTTAAGAGAGGCCCGACTGGTGAAGTACCTCCACCTTACAGAAGACATTCCTTAATAATAACATTAATGTTGTGTTTCTAGGTGTGAGTAAGGTCGCCAGAGCTCATCGGGGGTAGGTTTACCATATATAAATAGAGGGTTGCCTGTCTATGGTACCTAAAATGCCTGAATTTTCAGAAAAATGCCTCTCTGAAGCAAAACGCTGTAGGTAATAAGTTAAAGCCAACAGATAATAATAAAGAAGGATATTATTATTACTCATATTTGTCAGAGGACATTATTTTTTTATAGTTCTTTCTATTCTCATATAAAAACGTAAAAATCTTCACAAGATACAGTTTTGGAGTTTTCTTGTGTAATCAATATTGCTTTTACTGATTCAATTGTCCGCCGATTTCTGTCTCTACTCCACTGGGCGTTGACGAGAGCCTGTGAAAATGCCTGTCTCAGACCAATGCCAGCCGCACGCCTGTATAGACCTCAAAATACCTGTCAAATGCGGCTAACGCCTGCCATATTGTAACCCTAATCGGGGGGCAACACTTGTTTGCTCACTTAAAGGCATAAAAACAACTTAGATATTCATACATTTAAATGACTATATTACTACGCCATATAACTATCCACCGTTACTTACTGTACAGACAAATCATTATAATGACTAAGCAATTATTTTTTAACTCGGTGTTGTGTTAAGTCTTTCAATGCTTCACCGGACATCAGAAACTATCATGGGCTCCAGCCGTCGAGCAATAAGTACTATTTCTTCGTTTTTTTTGTATTTTATGTTATTTCGCCGGCTTTAAAATTAGAGATTTAGATTTTATGGTTTTATTAGTCATTTTTAATGAACTTGAAATATTTGATTTATTATTTAAGTCTCTTTAGCATTAGGAAGGACGGAGGGACTGTGTCGCACCAAAGGATTACTTTTACACCCTTGTTCCCCCCTAAAAACATGGCCTATCTATACATTATTTAGCTAAAAAATCATAGTTACTCTTTTATGGGGCAGTGTAGTGTATACGCTTCTACAACAAATTTCCCAATCTTTCTCAATCAAGGAATTTTTAAAGAAAAATTAGGTAAAGCCAAATTGCATATTACCTACATTTGCCACCGCTGATCCTGGCTTAGAAGAGTTATAATGATAATATAATATAATATCTGGGGACAATGTCACACAGATCATCCTAGCCCCAAACTAAGCAAAGCTTGTACTATGGGTACCAGGCGAAGATATACATACTTATATAGATAGATAAATACTTATATACATAGAAAACAGCCATGACTCAGAAACAAATATTCCTGCTCATCACACAAATATTTGTACTTACCGGGATTCGAACCCAGGACCACCAGCTTCGTAGGCAGGATCACTACCAACTAGGCTACGGTGTTGGTGGAGTTGCATTGCAGTGGTGGGTAAAAGGGAGGGACTAGTCCCGATTTAAAACAATTCCATATTACAAAGTATCGAGCATATTAATGGTTAAATTGCTTCGAAATAAGTTTATGTAATTCAACGCATTTAGATAGTTAAACTGTAATCACGACTTTATTAAAGAAGCATTCCTACTGAGTTTTTCTGCAATGATTCTCAGTAGTTGCGCCGACAAATTGCACAACATGGTAGGGTAAAAAAAGTTGAATATTTGAAAAAAAAAATATTTTTAGTGTATAAAATATATTATTTTATTTTATTTAGTAAATTTAAAATATATTATTTTATTTTATTTAGTAACGTAGAAAAATGTAACAATTACTGGCTGTCCTTAAGACAGCCAGTAATTGTTACATTTTTCTTAATACTAATATGAATAATACAATAACACAGATCCTAATGCACAATTTTTAAAGGCGTCACCGCATTCAGTTATTATTATAATATATGACTGTGACAATAAAGTAAATCCCCGTACCAACATAAATATCAAGAAATATCCCAGTGAGGATATATGTACAGACGCCAGCACATCAAGCTACCCTATTCTGTCAAATTACTTTTATAGATTTTCAACTTTATCACATAAGCATAAGGTTCAATTTGAGAGATTGGGGTAGCTTGTAGTGCTGGCGTCTGTACCTACATGTTAGCTTATGACGTTGTGCTATATAAAATAATATATAATACACAAGCAAATTATGGTTCTATATAATAATGTATTCTACAAGTTTTGCAGTTTTATGAAATAAATATTACACATTATTAAATGCCCAGGTTCTATTGGGAGAGTAAGCAACCAATTTTAGCGCCACTGCGGAATATTATTGGTACTTTTACGGAAACAAAATGTTATGTTAGATTTAACCGAGCCCCATACCTAATTAGTTCTAACGATATTCACAGTGGAGCTAGTGAACGCGAATAGACGACTATTATTAAAGACAGATGTTGCCGTAAGATGTCACGTTTGACAAAAAATATGATGCAGTGTAGTGCGTGAGTGCGTGTTCTAACGTTGCTCGTAAGTATCTCCGTTTGCATAGAAAACACGCACAGTCCAACACACAGAACATGCATCTGCATGAACGCGCGTGGATGCATTTTCAGCCGGTTGTACTATGCGTGTTTTCTATACAAACGGAGATACTTACAAGCAACGTTAGAACACGCACTCACGCACTACGCTGCATCATGCGGGGCAGCATGCCAATCGCCTTATTGTTAATGAGTTAGGTTGTTAGTTGTTTTGCTGTGTTATTTCTTCCCAACATAATAATAATAATATCCTGGACATTATTTACACACGGCCATCTGATCACAAACTAAGCAGAGCTTGTACCATGGAAACCAGATAACTGATATACTACATATACCTACTACTTTTCTATAACTATACTCTGTGGTTGCTTTTTAACAAACGTTTGGAGGAGATTGAAAACTGATTTTTGCCAACCGAATCTTTATTGCTGTCGATAGTGACAGTTGGTGCAGGACTAAGATCACGGAGTACACACGTACTTAGGGTCCCCGCGACAAGCACTGTGTGAAAGTCCCAACGTACTCGGTACACGTCCTATTGTGTACGGAACAATTGGCACTGTTTAGTTGCGCTGATCACTTGCACTTTTTCAACGATAGCTTCTTCCTCTTGATTCGCCTTCAATTTCACTTGAACTAAAAGTCACTTCTCGTTTCGCTATACTGCTTATTTACCTACACCTAAATTATTTTTGTTCTAGAACCTTTACCAAAATTAAAATACTGCAAACCTTTCCTTTCTCTTTCTTTTCTATCAGAAAATTCTCATCAACACTTTCATTTCACGCTCGAACCATATAATGTCAATTTTGCATTAAGAATTTTGTATGTATTTTTCATCAGCTATCCTTTTTTCTTTTAATAGTTTAGGGACATTATTCACACATAGCTATTTAATCCGTAACTAAGCAGAGCTTGTAGGTACTATGGAAACTGATTTACTAGGTACGTATACTACTACTTTTTTTTGTAAATCCATACTTTTATATTACAAATAGACTCCGGACAAACAGACATCTTCAATGCACACAAATATCTGTCCTGGTCCTGGGGACGATCGAACCCACGACCTGTGGCGTGAAAGACAAATCTTATCTACCAACCACGCCAACCGGCCCGTCGAATGATATGGATGCGAAGATTCTGAGTTTATTTATAAATTTAACTAACTAATACTTACTGTCGCCATTTGCATAAATTCTTTCTGGACGTTCGCGAACGATTAAATAAACTTGCCTAATCATAGATGACTGTGTGACACAATTTCTTACTGGATACTGAAGTAAATTGCTTATTTCCAAATGATTACCTTCCCCAATCTGTCTTTGCTTAACTTCCTTTTTGCGACTATGAACAAACTGTTCACCAATACTTTAGGAGTGTGCTCTCTGGCATAAGAAGCATGATGTTATATTAAACTAGCTGTGCCCCGCAGTTTTACCCGCGTTAAACTTTATATATTATAGTTAATCCAGGGTGTTAGCTAACTCCATACCAAATTTTATTAAAATCGCTCCAGCCGTTTAGACGTGAAGAAGTAACAAACATACACTCAAAGACTCACAAACTTTATAATATTAGTGTGATATCTTACAATCGATGTCAGGAGTATTTTACTATCGTGTATCGTTATTAGATCTTTAATCGTTTAACGTCCTGTACACCGTACCGACTTTTTATTTTTTAAGTTTTTTTTTGTTCAATGGATGCGGGAGAGGGACACATGAAGTTAAGGAGAGCTCACGAAAAGAAATATGACTATACGTATAATATTATCACAATATAGTTTATTAACGCAAAAAAATTGAAATAGATAGAAATTTCCAGTCGTGGCGTTCTGTTGGCAGCAATGAAGTTGTTCCAGTGAGTTTGCAAGTCTGCGTGTACAGCGAGTGGGGCAAAAGTGGGCAACGACCTGGAAATAGAATAATTTGTAATAAACCATAATATTATTTTATTTATTAATTATTATAAATTCATACCGCTTAAGTTATTAAAACCTAAGTACCTATGTCATCATCAGTCGCTTAGTTTTTTTTTCACTCAATAGTTTTATAATACCCCCTTACGGTGCCACTTGCGTAGGTAATACTATAGTCTTTTCGCCATAAGTTAATTTTTTTCCGTGGCACGCATACTACTTTAGACAAATGAAAAAAAAATGAAAAAAAATGAAAAAATGTTTTATTTGTTATACAAGTAAATTTAACAACTAGTGATTGGAGTCTCCTTTTAAGCAAAAAAAAGCCTGTGTTAGGAGACTCCGCTCTTCCAAAACTTAAAATATTAACATAGAATACTTGTTTTAAATGTTATAATGACAGGCGATTTAAAAAAAAAAAAAAAGAGAAAATTAAAACTAGACAAGAAGCATGCAAATGTGTGAGTGAGAGTAGGGGTGTGTGAATGTGAGTATGAGGGTGTGTGAATGGGACTATGACTATGAAGGTGTGAGAATGGGGGTGTGTGAGTGTGAATACTAAGGAGTGTTACTGTGAGTATAAAGGTGTGTAAATGTGAATTTGAATGTTGAATGTGAGCATCTGTGTGTATGAAAGTTAAGTGATTGCGTGGGTTTGTTAAATTTAATACAGAGTGAGTGTAAGTGGCAATGAATGAATCAGACTGTATACGACAAGTACGGAAGATTAAGTGTAAGGTTATATTTTATTCCAGTAGCTTCTCCGTGTCATCATAAGTAAGTGGTTTTATCCAATTACTTACTATTTTTTTACTGTCAGTTAATCGTTTATTGTATATGTAGATCTCTTTGTTTACTCGATTGTAAAGCTGAGCTGAGCGTTTGTCGTATTGAATACGGGCGAGCTTGGTTTTAGTTTTAGGAACTTCAGCTATTATATCCTTTCTTCTTTTCAAGGTTAAGCTGGGATCAAAATTAAGAGTTTTATGTTTCCTGAGAATAGTTTTAATTATATATAGTTTGCGAACAGAGTGTAAATTACTTATTTGATAAAGACTTTGTGTAGGGTATCTTAGGTTTTTGAAGTACATTAATTTTATTAGAGCCCGTTGTCCCCGCTCCAGGTCTATGAATTTAGTCTTAGCCGCTCCACCCCAAACGGGGATGCAATATACTAAGACAGACTGGACTATAGCTATGTATATTTCATTGAGTAGATTTCTGGGTTTATTTGTGTTAGCGGTTATTTTATTTGGCACAATATGCCTTAAATTTTTGAGTATCCAACTCAGTTTTCTAATTCTGTTGGTAACTTGTTCCAGATGGGAGTACCAAGATAATCTTTGGTCAACAACAATACCAAGATATTTGGTCTGAGAAACTTTGACTAATGTTGGACATAGGCAGTTAATTGGATTGTCACACTCGTGTACCTTTATAATAAAGTCGGGGTTTGGTTGTGTCCTGTGTGATATGCTAAAACATATGTAATTTGTTTTAGCTGTGTTAAGTGTAAGTAAGTTATTTGAGAGCCATTTAGCAATTTGAGTCATACCAGCTTCAGCACTTCCAGCAACATCGTCCCAAGACTTCCCAGAAAACACTACTGCAGTATCGTCAGCGTAGGAAAAAACTCTAGCGTTATTTATTTTAAGGTTGCAGAGGTCATTGATATAAAGTAGGAATAATGTAGGGCCTAGCACACTGCCCTGAGGCACACCGAAAGTGACTTTTGCATCGTCACTAACGTATTCTCCTACCTTAACTCTTTGTTTCCGGTTCGAGAGGTAGTCGGTAAACATTTTAAGTGGAATTCCTCTTATACCTGACGCTTCTAATTTGTTCAAGAGGACAGGAACAGAGACGGTGTCAAACGCTTTTTTTAGGTCCAGAAAAACCGTCAGACATTTGTTACCGCTATCCAGGTTACCAGCCACTAGGGAGCTAAGAGCAGTAAACAAATAAAGATAAACTGGCAAAAAAATTAAAAATGAAATGATAAAAAAAATATTGCCTTTCGTAAATTACTAAGTAAATTATTGTAGATATAATTAACTGTTGATAAATTAAGTAAATAAAATAAAAAAGTATAAATCTTAAAAATGTGTAATGCGTTGAACGGAACGTCGGCCAATAGAGATTGACACTAATCCGATTCCATTTTCTTTGCCAACTGAATCGATATTATAAAATATCGATTATATTTCGTTAGGTCACGTCACTACAATTGTCAGACAAGAACTGTCAGGGAACTCATTTTTAAGGCGAAAAGACTTTAGTGCCGTTGCGTACTCGAGCTCTAGTCTAGTCACAGTATAGCAACTGCTGACTCCACTACTTTGTAGTGTGTTAACTAAAACTTATGTTAGCTGAAGGCAAAGGTGGGAACTCTGCACTGTTATAGTTTTTGTTGTAAGTTCGTTGTCTGACACGCCTTGCTTCTCTTATAATTTGGTCACTACCGCATTTATCACGGGGAGTGTTCAGAGGAATTGTTCGAGCTTATACCTGCCGCCACATTCCGCCACAGTGCCTCTCGTCAAAAGTGGAAATTTCATCCTTATCACCCGGATCAATGGTCATCTACCACCGTGCGTTTCACGAGAAACTTTTTGCCGCGCACTACCGCTCTGTGGAATAAATTAGCTGCGGAGGTATTTCCGATCCGGTATGACATGGCAACCTTCAAGAAGCGAGCCTATTCTTTTCTTAAAGGCTGGCATCGCACTTGCGGCTCCTCTGGTGTTGCGAGTGTCCATGGGCGGCGGTGATCACTTACCATTAAGGGACCCACTTGCTCATTTGACATCATAATTTTATAAAAAAAAAAGCTTTGCGTTGCGACTTGCGAGCGCTGTCACTTGTGTGATCCTAACGCTGCAGTCAGCTTGTGGTCTTACACACTAAGTACTACTAAACTACTTTAGTACTTTTAGCTATACCTTCCGGTAACCGAGGGGTATGCAGAATGTTCTACATTGCCAACCTCCTTGCGTAAGCGCCGTGACTCGTGCGATCCTAGGGCTGCCGTCAGTTCGCGCTCTGCCACGCTTAGGCCCGTCGTTTGCGCAACTGTAACAACTAACACCACAAAACATCATCTTTATGGTACCGTTCATTTTAAAATAGAAGGACCAAGTTTTAGGGTCATTAGGAATGTTATAATTCAGGAATATTTGGCTAAAGAAACAGATGTCACTTTTTACAGGTGACATTAGTGTGCAGGTGGACTTTTACCTCTTCGTAAATGCTTTCAGTCATAAGGTATTATTGAAGCGTGCTTGAAAGGAGCCTCCCCGAGTGACGTATTAATAAATTTGTACGTTCGGCGTACCCTCGTCAACAGTTAGCGAGTCCCTACGCTAACTGGCTGAACCTTCCACCACGATGGCAAATTATAATTCCACCCCATTGAAAGTCTCTAAAAAAAGACTAAGACTCTCTATAAAAAAGGCATATCAAATTAGTTCCCCAAAAAATAGTATTATAAACCAATGCACATTTGCAAATGCATCTGGAACTAAATTAACTAATTTTATCTAATTGAATGCATTTGCGAGCATAACACTAGAGCCGTGGAGTTATGTTTAGTATAGCCTTTGCTTATACTTATTACCGTAGTCAGAGAGCTGTCCTTTTTGGGTCCGGTCTGGAGATAATAATATAAAGGATAGCCTTGCAATGTGCCTGCGGTACAGATTGTAAGGCCATCCTCAATATTCTCTTGTCTCAGGAAAGTTAAGGATGGTTCATACATTAATAAGCAAGTTAGTAGTTTGCCTAGTTAGTAGAACGTGACCCTCAAATATTAGTCAGGTTCTAATCAGTTTAACTGGGACCTGAAAAATTTCGACAAAGTTTCTCTGCCAAATGAGCAATTGACAAAATGTTTCCTTTAAAAGCTTTTCGCAGACAAAATCTTTCTACCACGAATGAATCGTTAACAGAACGTTCATAAGTGAATAAACGAGTCCAGATTATTTTAATAGCCTAAAATGTACCTATTATTATGCTACCAGAATAGTAGGTTAGGCTAGGTTAAAACTGCGACTGTTTCAGCAAGAACTTGCTACCAGCGTATAAGGTACACTTGGGTTAAAACTGCGACCTCGCCAGAAGTGTCAAGGTTCTGTAGTCGATTCAAACCGTTTAACGACATATCGTGAGAACGGACACAGACAGAACAGAACAGAGGAGGACACGGACACACGACATAATATATTGGCTATAGTATGTACCTACATTCCGTGCATCTGTGTGAAATATTTTCTTTGAAATAACAATAGCAGATAAATAAAGGATAATACATACTAGGTACTTTATCCCAAAGAAAAAAACCTATTTCATAAGATAACATTTTAAATAAGCATACAAGAAATGTAAGACATTTTACTGTTTATTTCTAAATAACATTTACAAAAGCACTATTACAATAAAAGGATATACATACATATAATGAGAACGATTTATATTAGTATGGACTGTATTTTAATAAAACGCAAACTATAGTAATTAACGTCATGGCGCTCGGTGAATTAAGTTTAGTGGAAGTGTTCTCGAGAAGAGACACATCGATATAATCACAGACCATAGAGTCCCAGTTGTCAGTTAGATCCCGCATGTTCTTGGCCTCTGAGACCAGTTTATGACGCATCAACCTTTTAACTTTCTCAAGCCGTTCAGGTGTATCTTCTGAAATGTCGTGCAAACGCATCCATGGAAGCTGACTACTTGGCGGCACCACCATAACAACAGTTGCTAAACGTTTAGTAACTTGAAGCAGAACCGGTGGCTTTTTCGTAGGTAAAGGAGCCAATTCTTCCTTCCGCTGGGCCTTCTTCAGTATCGACATCCTCGATTGCTCTGCGAGTGATAATTGTGTGTCCTTCGAATCAGTACTACTTTCCCTAATTGGCGACGTCCAAACGAATGTGCTCACAGGAGTAGTTGATGTAGAAATGGGAGTAATTCTGGTAGTAGGAGTTGTAGAACTGGGAGTACTGGTAGTGGTGGACGTAACGCTGGTGCTGAAACTGGTGACGAACGGCCGCACGGAAGCGTCTTCCTCCTCGTCGTAGTCAGCCATCTTCCGCCGGTTTGTCCACAGCTTTTGGAACCACTTCGTTTTTGTCGGCGTAGCTTGAACTGAGCAAATAGCCTTTTGTTAGCTTTCCAATCTTCGACGCATTTAAATAATATCTTCATTCACTAATACACGATGAAAGCGTATGGACAAATCCGTTTAAATGCCATCAATTAAATATTAAAGATACATTAAGTACCTCCCTTGTATTAGTAAACAGTTGAATGTGATGGAGCATTCAAAAACATTTACTAATACTCTTAAGACCACGTATCTAAATATCTTCATCGACATTGATAATTTAGGGCTACCTATTAGACTAACATGCGAATAACTTAATGATGATAAAGACGGTAGTTGAAAATTAGTAAGAAACTAGTAAATTACCTGTAGATCGACGCAAGAGTGACGGAAGTTTACTTTTGATGTTCTGAGCCCTCTTCATGGTGTAGTAGTTATCGTATTCATCTTCTTCTTTTGGTTTGTGTTTTCTTACTTTTGGCTCGTTAATGTCATCATCATCTCTAGCAGTAGGTCGGTATCGTTCTCGTATATGTGTTTCGGGTCGTTTGTTGCGAGCTGATCCACGCCTTGGACCCTCCCGATCACGTCCTGGTGTTTCTAGTTCTAGGATGTCCTGTTCTGGGATATTGTGGCCCAATAAATCACTTTCACTTTCCCGCATATTGAATTCCGCGATATCACGACCTACGGTAGTGTAGCTTAAGCCATGTTCCAGGTTTTCATCTGCGGGCATTGGAACTATTTCTTTATTTACCTCTCCTTTCAACCGCCTCTCAATCTGCATATCATCGTCTTCATAAGCGTCTATATCTCCTGCATTTGAACGTGACCTTATACTCTCTAAGTCTGAATCAATGTTTTTTCGTGGCCTATGTTGATCTCGAGTTTTTCTGCTCTTTGTCCGCCTAGCAATATCATCACTATCATAATTTAGTTTATGCTTATTATCTGGAAAATCTTTATTTATGTAATCTTTTCTATCTATATTATTTAAATCTTTACTATTTCGACTATATTTTTTCGAACGTCTAGATGATAGCCCATCATCACTTTCAAAATCTGCTTTATGTCGCGTCCTGTGCTTAAGGTGGCGGGGAAACGTAGGTGTCTCATCATCCTCCTGTTCATACTTTTTGGCATCTACGCCGACTTCTAAGGGTCGAACCAGTCCTTTTTGCTTCCTGACACGCTTTTGCCACCAATCTGGGTCGTCAGATTCTTTTATCGCTTGTTCAGTTTTAGCTGGAAATATATATGATTAATTAATAACTTAATGAAAATGGCCTGTTGGTTGTGGTCAGAGACTGCTAAGCCAGATGCCATTCGATCCCCACCCAGGGTATTTTTACCGTGTCTGAGTGTAATTTATCTATTATGTATGTATTTAGAAATATATTAAGTATGTATATCAGTTGCCTGGTTGTCATATAACATGCTCTGCTTAGTTTGGGATTAGATGGCAGTGTGTTCTTTTGGTGTCGTATGGTAGAAAATATCCTGTATACAATACCAAACTCTGACTGAAATAAGCAAAAAAGGGAAAAAATTTGAATAAAAAAAAAATGTGTATCAAGACACTGATGTGTAAAATAATGAAATAATATAATATAAAAAAAGAAGTACTAACCGGGTCCTTCCTCATATTTGTAGTCTAGCGATGCGGATGCATCAGGCGAGTGTCCCTGGTAGTCATCCGCCTGCGAAGCGTCTCGGGGGCCGTCATATTCATTGAGGCTGCCGTACTGGGGCATGCGTGCGTCTGAATAGTCACTGTAACGCGTCGCTACAGCCACAGTCGCGCACCACACAAGGAACAACGTGCGTGCCATCACCGTGCTACTGGCCTACTATTACTTCTTTCCTCCCTCTGTATATTTACCAGTCACTGGTCCATTCACCTCGTATGCGCCGATTTTGCGGCATATTTTTGCAAATGAAACTACAAATTTGACATTGAAAGATTTTGTTGTAAGTTTTGTAACTGGTCTGTTGACAAGTCTAATTATGATAGTTAAATTTTATCACCAGCCTGAAGAGTTTAGTAGATAAAAAAGAACTCCTACCAGTCTTTTACCAATCTAATTGACAGAAGCTGAACTTCAAGGGTTACTAATAATACTAATACTAATAAGAATATTGGATGAAATAGTTAACAGTTAAAACTCAACCTCATTTTAAAGAACTAGAAATAAAATGAGGCTGATAAAAATGTAAAAAAGGAAACATTAGGAATCTGTCAATATTATGTTATGTTTTGTCAACAAATTAATATTATGACATAGGTTCATAAAGTCAAAATTATAAAAACCATGTAATAAAATTTAAACATATTTTTTATAAAATAACGCCATCTTTTCTTTCCTTCGCTATGATGACATGATAAAACACAAGTAGTCTACATATTTCTATTATGGGTGACAAAAAAAAGGCCGATGAGGTGGTAAAGACTGTACTGACAAAACTCAATGATGCTAAAAAAGCTGACAAGGAGGAGGATTGTGAATGCTATGCTGAGGCCCACACAAAGAAGACATGCCCTCCAGTGCGCAAAGTAACACATCCACTGGTAAGCCTTGCTTCTGTCTTCGATGCTTAGCAACTGCTATCAGAGACTTGTCTCCAAGAAGTCTCAAAGTACCATAAAAGCCAAATATTAAGGTATAAAATTACTTGGGATTGAGATCTCCGTTAAGAATGTTGCATATACGACTATGATATAATTCACTTAAAGCGACATTTAATTAAATAATAAAGGATTCTTACTGAGTTTTAGCAGAATATCTCAGTAGCTTCTACGTCAAGCACTGCATGGCATGGTAAAAAAGACAATTTAATATAAAAATAACATTGAAATACAATGAATTAAAGAGTTGAAATAGGTCTCTTTAAATCCATCGCTTTTGTTTATTGGTTGACTGCATCTATAAGTTTTGTTTAACTGCTACTAAACAGACACTGATACAATTTCCTTTTTTATTAAAACTTGCCTATCAAACCAAAACCTATTAATACATACATAGACTCACGCCTGTTTCCCAGAGGTGTAGGCAGAGACAATGGACTCCCATCTGTCACGATCCTTGAAAGAAGATTGACAAAAGAACGAACGAAAGCCTCTGTGAATGGTATAACCGGAAGAGGAAGACCTTGTAGAACTTTCTCTGGCCAAATTGGAGACGTTCTCAAGAAAGGCCAGGTCAGAAGTACCATTAACTGGCGAGCATGTATTAATAAAAACAAGGAAACAAAATGTTGCATTGTATTCTTAGACTCGTTTCCTGCAATAGCGCATTTCTTTTATGTTTTTTTTTTATGTAGTATATTAACACTTTCCTTAATTGACTGATGATCACGTGTGTCGTTCTTTTGCAGCGTTACTACGAGTTCACCCAGGAGGAGATTAGAGCACTGGAAGAGTGCGACCATGAGAGCTTCTATCAGCGCTGCGTACCACTCAGCACCGTCCTCGCTACTGCCACTTACATGGCCGTTAAATCTGGTAAGATCATTTCACTATTTACCTTTTCAAGCTTGACCACCACACGTTTACCATTGTCATGGAAGATGGAGGTGATGGGGGAACAACGGAGGTTACTTTTTGTACAAATATATTTATTATTTCCTATATATTCCTATTTATGTGTTACGTTATGCTGATTACCCGGAATCTTAAGTTACGTAGCAACAAGAGAATGACAGCAGGTATTGTATTTACACAAACAATGTTAATAGCAATAGCTTGCTATATAAGCCCATAGAGCGTTACCTGCTCCATTTATATCTAGAAAAAGATGAGCACGATGGAAGAGAACAATTTCTTTACATTTCGCATCGAAAATGACTGATGTACAGGAGTTTCACGAACGCGACAGACACACACCGGTAAGGCCACCATGAAAGCTTTCATAGAAGTGAGATTTAATATAATGTTGTTGGCGGCGGCACTGTTTCAGTCTTGCACTACTACTTGTCTATTTTATTATTTTTTATTTTTTCTGTGACGTTCCTTCAGCTTTCTTGCTTCTATGAATGTTTTCTTGTTCTAGGGTACTTGAAGAGGAACCCCCATTTCGGCGTCTATCCCAAGTTGGGTGTAGCAGTTTTTCTGGGTTATGTTATTGGACGGTTCTCTTACATGTGGAATTGCGACACAAAGTTGCGGAGTTTGCCAGACCCCAGCTATCTCGGGAAAATCATGAGAAAATATTATGAAGATAAGAATAAATCGCCGAAGTAACTTCATATATAAAACGATGACTATGATTACAGTTATGTTAGCTACTTACTGACAAGGTAAAGAGACTATACTTACATTATATTGCATCAATCTACAATTACCTCCTAAGAATAGATTTAATATTTTAGTAAAACTATACAGAAAATACTTCACCTGACCGCGGAGGTGTTCGACAATTCTTAAACGTAGATTTAGTCCTATTGCGCTATAAAATGCATCGCTAGAGAGTCGTCTTACATTCTATTGCATCAATCTACAATTACCTCCGAAGAATAGATTTAATATTTTAGTAAAACTATACAGAAAATACTTCACCAGATGACCGCGGAGGTGTTCGACAATTCTTAAACGTAGATTTAGTCCTATTGCGCTATAAAATGCATCGCTAGAGAGTCGTCTTACATTCTATTGCATCAATCTACAATTACCTCCGAAGAATAGATTTAATATTTTAGTAAAACTATACAGAAAGTACTTCACCTGACCGCGGAGGTGTTCGACAATTGACAACATTTCAAAACTGGCACCACCTTAAAACAAAAATACCATTTCTTTATTTTTCTATCCTGAGTTCAAATATATTTTTTTCATATTTTTTTATTACTTCATTTCTGAGGAAAAAAACAAAAACTAAAATAGGTGTGATGACGTCACTTATACGGCGGACGAGGTAGTTTCCTTTACCTAAGCATTCCAATGCTTTAAACGAGAACATTAATGACAAACAAGACATGTCAAATGTCACTCACGGTTTTAAATTACGAAACTTTCATGGTGACTTAATGAAACATATTAATTTAATATTGACGATTTTAATTTAATTTGAAATTGAAAACATTAAACAACCGTAAACAAGTTTAGACGCCAAAGAGTTTGACAAGACAGTGATTTTTTTGACGGGTTACATTAAAGCAAAGATCGATGGCTATTCCACCGTATGTATGACGTCATTTGCCGCTTACGTCTTTTTAGAATACATCGAATTTCAAATTTGAAATTATGAATGAAAAGTTCATAATTTCGCAAAAAGGAAAAATATGGGTGCCCTCGTTTTGGATTTACTTTTAAATAACGCAATAATACATGCCAGTTAAAATTTGAAATGTTGTCAATTCTTAAACGTAGATTTAGTCCTATTGCGCTATAAAATGCATCGCTAGAGAGTCGTCTTACATTCTATTGCATCAATCTACAATTACCTCCGAAGAATAGATTTAATATTTTAGTAAAACTATACAGAAAATACTTCACCAGATGACCGCGGAGGTATTCGACAATTCTTAAACGTAGATTTAGTCCTATTGAGCTATAAAATGCATCGCTAGAGAGTCGTCTTCGTCGACTTGAAGGTAAAGTTCTCTATCTCCTGTTGATTTAAAAACGATGGCCCGAGTAAGGGACATAGATGTAAATAAATTTGTTGCTTAGTCGTGAACCATACAAAACCAAATCTTTTGTTTGTGCTGAAATATTGAAGCTTTTTAAAAGATAATAATACTAAATACGAGTCAAATCTTGCTCTAAAAACATCCACATGTGTAACTGTGGACTTATCGACATTACCCGTATAAGAAACTAGACATGGACCATAAAAAACCGAACCGTTTGCTTGTGATAGAGTATTGATCATTTTTAAAAGACTGGTAAATGCGAAACAGATCATGTTTTAACTGTAACTGTGGATATATACATTTGGCTTCATCCAGATATTGATATTGCAAGGTCAAATCTTGTCGGTGGTCTAATATTGCCATTCCAAGATGAATATTTAAATACTATCTACTTACAATGTATTTTTACGTACGTGGTGACAATAGTTTAAAATGTCACATAACTTTTATACTTAGTAAACAAACAATTCGGGTAAGTAAAGTTCGGGCATATGAGTCTTATTGGTTAGGTACCTATATATTTTTTTAGGCAAACAATAGACAAACGTGGGAAGCTTTTATGATTCCTATAAGTAATTTTTTTTACGTTTTATAAGCAAATTATGCTGATTTTGTTTTGTCACTATTTATATTATACCGTTTTTTAAATTATTTTCATCAATAATGAGATAATATAATATATCTTTTGTCAAACCTTTTAACCTTAAAAATTACATTTCCAATTCTAAATACTTAGGACTACACGAGGGACGCGGTGATTAAGGTACTCACCTCGCTACTATCACGAAGAACCCGTGTTTTGACTGCCGCACAGGACTGTTTTTGTGCAACATATTTGTTCGAGCCTGGGAGTACCTAGGTACAGACGCCAGCACATCCAGCTACCCCAATCTGTCACATTTCTTTAATAGATTTTCAACTTTATCACATAAGCATAAGGTTCACTTTTAATTGGGAAATTTGACAAAGTGGGGTAGCTTGATGTGCTGGCGCCTTGTATCCGTTAATGGCATATTTGTGAACTCCTTCTCGAAGATATTTATTTTCCACATGCAGGTGTCGTTTACAAAAAATCAAAATATATTCAGTAGTTTAATGTTCAAAAAGTTAGCACTGGATTAGATGAAATTGAAACCAGATGATTAAATAATAATTATAAATTATTTTATCCCCTATGTATTAATTATTATTAAGGAGTGTCTTCTGTAAGGTGGAGGTACTTCCCCAGTCGGGTTACTCTTTGAGCGAATGAACGCTATGCCCTACCTCTCTTAAACTCTTTTCAAGTCAATGGCTTTCTCACGATTACCAGAGTTAATGCATATTTCTTAACTCTTACCAGAGTTAATAAATATTTGCAATAAACTGCCCAGAATGCAAACGTAGAAAGACTTTTTTCTATAATGGGGGCTCAATGAAAAGAAAGTCTTGCAATCTTAGCGATAGACAATCGAATTGCACACGAGTTAAATTATGGCAAGGCCATAGATTTATTCGCTGAATAAAAAAACTTGTGTGTACTTATGTACACGCGTAAGAAGTTATACTTCTTAATATACAACTTGAACATAGTTATCAATTTTCATACCACCTAGAGCTAACTTCATGCTGATAAATTTTTTGGTGTCGGTGTGCGCGCGCATCGTAAAAATTCACTCTCATCACCAAAAGAAGTATAACTTCAAAAGCTCGAAGAGTGAAAATCTAATTTCAATTCACGAATGCAATAATATATTAGATTATTATTATACATACTGCTGAACCCTGTTGTTATACCCGCGTTAAACATTATGAATAGCCTATTTGTTATTCGGATATACGAGCTATATTACTACAAAGTTTCATCGAAATCCGTTCGGTAGTTTTTGCGTGAAGATGTTACAAACATACACACTCAAACACTCACAAACTCACAAGATTTCGCCTTGTATGGATGTATGGATATTTGTTACTCTTTTACGCAAAAACTACCGAACCGATTTTGATGGAACTTGTAGTAATATAGCGTATGACTCTGAATAACAAATAGGCTGTTATTTGTAAATTTAATGCGGGTAAAACCGCGGGGCATAGCTAGTACCGATATAAAATCCGAAAAGTTTGTGAGTATGATATAAAATAAAATAAATAAAATAAAAAAGGTTTTTATTCACGTAGACTTTAAAAAAGCGCTTGTAAATAGTCAGAACATGTTTGTAGTAATATAGTTGTATACATTAGATATTATTTCTAGTAACATAGATATTTAGGTACATCTTGTATGAAAACATTTATAAAATTTATTTTATTACAGAAATGATATTTAGCTAGCTCGTATCAAGTTATTGTCAAGAGATTATGTTTAATTATCTAGTTTAAGTCTAATATTTTTACTACATATTGTCAATGGTTCTGTCTATATTAAAGGTATTATTATTATGACGGACCTTGTGTTAATAACGACGGTCGCGCTTTAATGCTACCACCGGATCCAATGCGCCCCAACTGAGAAGACCCAGCGAAACAAACTCAGTGGGTTCATCTACTACCGGTTTCAACACGACCCAGTTGAGACGGTCCGGCGAAACATACTCAAGCGGGCATGAACACGGGATTTGGTCCAATTAGAGTAATTATTTAGTAGGCAAACACAATATATGCTCGATCGGTTGTCTGAATGCTTATTATTTTAGATTATATTTAGGTATACAAAAGAAAAACTTCGAAACAATAACATTATTCATTTTGAGACAGAGTCAATAATTTTAAATTAAGTATATGATAGCAATCATTTACAGATAGTTCACGTAACACAGCAGATCAGTCATGTCTATATGGCTACAAGATCTCCAGCGAGCAATGTGCAGGTAGGAAGTGAGAGCCAGACGTCTTTGTCATCGATGTACTCTTTAGTGGTGTAATAACCCCTAGCCATAAGTATACGTTTAATATGTGTTTTAAAACTTGTGTCAGGCAGATCAGTAATTTGAGTAGGAAGCTTGATAAAAAACCTAATACAATTTCCTAAAAATGATTTATTAGTTTTGCTTACTCTAAAGCCTGGCATGGCTAGTTTGTTTTTATTCCTAGTATTTATATTATGCAGTTCACTTTTCTTTTTATAATTATGAATATTTTTTCTAACAAACATTATATTCTGATATATATATTCCGATGGCACAGTAAGTATATTTATTTCTTTAAACAAATTTCGCAAAGAATCGCGACTGCCTAAACCATAAATGGCTCTGACTGCTCTTTTCTGCAATACAAAAATAGTACCTATGTCAGCCGCCGAACCCCACAGCAGAATGCCATACGACATAATGCTATGAAAGTACGCGAAATACACTAATCTAGCAGTTTGTTCATCTGACAATTGCCTTATTTTCCAGACAGCATAGGAAGCCGAACTTAATTTACCTGCTAACTTTTCAATCTGAGGACCCCATTGCAATTTTGAATCAAGTGTCAATCCTAAAAATACGGTCGATGGGACTAGATCTAATATTTTCGCATTAAGTGCAACTGTTGGTACAATTTGAGTCACATTCGGCAATGAGAACCTGATGCATTTAGTTTTCCCTGCATTTAACAAGAGATTATTTGCCGAAAACCATTCTGATATAAAGCTGAGTGTTTTATTATGCTCAATAAGATCTTTATCCTTTCTATTTACTTTAAATATGAGCGAAGTATCATCAGCGAACAAAACTATGTCTGATACTTTCTCTACCAGATAAGGGAGATCATTTATATAAACTAGAAATAAAAATGGGCCCAATATAGATCCTTGGGGCACCCCCATTTTCACAGGATGACGTGCCAAAGTGGCACCGCCTATCGAAACCATCTGTTGTCGCCCCGATAAATAGGACATCACAAGATCAAGAGATGTGCCAGATATTCCATAGTACTTCAGTTTAACAACGAGCGTACGATGATCAACGCAATCGAAAGCCTTAGAGAGATCACAGAAAACTCCCAGCGCATCCTGTGATCCCTCCCAAGCCTCCAATATTGACCTAATTAATGTGCAACCTGCATCCTGAGTAGAGCGGCCCCTTGTAAACCCGAACTGCTTGTTATGCAATATCTCATTCACGTTAAAGTGCGACAACATTTGGCTGAGCATCAGCTTTTCAAATATTTTACTTAAAGCTGGTAGTATTGAGATAGGCCTATAATTCGTGGCATTTTTTGAACAACCTGCCTTGAAAATGGGTATTATCTTACTTATTTTCATTAAATCGGGAAAGACACCATCACTTATACAGCCATTGAAGATGGCTGCAAGGATTGTAGCAATGTTTAGTATGATTGATTCAATTGCTTTAACAGACAGTCCCCACAAATCTTCTGTGCCTTTCCTTTTAATACTCTTAAAAGCTTTTATAATATCATCACTTGTTACGGATTTAATGCTAAAGTTAGGTACAGTTTGTTTTACGCTTTGATTTAAAAAGAGTTCAGCCACATCTGGTGATGATGCGAGACACTTAGTAATATCCACGGGTATATTTGCAAAAAAAGCAGCTAAAAAATTGGCAATGGTAAGCTTGTCTGAAACCAGTTCATCACCAATATTCAATACTAATGTTTGATCTCTTGATCTACTTTTACCAGTTTCAGTATTAATTATTTGCCAAGCTGATTTTATTTTATTATCAGATTTTTTAATTTTTTCTCTTATATATAAAGATTTAGCTTGAATGCAAACCTTTTTAAAAATTTGTGAATAATTTCTAACATAATTAATGAAATTGACATCAGGGTTATAGGACCTTCTGTCATACAACTCATATAAAAAATCTCTACTCAGTCTAATGCCTTGAGTTGCCCAAGAACTAAATTTTATCTTATTACTGTCAACCGTTATGTTTTTTATTTTACAAGCTTTATTAAATTCTTTGCAAATACAGTGGAATAATGTAGTGTACATATCGTTAGGCTTACTTTTGTTTGGCAATAGATGGTACAAACTATTCTCCAGGTTGTTACTGAACTTTCCCAAATTAGATTTTGTTAAAGGTCTAAAACTAATTTTTTGTTTATTTATATTTATCTCATTTTTTATCTTTACTATTTGGCATTTATGGTCAGAGCGAACACCAGCCACCAAACACTTCTCAGAGACATCAAAGTTGGTAATTATGTTATCAATGCAAGTAGCAGATGTGGGTGTGACTCTCGTGGCCTCAGAGAACAAGCATTTAAGGTTAAAGGACCGAAATACAGATAGAAATATGTTTATTTCAGGTGAATCTGCTAAAATGTTCATATTAAAATCACCACATACAAGGATTTTTTTTTTACTTTTAATTTTCCTAAGAATGTCTTCTATTGTTGCTGTAAAAAGCTTTAAATCGGATGCTGGTGGTCTATACACACATATTATACAATAAAACTGCGTCTCTACACATGCCACCTCACACACACGCTCAATAGATAGTTGGCATATATCTTTACGTTCTTTAAATTTAATTTGGTCTCGAAGTAGTATCAGTACTCCACCACCCTCTGCCGAAACCCTATTATAAAAGCTGGCGACCCTATAGCCACAGACACTAAAAGCCATCTTGTGTGCCTTCAGCCATGTTTCTGTAAAACAAAGGATATCTATTTCATATTTTTCATTAAAAAGTTCTATGTCTAGAATTTTGCCAGAGAAGCGGTTTATATTTTGATGTGATAGAATTAGAAAGTTATCACACTTCTCTATTGTCATTATTTTTGTTTTTGTTTGTTATTATTTTTCTTTCACTCATAAATTTCTGAACACATTTTGATTAAACTTTGTTTTAGTTATTCAATCCGAATAACACATAGGCTATAATTTATAAAGTTTAACGCAGGTAAAACCGCGGAACCTACCTTGTAACTTATAAATATACCTACATATATCCTACACGTCCAAATCTATATATCAGTAAATAAATAGGTTTAAGACAGAAATAATAGCGATGGATGCATTGTTTCCGGAAGGACTATGTCCAAATGTAGTGAACATCTGATATCTGAAATGGCATCTTTATGCTAAGTGTGATGAGAAATATAAGTGGGCAGGGGCGGCATTTCCCAGTTTTTGCCCCGCCTAAAAAATATTAAAGATCCGGGGCTGAATGAGGGTAACCAACACATGCAAATTTTGCACTAAAACCTACTTAAACAATAAAGATTAAA
This sequence comes from Pseudoips prasinana, assembly GCA_951640165.1. Lineage (NCBI taxonomy): Eukaryota > Metazoa > Arthropoda > Insecta > Lepidoptera > Nolidae > Pseudoips > Pseudoips prasinana. Next base: position 41,905,184 of record OX621234.1, read on the forward strand.
TTACGTACGTTACATTAGTCTTTATTTCACGTAAATCTATGCAGTATTACAGAAGTTATGACTGTGAGAAGTTTTGAGCACTCTTTAAATTTCCACGATAGCGCGCGCTTGGCGCGTGACGTCAGCTGTCCGGTCACTCCGCTCGTGCCCCGCGCCATATGAAACACATTCAAGTGATGTCTCGGGCGGGCGCTGCACTTATTTTATATCGTTGCTTTGTTTATTAATTATTTATTATTGTAATAAATAAACCCGTTAAGTACTTAGTGAGTTATACCTGCATCATGGAAGATGGTTATCAGAAAGGTCAGTCCGATAATCTGCCTAGAGTTGATAGCTGGATGGAGGCTCAATATTTTATAAAAAATAAAGATTTTACAGCTGCCGAAATGCGTGGAATAAAAATGAAAAGGTAAGTAGTATGAAAAGGTAGTGATTTTTGCTCAAAACCGTTATAGGTTAAGTACCTAAGTAGTAGTTTTTAGCTAAGTAGGTACCTATCTAACGACCGACGCGACGTGGGGAAATTTATTATAGACACCCATAGCAGCTGGGCACCGTTAATCAAATAGTTAACTTCGTTAATCGTTAATCCGCTACAAAAAAGTTAGCTTCGTTAAACGTTAAAGCGTTACATTTCGGAAGAATTAACGCAAGTTATCGTTAATCCGTTAATATGTGTAAAATTGCATTTTTATATCTTGGCATAAGTGACCTTATAAAACCTGTTGGTTTAGGTTCTGGAAGTTAACAGGATAGGAACAAACCAAAATACTTGTATAATTCAAATGTGTTATTAATTCGTCGGGCATAAGGTGCATATTCCCCTTCATGAACATTAACATGTTGAAGTTCTCGTCTGACAGCGAGGCTCGTTTTGGTATTAAAAAGATTGTGGACCTGTGGAAAACAGACGTTCAACTGCAGCGCTTGAGGGTATAGCAGTATTGTATTTAATGAATAGATTTATGAATATCTGTTTCCCGAGGAATGCAGCATCGTTGAACGAGTCTTTTGATTTCATGTCGCAAGAGTTCGGGCTCTTTGGTTTTTCTATAGACTGAGTGTCAGAATTGAAAAAGCCTTCCTCGTCATTATCGATGTTACTCGCATTGCTCCCTCCGCCACTTAAGCTTTTTCTGTCCTTCGAATTTTTCGCTGCTTCTTGTCGTGAGGCATCATCTCCCTTTCTTTCCATGCACTGCATTCACTCTTCTGCTGTCATACGTTTCTAGTCATATCAACCGGAACTTTGGGTGAAATGCCGCGGCAAGTTGGCACTGTTCATAATTCAGGAGCGGTCCAAACTACCAAACGCAAACGCACCAAAAGACTTGTTTTCGACAACATGTAAAGGAATCATGTTTGAAACAAAATCTCAAATAAACATATCTCAAATCAAGTCGCCTTCATATATAAGTGAATAAAGGGGGGTGAACACCCTGTACCATCGCCACCCCGCGGAACCCCATGGTTATGAAGATATCCATGGTTAAAGTTTTGATGTTCGATTAAAAATTTCCCTAAATCAATTTTCACCAACAATAGTGTATCTAGCGCTCAGCGCCCCGCCGCGAAATATAAACTTCAAATACGAAAACAATGTTTTTACATTGTTTTACAACGTATGGAAATCGCTACGAAATGTATCAAAATTTCGTTCTGTTTTATGCATAGTAGGCATTGGATTAACGATTAACGAACTTCTGCATATTAACGGAAGTTAACGCGTCCGTTAACATTTTTAAAGTTAATCCGTTAATCAAAATGTTAACTTCGTTAATTAACGATTAACGGATTAACGACTTAATGCCCAGCTGTGTACGTATGGACGTATCACAATGGTGTCTGACACCATTGTAATACGTCCATACGTAACACACTTTTTACTTTGCACTATTGTTAACACCTACATGGAACTGCATGTGTTTTCCGTCCTTATATAAATGATGGTTATATCGACGGTGAGATTGGCTGATACAAGATCTTTAAAAAATATCAGGGATAACAAACTTAGGGGCCGCAAATAGTTCGTTTAAACAGTAAAATTCTGGAAAAATAAATAAGTACTTTATTTTTTGATGGCTCGGTACCTACCTATAAAGATATCAGAAGTAACCAACAACTACGGGACGCAAATAGTTGATTGGTTTGATTTGTTTACCTATTACCTTACATTATTTATTTTAGTTCAGGAATATAAAGCTACGGAGATGACGCCATTGGGTATATACAGTTAAAAAGAGAGGGAAACGTATGTACCGTAAAATGCCGCATTACTCCGGAACACAAAGTGCGCTCCAAACTATACCACTGTGTTTTGCAATGTAACGAATAGGATGAGGAAATAATAAACGTATCCTGTGAAGATTGCGCAGCTAGCAAAGGTGGCTGCAAACATTCCATTGCATTTTTGATGTGGCTTTACCGCAGAACGGAAGAACCTTCGACTACGTCTGCTAAATGTTATTGGAAGAAGTGACCGCTTCGAAAGCTCAAGAAGCTGCACAATGCCGCACACTGGACGGTGCTCTTGTAGAGGAAATATTTGGTGCGAAACACATGGTAGAAACCGATGCCATGAAAAGAGGGAAATTTTTAGAGGACATTGTGAGGGAGGAAGTAGAACATAAAAAGAATATTTCTATCAACACTTCTGGAGTTTATCTCAGTGGAATATATCCATTTTTTGGTGCATCACCAGACGCAGTGACGGGAACTCATGTTATAGAGATAAAGTGTCCATCAAAAGCAGCAACATTTAGTAAATATTATGTTGATGGATCATTAGGCAAGAAATATATAGCCCAAATTCAAACCCAGATGCATTTGACCAGAAAAGCGAAAGGCTATTACTGTATTGCCCATGCTGATTTTGAGATTCATAAAAATGTGGACGTCTACGAAGTTACATTTGATGAACCCTATTGTCGAGACCTGTTCTTCAAAATCAGAAAGTTTTGCAAAGATATTATTTTTGATAAACTTATTAAAATAGGTGAACCACCTGATGTGCAGAAATAAAACAGTGCATTTGTATTATCTTTTTTTATTAGTAATAAAATCAGTTTTTAATGTTAAACAATGAGTTTTGTAAATTAACTATACCGCAAGCAGTAAACATAACACAATCTAACAAATCAATTTGCTTTAGATCGATAGTAGCATGCGGCGTCAAGAATCCAAAGTTTCTTAATCTACCAATAATTCTCTCGACATGTATTCGCAGAGCTGCATTTTTTTTTGTTTCCTGGACTTCGCTTTTTGTGGGAGTTGCTATAGTAGCACTGACACTGGGTGCTCTTATTAAGTAGCATTTTTTTTGCTGCAAAAGATTTGACACATTCTTGAAACCTCGGCCAGCCATTACCGCTGCATTTTTAGGTAGCATATCTAAAATTCCACAGTCCTCGAAAATAACTGAGTCCGATGCCCTTCCTCCATACCCATCAGATATAAAGTTAATAAGACCATCCGGGGTAATTGAAATCAAGTATTTCATCGTATTGCACGATTTGTACTCTGACCAGGTCAGTGCTTGTCTTAGAGCATTGCTAGGTTTTTCAATTTGTATTTCTAGACAATCTATAATACTTTTTACGTTGCTGAATCTCTTTCGAAAAGCCATCGGAAGGTTACGTACAACTTGAGTTGTTTTTGGAAAAAATACTAGTCTCTTCATACAAGATGCAATGAGTGGTAACTTTGCTCTAAAAATTTGACCTACAGAGCTGCTTGACATACCAAAGTCAAGTGCAAGTAAGGCATTGGATTGATATAACTGTATTTTTTTTAATACTACCATCACATCTATAGGTGAGCATTCGCATGATTCACTCAATAGCTGAATACAACAGTACCATTTTTTTGGAAGTCCTAAAAGCAGCTGCGGTTCTCGGGATATACATAAGAGCGCGGTTCTTTGCATATGAGATTTAAATGAATCCTTTTCGAATTCAGATTCTCTTTCGGTTACCTCGGTACCATGGGTGTCGTAATCACTAAAACTTTCCATTGATATTAAAGATTTTACTTCAAACTGCGTTTCATTTTTCTTTTTCTCATCTTTAGGCAAACTAAAATATTTACTATCGATTTCTGTGACTTTTTGACTTACTTTACTTACTTTTCTAACTTTACTTTTTATGTTCAATTGGATTTTTTTACGTTTCTTTGTAGACTTCGTACCTTCAGTTGTCGTGACTTCAGCCGTGTCTTCCAGTGCGTTAATGTCGATGTGTTCAACTTTAACAGCAATAGGATCCACAATGTATAACTGTTCAATGTCATGTGAAGTGGACGCAACATGTTCAGTTAAATTTTCTGTTAATGTCATCCATTTGGTTTTAAGTCGTGCAAGTTTTAGTTTCGCAATAACAGGGCGTTCAGCTTTTTCAACTAATCTGCCCTGACAGGCAAACTTATGAGGAACGATATTTTTCTTTAGTTTGAGCCGTTCTCCAACTAAATTGTGCTTCACATAGTTATCCATGTCGTTTTCCATCTGAAACCAAAAATAAATATGTAACATAAAACTCATGGTAACAATCATCAGGGCAAAGTTTCCGTGCTATATGGGTAGGTATAGCAAAAATACTCAAAGTAATCTCATATAGATAATATTTTAATGACTAAGCATATCCTTTGAAGGCAGAAAATATAAAAAAAAACCATGGAATGAAAAGTGGGTTAGAGCTTTCGACGTTAGGTTGACAGCTGCCTTATTCATAAATTTACTTCTAACACATTAAATTCATTCATGCAGTAAATTTTATGCCATTATAAAACGTTCAAAATAAGAACAAACGGCAGGGGATAAACTCTCTGAATAAATCTTCAAGTGTTAACGATATGTGTAGATTTTAATTTTTATAATGTTGGAAGTTTTATATTTCTACAAAAATAATTGTAAAATTTTGAACACCATCTCTAAGTGCACTTATGTACGTCGGATAGATTAAACACCCCTGTCGTTCTTAGACTTACTCCGCTTATATTCCACATACCTACCTATTGTTACTTATTAAGTAAAAAAAAGTCATAGGCAGACTTTTAACCACTAATAACTAACAATAATAAAACTCACGCAATATTGTAGGTACCTATCTGTATTTTTTTTTCAACTGTCGCGTGTTGGTCTATGTCAGTAGGTAAGGTAGGTAACATTACCTATTCTTATTTAAAATACGATATGGTTGGTTCCCATTACAGAAAGCATTATAACTTCCTGATGGTAGGTCTACGCTTATTATAATAATATTACTTTGTCTTATTTAGAAGGATCAATAAACTTTTTTTCATAAATAAAATTGGAAAATCTTTAAATATTTGAGTTTACCTGCCTTTGTTAGAAGTGGATTATAAAATGCACCAATAGGTAACAGCGTTTCAAAAAAGTATAAATTAAATAGTTACTTACATCAAAATGATCTTCACAACAAAACGCAACCGTTTTCGGTCCTATTGAATCCTGTCTGCGTATTGCGGTCATCCATTTCTTCCTTATTATAGGATTTTTAGGAATACTAAAAAAACGTTTTTCGGGTGTTTTAACATGGGAATTAAAACACTTAGGCACTGCACAGTATTTTTTATTCATTTTCACGTAATAAAACCACAAGTACGAGCCACAAGCAGTGATGATTGAATGAAACTCCGTCGATGAATGCCCGCTAACCGGCCGGCGCGCTGCGTGACAAGACACGTGACGTCACAGCGCGATCGAACGCCGCGTGCGGTTTAAAATAATATCGCGCGAAAATGCGCACTTTGATTGCTATTATCTCGGCCGTCTTTGCGAATATAAAAAAAGTATAAATGCAGATGTTCTTGTATTTTCTTCTAGATTACTTTCCCATAACTAGAATAAAACATTGGCCAGGCTCATTGTCATTGCACCAACATCAAAATAGAAAACAAGAAACTCAAGAAAGATGCTGTCATAAGTCATAAATCTGTCAGTGCATTTGTCAAACGTCAAATTGCATTACATTTTGGTTAGATCGTTAACAACATTAATTTTTAATGATATACTTCGTGTATTTATTGAGATAAATGTAGCATAATTGTGAAGATGAATGATCCTAACGCCTTCGGTTACGAGCAGAGTGTACCAGTGCAGCCTGGAGAACCAGTGCCTGAACAGCCAGGCGGTACTCTGCCGGTGAGAAGCTGAAATAAGGTTAACCCATTTTTTTAAGTTGCTGTGCGTAACTTATGGTTTTTTTTATGCAGTCGCAGTACAGGTTCTCCACTGAAGAGTTGAAAGTGCTGGGTGAATGTAATCGGGAGAGTTTCTATCAACGCTCTGTGCCAATCGGCACTGTTCTTGGACTGGGCACGTTTCTCGCCGTTCAGAATGGTCAGTATTGTTATAACATGGTTTTGGGACTCAGTTTTATTATAAACAGGTTATTTTGCTACCTACGTATCGTTGCATATAATAACTTCGAAGGTTTTGTGTATGTTATATAATCTATGTACTTCAAACTGTTTTTTCATTTTTTTAAGTATTACGCAAAATCTACTCATCTGATTGTGTCTGATTCAATGTTTTGAATTAATAACTGATAAATATTTTATCTCATTATGCTGTGCTGTTATAATATTAAAACCTATTAACTATTATTAATATACTTGACACATACATACTTTTACAGAAATAATGTTGTTCTTTGGTGCAATGATGTAATCTGTGATTATAAATTAGTTAATAGTAATAGTTATAATACTGACGGTCACCGTAGCCTAGTTGGTAGTGCTCCTGCCTACGAAGCTGGTGGTCCTGAGTTTGAATCCCGGTAAGTGCAAATATTTGTGTGATGAGCACGAATATTTGTTTCTGAGTCATGGATGTTTTCTATGTATTTATCTATCTATATAAGTATGTATATCGTCACCTGACAGTACAAGCTTTGCTTAGTTTGGGGCTAGGATGATCTGTGTGACATTGTCCCTAGATATTAGTTATGAATAACAAGATTTGAAGGTGTGAATTAACTTAAACAAGTGTAAAACATTAAGCTAATGTTTGTTTTCTTCATTAACTTTTAAATGTTTATGTGTTCTGTAGAAGTACCCATTGTAATTATATCAAGGGTTTTGGGAACTGTGACAGATTTAGCAGAGGATGGCAAAAAAGTTCACCCATTGGTGGACAGATAAGGATATTATCTGGTGCATCCATTGGTGGATGGATATATTTATATTGTTTGGGGATAAAACCATGGCAGTTCAAGTTCAAAAGGAGGCAAGGGATGATATTTACCTCTGCCAATGTATCTGCCTGGCCTTATAACAGAAGCTTCATCATTTATATGTTTGTTTTAAGGCAAACTGTATTGGGGTAGTTATTTGGTTACTTATTATTGAGTAATTTGTGGGTTCCGATTGGGTAATTGAGGAAATCCGGGATACATCAGAGAGATATAAGGAGCGGCTAATTAATCATCCCAATCAATTAGCACGCCAGTTACCCAGAACCATGTGAGACAACTGAAGTGCCAGAACATCCTAGAGCTACAAGATAGAGATTAGCTCTAGGCCCCAATGATGAGTGGTTGCTCTCACTGGGGAGCAAACTCGACATGAAAAACATTATGACACGCCATCAACTCATAGTCTACTGACTGATTGCCGATATAAGAAGAACAAAAAAAAAATTGATGGTTCTATACCATTAATGGCTTAATGTGTTTTGTGAAACATTCTCAGTAGGGCATGTATATGGATTTAGTTCCAACTAGCTGTGCCCCACGGTTTGACCCACATTAAACTATATAAATTATAGCCTATGGTTTATTCTATTCTGATATATAAGCTATATTACTACAATGTTTCATCAAAATCCGTTCAGTAGCTTTTGTGTGAAGAAGTAACAAACATACACACTCACACAAACACCTCTTCAAGATTGGCATGACTCACAGTCCCTTGTGCAGAGGATGCATTGAATCTGTAGAAACACCAGCACACATACTGCTACACTGCAATAGCATTGCCAGCCAACAGGCAAAGTTCATAAACAATCAGAAGACATTCCAGAACGCATTTAAACCAACTTTCGAAGCCTCTTGGACTTCTGGATGGAGCTGAAATGGTTTGTGTAGCAAAAAGTTCTTGAGAATGACCCAATCAGGAGCCTATGTGCAGAAACCAGTTGTCCAACTAACTATGAGTATTTATTTTGAAGCTAACACAATATTTTCGCGATTGGTTAACCCCAGCTTGCTCATTTGCAAATGGGATTACATTCCCACATCACAAAACATCTGAGAGTGCGGCATGTCACCCCAAAGTATGGCATATTTATCTTTTCTCTCTTGTCCAGTCTCATGTTCCCTTCAGGACTTGTATGACGCTTCAGCCAAAGCGATCAGCGTTGCCTAATTTTGGGAAGATAAAATATAATTCTTACCATCGACATGATTAGAAGTTAAAGTTTTTACAGACTTTTTTAACACGTCTCTTGCCCATGACGCGTAATCGCGTTTTCATACAATTTTGGTATACCGACCTTCGGAGCCAGACGCTGCGTCTGTGAGTTTTGTTATTTTATATGGTAGAACTGTGCGAAACATATATGTATGTTAGTAGATGAGCAAATGGCTCAAGTACTTAGGATGCATTATTGACTTATTGACAAATGTGTCAATAACTCTCTCTTAATAACTGGTATTATTACCAGAGAAAAGAAACCAATGTGTTAGTAGACATATTTTGTTTAATTAGCAAAATCCTAATAGAACAAAGGAAGATTTGCACTTGACCACTTTTATCTAACTAACAAGCATTCCATGCTTTACTCATGAACTCTATGTTAGACATCTTTCTCAGGTTTATTATGAAATAATTTTAATATTTGATTTTATTTATCATGGTCAGTTGTTAACTAGAGTAAGTAAACACATATTTACTTACTCTAGTTAACAACTGCAACATATTCCAATTCCAGGTCACCTCAAGCCGAACCCGAGGTTTGGGGCATTTCCTAAAATGGCTTTGGCGGTAACAGTAGGCTACTTCCTCGGAAAGTTGTCATATCAACAAGCTTGTGCAGAGAAACTGATGAATCTACCAGGAAGTTATATTGGACAGCTGCTGCGGGAAAGGAAAGAGGGAAAGTTTGGAGGGGGCTTCGGCGGGTAAGAATTTTTGAAATTTATATTTTTTCTGCATTCCATTATTAACAGACACTTGGACTGGTCAATTGAAAATTACATAGTATTACACAATAGAAAAGATCCAACTCAAGACCAAAAGCCCTTTTGTCCTTTAAATAATCAGAACTTAGTAATAATTAAAACTAAAATTAAATTGTGACATTTTGGTTCACTATTTGGCTGCTATAGTATATGTAGACACTCTCTTTGGAAGAGATAGATCCCCACGAGAATTTTTTGAAAAAGTACAACAAGAGCTTGAACTCAGAACTACATTGACCCTCAAAAAAGGAGACTTCTGTTTTATTAGAAAATGTAACACTTCTATACAAGGAAACAGTGAAGTATCATAGTCCAAATATGCTCTACACATCAAACTCCAAATGGACGGAAGAGCTCAAAATCCAGTTTAAAAACTTAAACTGGCTTATGGGGCGCAATAGCAACCTCTCAACAGACAAGAAACTGCTTTATACAAACAGCGACCAGTGCGCACAATGAAAGATATGAAAAACTATGATCCATTCAACCTACAAATAAGCATTGTCCAGGAGGAAATACTTAACAGCTTTAAATTGGAGACAAGCAACAAACACATAAGGACACGATTTTGGGTCGGACCAAGACTCGGGGATCTGCTGAAGTGAAAAACACATCCTCGCTGGCACAGGATCATAAATGTCAGAAAAGAGCCGGTGAAGATCCGACCCTAATTACTTTGCATTATTCTGTACCTTTCAAGTTGAATGACCCTAAAAAGAAAGTCCAGGCAGGCTTTCTAGTCATCTTTTGCCTTAGCTAAGATTTTTTGTTTTTGATTTCTTTATTTGTTTTTGATTTCTTTATTTGTTTTTGATTTCTTTATTTGTTTTTGATTTCTTTATTTGTTTTTACATTGCGGCTTGCTGTTATGTAAGCTAATGAGGCAATAATCACTAAGTTTACCAAAAACTTGTGACATGATAATCAATTACAATAGAGCAATTAGAATTACTCCTTCGAGATGTACAGACACTGAGTAAGGTCACACAAGATGACACAGATGGAATTGCATAACAATATAAATATTCAAGCACTTAAATAGCAAGACTTCAAGTTACCGCAAGCAGCACCTGTATATGACTATGACGGCGCTAACTGTAGTCGTCTCCTGGCACATTAGAGGAAAGAAAACAAGCCGAACCACATCATTACTGCAAGAAATATCACACAAGCCAAACGACCAAGGTTTTGGTTTGTTTTTTTTTTATATCAGAGGGCAACAAACGAGCAAGTGGGTCACCTGATGGTAAATGATCACTGCCGCCCATGGACACTCACAACACGAGAGGTGTCGCGTCTGCGTTGCCGGCCTTTAAAAGTCGGTAAACAAGTGTTGGTGTCCCTTCCCCCCACCCCAATGAGCTCTGGCGACCTTACTCACACTCGGAAACACAACATTAAAATTATTAATGTTATTATTAAGGCATGTTTTCTGTAAGGTGGAGGTACTTCCCCAGTCGGGCTGCTCTTTGAGCGAATGAACGCTATGCCCTACCTACAGTTACAGTATAATAAGCCTTTGTCATTAACAATATTTAAATCCTAAACCCAATATAATTAATGGGAAAATTTTAATACTGGCTGATGACTTCCAGCATATATTTATAACAGTTAATGTATCAATCTCCTTGAAAAACTGGAGTAAAATCATGCGTCTACTATTTTATTTAAATAGGTTGATTGATTAAATAGATTGATTGATTAAATAAATTGATTGATTTAATAGATTGATTGATTATAATAGTTGCTTAAATAGCAGAGCCTAATTATGCAGCCAGGTTAGATATGTAACTATGCGGCAGATACCATTGTTTAACTATTATGTCTGAAATGTGTGCAACTTGTCATAGTAAAGTATTTCCTAATTGAATTATATATATCTAAAAACAAATACAACAAAGTGATTAATCAAATACAACCCATGTTTCCAGGGCTTCCCCACCAAGACAAAGTACCACGATGTTTGGCGCGGGCCCGAAAGACATCTACTCGGATGCTGGTCCTGGAAGCTCCCTGGACCTCGACACCGACCGTCCAATCTTCAGTGGTGACGATAGCTACCGCGCAGACTCACAAGGTATTATATTTTTCCTTTACCTTTTAAGTTGACTCTTTGCTAATCATTATATTATTCAGTCATAGCTAGTTGCACTCACTGGTCTGTAGCGATTGGCGAGGTTAAGCGACTAGGATCGCGGTCAGTCCGTAGATGGGTCACCACCAGAGTGGTTTAATTTCTGAGCGTCTCCGTGCTTCGGAGGGCACGTTAATCTGTCGGTCCCGGTTGTAGCCATTAGACAACAGTCGTTAAGCCATGTCAGAGGCCTACTGGGCGATACGATAATTAAGTAATTCAGTTCTTCATAATTAGTGTATTGTTAGGTCTGTTATTATCATGCTGCTGGACAAGAGCCTCCCCAAAGAATGGGGGGATATGCCATAATTGCCACGCTAGGCAGACTGGTTGGTGATTGCAGTTTGATGGTAAATAGCTAGAAAAACTTTTTCTGGTACGTATTTCCTCGAACGACTTATACGCCCCCCACAGGATGAGATGGTGTGATGATATTGTAGGCCGTAACCACACAGCATTCTCTGTTATTAAATATTCATTTAATTTCACCTCTGAAGGATATAATGAATGAATATATAAATAAACCGACTATGTCACAAGCTAAGTGTCTTTATAAACTAATTAATATTATTAAAGATTAATTCAATATCCTAATATAATATACTATCCTGGGACATTATTCACATACAGCCATCTGATCCCAAACTAAGCGGAGCTTTTACTATGGAAACCAGATAACTGAAATTTGTGTGCATTAACGTGTCTGTTTGTCCTGGGTCTGGGTGTAATTATATACAAGTGTTTACAAAAGAATAGTAGTATATGTACTACACACGGCTACATATCAAGCTAAACACTTGTATATAAGAGGTCAGGTTATATTGGAAATGTATAGCTTGATATATAGCCATGTGTAGTGTACACCAGTTCTCTGGTTTCCATAGTACAAGCTCTAATTAGTTTGGGATATCAGATCGACATGTGTGAGTATTGTCCCAGTATATTATGATTATCAAGAAAAAAAACTAAAGTAGCTTAGCTTATAGAGGTAATTTTTAATATTCGTGTTGCGTAAGACTCCATATTTACTATAAATTATTTATATATATTATAATAATGATAATGAAACCTAAATCTAGCTAGCTTGTATTAAGTTGTTGTTAAAGACAAGACAAGACAAGACTATCTCTTTAACTACAACTTAATACAAGCTATCTAAATATCATTACTATAATAAAATAAATTTTATAAATGTTCTGAAATGATTATGTACAAGCATGTTCTGACTATTTACAAGCGCTTTTTTAAAGTCTATGTGAATAAAAACCATTTTATTTTATGTATGGTAAAGTCTTGTGTTTCAGAGAAATCTTAAATTTGGATATCCTAATATTTTGTTGTGCATGCGGCCAGTTGATCGTGACAGTAAAGGATAGTAACTAGTATGTACCCATGTTTACAGCTCCTAATGCGCCTAATTTGGAGGCCGCGCCCAAGGGACCCGCCCTATCCTACGAAGATTTGCGTCGCAAAAATAGAGGAGACTATGCAGAATCCAAACAGGATCCTTACAGGTGAGTAGATTTTTTTTCATTTGACTTTTTAAAATAATACAGTTTTTTTACTCTTTAAGTATTCTGCCAAACTGCAGTACAGTTACAACTTAATTTCTAATAACTAAATAGGTAACAATTACTTCTATATAAATAAATAACAGCTTCATCATCCAACGTTATCCAACTTACAGAGATCACCCACACGTGTTTGCAGACACAGGACATATCATATTCTAGATTTATAACATTTTCCACAGTGCACTGCTAAATTCTCAACACAAACCTGTGAAATCATAAATTGAGACGTTTGGCAAGAATGGAAGCAATTGTCTAGTGAGACAGTGAAAGCTTCGTAGACTAACTGTAAACGTTATTTAAAATCACAAATATATCCATATATATATATATATATATATATATATTTTTTAATATTTCGAAATAAAAACCTCATTGAAATATGTAGGTATCTGTTTCCATTGAAAACTAGGTGTGCGTCACGATTGCTCCGCCACGTTATCCAAACAGAAAAAGAAATCGCTATATTTTTTGTCAAAATTAGTCAAAATCGAAAGGAACAAACCAAAACTTTGCCAAAGCAGAAATAAAGAAGTTACAGGGATTTTAAGTTGGCCGCGCGAACGTAACGTGCACGATTGCGCGGCCATGGAGATCTCAGTAACTACTTGGGATAGAGATCTAAATCTTTTTGTTAATTGAACATTTCATTTGTCAATAATTGTCAAAAAAAGAATTATAAGACTAAGATCAATATTTCACGAAATATTTACCTTGGAAGTTATGGCCGCGCAATCGTGCACTTGATGTTTCTTTAATCTCGATTATTTCTTAAAATTTTAAGATATCATGCAGTAAAACTGTTACTAGAAGAAAGGTTTTAATATGTCAAAAGTACCGAAAGCATTTCATGCCACCAAAGTTTATTTAAACTGACGAAATCAAGGCAAAACAAAAGTTTCATGGCCGCGCAATCGTAACGTTACTTTGAACGCTGATATCTCATTATCTATAATTGTTAAGATTTCGGTGTTAACATCCATTTATTCGTAATATTAACCTAATCAGATTGACATAGCGTTTTACCCTCAGGACAATTTTCTACGCGTGTAATCTCAAAAATAATGATATCTCTTATAATGTTCGAGTAGAGTGACCATAATTTCTGTTAAATATGGGGATATCTTTTGCTCTACTAGACGAGAATGTACCTGTTAGGAATAATTGTTGGAGAATTGGCTAAGATAAGACAGTTCAATACAACATTCTTTTCCTCTATACACATGTTCAAATCATGCCATACAAAACAAGGCCAAAAACTGGAACTTAGTTCTGTTTTCACCACATGATGACATGACGCGACATTGCTGCTTGTACTCCAGTAATTTATCTATATCTATACATATAATAAAATCGTGGGAATGTCAAAACTGTACATTGAATTTAAAATGTGCTCGGTTAATAGGCAGTAAACAATTATGAACTCAAAGTGTGATGATTTTAGAACTGACTCGAACGGAGGGACTCTACCTGCAATAGCATATAGAATAGCAATTCAATTTATTTTCATTTTGAGAGTAAATTTTTATTTCGAATTATGTACAGACGCCAGAACATCTAGCTACCCCAATCGGTCACATTTCTTTTACAGATTTTCAACTTTATCACAAAAGCATAAGGTTCACTTTCAATTGGGGAAATTTGACAGATTGGAGTAACTTGATTTGCTGGAGTCTGTACATTTCTATTTTATATTTCTAGCATTACTAACCCACGAAAATTTGACTCCTAATTTGAAATACATATTAAACTAGGAACCAAATGTAGGAACCAATCGCGTTATATTTCGTATAATTTATGACCGTAAAAACATTATACTTCACCATGTCAGCCAAATTACGTCCACAGTTGGACAAAATCCTCCGCAAAGTTCACAGAAAAACGCTGCTACCCGTTCTCTGGTAGTTTTTTCTTCAGGACGATTTCGAGGCCCCCCACAGGATGAGATGGGGTGATGATATTCTACGCCGTCACCACACAAAGAATTCGTAATAATTATACTTACTTTATCGATTTTACGTAAATGGTCGAAACTCCAGCTCAAGAAATACTGTTGCCATTACCATTACTGTTTCATTGATAAAATTATAACTCGTCAATACATAA
Source organism: Pseudoips prasinana (assembly GCA_951640165.1). NCBI lineage: Eukaryota > Metazoa > Arthropoda > Insecta > Lepidoptera > Nolidae > Pseudoips > Pseudoips prasinana. Next base: position 41,920,198 of record OX621234.1, read on the forward strand.
CAAAACATAAAAGTCGTTTGACAAACGGAAAAAGGAAAGTGTATTAAACTCTTTTATTTTAGCCAATTCTCCAACAATTATTCCTAACAGGTACATTTCCTCTAGTAGAGCAAAAGATATCCCCATATTTAACAGAAATTATGGTCACTCTACTCGAACATTATAAGAGATATCATTATTTTTGAGATTACACGCGTAGAAAATTGTCCTGAGGGTAAAACGTTATGTCAATCTGATTAGGAAAATATTACGAATAAATGGATGTTAACACCGAAATCTTAACAATTATAGATAGTGAGATATCAGCGTTCAAAGTAACGTTACGATTGCGCGGCCACGAAACTTTTGTTTTGCCTTGATTTCGTCAGTTCAAATAAACTTTGGTGGCATGAAATGCTTTCGGTACTTTTGACATATTAAAACCTTTCTTCTAGAAACAGTTTTACTGCATGATATCTTAAGTTTTTAAGAAATAATCGAGATTAAAGAAACATCAAGTGCACGATTGCGCGGCCATAACTTCCAAGGTGAATATTTCGTGAAATATTGATCTTAGTCTTATAATTCTTTTTTTGACAATTGTTGACAAATGAAATGTTCAATTAACAAAAAGATTTAGATCTCTATCCCAAGTAGTTACTGAGATCTCCATGGCCGCGCAATCGTGCACGTTACGTTCGCGCGGCCAACTTAAAACCCCTGTAACTTCTTTATTTCTGCTTTGACAAAGTTTTGGTTTATTCCTTTCGATTTTGACTAATTTTGACAAAAAATATAGCGATTTCTTTTTCTGTTTGGATAACGTGGCGGAGCAATCGTGACGCACACGAAAACTAGATGTCACAAACAGAACAGACATATAATTATATAGGTAATCAGATTTAAAGACATTCAAAATCATTTTCTTTACCAAATATGGGTAGTCTTAAAATAAGAACACAAATAGTCTAGGTCCATATTTTGGTTAATAAAAAACACTGGAAAATACCCTGTATTTTTTTGTTTATGAAGACATTGTATTGTGGAGTTCCAATGTTCCATAAATAAAATAAAATAATAATTATATAGATGACATTTTGATTATCTTCAGAGTTCAGAACGTCACAGTATGTGTGTGTAACAAATTGTTTATTTGTACGGTAGAAAGAAAGACATGTATAATTGTTTTAAAATGTTCTATGGTATGATAGAAGCCAAAGTTATGGAACACACCATAATTTTGACTTCTGTCATTACCGTAAATTTTTGCTTTCAAGCCAACTATACCAAAGATGTGAACGAAACCATACCGCGATCTAGGATGTACTGGACCACGCCATCTACATTTTCAAAATGTAAATAAGTAACTTTCTATAGAAATGGTATGGTGTCGCTAGTGGTCGAGTGTTTAATATTTAATGAAACTTGAATTGTATGTCCAGGCGTGACGAAAGATTTTGAAATCCTCTTCCTTAATGTAGGAACACATTTAATATTTACGAAAAAGCCTTTATTTCGATAGTATACTAAAATTTCACGAAGTTTAATGTTTTCTATAATTTGATCAATAGCGCGCGAAAATGACATGTAGGTGTCATGGCGTCGGCTATGACGACACGCAAGTACCTAACGTTAAATTAAATGTGTATGTCAAGCGCAGAAAGTAAACAAAACACTGAATTAACTCGTTTGATAAAAATGAATTCCAAAGTTTATAAATGGTGTGCAGTACCTCAGTGCAAAAATACATCACCAAAAACACCCAACAAAGTGTTTGTACATGTTCAAACAAGAAAATAATAAGAGTTAAGTGGTTAAAGCTCGCATGGCGAAATCCGAACGATGTAGTCACGAATTCGCCACTTTATTTCTGTGAAGACCACTGTGATGTGAGTATGTTATCATATATTGAGGTTTTTATTCTTACTTTAAATGTTTGTTTGACGTGAAATAATTGAAATAATGAATCCAATCAAATGATTGGCTTCTCAATCCTAAGTAGTGAATTTGCACTACTTAAGATTTAATAAGGCTTTTGTGTGGATTTCTTTATTGAGCATTCCTTAATAAAGTGTCTTATATTTGTTTTCAATCCCTTGACTGCCCTAGCGACCGAGAGACTCACAGCTGCACATATGATTTCTAATACCCTGTCATTGCGTCGTGTCGTGAGTAATGACTCCTATCTAGGAGCACCCTACAACCTACTTGCATGTGCCTAGCCATACCAATTTCCTCGCCACAAATATTGCAGATCTTTTCCTATCATGCTAAGTTACTTTGGTCGGGGAGGGTCCTCTGAAACAAGAACTGTTTAGTTAGAATTTTATCAGTAGTTAGATTAATTAATTAATTCCGTGAACATGCTGATGACTTGGGCATTGAAAAGTTTAATTAACGTAACATTAGAACAGGATTGATAAAAAAAATACCTATGGCTTTTAGGCATAAATACAATACTGTGATGTGTATAATAGACTGTTTAGAGATTGAAGTACCAAAGCCTTCAAATGCTTTAAATCAAACTCTTTTCTGGTATTACAAGAAAGCCAACACCATTACCTTATATCTAGTAGACCTTATGGTTTAATAAATTATATTTAAAATGGTTATGGAGGCTGAATAACAGACACATATTGTAGAAACTTCTAACTTCTCAAAATGATTGCAACCCAATATGTGTGTCATGGCAGATAGAAGATTTAAACATATGGCAGTGTATTTATGAAAAATTGGTGTGCTATTAGTGCGGCCTCCAAGTGTTATATCTGGAAGTAAATTAACTAAAGCTGAAGCAAAAGCAACTAAACAAATTGCTAGCTTAAGAATTCATGTTGAGCGGGTGATAAGATAGTTACTTGAATTCAAGATGTTAAAACCACATATGCCTGTCTTAACTTAAGTTTGGTTAAACTTCTTGATGATGTGATACCTAGCTTGTGATTTAATTAATATACAAGATTCTCTTATTAAATTAAAAACATGACATTTTTGCATTTATTGTCTATTCTATAATTTTATATAATAATGGATTCTCATGAGGTTTCCATAATTTTATTTAAAGTTTTATATATTGCTTATCAAACAATATAGATAAAATTTCCACATTAGTATTATACATAATATAGAAATATTTGGGTCTGTAGTAAAAACAAAGTAGTATTGACAACAATTAGTGTTGGGCAATGATAATAATCCAGTTAATATCATTTGGCTAATAATCGATTAAAAGCCAGTTAATAGCCATTAATAGCCATTATGGATGATAACCCTGCTGTTAATGTTATTTTAGTGATTGACAATTTCCCTTCATGGTTTTCAGCCACAGGACTGTCAGATTAGACTTCATTTTCATCATCTTTCTTTAAAGTAAATAAATGTGCAATATGAAATTATTCTGGCTCTTTTAAAAATTTTCAATCAGCTATTTACATTGATTTTTGATAATTAGATTTTATGTACTTAGTTTTTTTTAGTTCTCTAATAGTCATTTATTTGGGAAATATTTTTGGGAATTTCCATTATTTTATTTTCGCTTTTAGTTGTTTTTTTTGTTGCTAAAAGCAATTACTGCTAGAAACGCTGGATTCTTCAAAATCTCCTATGTTTGGTACTTCCGTTTGATCGGACGCTAATGGATCTATTTCTGGTGTATTAAGAAGTACAGGTTCATTTCAATCACAGGATATTTCATCGGGACAACGAGAAACGGGAGTGCGGGAATGCATGTTACCTACTTACCGTTCGAGTATTTTCCATTGTTAATAATTTACCTTTTTGTTTTTATTTTTGATTAGGCAGGGGGAATGCCTACGCATGCACCCATGCCAAAAAAATGTCTACGGGTGGGTATGTCGGACTCGCCCCGACTAAACCAACCTGCCGTGGACTTCTTTTAGCACCGGAAACGGGGGGGGGGGGGCGGGAACGCGGATATGTTGCTTCGGTGCCCCCCTTTTTGCTCCATGTTCCAGATGGTCAGTACACGTACCCTAAGAGGGCTCGAATGGCGCTCCCTATTTGCCGACTGGTGCCTGTTCGGCACAGTGACTACGCCACAAACAAATCGCTGTCTTCCCGGAGCTGCTTGCAACTAGCGGCAGTAAAGGACACTTCTCTTACAGCCACCGCAGCTCCGAGGGGAGTTGGGCTACCGGCTGCCGCCGCCGCCCCGACGTCTCCTCCGTCTGCGAGTGGGATCGGGCCGTTCCCGATCCCGCTCGGCGGCCTCCTTCTGGAGCATAACTGCCTCACAGAAGGAGACCACGGCGTCCCATTTGGTGGAGTTACCCACCAGCCCCTACGATTGCCGGCGGGGATAGATCCCGTCCGATCTCTGCGATTAAGACTCGCCTATCAGCCTCCCAGGCCGGGCACTCGGCGAGAGTGTGCTCGGCAGAGTCTAAGTCGCTCCCGCAGTGGTGACAGTGTGTCATCGCTTCTCGGTCTATCCGGTTCAGATACTCACCGAACCACCCATGTCCGGTGAGTTTCTGAGTCAGTCTGTAGGTGACGCAACCACTCCACCTGCCCACCCAGGCCTCAAGGTGAGGCAGGATGGCACCGACGGCACGCTGGCGCACGTATAGGCGTAACTCTAGCCATGCTCGCCACTGCGCTAGTACGTGCCGGTGGACATCCCGTCTGAACTGCATGAGCGTCTGTTCTGGCGCCCCCCGTTCTCCTGGCGGGCGCGGATTTCTATAAAAACCGCCGCGTCAACTGCCGCCAAGAGGTCAAATGTGGGAGGCGCGCTAAGAGTGTCACCACCTAGAAAGATACCGTACGGTATCCTCGTACGATCCGTATGGCCACCACACGCTGCAGGCTATTGAGTACAATCCTACAGCGGGAGGCACCCGTCCGGCGTTCAAACCAGATGGGTGCCTCATAAAGGGCCATGGATCGCACGAGACCACCATAGAGACGGTGAACTTCTTTCCGAGGACCCCCGAGATTCGGCAAAAGCCGGTGTAACGCGCCGGTTGCCCGGTGCACTCGGGGTGCCAGAAGTGCTACTCGAAGCCCCATCGACTGTCTAGGATGAGACCAAGGTACTCCAGGTACCGCCCAACCCTGACCTCCGCGTCACCTACGCGCAACGTCGTTCTGGGTGGTTCCATGCTACGGCGTAAACCGTGGAACCATAGTGCGTCGATCTTACGAGGTGGGTGCCACCCGAAGGTCCAGTCTTCTAATAGCCACGACGACAACGACGACGCTGGAAACATTGCTCCTGGGCTATGGCCTATGACACGCTTACTCCGGAAGGAAGGTCAGTCCGCAGGACCGCATCATAGGCGAGGCTCCAAAGCAGAGGTCCCAAGATGGACCGCTGAGGAACCCCGCAGGAGAGCTCCCTCTGGATCTCAACGGTCCGGTTCCGACCAACGAAATTAATCGTTCTGTCGCGCAAATAGGGGGGCACGTTATTATGGGCCAGTGCCTCTCTTATAGCCTGCCAAGGGACGGAGTCAAAGGCGTTGACGATGTCTAAACTCACCGCCAATACCACTTCGCCCGCCTGAACAGCTGGCTCCGACAAGGCGCGCTCACGTTTGATTGCGTCCAGCGTAGAACGGCACCGTCGGAAGCCGAACTGACAATCCGATAGGTCGAGGCCAACGCGCTACAGGTGCTCGCTGAGACGGGCAGCAATGATACGCTCAAAGAGCTTGCCTGCCTCGTCCAGGGTGCAGGGTGCCCGGCTTGTGCAACAGCACTAGCCTGACCACTTTCCAGCAGGTAAGGAACACAGTACTACAGAAGTGGCTTGTGAACAGTTGGTGTTTCTGGCTGCAAATCGCCGTACTGCTCGGTCCAACTCTCCTTCCGTCACCTCAAATTGGTCATCCCAATCATGGTGCGAAGGCAACGGAGGGTCCGAGGGACTGTCCTGGACATTAGGGAGGAGGGTTTCCACCACCTCCTCCAGAAAATCTGGGTCCGGGGTACTTGTCAACGGAGGGACCTCCGTTGACAAGTACCCTGGACCCAGACCACGGTCTGAGCTTGCCCAGTACCAGTTTGTACGGACGCTCCCAGGACCGAGCTTTGGCTTCCACTATCGCAATTGTGCTTTGCTTATGCGAACTTTATAAGCAATAGTGCTTATAAAGTCGCCGTCAAGGCGCTATCAAGCGCTCTGGCAGCCTCTTCGGCATTCGCTCGCCTCCTCCGATGTTTATAATTTACCTACGTCGTATTCACAGAAAAGAGCTAATAAGTAACTTACATAACTTACATTTTTACGTATCGGTTAAAATGTATTTGTAGGTACCTACACATACATTTTTAGCTCGCTTTGTTAAGTCAAGTAATTAATTAGGTAGATGGTTAAATCTCAAATTAACAAACTGAATTTCCCGAAAAATGTGTATTTATTTTATTATTAACACTTCTTCTCATATAAAAAGTATAAATAAATAAAAAGAATAACAATACATTGAATCACACTGCGTACATTTTACAATAAAACAAAAGGAAGCATTTATTTTTTAACAATACATTAATAGCAGGGTTATCATCCATTGCAAGGCTATTAATGGCTACTAATGGATTATAATCGATAATAACCCAAAGCAGCCGGCTATTTACCCAACTCTAACAACAATAAAACATAGGTGTGTAACAGATAGTTCTTTATTATATAAAATATAAAAATAATAATATAAAACAGGCAGGATATATAAATAATTCACTTCATTAGATTTTAAGGTTTTTGCACGAAACCATTTACATTCAGGAAATGTAGATGATTGTGTTCACTGTAAGTTATATCGCGATTTTGTTCTGTTCACAACATTATGTTTAGTTTTAAAGCAATAATTCATTGTTGGGACCAAGTTATAAATAGGGTTACATTACAATTTTTTTAAAACTGCTGTCTGTGAATTGAGTGATTAGATGTATGTCCATTTATGACATTGTAATTCCCAATGGAATATACTGATTACAATGCAGTTTTGAGTAAAATATATTTATGTATATTTTTACATGATGTTGACGTGACGCCCAGTCTCTAGGCAATATACCCACAGGACTCCTATGAAATATGATGGTGAAATTCTTTGCCGTCACCATGGAACATGGCAGAGTCAAATGGTTTCATCCAAAGCTTGATAGTAGGGAATTGGAAAGGCTGGAAGCTTTTTACTATGAATATACAACAGCACCTCGCATGAATTCTTTAAAGTGGAAATAAAAACGTAATACGTGCAAATACCAGACGCATGTAGGCCAAAATGGGCTGCAAGCGCTTCGCGTTCACCAATTTTACTGGTAGGAGGCAGTAAAGTCCACTAAGTACAATATGCAGACGCTCACTCAAGTTTAACGTTTAGCATGAGACACAACTCAACTGTTCAGGGGTTATTTCCTAAACTAATAGAAATAGACAAAGTCAAATCAAACTGAAATTTTACAAGGATATCATAATCTTAAAACTTCTAGCACTGACAAGGACAAATTAATGCGCACAACTAAAAATATAACAAATGAAATATTAAGGCTCCACCTACACACAGCTATCTCGCTCTCGCATTTGAGTATTTTAAAACATTTTATGCCCTTTTTATAAACAATCAGCTTCCCTGTTGACTTGGTTGCATGGGAGCACCAACGTTATTCTAAGTATGCTAGCAGGGAAAATATATAGTCCATTCCTTGAACATTGTCATGGCTCCACATGTCAACCCGATGTTCAAGTCCTGCAAGATATGAAAAATAGATCCTAGTATTATTATTATTTACGATGATGCACTAGCAGCTTTAAGCTGATGCATCTATTTTTATTTTATTCAAGTACACTATCGTTTTTATCTATTCATGTCCAATATATGGTCCAGTCTGTTTTTAAACGACTTCACTGAGGGTGAACTTATCACACTTTGTGGAAGTTTATTCCAGTCATCTACAGGCTCATACATACTACACGGTTTGGTTTACGAATCCTTTTTGAGGAGGAAGAGGAGGAGAAAAACGCTTCAGAGCAGTGCACACCTAAATAAATTGTCTGCTCTCCAAAACCATATAACTGTAACCAGTTTGAAGAGTGACATAAGCCATGTCTGCTATAGTTGCATAGTGCAAGCTCAAGATGTTGAAACAAATGCCTATTGTAAATGTAAGCGTTAAGCATCTGTGCGCAGGAGCAGACTGTCTGCAGGTCGCCCTAGGTCAGCATCATCAAGTCATCACAAATATTTTCACATATTGTAACTGCAGTACTGATGCAGTCCATATGTGTTACATATATATAACTCTATAGTCCGTTTCACAAGCTTTACAATGATAAACAAAACTGATATATTGCAACTTTTTTTACAAATTTGTCCAAACAATCACCATACAAACTAATATCATCAGGCAAAATTGTATAATTCAAAATAAATATAGTTTTGGGAACTAGAAGTGAAATTGAAATAACAAAAAGAAAAACACTACACGAGATGGCCTTACTGTATTTATCTCTAATATTATTATTACAATCAGAAAACCAATCAGAGAAAAATGAATGTAATCACTAATCACAAACCGAGAACAAATAATTCACGAGTAAACATAGGAAAAGATTAACAGAAAAACAGAATAAAGTTAACAGAAAATGGCTCACGTCTCGACTGTTGCCATGACAACCAAAAAACATTTATCTCCAGCCAAATACCATGCCTCTACCATAGATTTTCCCGGCATAGTGTGTTGCCAGAGCATCTAACACGGCCTCTCCTGACAGTAGGTCGTCCTCGATCCGCTCGTGGGGGGGTGGCGAGTCAACGGTGTTACCAGCATCACATGTAAATGACGGTACTGGTTCTTTGCCCGGAGCACTATCACGTTCACCTCGTAATGATGTCGACGTTGATGGTTGATTGGGCTCCCAGAGGTCGTCTGCGTCTGAAATGTGTAGCATTATTTTCGGGTCTGTTAAAAGCCTACAGCCGTTTTTCCCTTCTAAATGTCTGACTAGCGAGTCAAACGCTACAGATTGGTGGGTGACTTTAGCAACTGTCACGTGATGTACGACTTGATATCAATTACCAACGCTACATACGACTGATTGACTAACGCCAACACGACTTAGCGCAGCGCCAACGCTCTAATGGCTTAACAACAAGTTGTTAACACTAGGACGGCTTGGACGCGTGTGCTAACGCATTCGTTAGTAAACGGTGGCTTGACAGTTTGTCAACGCCCTTGTACGGCTAGTAAGATGACTCACTACGTACGGCGACTTGACAGTACTTCAACGCCTGTGTTCGGCTAGCGAGATGACTCACTACGAACGGCGACTTGACAGTACTTCAACACATGTGTTCGGCTAGCGAGATAACTCACTACGAACGGCGACTTGACAGTACTTCAACGCCTTTGTTCGGCTAGCGAAATAACTCACTACGAACGGCGACTTGACAGTACTTCAACGCCTGTGTTCGGCTAGTGAGATAACTCACTACGAACGGCGACTTGACAGTACTTCAACGCCTGTGTTCGGCTAGCGAGATAACTCACTACGAACGACGACTTGACAGTACTTCAACGCCTGTGTTCGGCTAGCGAGATAACTCACTACGAACGGCGACTTGACAGTACTTCAACGCCTGTGTTCGGCTAGCGAGATAACTCACTACGAACGGCGACTTGACAGTACTTCAACGCCTGTGTTCGGCTAGCGAGATAACTCACTACGAACAAAACAACTCACGGTCAAAAAATGCAGCACACGCCTCTGCAGCTCTGGACTCCACTCGCCACGCCTGGGCACCATTTACTGCGCCGAAGCTTGCGTTGACTTCCCGTAGTCTCCACTGACGAGTTCCAATACATACCGGCCACTGGGCAGGAGGTTGACGACTTTGTATGGTCCCTGTAGACTAAGTAATTTTAATTACAAACACAAGGCCACCATTATGGAACTCCCGTGTAGGTCACCTTAAGCCATTTACGCGTTCATCTTGCTCGTACTGATTTTGATCGAGGAGTTGACGAGCTCTATTCCTAGAAAGTTCTCTGTGCACTTCTCGGTTAGGTGATGAGCTTTCCACAGCTACATCTCGCACCAGAGCGCGAATGACTGGTGTCGTTGATTCGGTTCCTATTCACGTCTAGGGCGCCGTCCTGCAGCTTTTCAAGCAGGTCTTGGGTTTTTTGATCGCTGTGCTGAGCAGTGTGAGCCCAATTGCGCGGTCTTTAAATTTGATGTATCTGAGTGACCGGATTTCGGCTAAGGTAGATCTTTCTTGCGCTCCGTAGCTTTCAAAGTTTTGCAGTCGGTGACGCTGGTAAACTTTAACCCCACGAGGTAGTGACGAAAATTCTGAAGTGCTTTCATTATGAGTGGTACTTGCTTTCAGAACCCTGAGTTACCTTGGTGTAATACGCGAACACATGTTTCTTGACATCCGGGTGAATTTGTAGCAAGTCCTCGGTGGGTAATTGGGGTCAAAAAAAAGATAAAACGGGCTCATTTGTCAAGGCCCTGATAAGCTCTTGACGGATGCACTCGTGTTTGGACGTCCAGATAAAATTGCAGTCCATTCGAGTAAGGTAAGCGACGGGGGCGGTTTTCGAGACATAGTATTTGATGTACCGTCGAAAGTAACCAGCAAGACCAAGCAGTTGCCTAACCTGCTTAACGTTTACCGGCACATTTGTGTTAACCAAGGCCTCAACCTTACGTGGGCTCGGCCTCACCTGACCTTTACTAATTATCCTACCAAGATATTCTACTTCAGTGACCAGAAACGAACATTTTCGTAGGTTGACAGAAAATCCCGCTCTTTTAAGGTTTCCTAGTACCCTATGGAGCAACTTAATACCGTCTTCTACGCTGTCACTCATAAGAAGTAGATGGATAAGAATGACACGAGGTTTTCTGAATTCAGATTGGAATTCGCAGCAGCCGCGCGCACTTGAGGGTTCACAATTCCTCTTATGATGATAAGTGTGCGTAACTAATCGCTTAGACCTTGCATAATACGCAAACGAAGTAAAGTACGTCGGACATATTCGGCATAAGTAATATACTTGTCCGAGTTATTGTTCATAGCATTGAAGAGTATGTTAGCGTAGTCAAGTTTTACCGGACAAAGTGATTTGAACTCTCTTTTAAAGTTTGACCAAGTCCTATCGTCTGTGACCCATTCACCTATCCATACCTTTGCATCGCCCTTTAAACAGTGTGTCACGCGGGACAAGCACTCGTAGTTGGACCATCCATTTATATCTTTAGCGCGGTCTACCTCCCCGCACCATATTTCGATATTATTAATAGTAGGATCAAAATTTGAGATGAAGTAATTATTTGTACGCACCGGCTGAACTGCCTTTACGGCATCGATAATCGCTTGTGCGAGAGTAGAAGTCTCTGAGCTACGTAAGCCTGAGTTCGTAACACGACCATGCTCTATGACTCTAGATTTCTCGAGCGCACCGTGTCCAGTAAAAGGATTACTTTTTATCGCACCCGGCGGCGGAGTTTGCAAACGCGGCGGAGGGGTATATCGATTTGAGTCATATCTACGTTTGTCTAAAACACCGTGACACCTTACGAGGATAGTCGCAGGTTCGCGACGAACTGCGAGAGCGATGTGACCGGCGCGATCTACGTGTACTTCGTTCCGAACGACGCATTGCACTACGTGATCGATACGACCGCGACCGATATGAATCACTACGAGAACGGCGCGACCTATTGTACAACGCACCATCGTTGCTACTCGCACAAGATTTTCGTAAATGAGATCGCGATCTCTTGCGGTAACGGTCACGTAAACGTTTGTCACGGGAACGGGAAGCGTCTCGAATACGCGAGCCATTTTGACGATGCTGAGAACGTCCACGTGACGTACTTCGAGGCATTATTTAGCACTAAGTTATCAGACTTCTTACTGTAGTAAACTTTGGTATACAAAACACAAAATGCAAAGTAACAAACTACTAAGAGAATTATTCGTGAATCATTTGTTACCTTGATTTTGGGAACTAGAAGTGAAATTGAAATAACAAAAAGAAAAACACTACACGAGATGGCCTTACTGTATTTATCTCTAATATTATTATTACAATCAGAAAACCAATCAGAGAACAATGAATGTAATCACTAATCACAAACCGAGAACAAATAATTCACGAGTAAACATAGGAAAAGATTAACAGAAAAACAGAATAAAGTTAACAGAAAATGGCTCACGTCTCGACTGTTGCCATGACAACCAAAAAACATTTATCTCCAGCCAAATACCATGCCTCTACCATAGATTTTCCCGGCATAGTGTGTTGCCAGAGCATCTAACAATAGATTATTTTTATTTTAGATTCCCATGAGTAGTCATTACATGATAGTGGCAGAAATTGCTGGACTAGCAAAGACTAAAGCAAATTGCCATAAAAAAAAAGATGTTGCGTAATATATATAAAAATTTATACTTGAAATATGCCTTTACCTTTGAATTCACTTAAAATAATCTAGATATAACACTACAATATGAAATAAGTGTCCTGTTCAAAGTCACAGTGATTTGGCTACAGAGTTAGGGTCTCCTCTGTATTATTATTTATTTATTATTGTTTTATATAATAAGTGCGTTTTCTGCAAACAGGTAATACGGAGTATATTTGCTTTGAAGAAAAAGTCGGATCAATGAATAGTCGAACGAGAGACAAGCATTCGCGACGCTCTTTCATGTAAACGTATATTTGTATATCCTATCATTCAGTACTCAGTACTATCATTGCCCCCAATACTGGAAATATTGAGAAAATTTATTTCTCATTGACTCATTAGAAACAGGCTTGTTGAAAAAAATTGCTCTTATTAATAATTAATTTGTATTATAAAGAAAATAAGAAAACATCTGAAACATATCCGTCTCAATATTGTTATAAGTAAACGACTTAAATGTAGACTTTCTTCTTCTAGACTTTTCTTCTCTATTAACTAGATCTAGTTAAAATTATTCTTAAATTAGGCCTTAAATATTTTACTTTCCAAATGTGCTGATGAATTATCAGTACTATGCTAGCCAAATAAGAATAGTACTGTCAAGACGCCATTTTGTTCTGCATTACTCGCGGACTTCATTACCAAAGCGTACGGTGTGCAAAAAAAATTAAATAAAATTTATACTCTGTTTATTTATTTTTTGTCCACGTTTTTAATATTTCTAATCAATTTTACGCCAAATTAATTATACATGAGTAGGATTTGAAACAAAAGCATGTTGATAATTTATTTTTATTGGTTCAGTTATAATCAGGTTATAATTCTTCTATACCGCTTAACACAGCGTCATCCTCGTCGTAGTCGTAGTCAGAATCATCATTACTTTCGCTTCGCTTCGTATTTAAGAAATATCATTTTATAAAAATGAATATAAAATAATCTATGAATAAAAAATAAAAATTTTATTTTCACCGTTTTTTTTTGCTGGCAGTATTAATTTGACAGTTATCTTGTGAAGTAGGCAGCAAGCGCGATCCTATTCTTAGTTGGCGATTATAGTAAGTATTTGTTACTGCGTTGGAATGGTATTTTTGTAAAACCTGTTTTATAGGTCTAAATCGAATCGCATAGTAGCTATCTACTAGGTACCTTTAGTACGTTTTCGACAATTTTCGCAGTGTGTGAATAATGTCCCAGTATGTTATTATTAATTGTAGTTTACTATCTTTAGTATGTATTAGATTTCTTAGATCACATCATATACAAATATCTTAGTAAGAGATCAGACTACACTATTTCTACACTTATGATTTATTTATCTGGTTTCCACAGTACAAGCTCTGTTTAGTTTGGATCAGATGGCTGTGTGTAAATAATGTCCCAAGATATTATATTATTAATTATTTTATTAGATCATTGGTAACACAACTTTTACGCTTTATTTCAACACTGGTGCCGATATAAAATTATCTTTAATAATATCTGGGGACAATGTCACACAGATCATCCTAGCCCCAAACTAAGCAAAGCTTGTACTATGGGTACCAGGCGACGATATACATACTTATATAGATAGATAAATACATATGTACATAGAAAACATCCATGACTCAGAAACAAATATTCGTGCTCATCACACAAATATTTGCACTTACCGGGATTCGAACCCAGGACCATCAGCTTCGTAGGCAGGATCACTACCAACTAGGCTACGGTGACCGTCATATCTTTCCAGAGGTGCCAAACAACTTGAGTCGGTTAGATGTTAGACGGTACATATTGAACATTTAGATCAACGTAAGATATATAAAAAGTATTGGTAGCACAAACATATCTCTTAGATAACTTTTGATCTTATGATTACTAATAATAATGTATGGTTATGATAATATTATCGCTTAAGGCGATAAGACCGCCCATTGTACCTTATGTTCTTTATATTATATCCAATGTATTTTCTTTCTGTCTGAGTGTGTACAATAAAGAGTATTCTATCTATCATATATGATATACATTACTAGCTGTGTATAAACCATAGCCTAAGTGTTTTTCGGATATATAAGCTATATTACTACAAAGTATTAAAATCTGTTCAGTAGTTTTTGCGTGAAAGAGTAACAAACATCCATACATCCATCCATAATCACAAACTTTCGTATTTATGATATTAGTACGATATATAATATACATTAATGTAGTAATAGTCTCGTCGTATCTTGTATATAATGACATTTTTATAATGAGCCTTTTGAATATGTAATTATAATTTAATAGTAATCATATTCAAGTCTGTATTTCGAATGAACTTAATGATATTTCAGTATTAAGTGGTTCGCCTCCCTGGTCGAGCGGCAGCCAGTTCAACCGCAGTTACTTCCTAAGTTTGAATATGAACAACTAGCTGTGCCCCGCGGTTTTAGTCGCAATAAACTTTATAAATTATAGCCTATTTGTTAAGCCAGTATGTTAAGCTGTTTAGACGTGAAGAAGTAACATACATACATTCACAAACTTTCGCCTTTAAATATTAGTGTGATATCTGTTTGAGAAACTTAATAACTACTTAACTTATTTTTTTTTTACTTATCTAAGGCACACATGTAATATATGTAGCTTTATATAAGTGAAAAAGAAAACAATTTATTTTTTACGGTCACCGTAGCTTAGTTGGTAGTGCTCCTGCCTATGAAGCTGGTGGTCCAGGGTTCGAATCCCAGTAAGTGCAAATATTTGTGTGATGAGCACGAATATTTGTTTCTGAGTCATGGATGTTTTCTATCTATATAAGTATTTATCTATCTATATAAGTATTTATATCGTCACCTGGTACCCATAGTTCAAGCTTTGCTTAGTTTGAGGCTAGGATGATCTGTGTGACATTGTCCCCAGATATTATTAGATATTATTATAATTAAGCAGTTATTAACTATAAGAAACTGGTCTGTATTTCAAAAATAAAGATTCGTAATATTTACAAGGTATAAACATAAAGTATTATTGAAAATATTAATATTTTTCCCTCTATCTATGATGCAAAGTTTTAAATGTCTCATCCAAGAAAACATCATATTTAACAAAATATTCTCTTCATTACAGGACTGAGCCAACCCTAGCGCCGATACCGCCAGTGCCGAGGAGCCGCCCCGCGCCCCCCGTCTCCCCCCGAGCCACTAACAAGTACGGAGATGACATGGAATAGACACGAGCTCAAGAAGATCAGGAGAGACAACCTTTATCATCTGATAAGTAAAGCATCTTCTACACAGTTGCAAACCAGCGTCCCAATAGAGGTCACCCTGGTGGTTGCCATCCATCTAGACTGCACAACTGAAGTCTAGATGGATAGCAACCACCCGGGTGACCATCTAGACTGCACAACTGAAGTCTAGATAGATGGCAACCACCCGGGTGACCATCTACTGCACAACTGAAGTCTAGATGGATAGCAACCACCCGGGTGACCATCTAGACTGCACAACTGAAGTCTAGATGGATGGCAACCACCCGGGTGACCATATAGACTGCACATCTGATGTCTAGATGGATGTCAACCACCCGGGTGACCATCTAGACTGCACAACTGAAGTCTAGATGGATAGCAACCACCCGGGTGACCATCTAGACTGCACAACTGAAGTCTACATGGAAGCCAACCACCCGGGTGACCATCTAGACTGCACAACTGAAGTCTAGACGGATGGCAACCACCAGGGTCACCATCTAGACTGCACAACTGAAGTCTAGACGGATGCCAACCACCAGGGTCACCATCTAGACTGCACAACTGAAGTCTAGACGGATGGCAACCACCAGGGTCACCATCTAGACTGCACAACTGAAGTCTAGACGGATGGCAACCACCAGGGTCACCATCTAGACTGCACAACTGAAGTCTAGACGGATGGCAACCACCAGGGTCACCATCTAGACTGCACAACTGAAGTCTAGACGGATGGCAACCACCAGGGTCACCATCTAGACTGCACAACTGAAGTCTAGACGGATGGCAACCACCAGGGTCACCATCTAGACTGCACAACTGAAGTCTAGACGGATGGCAGCCACCAGGGTCACCATCTAGACTGCACAACTGAAGTCTAGACGGATGGCAAGCACCAGGGTCACCATCTAGACTGCACAACTGAAGTCTAGACGGATGGCAACCACCAGGGTCACCATCTAGACTGCACAACTGAAGTCTAGACGGATGGCAACCACCAGGGTCACCATCTAGACTGCACAACTGAAGTCTAGACGGATGGCAACCACCAGGGTCACCATCTAGACTGCACAACTGAAGTCTAGACGGATGGCAACCACCAGGGTCACCATCTAGACTGCACAACTGAAGTCTAGACGGATGGCAACCACCAGGGTCACCATCTAGACTGCACAACTGAAGTCTAGACGGATGGCAACCACCAGGGTCACCATCTAGACTGCACAACTGAAGTCTAGACGGATGGCAACCACCAGGGTCACCATCTAGACTGCACAACTGAAGTCTAGACGGATGGCAACCACCAGGGTCACCATCTAGACTGCACAACTGAAGTCTAGACGGATGGCAACCACCAGGGTCACCATCTAGACTGCACAACTGAAGTCTAGACGGATGGCAACCACCAGGGTCACCATCTAGACTGCACAACTGAAGTCTAGACGGATGGCAACCACCAGGGTCACCATCTAGACTGCACAACTGAAGTCTAGACGGATGGCAACCACCAGGGTGACCTCTGTTGGGACATTGGTTTGAAACCATGTAGAAGATGCTTTAGAACGAATACACTATGAACTCAGCAATAATATGTGGCAATACATCTAAGACATATATATTTATTAAGTTAACCAGATATAAAGTTTACTAAAGGTTTATAAACGACAGCCTAAATGGGATATTTCTTACCTTGTTACATAACGATAAACATAAGCAATATATTATTTCCTATTTGTAATTTTTTATAACAATTCTGAATAACGAAGTATAGCCTCTTCGTTTAATTAAAGTTTTAATTGTTTTTTTAAAGGATTGAATAATGACTTGAATTAATTACAGCTATGAATGAAAGTACAGGCTTATTAAGGGTTACATCTAAAACAACAATAACCACGCACTACGAGATAGTAAACACCATAAGCAACGACTTCTGTTTTACATTTTTTTATTAATTTCTAACAAAAATAAGTATTCAATGAAGTTCCCCCTTGAATTTATTTGTTTCATCAACAACTTAAACATTATCATTAATGAAATAATGAAATTTATTCAGCCCTTGGGTATTTACTTACACTTGTACTTGTCAAGCTCACAATGTATTACATAAACACAGTTTATAACAGTAATTAAAGCAACAAAATTAATTTTTAAGATCTAAATGTCTATTTAGTTACAGGTAAACACTACATTCAAAATTTAATGAGCTTCTTTTACATACATATTTTAATATACTATTTCTTTTTAATTTGTAACTTAACTAAAACGTTTACAACTATTGATAATTTTCCGAAACAATATTTTGTGAATGAAAACATACCGCCATCTAACGCCATCTATTGGTACAATACGTGAACTATCTTATTAAAATAACAAGTAAAGGAAGCACGCGTTACTTTGCGGAATTCCATATCAATCAAAATCAATATGTAGTGTTAATTCCGCTAATTGTCAGTTTATTCATGCAGGGATGCAATTTGCACCGCCCTCCCGCTCGAAGAAATATGCACAAGCAAGAAGGACAATATAAAAAAGCAAATTACATGCGCAGACATGAGTCTCATTCGAGCACTCGACGAGTTAGCAGGCCTTGAGAATGGTCCGTGGAGGACTGAAACACGTGTTGGGTATCGTACTGGCGCATGTAATTAGCTTTTTTATACTGTTCTTCTTGCATGTGCACATTTTTAAGGGCGGTGCAAAATTGCATCCCGGCATGATTAAACTGAAAATTAGCGGAATTACTACATGTTGATTTTGTATTTTGATTGTTAAAATAACAACTACAATAGGTTTGGTTGTGAACATTGACTTATGGCCAAACTCGTAGAACAAAAGTTGTTGATTTTGGTGTTATCTATCCACTCGTGCGAGGTTGTTAGTGTTTTTTTTAAACTGTTTAATAATAAACGCAATGTTTGTGCAACACATTTGTCAAACAAACGTACATATTTCACAATTTTAAATCGTTAGCTGATTATAAATAGCTCTGTACAGTGTAGTTTTTTACACATGTATCATCTTAATGTAGTCTTCTTTCTCAGATTCTGTTACTTGCTTCTGTTTTGTATGCATTTTGTTAAAGTATATTTAGCTATATGCATACGGAACAAGTTATAGCAAAAGCATTGCCAACGACATGTATTGCATCTTTTTTATAGGCCGCAATATCTATATATCTAATATACACAGAGATCGGAAAATTGGTTGCATATGGAAATTTATCGAAATATCCCGCGATCCGATGAAATTCAGTTTTACATTCATACATGGACTCTCGCATGTTTCCCAGAAGTGTAGGCAGAGGCAACGGAGTTCTTTTTGTCACAATATTTGCACACGTCTTGCCTCGTTTACTGTCTTTTAATTTTAAGTGTCTATGAAATGAGAGTGTAATCTGTGAGAGTGTTTCACTATCTGATATCTCCCTTTTAACATCTTATCACACTCTTGGTAATGGTCTCGTGACGCATTCACTTAAAATAAAGCACGCGTAAAAAAGTTTTACTTCAATAACAGTTGCCCTGTTACAACGTAATATAATTGCTTTTCGCAAATTTTTTGGTCAGTGATTTGTGACAATTTCAAAATATTCTAAGAAGGCGATTCCATAATACATTAGCAAATAATTAACTTTAAGTAAAACGGCACCCAATTGTCCATAAAACGGCACCCAATTATCCACAAAACTGCACCCAATTATTCCTAAAACTGTAACCAGTTATCCGTAAAGCTGCAACCAATAATCCGATCTCTATATACAGCATAAAAAAAATATTCGTGCTCAATCAGATATCGCATAAGTGAACAGTGATATTGTATGTATTGGTTCTATTGTTAACTTCTATTTTCAATCACTGCAAGAGTCCCCCGTAATAATTTGTATGTACAATGTAACATACATTACAGGCTTAGTTCTAAGCAGGAGACTCTCAACCAGTAGCTTCACCTAAGCCAATTCATCCTTTCAAACCGTTTACATCATATTATCGAATCCATTTTAATGTAATGTGAGCAACAGACAGTCTTTAGGACATGGTTAAAATCTCTATCCAGTTTCTATAATGTCCTAATATTAAGTCATACGTTTTAGGTGGTCCCAAAGATGGGTGTTTCCTCAGAGTCCTACTAGTTTGTTCTGTTTCTAGGACCACCAGGAAGCGTACTACCTCGTGGTCCTGTTGTCTATCTGTCTGCCTCCTGTATATAAATAAGGATGATGTTTCATTTATATGTGAAAAATTGTTTGTGTATACAGGAGGTATTGTTTTTCAAATAATAATAACGTACGATCATTGTATACAAGCGAGGTTAGAATGTATACAATATTTGTAGCTCCATTTCAACAATATATTATTATATAAAAGAAATTGAACCACGAATATCTGTGTTTCCTGGAGACTTACCACCTAATTCGCCCATAAGTGATCATGATAAGTGTTCAAATGGATTAAGATTAATGATAAGATAAATGTCTAAATCTTTCTTTCAATGGCCAAATGTTGAACATCAATTTTCTCATGGAAGCCAATTAATGCAATAATTTAGTAATTTTTAATCTTCATCTATTAGAACACTGGTGACTTAGGCACTAGGTCCCCTAAATAGTAGGACCACGAAGAAGCAGTGCAGAAAACTGTTATGCTCACATTCTCCTAATGAATTCGCTAACATGGTAAGGTAATTTTATAGAACATTTCATATATTGATTAAGCGGTCTCAGAAAGTGGGAAGCTAAAACCCTGCGCACTGTTCTGCTAAATGACAATTTTCAACCATCAGTACAATTTAATTCCTGGTTTTGGAACACTTTACAGTAAAGTGTTTATTAA
Organism: Pseudoips prasinana; assembly: GCA_951640165.1. Classification (NCBI taxonomy): domain Eukaryota; kingdom Metazoa; phylum Arthropoda; class Insecta; order Lepidoptera; family Nolidae; genus Pseudoips; species Pseudoips prasinana. The sequence goes on from OX621234.1 coordinate 41,940,668, forward strand.
AGTAAATTGGAATTTAAAAAAAAATGGAATTAAATTGTACTGATGGTTGAAGATTTTAATTTAGCAGAACAGTGCGTGGTTTTAGATTCCCACTTTCTGAGGCAGCTAAATCAATATAAAATTCATAAAACTATGTACCATCTTGTTCGGTTCCCATGTGCTTAATTGAATTGCTATTTATGAAACAGTCGCCGCTGTACAACTCCAAGCATTTACTGTGCATTTTTGTTTATCAAGGGAGGCAATAGGTTATAGTCCCATATGGAAGTCGTCTGGGACCTATGTGAGCTGTTTGTGCTGGATATATGTGCAATATGCGGTGGTCGAATAATAATATATGTAAAGTACATGCGTATGTCATCGTGTATAGAGTAGAAGGAAAGCAATTGTTAATCAATTATGGCAATAAATTAGTTTAGTTTCGAATTATTTGTTTTATTTTGTGCGAATAGAGATAGAATAAATCGTTGAGAAAACGCAGAATTGAAACCCTATCTGTGTGTGAAAAAGTGTCCGTCCAAATGAGTTAAATTAGAGCCTGTGCCTGGTGTGTGACACCAGGTTTTTTAAACTTTTTTTTCATCCTACAGAGTAGTTCGTTGTCGTTTGTAAGGTCTACAGGCTGCGTCTGACTTGCGTGCGTATCGCTACAAACGCGCGTCAACAGCGCGTTTAAAAAACGCGGTGCGCATAGGCCCTTACACTCTTATTTAAAATAATTCCGTGATCCGTCGCTTGACCATGTCTCAGCTAAACCCTGCTCAACCACTTAAACCCCGCTCAACTATTTCTTTATTTAAAAACCCTACTTAAAGGTTTCTCAGCTAAGTAACGTCATTTTATTTTACACTGTCAACATCTCTGGGATTGGTATAGAGCTTGACCAAAATTAATCGACTAAATCGGATTAGGTATCAAAACTTTATGATTTTTGCTCTATGGTAGACATGGAATGATAGATTTATGATCGTAACAGTGCATTTTCAAGGACTATTGATTTTCTTCGGTGGATTTTGAAGTTTGTGATAAGATTCCAACTGGAATTCAGTATTTATTTAAAAATTAAAACGGTTAGTAACTTTAATAAAACCTCCATTCACAAACAAACGTCAAACAAAACGTCAGCTGATTCAAATAAAATCCGCCATATTTGAGCAAGTTTTAAACCAGGGGCCGACGTGGTTTAAATTTTGACATGGCTTAACCGCGGGTCAAAGTTAAATCGTGTTTTTAAATGAAAAAATTGATAAACCATGGTTGAGCGGCTGGCTTAAATTTAAGTAGCGTTTTTAAATAAGACTGTTAGGGTGGCGTTACAATAGCATCAGTATACATTTTTAAAAGTTCTTAGTATTCATTACTGTCATATCAAGATATAATTAAATAAGCATCACTGCTACATTCATATCACCCTGTATCTACACGAGCACCATTCACAATGGTTTTTGATCTACATATATACAGCAGGACACTTTCAACTTGTCCTCTTATTAGACGCTAAATACCCGAGTAGCAATACATAAGGTTTATGATGTTTGTTTTTGTTAACAGTAAAATACTTTTAACATATAAATGTAGCAATGTCACGATTGCGCCAGTATATTATTGTTTATATCAACTATTTTAACTATGGTTTCTGATACGACAATCTGTTAAACATTATGAAAGAATATATATTTATTAGACACATAAGGTACATCAATAGTAATATTTTGATACTTCAAGTAATAATTGATACATTTTTTTATTATCCATAATTTTACGCACCTATTCGATATGGTACCCATACTAAGCACCTTAGTGTCTAAAAGGCCACAGTTCAGCATTCCGCCACAGATGACTGTAGCGCTGATTTTCAACTATATTAGGTCTTTACCTATGAAATTGCCGTTCTGCAGTACTGGCCATTTCAAATCAAAATAATTTTTGTTTGGCTAAGAATTCTAATTTCAAATTAATTTTATTTTAAAAACATGGATTCTTTTTTCCAAAAGTAGTCATTTCTTTATTGATTAGTGTTACATTTTCATCGCATTTCAATCTTTTTCGTCATCATGGATACGTTAAAAATTCGAGTAATTATGGAATACGAGTACCGTCGTGGCAGCAACGCGGCACAAGCGGCACGCAACATCAACGACGTTTACGGAGCTAACACTACAAACCAACGCACCACCTGTTATTGGTTTGCTCGCTTCCGTTCTGGAAATTTCGACCTGAAAAATGAACCTCGCGGTCGTCCGAAGACTTTGGTCGACAATGACGAATTAAAGGCGGTTGTGGAAGCTGATGATACACAATCTACGGCTGAATTAGCAGCAGCTTTCGACGTTAGCGTCAAAACAATATTGGTCCATTTGCGTCAAATTGGCAAGGTAAAAATGCTTGACAAATGGGTGCCCCACGAACTCAATGATCGCCAGCGCGAAGTACGCGTCGAGACGTGCCTTGCACTGCTCAACAGACACACAAATGAGGAATTTTGAACCGCATTGTTACCTGCGATGAAAAATGGATTCTGTTTGATAACCGCAAGCGCTCAGCAAGTTGGTTGGATCCTGGTTCAGCACCTAAACAATGCCCTAAACGAAAACTTACCCCTAGAAAAGTGATGGTCACTGTTTGGTGGTCTAGCGCCGGTGTGATTCATCACAGCTTCTTACCAAACGGGGTGAGCATTACTGCAGATGTGTACTGTGAAGAACTGAGCACAATGATGGAGAAGCTGGCGCATCTCCAACCAGCATTGGTCAATCGCTCGTCTCCGCTGCTCCTGCACGACAACGCGCGACCTCATACTGCACAGCAGACGGTCTCCAAGTTGCAAGAACTGGGGTTGGAAGCTCTCCGTCATCCGCCCTACTCACCAGACCTTGCGCCTACAGACTACTACTTTTTCCAGAATTTGGATAAGTTCTTGGCGGGAAAAAAATTCAATACCCGAGAGGCAGTACAAAATGCCTTTGAAGAATTTGTTGCCTCCCGTCCAGCTGATTTCTTTAAGAAGGGCATCAATAAACTGCCACTGCGATGGCAAAGATGCATTGATTGCATGGGTGATTACTTCGATTAATACAAATAAAAAAATTCATGAAAAAAATTCGTTTAAATTTTTTCATACAAAACGGCAATTTCATAGGTAAAGACCTATTATAATAGGTCTAATATATAATGCATCTTTGCCATCGCAGTGGCAGTTTATTGATGCCCTTCTTAAAGAAATCAGCTGGACGGGAGGCAACAAATTCTTCAAAGGCATTTTGTACTGCCTCTCGGGTATTGAATTTTTTTCCCGCCAAGAAGTTATCCAAATTCTGGAAAAAGTAGTAGTCTGTAGGCGCAAGGTCTGGTGAGTAGGGCGGATGACGGAGAGCTTCCAACCCCAGTTCTTGCAACTTGGAGACCGTCTGCTGTGCAGTATGAGGTCGCGCGTTGTCGTGCAGGAGCAGCGGAGACGAGCGATTGACCAATGCTGGTTGGAGATGCGCCAGCTTCTCCATCATTGTGCTCAGTTCTTCACAGTACACATCTGCAGTAATGCTCACCCCGTTTGGTAAGAAGCTGTGATGAATCACACCGGCGCTAGACCACCAAACAGTGACCATCACTTTTCTAGGGGTAAGTTTTCGTTTAGGGCATTGTTTAGGTGCTGAACCAGGATCCAACCAACTTGCTGAGCGCTTGCGGTTATCAAACAGAATCCATTTTTCATCGCAGGTAACAATGCGGTTCAAAATTCCTTCATTTGTGTGTCTGTTGAGCAGTGCAAGGCACGTCTCGACGCGTACTTCGCGCTGGCGATCATTGAGTTCGTGGGGCACCCATTTGTCAAGCTTTTTTACCTTGCCAATTTGACGCAAATGGACCAATATTGTTTTGACGCTAACGTCGAAAGCTGCTGCTAATTCAGCCGTAGATTGTGTATCATCAGCTTCCACAACCGCCTTTAATTCGTCATTGTCGACCAAAGTCTTCGGACGACCGCGAGGTTCATTTTTCAGGTCGAAATTTCCAGAACGGAAGCGAGCAAACCAATAACAGGTGGTGCGTTGGTTTGTAGTGTTAGCTCCGTAAACGTCGTTGATGTTGCGTGCCGCTTGTGCCGCGTTGCTGCCACGACGGTACTCATATTCCATAATTACTCGAATTTTTAACTTATCCATGATGACGAAAAAGATTGAAATGCGATGAAAATGTAACACTAATCAATAAAGAAATGACTACTTTTGGAAAAAAGAATCCATGTTTTTAAAATAAAATTAATTTGAAATTAGAATTCTTAGCCAAACAAAAATTATTTTGATTTGAAATGGCCAGTACTGCAGAACGGCAATTTCATAGGTAAAGACCTAATATATAATCCTGATATATCCTGATATATATGATGTACACAATCTTTGTAAAAAGCTGAAGGGCTGCCTTTTATATGAATATTCGTACCTATGCAATTACCTATACAGATTAAGCATTCTCAGCTTTTTATAATGAAAGGATAAAATATTCGAACATTATTATTATTTGAATTTAATTTAAAAGTAAGATGACTAGATAAGAAAAAGTAATTAAAATATAATTAAAGTAGAAGAACGAAGAAATATACCTGGCCTGTGTGAATGGTACAACCGGAAGGGGAAGACCTCGTAGAACATTCTCTGATCAAATCGGAGACGTACTTAAGGAAGGTCAGGTCAGAAGTACCCTAAACCGGCGAGCATGTATGAAGTATATAATGTCAGTAAACGAAGCGAAAGAGGTGTGCAAGGATCGTGACAAATGGAAGTCCGTTGTCTATGCCTACCCCTCTGGGAGACAGGCGTGAGTCTATGTGTATATTAGGAATAGCGCCATCTATTGAGGAATGTTTTAACTATACATAATAAAGCAAATAAAATTTCAACTGGAGAAAAACAATTGGAGAGTCAACGTCATTGTGTCAACTGAATGTCGCCCACAAGTGGGAAGAAGCCCCCCCCCCCCCAATGATTTCCATAGTGCAGTTGTGTCCACCATTTGAAGGATTATGCCATAGTACACAGAGAGCGTCTCCGCCCGTTCTCTGGTAGATATTCCTACAGAAGGACTTCTATTGAACGGATGAGATGGTGTGGTCACATAATCTGTGCCGTCAGCGACACTGTACGTTCTTTTACTCTCAGCTCAAACTATGTTATTGACATAAAAGTTCTACATTTTATTATTATTAAAACTGACGTGAGGTGCTAACATACTGAAAGATAGTAACGGGTAACTCACGTCATCATCATATCAGCCGAAAGACGTCCACTGCTGGACAAAGGCCTCCCCCAAAGATCTCCACAATTGCCGGTCTTGCGCTATTCGCATCCAGCAGCTTCCAGCGACCCGCACAAGATCATCGGTCCATCTTGTAGGGGCCTGCCCACGCTGCGTCTTCCGGTTCGTGGTCGCCACTCAAGAACCTTTCTGCCCCAACGGCCATCGGTTCTACGAGCTATGTGCCCCGCCCACTGCCACTTCAGTTTTGCAATTCTTCGGGTTATGTCGGTGACTTTGGTTCACCTGCGGACTTCGACATTTCTGATTCGATCCCGCAGGGAAACTCCGAGCATAGCCCTCTCCATTGCTCTTTGGGTGACCTTGAACTCACGTAATGAATCCAATCACGTAATTCGCCCTGAAGATGATTTCCAGGATAAGTTGAAACGTTGGCCAAATCCAACATAAAATTAATTACGTGACTTACCCGTTACTATCTTCCATTATGTTCTACATTTTAGCCGTTTGGTTCGAGCCCGATATAATAATAATATCTCGGGACAATGTCACACAGATCATCGTAGCCCCAAACTAAGCAAATCTTGTACTATGGGTACCAGGCGACGATATACATACTTATATAGATAGATAAATACTTATATACATAGAAAACATCCATGACTCGGAAACAAATATACGTGCTCATCACAAATATTTGCACTTACCGGGACTCGAACCCAGGACTACCCATCCATCTGAATAGTTGTGTTTATAAGCCTATCACTTATAGTGAGAAGACTTTTCAAAAATACAATGACTACTGTCTAGTGCACAGAGTACACTACCAATGTTTAATGGAAGAAGTGTCAATAAATTAATATTTTCATCTTATATCTAATAAATGTGAACGAAACCATACCGCGATCTAACTCTTGAATGAACGCCATCTATCGAAATCGAATGTAACTAAATCTCTGAAGTAAATGGTAGGAATAAAAATAGAACATTTTATTTCTCTCATTTTAGGTACATATCATCTTAACATAGTTACAATTTGATAGTTTAGATTTAGACCTTTGTGAGAGCTGGAGTCTATACTGGGTTCAAGACCTGTATGACAGATCTCCAGGCAATCACTCTCTTAAATTACTTAACTTAATGAGGCTATTAGTAAATTCAAAACGGAATGATCATTGTATTGGTATTGAGAGGAAAACTGAGAATAAAAGTGAATTGTGTATAATATGGGTCTTGATATTAAGAAGTAGTATGTGTGCATGTGTGTGTGTGTGTGTGTGTGAGGGTATGCGTGTGTGTATAAGGTATTTAAGTGAGTACTATAACGTTCTGCTACTCCAGACGTCTTCGGGATCTTTTAATATTGAAAATGATATACTCCAGTTTGGGTAATTGGCATAGCTGGGCACCGTTAATCAAAACTTCGTTAATCGTTAATCCGCTACAAAAAAAGTTAGCTTCGTTAAACGTTAAAGCGTTTCATTTCCGAAGAATTATCGCAAGTTAACGTTAATCCGTTAATAGGTGTAAAATAGCATTTTTATATCTTTGCATTAGTGAAATTATAAAACCCGTTGGTTTAGGTTCTGGAAGTTAACAGGATAGCAGCAAAACAATTACTTGTATAATTCAAATGTGTAATTTAATCGTCGGGCATAAGGTGCATATTCTCTTTGATGAGCAAATGTCCCCACAAACAACAGAAGGGAATATATGGAAAAGTTTAGCACCCGGTCATCTGAACCGATGCTGCTAGAAAGACTCGAAGCTGATACTTTGCCAAAGCATGTGCGAGAAACGATCACAAATATTATTCCAATATTATATATAACTACATTTGGCGCATGTTATCTTAGACAATCTTTTTTTTTGTTCTTGCAAAAGATGCTATGCCATCTTTTCTCGGCTGGAGGTTCTTCTTCATCATCTGTAGAGGTCTGCACAACTGATATTGGAATAATATTTGTGATCGTTTCTCGCACATGCTTTGGCAAAGTATCAGCTTCGAGTCTTTCTGGCAGCATCGGTTCAGATGACCGGGTGCTAAACTTTTCCATATATTCCCTTCTGTTGTTTGTGGGGACATTTGCTCATCAAAGAGAATATGCACCTTATGCCCGACGATTAAATTACACATTTGAATTATACAAGTATTTGTTTTGCTGCTATCCTGTTAACTTCCAGAACCTAAACCAACGGGTTTTATAATTTCACTAATGCAAAGATATAAAAATGCTATTTTACACCTATTAACGGATTAACGATTAACGTTAACTTGCGATAATTCTTCGGAAATGAAACGCTTTAACGTTTAACGAAGCTAACTTTTTTTGTAGCGGATTAACGATTAACGAAGTTTTGATTAACGGTGCCCAGCTATGCCAATTACCCAAACTGGAGTATATCATTTTCAATATTAAAAGATCCCGAAGACGTCTGGAGTAGCAGAACGTTATAGTACTCACTTAAATACCTTATACACACACGCATACCCTCACACACACTTATTTTCGACGAAAAGTAAAATTTTCATATACATTTCGATAACATGGTTAATAAAAGCATCAAGTTGCTCGGTTTTATATTCAGAATAAGCAAGAACTTTAAAAATCCTATTTGTCTGTTACAACTGTATTCCACTTTAATTCGGAGCATCCTGGAGTATAACTCACCTATTTGGTCACCTTTCTATGCTATCATATGAACTGAATAGAACAGTTGCAAAAGAAATGCCTACATATAATGTGCCACAGGCTCGATCTTGTTAGACAACTAAGATCATATAAAGAGAGGCTTAACAGATTCAAATTGCTATCCCTCGAAACTCGTCGTGAATGCTATGACCTCACTTGTCTTCACAAGATAGTGCACTCCATAATCGATGCCCCTGACTTAACATCCATTTTGAATTTCAACACAAAATTTAGAGCCCGCCAACCTCATCTTAAAAGTTTTACGTTAAATGTTCACATAAATAATACATCGTATTACAATCCACTTGTTAGAATGTGCCGTCTTTATAATGAGCTCCTGCTTCAACATAGCAACGAAATAGATGTTTTCAACTTCGGAATCCAAACTTTTAAAAGGAAAGTTAGACATATCATGTCAAAAAGTTAAAAATCTAATCTACTTAAGCTTCAAACTATTAGATTTTAGTTTTAATTAATTAGTTTTAAGGTGCATGTTCACCTAGGTGCGACTCGATTGGATCATGGTGTTACGGATCGTGCTTCGGTGAACTTCAAATCTATTTGTTTTATTATATAATTTTACTTTATGTCATGCGTCACTATTAGTTCCACTCAAATTGTCATGCTGTGTACACTTGTTTAGGAATACTGTCTAGAGCTAAACCTTAATGTATACTTTTCTGTCATGTATTGATGATATTCTGTTTTGTGTGCCAATAAAATAAAATAAAAATAAACACACACACACACACACATGCACACATACTACTTCTTAATATCAAGACCCATATTATACAAAATTCACTTTATATTATCAGTTTTCCTCTCAATACCAATACAATGATCATTCCGTTTTGAATTTACTAATAGCCGCATTAAGTTAAGTAATTTAAGAGGGTGATTGCATGGAGATCTGTCATACAGGTCTTGAACCCAGTATAGACTCCAGCTCTCACAAAGGTCTAAATCTAAACTATCAAATTGTAACTATGTTAAGATGATATGTACCTAAAATGAGAGAAATAAAATGTTCTATTTTTCTTCCTACCATTTAATTCAGAGATTTAGTTACATTCGATTTCGATAGATGGCGTTCATTCAAGAGTTAGATCGCGGTATGGTCTCGTTCACATTTATTAGATATAAGATGAAAATATTGATTCTATTGACACTTCTTCCATTAAACATTGGTAGTGTACTCTGTGCACTAGACAGTAGTCATTGTATTTTTGAAAAGTCTTCTCACTATAAGTGATAGGCTTATAAACACAACTATTCAGATGGATGGGTAGTCCTGGGTTCGAATCCCGGTAAGTGCAAATATTTGTGATGAGCACGAATATTTGTTTCCGAGTCATGGATGTTTTCTATGTATATAAGTATTTATCTATCTATATAAGTATGTATATCGTCGCCTGGTACCCATAGTACAAGATTTGCTTAGTTTGGGGCTACGATGATCTGTGTGACATTGTCCCGAGATATTATTATTATATCGGGCTCGAACCAAACGGCTAAAATGTAGAACATAATGGAAGATAGTAACGGGTAAGTCACGTAATTCATTTTATGTTGGACTAGCTGTGCCCGCGACTTCGTCCGCGTGTTAATTAGTATATTTTGTTTTTTTTTGTTTTTTACTAAAATAAATGACTTCTTCTAATATAAAAGTAGCCTAAGTTATTCCTTATTACATCAGATATCTGCCAATAAAAGTCCCGTCAAAATCGGTCCAGCCGTTTCAGAGATTAGCCGGAACAAACAGACAGACAGACAAAAATTGTAAAAAATGTTATTTTGGTGTATGTACCGTATATATATTCATATTAATGTAGTAAAAACCGGTTATTTCAATATTACAAACAGACACTCCAATTTTATTTATTTGTATAGATTTGGCCAACGTTTCAACTTATCCTGGAAATCATCTTCAGGGCGAATTACGTGATTCGATTAATTACGTGAGTTCAAACCTGCCCTGTGACCTGTTATAGTAAAAGTGAAGAAAATATATAACCAATTACCCAAACTGGAGTATATCATTTTCAATATTAAAAGATCCCGAAGACGTCTGGAGTAGCAGAACGTTATATGGTGGAGTCGCCGGGTATATTGAGAAGTATACCCTGAAGTATTGAGAAGAATCGATGATATCACGAGAAGTATTTTTTCCCTAAATAATTTCAAATGGAGCATTTCGACGGGGAGACGGCTGACGTCAACGGTTTTTTTAGGCAATTCGCAGTAATTGCCGCAATCAACAAATATGATGAAGATGAAAAAAAACTCATCTTAGGGGCATATCTACAGGGGCCCGCTTTATCATTTTATAAAACCATTTTTTCTCAGTGTGATATATTTGCTGATCCCCAGAAGAAGATCACCGACGAATTTGACGGGCAAACCAATCCACTCGCCGACTTCTTTGAAAAGCGACAAGGATACAATGAAAACTCAATTACTTATTTTTATTCTTTGGATGAACTGGCGGCAAAAGCAGGAGCAGTAATTACGGAACCGTTATTTATTAACCAATTTCTTAAAAGCTGCAACTCATTTATTAAAAATAAGGTTGCAATGCAAGTGTTTACCAGCAAGTAAGAGCTAAAGACATGTCTTAGAAAAATTAAAAACCTGTTTATAACACAAAGCCCGACTTCATTAAATTTACCTGTTAATATAAGCAGAGTTGGATAAAATAAAACAAATATCAGTGAGACACATCGGAGTGCATCACGGTCAACCCGGTCCGCATGGTTACACTGGAGCTGGGGCATCGAGGACCAACCAGCCTACCCCAGGAGCTATTTATCCCCGACAAAATAATAAACTTTACCCTTATAGTTGTAGACCAAGATATGATGCAACTTCAACTCAATCTTATTTTAAATAACTTTAAACGATGTCGACTCTAATAGGTTAGTAATACACTATTATTATTCATGTGTTTTATTAAATAATTATCATCTATTAAATGTCTTATTATTTTATATAGCCCCTTATACAGGCGAGAAAGATTTTTACGTACTCCAATTATTCTTTTAGGACCATGTAATAAAATTGGTAACATTTTTTGGTTAGACTGGGTTCGATCTAAATTATGTCGAACTTTGCGTCTATAAATTTTGTGCAATTTTAGTGTTTGTACATAATTCGACATTTCTACGTTTATATTAAAAATTTTGCGTGTTATTTGTATATTATTAACCTTTATGGGCTGCAATGGAAATATATTATTTAAATGGCTATCAACTATTTTTGGCAGATCATTAATTAAATTAAATTCTACTTTACTTTCTATATTTCCCATACTTACTTAGCATGGAAGTTTACCTATATTTGTGGTCTTATGGAAAAAATATATATTCTGTGAAAAAAATTGTTTATCTGACTGTACATCAGATGAATTCTTTTCTAGTACATATTTTTCTTTTTTAATAAAATTACACATCATCCTATCAGTAAAAAGTCTACGTTTTTTAAAATCTAAACTAACATTGTGAGCAAAAAGGAAATCTTGTCCTATGACAAAATTTTGTGAAATCTTATCCACAACATAAAAACTATGATTAAATACAACATTTTCCATCAAAATGTTCAATTTAATTTTCCCTATCACCTGCAATTGCGCACCATTTATTGAATTTATTTGTGCATAGGAGAACTGCGGCATTTCTCCTAGCTTTTCTGCCATCTTTTTATCGACAACAGACACTGATGCTCCCGTGTCAATCAGGGCTAGAAACGGAATATTTTTACACGTTACATTTATAAAAGGGGTAAACTCACTGAGTGACTTCCGCTGGTGTTTTACTGGTCTCTTCCACCATATCAAACGCCTCTATTCGTTCGAGTGCAGCTGGTTGACGCTCCGTTACTCCTCGTCTGAATGGAAAGTTGCCTGGTGAAGAGGTGGTATCCCCTGCTGCATCATATCTTGGTCTACAACTATAAGGGTAAAGTTTATTATTTTGTCGGGGATAAATAGCTCCTGGGGTAGACTGGTTGGTCCTCGATGCCCCAGCTCCAGTGTAACCATGCGGACAGGTTTGACCGTGATGCACTCCGATGTGTCTCACTGGTATTTGTATATTTTGTCCAACTCTGCTTATATTAACAGGTAAATTTAATGAAGTCGGGCTTTGTGTTATAAACAGGTTTTTAATTTGTCTAAGACATGTCTTTAGCTCTTTCTTGCTGGTAAACACTTGCATTGCAACCTTATCTATACAAATAAATAAAATTGGAGTGTCTGTTTGTAATATTGAAATAACCGTTTTTTTTCTACATAATATGAATATATATACGGTACCTACACCAAAATAACATTTTTTACAATTTTTGTCTGTCTGTCTGTCTGTTTGTTCCGGCTAATCTCTGAAATGGCTGGACCGATTCTGACGGGACTTTTATTGGCAGGTAGCAGATGTAATAAGGAGTAACTTAGGCTACTTTTTTTTTAGAAAAAACAAAAATATCAAAATAAACTAATTATCACGCGAACGAAGTCGCGGGCACAGCTTTTTTTAATAAATGAGTTGCATCTTTTAAGAAATTGGTTAATAAATATCGGTTCCGTAATTACAGCTCCTGCTTTTGCCGCCAGTTCATCCAAAAAATAAAAATAAGTAATTGGGTCTTCATTGTATCCTAGTCGCCTTTCAAAGAAGTCGGCGAGTGGATTGGTTTGCCCGTCAAATTCGTCGGTGATCTTCTTCTGGGGATCAGCAAATATATTACACTGAGAAAAAATGGTTTTATAAAATGATAAAGCGGGCCCCTGTAGATATGCCCCTAAGATGAGTTTTTTTGCATCTTCATCATATTTGTTGATTGCGGCAATTACTGCGAATTGCCTAAAAAAATCGTTGACGTCAGCCATCTCCCCGTCGAAATGCTCCATTTGAAATTATTTAGGGAAAAAATACTTCTCGTGATATCATCGATTCTTCTCAATACTTCAGGGTATACTTCTCAATATACCCGGCGACTCCACCATATAACGTTCTGCTACTCCAGACGTCTTCGGGATCTTTTAATATTGAAAATGATATACTCCAGTTTGGGTAATTGGTTATATATTTTCTTCACTTTTACTATAACAGGTCACAGGGCTCTCTACCCTACAGGCTTCTCTCGCAGACTGACTGTTAGAAAAGAATTTGGTTTTTGGTTCGAAATATTTTCAAACGATTTCTTTTTAATTATTTCTCTTTAAAACGTTTGGACGAACGAAGGTGTGCAACCAAGAAGGTCGTCATAGTACCTACTCCAATAATATTTTCTGTCTCAGCGTAGTCCAGTTTACATAACCAGTTAGATACTGTTTTTTTACATCTCGATTTACACATAGGATACCTATATATTTAAAATTGAAAGAATGTATCTCAATTTATGTTAATTCTGCCAATTCTACCTTTTTTTATTTTTTTAATAATAATGTGATAGTATATTATTCACACGCGGCCATCTGATCCCAAACAAAGCATAGCTTGTGCTATGGAAAGCAGATAAATCATATTATTTTTACTTTTCTTTTGTAACTAAAATACATACTTATATAGATAATTACACCCAGAATCAGGACAAACAGACATGTTCATGCATACAAGTCCTATGTAGTAATCGAACCCACGACCATATAACGATCGGTACATAATAATAGGTCTTTACCTATGAAATTGCCGTTTTGTATGAAAAAATTTAAACGAATTTTTTTCATGAATTTTTTTATTTGTATTAATCGAAGTAATCACCCATGCAATCAATGCATCTTTGCCATCGCAGTGGCAGTTTATTGATGCCCTTCTTAAAGAAATCAGCTGGACGGGAGGCAACAAATTCTTCAAAGGCATTTTGTACTGCCTCTCGGGTATTGAATTTTTTTCCCGCCAAGAAGTTATCCAAATTCTGGAAAAAGTAGTAGTCTGTAGGCGCAAGGTCTGGTGAGTAGGGCGGATGACGGAGAGCTTCCAACCCCAGTTCTTGCAACTTGGAGACCGTCTGCTGTGCAGTATGAGGTCGCGCGTTGTCGTGCAGGAGCAGCGGAGACGAGCGATTGACCAATGCTGGTTGGAGATGCGCCAGCTTCTCCATCATTGTGCTCAGTTCTTCACAGTACACATCTGCAGTAATGCTCACCCCGTTTGGTAAGAAGCTGTGATGAATCACACCGGCGCTAGACCACCAAACAGTGACCATCACTTTTCTAGGGGTAAGTTTTCGTTTAGGGCATTGTTTAGGTGCTGAACCAGGATCCAACCAACTTGCTGAGCGCTTGCGGTTATCAAACAGAATCCATTTTTCATCGCAGGTAACAATGCGGTTCAAAATTCCTTCATTTGTGTGTCTGTTGAGCAGTGCAAGGCACGTCTCGACGCGTACTTCGCGCTGGCGATCATTGAGTTCGTGGGGCACCCATTTGTCAAGCTTTTTTACCTTGCCAATTTGACGCAAATGGACCAATATTGTTTTGACGCTAACGTCGAAAGCTGCTGCTAATTCAGCCGTAGATTGTGTATCATCAGCTTCCACAACCGCCTTTAATTCGTCATTGTCGACCAAAGTCTTCGGACGACCGCGAGGTTCATTTTTCAGGTCGAAATTTCCAGAACGGAAGCGAGCAAACCAATAACAGGTGGTGCGTTGGTTTGTAGTGTTAGCTCCGTAAACGTCGTTGATGTTGCGTGCCGCTTGTGCCGCGTTGCTGCCACGACGGTACTCATATTCCATAATTACTCGAATTTTTAACGTATCCATGATGACGAAAAAGATTGAAATGCGATGAAAATGTAACACTAATCAATAAAGAAATGACTACTTTTGGAAAAAAGAATCCATGTTTTTAAAATAAAATTAATTTGAAATTAGAATTCTTAGCCAAACAAAAATTATTTTGATTTGAAATGGCCAGTACTGCAGAACGGCAATTTCATAGGTAAAGACCTAATATTTTGAATTAGGTAGTCCGGTTACATCACATATATTGTGGGTCCATCTGTCGATGATTGGTCGTACCAACTCAGGCTACGATCAAATGCATAGTTTTCAATTCTATAAAATACATTTATTTATTTATTTAGAAAGACCAACAGCAAATAGTAACAATCATATGCAATTATTATAGTTCCTGAGAGCCAATAAAAGGTCTTCACGAATTGATAGTTGCATATGTAACATTAGTGTGATCAAATAAAGTTAAGTTATAATAATTAAACACGTTTACACAATTTATTTTTAAAAGCGTTATTTCCTATATTCAGGGTAATCTATAGCACCAGACAAGATGTTAAGTAGATATGTTGTGTCAGCTATTTCACGCCGCATGGCCAGGGGCAGCATATAGAAATGTGCACACAATTTTATATAATCATCCGAATTATAATTATTATTAACGCGATAACATAGATATTTAATAAATTTCTGTTGTATGTTTTCTATACGGGATGTGTATATGTCGTAACGAGGATTCCACATTTGGCTGGCATATTCCAGTATAGGTCGTATGAATGTACAATATAAAATTTTAAATGTTTTGGCCTCTGTGAAGTTAAATGATAGATAACCTCATCACAAACCCTAGGGCCTGATATGCCTTTTTAACAATCTTGTTGATGTGCTCATCAAATAATAACTTAGTGTCGTGGATTACGCCAAGGTCACTCATACTTTAGCACTTCTGAAGTTTATGCCCCTGGAGAATGGAATCAGAGAGGATGATGTTCTTTTGCCTGCTATTTAGTGTGGTTTAAATCAAGCATGTTCTGACTGCAATAATGGTTCAACCTATCAAGATCCGATTGGAGCTCAAATACATCTGATGGTGATCAGAAAGCCTTGCATATTTTCCTATCATCCGCAAAACATAAGAGTTTAGAATGGTGTAATGACTTGTCGATGTCGTTCACAAAGATTAGAAATAGCAGTGGTTCCAGGAGAGATCCTTGGGGAACGCCACTGGAGACCGTCATCCAACTGGATATATAATTGTTTATCACAACTGCTTGAGATCGATTGGATATATATGACGAGAACCGTCTCAGTAAGTCACCCTGAATTCCCATGAGCTGTAATTAACAAGTTATGATCTATCCTAACAAAACATTTGCTATAATCAGTGTAAACGACATCGACTTGCTTCCCTTTACTCATAGCCTCAAATATGAATTCTAGTGAATCAAATATGAATGTAGTCGAGCGCCTTTTCAAAAAACTATGCTGAGCACTGCTAAAACTATTTCTTAGAGCTTCATACGTTTGTATATGAACAATCTTTTCTAATATGTATACATAACTTAGAAATAGGTCTATAATTCGTCACGTCAGACTTTAAACCCTTCTTATGTATAGGTGTGGTGTACGTACTTTTCCACAATGATGGTGCCGTGCATTCAGATAAACATTTATTGAATATCACTGCGATTGGTATAGAAATAGCATTGGCGCATTTGACCAGCAACACAGGGCGTATTTCATCCGGACAATATCGTTAGTCCTTATCTGAACATTTGTGATATGTGACAGTGGAACAGACGAGGGCGAGTCGGGCGATCCGAGTAATGCGAAGGCTGTGAAAACAAACAGACATAAAGACAAACATTCATTTTTATGTGTATAGATTACGATACCAAATAGTTCAATTTCTGTTCCGCTAATGGAACAGTGTGTATAAATGCACAGTGAGTTATAGCTCCATGGTTCAACCACTGTTGTCCAACAACGACAGCCGGGGCCGACAGGACCTTCCGAATCATGAGGACTCACAGAAATTAAAGAAAAGCTTGGCTTTTTGGTCTTAAATTTTACTCAAAAACGCAGTATTTATCGTATGGGCAGTGGTTACTCTAGCAAGACAAGCCTGCGTGCTTAGTGCACAAATCATTGCTAAAAGTAACATGTACTTAAAATTTTGTTAAATAAAATATATACAATATGTAACGTAATTAACGCACACCCTCAGACACCCCAATTAGAATATTATGTTGTAATCATAAAACATACACTGAATTTTTAATTTAACATGTATAATATGTATTGTTATTTACTAAATTAGTTTCTTAGAATAGGTAAACTTTAATTTTCTTTATTTTGTATTGAATGATGGAATTTGTATGAATATAAATAAAACTGCAATTTGAAAAGTCCTATTATTTGAGTTACGGTCCGTTTCAATTTATTTTAACTGTATAGGGTTAATATGAAAATAATTTCCGTAGTTTTAAATATTTTGGAAAAAAAATTACCTATATAAAAAATTATATAAATCGATTCAGTAAACGATTGTGAACAAACTATTTTCAGGATGTGCGTTAATTAAGTTACATGTTGTATATTAGTGTGAGGGTTGTTCAAGCCCGACTGTTGTCTAATGGCTACAACCGCGCCCGGCAGTTTAATGGGCTCTCCGAAGCAAGGAGATGCTCAGAAAATAAAACAATTTGACCGGGAGCATAACATCGCCAATCACTTAGCGACCAGTGAGAGCATCGAGCTAAAAACGCATTAAAAATAATGCATAGTATGTAATGGCGTTGCGTTAACTTCCACCCATCGGAATAGTGGTGTTTATAAGTCTATCACTTATAGTGAGAAGACTTTTAAAAAATACAATGTTTAATGAAAGAAGTGGTGATTCCATAGAGCAATCAATATTTTCATCTTATATCCAATAAATGTGAACGAAACCATACCGCGATCTAGCTTTAGAATGAACGCCATCTATCGAAATTGAATGTAACTAAATCTCTGAAGTACCTAAATGATAGGAATGTAATTAATATTAATTATTTATTAACTCAATATTAATTCTGCCAATTCTACCCCAGTTTATTTTTTTTTAATAATGATATGGTAGTACATTAATCACACACGGCCATCTGATCCCAAACTAAGCAGAGCTTGTGCTATGGAAAGCAGATAAATCATATTATTTTTACTTTTCTTTTGTAAGTAAATACATACTTATATAGATAATTACACCCAGAATCAGGACAAACAGACATGTTCATTCGCCGCTCGCGTCTTAATTCGTCTCAGATTGATCTCGTAGCACAAATCAACCTGTATTTAACTAGCGAGAAACAAAACAAAATCGAAGGATGGAGTGACTACCTGGTTAATATACTGTCTATGACCCTAATGTTCCATTCGTAAATTCACAATCCAGGCTTTTATGTAAAACTAGGTGTAACCCTACGCGCGCACTAATGAAATTAATTGGAATGAATGTGGCGCCATCTGTCGATGATTGGTCGTACCAATTCAGAAACCTTCGTGGGTTCAGGCCACGATCAAATGCATAGTTTACAATTCTATAAAGGACCAAATACTCCAATTTCTGTTCCGCTAACTGTACCAGTGTGTGTAAATGCACCCAAACTTGCTTTTTACAGAAATTATTTTGGATACTTTGTTTTGAAAAACAAACAAATCTATTAAATTATCGTTTTTATAAACCATAAAACTCCTCACAAATTGGGTCACCATGTGGTTTCCGGCAAGGTACCCGTGGGTGTCGTAAAAGGGATACACCAGGTAGTCGAGCAGCAGCGCCACCTGTGTACTACCTACCACCTAACCGCGGTCGCCAATTCGCATGTCAAGCGCTGTGACTAGGCCCTCCTACTCGCAACGTTAGAATAATAATAATATATTTACTTTAAAGGTTACAAAGACCCATAACTAATATTATCTTAAGTAATTTTACAATAATTATAATTAACTAAACTAATTAAAATAAAATTTAATAAATTAAACAAAAATAATAAATTATAATAAAATAAATGAACATAGTAAATCTTATAAAATTACAACAATATATACCAATTTAGATTGACTGTCCTTTTATTTTTTTTATTTATTTCAAAACCATATGCACAAATTTGTACAGAGGTGGACTTAATGCCGTAGGCATTTTCTCCCAGTCGACCTTGGGGAGGTGCAGAGATTAATTAGTATGAATAAATATTCGATACATAAATAATTTAAATATGTATAGTTAAATGTATATGTATATAAATAAATGTATAATATCTAATATATGCAACACTATTGCTATTACAATATACTATATATATATATATATATATATATTATATAATAGGTAGGGAAATCACAATTCTGCTTACAAGGTGTTTAGTATATGCTCTCTTAGCTTCATTTTGAATGAGAAGCGGCTTTTGGCCAACCTGATTTCGAGAGGCAGCGCATTCCGCAGAAGAATAGACTGGACTGTTCCTTTATATTGCGTTAGTATTTTATTATTTATATAAGGGCAATCAACCTTATTGGCTATCATATTTAGGACGCTGTTGGCACTGCCGCGAACTCCAGCTGCCATAGAGGCTACTCGGTTTCGCATTATAGTACTAACCTCTTTTAATATTATTCTCCGGGACATTTATTATTAACATAATAAAAAGAATTATGTCCTCCTAGCTGAATTTCGGCCACGGCCGCCAGTCTCAACAGAGATTAGCCATCTGGCGGGACATATTATAGTGCTCAAGTGTGTGTGCAAACAATGGAGCACTTTCTAATCCATCACTCTTATGATCCGATGGGACGTCTAGGGACGCGACCGGAAAGAAGTCAGGTACAGGACCGACGGCTTTACGTGCTCTCCGAGGCACGGAGGTATAATACCGCCAACTCCCAGACTTCGGCCTGATGCTGAGAATTTTTTTTTTTACAGAAAAGTCCCAAGATCACTTTTGGTCCGACCCAGGATTTGAACCCAGGACCTCGTTCTCTGCGGGTGAACACGCTACCGCTAGACCAACTTGGCGTAACTAGGCCAACTAGTAATTTATGAAGACTGCTCTTTAAATATGGTAAACAAATGTTGGTTACGTTATGAATTTATAGATGGCGTTGTACAGCCGAGTTAGACCTCGCAATGTTTTCGTTCACACTCGGGGGTTGGGTCCGCTAGAAGCAAAGCTTTCTTAAATTAGACGAATCTTTATAACCTAAAATTTCAATATTTTAAAGATTGAGATGTTCTTCACAATTATAAGAGCTAATTCATAAGAGTCAATACAACACTGGGGACAAATATTTATATATTAAACACTTGACCGTTATTTGAAGCTTACTTGATTGAGAGTGGCGCTACGTAACTTCCGCTTTATACTCCCTCTCTTTCGCTCTTTCCAATACTTGTATATATATTTCTCTCTCGCACAAACGTTTATCCACCAGGTGGCGCTGCCAAACATTGTTCGGTGTTGGCAGGGTTTTACGAATCATTGGCGTCTTATTTTCCGTCGTCAGTCGTCGTCGAGACAACTTTGTACAGTTTTAATAATAGCTACAGTGTACTTACTTATATAATTTCATTAGTGTTTTATTAGTGATTATAATAGTGATAGTGCTTCTCGTCGGAAAAGAAGAAAGTATATTGTAAGTACCTTCATACTTTCACGAATTATTGTGGAATATTCATTTTTTGTTGGGTAATGTAGGTAATATATAAAACGGTGTTACCGTTCGGCTTACTGTTAACATTGCCTTACTTTTACGTGTGAATATTATCTACCCTCTTTTGCTCTTCGAAAAAAGTTAATTTTACGATAATTATTACGTATTTGAACGTTGGTTTTGTAAATTATTTTACTGTGTCGAATTCCTGTGCGTATAAGACTTCATTATAATTAAGATGGAGGACACAAGTGCGAGGGAGATCTCGGGGCCATCTGGTCAGCAAACCAAAGTCTGTTCACCTCGGCGGGAACGACAAAGAAGTAAGAGCTCGGCCTCTAGTTCCTCCTCCAGTTCTAGTTCTTCAACTGCATCGTCAGGGAGCCCACCCCGTGGAAAGAAGCGTCATCGCCGTCACCATAAAAAAAGGGGGGGCAAACGTATTCGTAAAGATGATCTGCTACAGAAATTATCTCATGAAGTTAGTGAGCTACGAAAACACGTACTTTATGGTGATAAATCAGCCGACCGTATGCAATCTGCGGTCTCACCTCGGAATTCAGTACAAATGCACGTATGTAGCAATGATGAAATATCTCTAATGGATAACCAGGATTGTAGGTCCTTGTATGATAGCGAGGTAGAGAATGATAACTCAACTGAATCACATCAATTCAGATTTGATTTGAAAGTCAAATTGAAGGAACCATCTGTTCCTAAAGCTCCTGAATATTACCTTAAGGTTTTAGATGACATTCAGCATTTCAATCAAAGTGAATGGTGTGAGGTTAGGTACTCGGAAGTGCAAAAATTATATAACCACAGTCCTGGTTTTACCGAACTGGAGGTAAATGAAGAAATCAAAGCTTATGATTCTCTTCGACACCTAGCCTATGCCGATAAAGCATATGGTGCTTTGAAATTTTGCGCACTAAAACAACGAGAGGTCTTGCAAGATAGTATGACTGATCTTATGACCTGGGCTCGCATTAATGTCAGTGTAACACCAGATCAATTGCGTGATAAAATCACAGAGTTATTGTCGGATGGTGAATACAATAAGGTGTCTTCGGATTTACTTCAACTTATCTGTGGTCACCGCGCGGAGACTATTCAAATGCGTAGAGACGGCATAACAAATTTTGTTCGTGATCCTCTTGTTAAGGCTGCACTACGTAAAGTTCCGCCATCCAATCAGTACATTTTTAACTCTGATTTATTATCGTCGGCGTTGGATAAGAGCGGAGGTGTCAAAAAGGCATTCTTACCTCCAAACAAGTCCAGTGGCTATAAACCTGTTCCGCAAACAGGGAGTAAGGAACCAAATCGCTACCCCTCGCAGGGGCCATCTCATTTTTGTGCACCCTCACAGGGGCATCAAGCAAGTGGCATTACGCAAGGTCCCATCCAGCCCTCGCAGGGCTGTAGATACAACCACCCATTACCGGGGTGCGGACATAGCCATCCCTCGCAGGGCAGCGGTTATAATAAAGGAACACGTGGGTCTAACCACAACTTTCGTGGATTCTCACGTCCACGAGGTAGTCACCAACAACATAATAAACAGAACACGAACAGGACATATAATAGAAAACACAACCCAGCTACAGAGTTTCATGCAGGAGGAAAAAGAGGAAAGTTCTGACTGGCAGGACTTCAGAGCGGGCCAGTTAAGATATTATGTCAATCGATGGCAGAAGCTGGGTGCACCAGACACTCTTCTGCGCATAATAAAGGGGTATCGCATACCTTTTCTCAGGAAACCTCCTCTTATGATGACCGATGTTCGAAGTCCATTCGAAACAAAGGAATCAAAGGCGATGTCGGCTATCATTTCACAAATGATAACGCAAGACATCTTAGAGGAAGCTCCGAGCTCCCCAAGCTTCCTGTCATCGATATTTCTGGTCCCAAAGGCCGATTGCACAAATCGACCCATCTTCAACCTAAAAAAATCTGAACAAATTGGTTCACACAGAGCGCTTCAGGCTCATAAACGTTTTTCGTGTCCCAGATTTTCTCCAAGCACGGGACTGGCTTTGCAAAGTGGACCTTTCCCAGGCTTATTTCAATGTCCCGATATCCCAGTCGCACAGACGATTTCTAAGACTAATTTACAAAGGAAAATTGTTGCAAATGACCTGCCTCCCATTTGGTCTCAGTATTGCACCCCGAGTCTTTGCAAGTCTGACAAACTGGATAGCGCAGACATTAAGACAGGAGGGTATCCGGATACTAGTCTATTTAGACGATTTTCTTGTAGTTCACCAAGATTATCAGATGTTACAAATACATATCCAAAAAGTACTAGACCGTCTGCACTACCTAGGGTGGCGGATAAACTACCAGAAGTCCTCCACTTCTCCGAGCAAAAGCCTGGTATTTTTGGGGGTTCAGTGGAACCCATGGCTAAACGAGAGATCCTTGCCACAAGAAAAGATCTCCAAACTAAAAGAGAAGGTAGTGCACCTGTTACACGAAAGCATAACTACGCTAAGAACACTACAAAGCTTGGTGGGCCTATTAAACTTCGCGAGTTTAGTAGTCCCGAAAGGCAGGCTTCACTTTCGCGCTACACTAATGTGGCTAAACAAACATTTAAAAGAAGGTTCTGTGAATGTCCTGTTACCTATAGAAGTGAAGGACGAACTAAAATGGTGGCTGCTAAATTGTCATCTGGCATCCTTGATCCACAGTCCACCACCGTCACATTTCCTGACCACAGATGCGTCGGATGTTGCTTGGGGTGCACAGCTCGACGGATGTGCACTTTCAGGTCCTTGGACAAACAACAGCTCCATTGCAATCACAAGGAGATGCTAGCGATATTCAAGGTCGTAAAAGAGCGAGGTGCACAATTGAGCCAATCTACGATTCTCGTTCAGTGCGACAACAAGACCGTGGTTGCTTTTCTACGAAACGGGGGCGGCACCAGGTCTACGTCGTTAATGAATCTAACAAAAAAGGTTTTTCTAGTCCTAAGCGAGCACCAAATCAACCTCAAGATTCATCATATCCCCGGGAAATACAACGGTCATGCAGACCACCTTTCTCGGCACCGTTGTCCTCCGGAGTGGAATCTCTTACCTCAGTGTACAGAGAAAATATTCAGGAAATTCGGAGTACCAATGATAGACCTATTTGCGTCGGAACGAGCAAAGGTAGTGGTGAATTATGTATCACTGGACCAAAACGACACTCAAGCGTTGTACCACGATGCTTTCTCCCGAAACTGGACCTATCCCTTAGCTTGGGTGTTTCCACCGCCTTACCTGGTACCCAAGGTGCTAGCTCACCTCAACTCAGCGTCGGGTGTATACCTGTTAGTAGTTCCACGATGGGAGAGAGTATTTTGGAGAGCGGATCTAAAAGTCCGTGCGTTAGCTCCTCCATTCACAATCCAGAAATTGCATCTCAATCTGATAGATGCGGTGACAGGGCATCCAGCACCCAAGGTCCAAGAGATGACGTTGGAAGTATGGAGATGTGGGGGTGGTCACCGAATTTAGTGGAGTGGAATGATGCTCAATTACAGCTTTTAAAGTCATTTTGGCGTCCATCTACCAAAAAGACCTATAGGGTAGCATGGAATAAATGGCTAACATGGAGTAGAAACCATAATTTAAATCCCTCACAACCAACAGGTCAAACCTTGGCTCCTTATCTGGCAGATTTGTATATTATAGATGGACTAGCTTATAACACTATATTACTACATAAATCTGTAGTTTGCACGTTATGTAACTCTGATTATTCGGGTAAATTAAGTTCGCACGTCTTGGTGAATCGTATATTAAAATCTATTTCACTAAAAAGGCCAGTGAGTCCGAAGCCTATGGTTTGGAACATAGACAAACTAGCAACATTTTTGGAAAGTTATTCTGTAGAGGAAAATAATATTTTCTCTATTTGTAGACATACAGCAACGTTATTACTCATCTGTTCAGGAAGGCGAGTCATGATTTGACCCTATTAGCCATTGATTCAAAACACATGTCTGAAGATAATGACTGCCTGATCCTTTGGCCATTGTTTGGTTCTAAAACAGATACAACTGACTATAGACAGTCCGGTTGGAGATTAATTCCTAATACTGACAACAAAAACTTAAACCCTGTTTTCTGGGTGAAACAGACTATATCAATATTAACAGAAAAACGTCAGACAGGGGGTTTTATTAATCTCTTTCTTAACATAAGAGGCAAACCAAAGGCTGCTTCGCGTACAGTAATCGTTGGATGGGTCAAGTCTCTGTTGTCAGAAGCTGGAGTGGTTGCTTCACCTGGCAGTCTCAGATCTGCGGTTGCCTCTAGAAACTGGTTCAACAATTACCCCCTAGATGACATACTCTCCAGGGGTAATTAGAAATCACAAAATACTTTCACTCGGTTTTATTGTAAAGAGGTGATGCCTAGTATGCCAATTACTGCCAGTTGTGATGTAACTAGAATGTTTAGACCAATTAGTTGATTTTAAATAAACATCGGTTGCATTAAATAATCTCAAATATTATCTCTGTTTTGTCTGAAAACATTAATTATTTTTCTTCTTGATTATTCTAATTGTGATTCTTAGTTACTAATTACAAAATAGTATGTAATTACTATTCAATGTGAAATTAAACTTGTTTAATTTACATAAAAACTAATAAAAATATATTTCTCGTACACTTAGTGTGTTTATTGATACCTTTATCACATTGGCGTCGTTTTCCACCAGGTGGTCTCAATCAAGTAAGCTTCAAATAACGGTCAAGTGTTTAATAGCAGTGTTTTACCTGAAAATAAAACACATATTAAATACTTACCTTATTTGAAGCTTACATTTAATTTCTACCTGGTGTAGATTTTCGACTCAATGATTCGTAAAACCCTGCCAACACCGAACAATGTTTGGCAGCGCCACCTGGTGGATAAACGTTTGTGCGAGAGAGAAATATATATACAAGTATTGGAAAGAGCGAAAGAGAGGGAGTATAAAGCGGAAGTTACGTAGCGCCACTCTCAATCAAGTAAGCTTCAAATAAGGTAAGTATTTAATATTAGGTCTTTACCTATGAAATTGCCGTTCTGCAGTACTGGCCATTTCAAATCAAAATAATTTTTGTTTGGCTAAGAATTCTAATTTCAAATTAATTTTATTTTAAAAACATGGATTCTTTTTTCCAAAAGTAGTCATTTCTTTATTGATTAGTGTTACATTTTCATCGCATTTCAATCTTTTTCGTCATCATGGATACGTTAAAAATTCGAGTAATTATGGAATATGAGTACCGTCGTGGCAGCAACGCGGCACAAGCGGCACGCAACATCAACGACGTTTACGGAGCTAACACTACAAACCAACGCACCACCTGTTATTGGTTTGCTCGCTTCCGTTCTGGAAATTTCGACCTGAAAAATGAACCTCGCGGTCGTCCGAAGACTTTGGTCGACAATGACGAATTAAAGGCGGTTGTGGAAGCTGATGATACACAATCTACGGCTGAATTAGCAGCAGCTTTCGACGTTAGCGTCAAAACAATATTGGTCCATTTGCGTCAAATTGGCAAGGTAAAAAAGCTTGACAAATGGGTGCCCCACGAACTCAATGATCGCCAGCGCGAAGTACGCGTCGAGACGTGCCTTGCACTGCTCAACAGACACACAAATGAAGGAATTTTGAACCGCATTGTTACCTGCGATGAAAAATGGATTCTGTTTGATAACCGCAAGCGCTCAGCAAGTTGGTTGGATCCTGGTTCAGCACCTAAACAATGCCCTAAACGAAAACTTACCCCTAGAAAAGTGATGGTCACTGTTTGGTGGTCTAGCGCCGGTGTGATTCATCACAGCTTCTTACTAAACGGGGTGAGCATTACTGCAGATGTGTACTGTGAAGAACTGAGCACAATGATGGAGAAGCTGGCGCATCTCCAACCAGCATTGGTCAATCGCTCGTCTCCGCTGCTCCTGCACGACAACGCGCGACCTCATACTGCACAGCAGACGGTCTCCAAGTTGCAAGAACTGGGGTTGGAAGCTCTCCGTCATCCGCCCTACTCACCAGACCTTGCGCCTACAGACTACTACTTTTTCCAGAATTTGGATAACTTCTTGGCGGGAAAAAAATTCAATACCCGAGAGGCAGTACAAAATGCCTTTGAAGAATTTGTTGCCTCCCGTCCAGCTGATTTCTTTAAGAAGGGCATCAATAAACTGCCACTGCGATGGCAAAGATGCATTGATTGCATGGGTGATTACTTCGATTAATACAAATAAAAAAATTCATGAAAAAAATTCGTTTAAATTTTTTCATACAAAACGGCAATTTCATAGGTAAAGACCTATTATGTGTTTTATTTTCAGGTAAAACACTGCTATAATACCCATTACAGGTACATAATAATGTTGTATAATTATTTACGCGAAACTTTGAAAGTATATTCAGAAGAATATACCCTTATTAGTGTCCATAGAGTAGAAAGAAACTGCTTAGTTAGTCTAGGTAGCGTGTTCAGCCGTTGGTAATAAGGTACTGAAAAATGATTTTGGAATTTATCCGGAAAAAGAAATTTCTCAGCGACAACCCGAAGTCCGGGAGTTGGCGGTATTACACCCCCGTGCCGTACCCACATAAAGCCATCGGTCCTGTACCTGACCTCTTTCCTGTCGTGTCACTAATAGTCCCATCGGACCATGAGAGTGATGGAATAGAAAGTGCCCCTGAGCACACACAATTGTGCACTATAATATGTCCTGCGTATTGGCTAGTCTCCATTGAGTCTGGCCGAAAATCAGTCTGGACGACATTAACGAAGGATAAAAAGGGTAAATTTAAAAGGCTTGTATCTTTACATAACAATAAAACATACGGAAACAGTTTAAAAAGGTTTTAATTAAAATACAATTAAATAAAGTAAAATAACTTACAAATGCCGATTAATGTATAAATGAGTAATTTTTTAAAGTTTAATATAATTCAATAAATACTATTAGTAATCAGAGCCCCGAGTGACAAATTACAGTATCTGATCAGTAATGATAAATGGTTAAAACTGTTAAAAGTGTATTTTGTTAGTGAACACGATTGTATCAAGTTTAATTAAAAAAATCTCTCCTTTGAATTACTTCCAGACAGTATGTTGTATTTTAAATTTTATTGGCATAATATTAATAATATCCTGGACATTATTCACACACGGCCATCTGATCCCAAACTAAGCAGAGCTTGTACTATAGAAACCAGATAACTGATATACTACATATACTATTTTTTTTGTAAACACGTACTTATATAGATAATTACACCCAGACTCAGGACAAACAGACATGTTCATGCATACAAATATCTGTTCTGGGTGGGATTCGTACGAACGAATTGAAAGGCAAGCATTTACCAACCACGCCAACAGCCAGTGTTTTTTTGGACAACGAATTAAAGACAAAAAAGATTTCGATGAAGCAACAATTACTTTGATGTTTATATGATCGATTTGGATATTTGTATATGATTTAACCCTTATAAAGGCGCCAGTATCCAGTGGCTCTTACCGGTCCGAAAGTGAATAAGGTAAAGCACCTAGGGACACGGTCAGGACATAGATAGCTGACGATTTAATTTTTGAGCATCACCGTGCTTCGGGGGGCACGTTAACTTGTCGGTCCCGGTTGTTGCCATTAGATAAGATTCTATAACCCATGTCAGAGGCCTACTGGGCTCTGACTACTGGATAACCACTGCCCATATAACAAATAAAGAATAGAGATTATCCATTGTGACTAATACGTATGGAAAGAGTTTTACAACATACCCCATCGAATACAAAAAGATATATCGAAAGCGATTCATGAACAACAGAATAATGCCCTAACATATAAAGAAATGTGCGTTTTTAGCTTAGGTGATCACTTTTATTTGTGAGTGTTGGTTCACCTGTTATAAGCCCATAACTAATTTTTAACTATCGTTGTGTTGTATATAGAAGTAAATTTAAATAATTAAATAAAAAAACATACAGTCGAAATATTGGCTAAAAATAAATTCTAAAGTCAATCTTATACAATCGTGTTTCACTATATGCACATCGAAATCATAAAAATAATATTCAGCGGACATACCACCAACTGTGGGATACGCTCAACTTTGTATCGTTAAAATTGATATTTGTATATAAATCACAGATGGCGTTAAAAGCGTCTTCATTGTGTTAAGATAGATTTAGGATGGATTGTATAAAAGCATGATGCAGTGTAGTGCGTGAGTGCGTGTTCTAACGTTGCTTGTCAGTATATCCGTTTGTATAGAAAACACGCACAGTCCAACACACAGAAAATGTGTTTCAACGTGCGTTCATGCAGATGCATGTTCTGTGTGTTGGACTGTTTTCTATACAAACGGAGATACTTACAAGCAACGTTAGAACACGCACTCACGCACTACGCTGCATCATACGGGGCAGTGTGCTAATCGCTTTTATACAATCCATTCTAAATCGATCTTAACGCAATGAAGACGCTTTTAACGCCATCTGTGATTGATATACAAATACTTCAAATTCGAGTCTGAGAACTACGGCGCGGAGGCGGAGCGGTTAACGCACATGGGGCCGGACCATCCATGGTTCGTGGGTTCTATTCCCACCCGCACTTATATTTATACATCCCATTGTAAAGATGTTTAAATTTTTTTTAAACCGATAGGTGACAGTAAGCCCGCTGTTATAATACATACAGTATGAGTTTTGCTTAAGCTAGTTTGCTGACTATAGCTGAGTGACAACTTATCCTCATAATGAGAGTGCTCTTTGTAACATTAGATATTGAGGACAGTGATGTTTAGTTTACCCTTTAAAAGTACTCTAGCAACAGGTCGATCTTACGAGAGCGTTCGAATTCTAATGTTTACCCACTAGACTTCGAACGCTGTCGATATTAAGACCATACAGCGATACAGTGAAACTCCTACCAAGGGGCATTAAAATGAAGGTTAAAAATGACTAAATTATTGGTTCAATCGACTTCTCAAAATTTGATTTGACAATTCCAACTTCTGACAATTGAGAATTGATTCCTGGCAATTTATGACATCACATGGTGCCCATGGAATGGTTTCGCTATTTTTAACCGTCACCTCTAACACGATAACCCAAGAATGACGCCCCCCTGAACATAAGAGAATTTGAATGTGATGTTAATATTCCTGGTTGAATGAATTGTCTACCCAAATGTCCACCCAGTTCTTTCATGGAAACTGAGAATAAATCCCACGCCCACCTGTTGCGGTTTCGAGTCTTTTAAATGGCTATTTTTTGTATCAGCCTGTGTGACTGTATCGAGTTGAGTGTTGTGCTATCCGTGAATATTTGTAAAACTTATTGCAGCCATAGAATAACTTAAAAATATAATAAATAATAAAATACAGGACGTATCTCAGAGTATCTTAGTCGTAAATAAAATGACCAAACTAATAAAAGTTGGCACTTAAATGGATGTAGAACGAAGCTTTGACTTATAAAAATATTTTGCTATTCAATATAGTTGAAGAAAAAACATAGATGGTATTTGGACAAGTATATTGACTATTTATGCAATATTTTTGATGTGTAACATCAATCGATATTTAACGTGGGAGTAATTGTGGAAAAGGGACGGAATTGTGTCTATTTGATTTGACCAATGAGCGCGCGCGGTGGCGGAGCGTAGATAGCTGTCAGATGGTGCCAACGTAAGATTGGTACCACGCGTACTGTCAATTACTTAAATTTTTTATGATCGATTTGGATTTTTTTATATGATTAAACCCATATAAAGGCGTTCGTATCCAGTTGCTCTCATCGGTCCGCAAGCACATGATCAGAACATAAACCATCAAAGTGGATTAATATTTGAGCGACTCCGTGCTTCGGAGAGCACATTAAACTGTCGGTCCCGGATGTTGCACTTAGATAATATTCTATGTCAGAGGCCTACTGGGCTCTGACGCCAGGAGAACCACTGCCCATACCCTAAAGAAAGAAATAAAGATTATACAATTCGACAAATTCGATGTGTTTGTATGTATATATACTCGACCAATCACATGTTTGACATGCATTTCATCTCAATGTTAGTATACGAAATATTAAGACTCCCATGTTACACATCATAGACGCCGACTTTAAAGCTCGGTAATTTTTTTATGAAAAAACATTCATATTGCAAAACAGATAATAGTGAACATTTTATTATATAGTTTGTCTTTAACTATATTGGATTAGATTTAACCTAGCTGGTACATAGGACATTATACATATATATAAGTAATTAATAAAAGTTTTGTCGTTTGTAATATTTCCATTAAACACGGCGTATCGTGATCTACTTACAAGGCAATGATGATATTAGAATAAGACCCTTTACATTTAGAATAGTCTTAATCCGCTTGTACACTTAATTACTTTATAAAGGACTGGACAAGCTAGAGCAGAGCTCTTGTAATCAGTAATGTAACATAAAGTTTCCGCCATGATATTCAAAAGCAGACTCAAAATTTGGCTGGTAGACAAAAGAATTCTACGATTTTGGCTCGGAGTTTATGAATCTACCGATGACTTAATTTACTACCTATTAGTTACTATAATATTACTACATAAATTATTTGTTTGTAAACGAATTATTATTATTTATATATAACATTACTGAAATTACTAATTGTAAATTGTGATGTTCTGACTTGTAATTATTGTTATTTATACATATAATAAAATCGTAGGAAAGTCAAAACTGTACATTGAATTTTTTTAAAGTATTATTGGTGTGATGTTCAGTCGATATCGAAGCCAAAAATATAGTTGTTAGTATTTTTGTCTGTATGTATGTCCGGGCAAAGCTCAAAAAGTACTGCATGGATTTACTTAAAATTTTGCATGAATATTACTATGAGGTCGGGTCAACATATAGGCTACATATTATCACGCTATCACCTACGGGGGAAGAGCTGTGATAATTTATAAAGTTTAACGCGGGTAAAACCGCGGGATACAGCTAGTCACTAAATTAATGAACGGAAAAGCATTCCAGTGTGTATACTAGGCTGTGTTCCCTTTTAAAGTACTCAGATAACAAGCGAGTCTAATTCGTCTAAACATTCTACTGTGCAAGTTGCGTACGACTGCAAAAGTTACATAAATATGTTAACATACTAATCCTACTAATATTATAAATGCGAAAGTTTGTGATTACGGATGGAAGTTTGTTACTCTTTCATGCAATAACTAACCAACGGATTTTAATGAAACTTTGTTGTAATATAGCTTATATATCGGAATAACACATAGGCTATAATTTATAAAGTTTAACGCGGGTAAAATCGCAAGGCGCGGCTAGTAATTAAATACTATAATAATATACTATACATATATAATAAAATATGTAGAAAGAGGTTACGAAAGGAAGTTACGAGAAAAACAACAATAATGACGTATTTTTAAAGAAATTTTAAAAGATGTCAGGGTTTGTGAATGCTTTCTTTCTACAGAAGGAGAATGTAATTTTGTTTGTGGCGTGTCTTTTGAATGAATAAACGAACAGGAAGTACATTCCATAGCCTACTTACAATATCTATATATATCTATACCTATTGTATATATAATTTGAAATATGCAATACCTTTGTTTTATATGAAATTTCTTGTGTTTAATTGTGCTTACATAAATATATAAAATAGAAATATAATTTATAGTGAACCTGTGACTAGCAATAAATAAATTTTATGTTGATCACGATACGCCATTGCCACACAATGTTAAAAGAAATATGTAAGCCGTTTATTAAAACGACATAACGTTTACTGTTATGAACCAATCGCTATTTTTTAATTGATATACCTAATAATACGAGATACCACGACACTACGCTTACATCCATTGAACCGAGTCACAAGTATAGAACTATACTGGACAATCTGGACGAATCATCTGCCGGATATATAAATTGCATAAATGAAATCATCTAAAACTTTAATGAATGTCTTTTTTATTTTATATTCGTATGTAGGACTTAATAAATAAACTTTAGTAAATTACAATACTAGCCGTTGTTTTCGAGCCGTTGACGGCACGTTTAAAAACGGCGCGCTCTTATCCAACAGAGCAGATTGTTGTTATTTGTATCGATACAAACACGATGTTAACGCGCGTCTGTATCGCTACAAACACGCGTATAAAAAACGTGGTATGCAAGGGCTCTTATTAAGGCTATAAAATAAAAATATGTAAATAAATATATTTAAAATCATGCCTTGTAGTTTAACGGCCGGTGAACCGGTACCAGCCCCATAAGAGTGCATAACTCGTTATTCACAGGATACAAGAACATTTCTATAATAAGACATAATAATATCTCACGGACAGATTAAGTCATACACTAAAAGTAAGTTTCATGTCATGCAAGCTTAATGTATCAGAATGAACTGTTAAGTTGTAAACTTGAAAGCACAAGGGTATGTTATGTTGTAATAATATTCTTATACAAAAACATTAAAACATGACAGTAGAAAAAGTGTCGTGAGATCTCATACTATACATAATAATTTTAAATATATAGCAAACCTAATATCCCAAAAATTACTAAAAATATAAAACTGTTTTAGACCAGATTATAACTACGAAACTAAAGCTCGTCCAAACTGAACAGCATTCTCCTTTGGTAGAGTTTTTGAGTTGTAAGGGTGTAACAAATATGCACCTTATCCTATTGAATATAGAGTGCATATCGCTATCGTATGAATGCGTCCTGTCTGTCCGAGCTTCATGAAACTTATTCTACATCTAACGCCCATACTAATAAACAGAGATCATTCTTAATTAGCAGATTTTGACGTAATTGTTAAATGGCTCAAAGCATAAATCTCGGCCCTAGTCCTTTTTTACAAATCAAACTGAACCATAGATAATTTAGCTTCTCAGGTATGAAGTTACACTCGGCGTTTTCATCTTCTTAATTGAAGGCAAAAATAAAATATTGCACACCTCATTGGTATGTTACAGAGATACTTAATATAAGATACAATACCACATTTTTCCTAACTATAATAAGCAATAAATAAATTTGATTTGATTTAGACATTGTCATAATTTCAAGGCGATACTGGATGATACTAGATTAATATCAGCTTATAGAAAAACCTTACACTCAACCGTGAGTAAAAATGAGTTTAATAACGTATAAATTAATATAACATGGACAGAAACATTGTGAGTTAGAAGCGACATGCTATGCTTAAAATCCGTTTATTTACGTCTATTTTTAAAACAATTCATATTCTAATTCTCCTCCTAACCTCTAAGGTCACGTGATGAAACCGACTAGATAAGTATAGAAATATTGGAAATATCCACTTTCAATACTAGTACGAATTGCTTTTTAAATTTGATTTAAATAAAAGCCAAGCAATCTGGTCTAATATGTATGCCAAACGTGACATATAGGACTGTGATTATAAATAAAAGATGCGCCCCAGCGGTGTTAGAAATATCAGCGGAAAAACGTCCGCTGTTAGACAAAGGCCTCCCCAAAGATCTCAAAACGTCCGCTGTTAGACAAAGGTCTCCCCCAAAGATCTCAAAACGTCTGCTGTAGGACAAAGGCCTCCCCAAAGATCTCAAAACGTCCGCTGGTCGACAAAGGCCTCCCCCAAAGATCTCAAAACGTCCGCTGTTAGACAAAGGCCTCCCCCAAAGATCTCAAAACGTCCGCTGTTAGACAAAGGCCTCCCCCAAAGATCTCAAAACGTCTGCTGTAGGACAAAGGCCTCCCCAAAGATCTCAAAACGTCCGCTGTTAGACAAAGGCCTCCCCCAAAGATCTCAAAACGTCCGCTGTTAGACAAAGGCCTCCCCCAAAGATCTCAAAACGTCCGCTGTTAGACAAAGGCCTCCCCCAAAGATCTCAAAACGTCCGCTGTTAGACAAAGGCCTCCCCAAAGATCTCAAAACGTCCGCTGTTAGACAAAGGCCTCCCCCAAAGATCTCAAAACGTCCGCTGTTAGACAAAGGCCTCCCCCAAAGATCTCAAAACGTCCGCTGTTAGACAAAGGCCTCCCCCAAAGATCTCAAAACGTCCGCTGTTAGACAAAGGCCTCCCCAAAGATCTCAAAACGTCCGCTGTTAGACAAAGGCCTCCCCCAAAGATCTCAAAACGTCCGCTGTTAGACAAAGGCCTCCCCCAAAGATCTCAAAACGTCTGCTGTAGGACAAAGGCCTCCCCAAAGATCTCAAAACGTCCGCTGTTAGACAAAGGCCTCCCCCAAAGATCTCAAAACGTCCACTATTAGACAAATGCCTCCCCCAAAGATCTCTTTAATTGTCAGACATACGCTAGCCGCTTCCAGCAACTTCCACCAGGACCTTGAGGGACCTCCGTTTCTGCCCTAGCGGCCTTCGGATCTACGAGCTATGTGCCCCGCCCATGTCGGTTACTTCGATTTCTAATTCGCAGAGAAATTCCGAGTATAACCCTCTCCATTGCTCTTTAGGTGATCTTGTGCCTTCTTATAAGCATAATCATATCAATATAAGCAGTAATCAACTACGTCTCTGTTCCGTAAGTTGTTTGTCCAGATGTAGGACAATGCCGGTTCTAAAAGTATATGTCAAAACCTGCTATTAAGAGTGATCTCTATATTAAGAGTAGGGTATTAAAACAGACCTAAGTGTCTGTCAACACGGTGCGTTTTCCAAACATTCCTTAAACTAAAATAAATTAACATTTTTGGAGTATAATTATAAGTCTGAGAACGTTTTCTTTTGACATTGCAGAGTTAATATTCCGCAACAAAAAAGAATAAAAATATACTTTACTGGAGTATGAATCGTTAAGCAAGAAGGAAAGTTTTCTTTAAGGAACTATATGAAATTGCAGTGTTAATAAGTGCTCTTCTAAAATAAATAACGAAATTCATTAATACTAAATAAAATCTAACTGAATAACGTTAGTAAAATGAGAACTAACTATAGTAAACTTGGTAATGCAACTATTAACTGCTCTGACTAATATATAAGTGTCTATATGAAATATATATATCTTTTAAAATGCTTTTAAGTTTTCTTTAGTATTACGAATGTATGTTAAACGTTCCGTGTCTCTGAATGTATGTAATCTATAAATTCGCATATTCTTATTCGGGCGGCGGCAAATCAAGAGTTTTCCTAACAAGTTGTTCTGCTATTTGATTAAATTGTTCTCGGTCTTCCCTCCACATTTTGGCCGCATCTACGTTTGCACCGCTCTCGTCGTTGGGTTCTGAAAATATAATAAAATAATAAGTAAAATATACGCACAGCATATTAATTATTAAGCAATCGCAAGGCACACAATATCACTTTACGATGTCGCTAAAAGTCAGAAATTCATATGATTTTTGGCCCTTACACACAATAAGTTATTTTTCATTTCGCTTAAAATGTAGGATTGATTGACAGATGTGCTCGCAAATACAATGTAAGGTGTATTTTTTGATGGTCCAGACCCATTAATCCAAATAAAATAGAACGTTTTAGATATTTAGTAACCTTAATTTGTAAGCAATATTGCTTGCAAATTAAGGTTAATAAATATCTAACTAAACTAATACTAGTTAGACTTTAGTACGTTAAAACTTCATTTACACAATAACTTATAAGTGACAAGTAAAGTCTGGGTGTAAATTATCTATATAAGTATGTATTTACAAAAGAAAAATAGTATATGTAATATATCAGTTATCTGGTTACATAGTACAAGCTCTGCTTAGTTTGGGATCAGATGGCCGTGTTTGAAAAATGTCCCAGGATATTATTATTATAATTAACCTTGCTACTTTGAAGTTTGAACTATTTGCTGTCTATTTTTTCCTGTTATCATTTGTGTTACAATGACCCAGGATATTTATTTATTTATACTTACTTAGGTAAGGTTGTTTAGGCCACGTATAACAGCTTTGAAAGTAAATAATAATATCCTGGGACATTATTCACACACGGCCATCTGATCCCAAACTAAGCAGAGCTTGTACTACGGAAACCAGATAACTGATATATTACATATACTATTTTTATTGCGTAAATACATACTTATATAGGTAATTTACACCCAGACTCAGGACAAACAGACATGTTCATGAACACAAATATTTGTCCTCGGCGGGAATCAAACCCACGACCTGTGGCGTGAAAGGCAGCGCATCCACCAACCACGCCAACAGGCCTGTCAAATGCTTAATAATGCTTCAAATTATAATAGCAAATATATTCATCTAGACCCGTCAAGAGTATTTTTGAATCACCGTCTACGAATTTGCTAATCAAACAATCCAGTTCCCCGAATGAGCTCTTTACAGAGACTTTGCGTGTCGCGTGTTCGACGAAATGTAGCGCATTCTTTTTTTTAAAGACATGCCCGCACTATGGAATCTAATCACTGTGTCGCGGGGTACTTTACAAACATATAATAATAATGTCTAAGGACAATGTCACACAGATAATCCTAGCCCCAAACTAAGCAAAGCTTGTACTATGGGTACCAGGCGACGATATACGTACTTATATAGATAGATAAATACTTATATACATACAAATATTTGCACTTACCGGGATTCGAACCCAGGACCATCAGCTCCGTAGGCAAGAGCAACTAGGCTACGGTGACCGTCACAGGCAGATAATTATAACTGTAGTTATTGCTTGTATCAGCAGGAGGTCATGGGTTTGATTCCCACCCAGGACAGATATTTATGTGCATGGACATGTCTGTTTGTCTTGAGTCTGGGTGTTAATTATCTATATAAGTATGTATTTACGAAAGAAAAGCAGTATATGTAGTATATCAGTTATCTGGTTTCCATAGTACAAGCTATGCTTAATTTGGGATCAGATGGCCGTATGTTAATAATGTCCAGAATATATTATTATTATTAATACTTTTAACTTTCTCTTAGGAACAGATGTATCCATTAGTAGTCGGGTCCCTTACAAATAATGAGTACTAAGCAAAGTTTGTATCCATCTGTTTCATATCCATCTGGGGCTCTACCGGCTAAGCCGCCGAACATCGATTTCTTAAATGGCGTTCAAATAAATACAGGTTAAAAATGACTTAATCAATCATTAAATCGGCTTCAACGTTGACAATCGATTCCGGACCATTTATGACGTCACATGTGCTCATGGAAGCCGATTTAACGATTGATTAAGTCATTTTTAACCTCTATTTATTTGAACGCCATTTAAGAAATCGATGTTCGACATCTTAGCTGGTAGAGCCACTGTACATGATTAATAAAAATCATCATCATTACAGGTGAAAGAAGTCCACAGCTAGACAAGCCTCCCCCTAGAATAATTTTGGGGATGAGTTGGGGCTGTTGCGGCATGATGCTATTCTGATATTCAACGCCGTCACCACAGATCAGTCAGACAGAAGTCATTATATATCATAAAGATTATTAATAACATTATTTTATCAAACTCTCGGTACATTTACTTATATTTTTTTTAGGACAACACGCGCACTAGTTAATCTAATCCCTGTGTGGCGAGGTACTTTACAAACATATAATAGACGGACACAAATTATACCCAGACTCGGAACAACTATTTATGGGTCACACAAATAGTTGTCCGGCGCAGGACTCGAACCCGCGTTACGAAGCGGCGAGGCGACTGTCTTAGCCGCTGCGCCACACGTGCAGCCAAGTTTAAAATCTGGCCATTGTTATCTGGACATATTTGTGAACAAAACTGAGGTTAAAAGGAAGGGTAGAAATTCTAGATGTTTTTAAATACATCACTAAAATTGAATTAAATTATTTCACGTTTTCCCATTTCATAATCTGACATTGACAGAATTGTCGACATCGGCACTAATTGCCATTTATAAAAAGAAGAAGAAGAAATACATCACTAGTATAAGTTAATCAAACATAATGTGTTAAACGGAATTTGATCACACATTTGTACCATTCGACTATTAATTCGTGGACACCTTTAATCGGCTCTCAGAAACTACAATAACTCGGACAAGGATATATGAGCCACAAATTCCTGTTCTAAGTGTGGGTTCATATTGTGTCTTTCATTAAAATGTTTGGAAAGTCCCCTATACAATCCGTCATTAGTAGTACTAAAGATCGAAATTGGACCATGTTTGGACCAGGTTCTATTGCCAAAGACAGAAATTATTAATTTTATTAGTCTTTGTCAATAGAACCTGGTCCAAACATGGTCCAATTTCGATCTTTAGTACTACTAAATTAAAGCTACAACTAAAAACCTGGCCGATTAAAGATAAATAATAAATACTAAATGTTCGAAGAATAATATATAATAAACACACTCAGTTTGTCAGTGTGTCAAAAGCAAATGATAGTATGTGTTATATATTTTAATTAAAATAATTTGCATGCTCCTATTAATTTAATACTCCGTCCGCGCACTTCTGTAAAAAGGGGTACAGAATATTTACTTCACGTATTAATTAAAAATAATAAAATAAAAAAAGTTTTTATTCACGTAGACTATCAAAATGCACTTGTAAATAGTCAGAACATGTTTGTAGTAATATACTTAAGTATACATAATTATTTCTAGATACATATACATATTTATGTACACGGATTGTATGAAAACATAAAAAATATTTTATAATACTCGTAATAATATTAAGCTAGCTTGTATCAAAGAGATTATGTATAGGTTTAGTTATCGAAATTTATAGTTTTAGCTATATATTAATACATATTTAATTAATAATATATTAATTATTAAAATAGTATGATGATGCTATCCGTTGACATATACGTTTTAATTCTATCAATTGCCTATTTAATGCGAGGGACTTTATTAGAATGACATCATTGAGTAGTGTGTAGGTACTCAAATGCTATCTGCTTATTCAGAGAAATCCCAAGACAAGAACGCCATTGTAACATGCCCTAACAAGTTTAGGAAGTGTAACCAAACTAACTTTAAACTCTTTATGAATATTCGGTGAATGGTTGGATTAATTTTATTTTAGTTTTACGATATCTGTTCCCACGCGGTGCCTGTCCGGTCAGGTTTTTGTGCCGGGAAAAATACAAGTATAATTTGATAAATTGTTTAAAAAAAGGCACTAGGGAATTTAATCCCTGTGTCGCGGGGTACTTACAAACATATTATAGACGGACACAAATAACATACAGACTCAGAACAACTATTTATGGGTCACACAAATAGTTGTCCGGCGCGGGACTCGAACCCGAGACATGAAGCGGCGAGGCGACTGTCTTAGCCGCTGCGCCACACGAGCAATAAAAAATGCCATTTAATTGCCGCACCAAAATATATATGTGTAAATAATATTTACGCGTTACAGAGTCTAACTGGTTGAGCGACGTTCTTGTGTCACGTTCACCATTACTGCCGTGCATATGCTAAAGTTCCGTTATAAATTAAAATGTGTCATAGTAAATACTACCCTATTAAACAGTCTTAAAGTGTAATTTATCTTGATAGCTGCTGTTGTGTAACGGCGATCTAGTGATCACATGGCAGATAAAGCCGTCGATCACGTAAAGCCTCGTCGTCGGTAAAGCCTAATGTAATCAGACATGGTTTAACCATTCAGTCAGATGGCGCCAGCTTGATTATTTTTTAAACTTAATTTAAAAAGAATCATATAGTTACACTATTTCTAATTTAGTTTTTTTTACAGACGCCAGCACATCAAGCTACCCCCATCTGTCAAATTTCCCCAATTGAAAGTGAACCTTATGCTTTTGTGATAAAATTGATAATCTATATAAGAAATTTGACAGATTGGGGTAGCTGGATGTGTTGGCGTTTATTTATTCAGAATAAAGTATCTTTATATGTCTATATTTTTATCAAGATAAATGAGGAAAATATAATCAAACATTTCAGTTATTTATGTGTAAGTATTTTATTTTCAATAAATAATTTAACGCACATTTCGATACCAAAATCTAATTTTCCATTTATTAGGAAATATATAACACTTTACTAATAACCCAATAACTACTTTAATTACCTACACATCATCTTAAAATATTTTTTACAGTTAATTATGTTACACGTTCCTTATCAAATTTCCTAGAAATACATGCGCGTATATGCAACATATTACATCCGCAATATTATTTAAGTAGTTTGAAAACTACAACCATTCATAAATTACTACCCGAAGATATTAATGGGAACAGAATAGCAAAGTAAAAATGGAAATCGAAGAAGCAGCTGATGAAGGAGCTGGTACGAGAACAGCACCTGTTGAAACCCAGGTGGAGTCAGTGATAGTGGTTTTAGACGAAAACACACCACTTTTGCAAAGGACAGAAGATTTAAGACGGCTGGATTGGTGGAACTATATGAGAATGAAATTGGTCGTTGGAATTTTGGCGTATTTATGTGCAGGAACAGTGCTTATATTGTGGTCCGCGGGCTATCTGTAAAGCCAACTGTTCTAATTACTTTTAATCCAGTGCCATGGCGTAAAACGTGTTGAGTATAATTACAGTGCTCATCACGGAGAACTAGTCAGTTCTGTTATTTTAGTTAATTCACTAATTGTTACACTTTTAACAATAAAGTGTAAATTGTATTTAGTGCATTTATGTAAGTAAGATTTGTACTTATAAGAATACATAAAATAATAATAATAATATCAAGGACAATGTCACACAGATCATCCTAGCCCCAAACTAAGCAAAGCTTGAACTATTGGTACCAACATGAGCTGGAACATGGGTACATACTAATATAGATAGATAAATACTTATATACATAGAAAACATCCATGACTCAGAAACAAATATTCATGCTCATCACACAAATATTTGCACTTACCGGGATTCGAACCCAGGACCACCAGCTTCGTAGGCAGGAGCACTATCAACTAGGCTACGGTGATCGTCAAAAAGGAGGTTCTGTATTAAAAATAAGACATCTGAATTGATTTTTGTATGTGCTTATTGTATCAGTTAGATATGTGTTCAAACATGGTTCTTTATCATATTGTGTTTTTATTAACAGGGCCAGCTTATCCCACTAATATTATAAAGGCGAAACTTGGTGAGTGTGTATGTTTGTTATATCTTCAGGTCTAAACGGCTGGAGCGATTTTAATAAAATTTGGTATGGAGTTAGCTGACACCCTGGATTAACACATAGGCTATAATTTATAAAGTTTAATGCGGGTAAACCGCGGGGCACAGCTAGTATATGAAATATTAGTTTTATCTATAGAAAATCACTAGCCGTGTGGTTCCCAGAAAAATAAGAGGGCCACCCCATACCATCCCGTGGGTGACATAAAAGACTACAAAGGGATACACCAGGAAGCCAGGCATCAGCGCCAAATACTAGCGTGGTAGCTCCACGTAACTCCGATCACCAACTTCGCTTGCCAAGCACGGTGACTCCGGCAAACCCCATTAAATAACCACGTTATAAAAACCTTTGAGGGAAGCCTATGTCCAGCAGTGGATGAAATCAGGCTGAGATGTAATGTAAAGAAAATTACCTCCTTTATTTTAGTATTACGGTCACCGTAGCCTAGTTGGTAGTGCTCCTGCCTACGAAGCTGGTGGTCCTGGGTTCGAATCCCGGTAAGTGCAAATATTTGTGTGATGAGCACGAATATTTGTTTCTGAGTCATGGATGTTTTCTATGTATTTAAGTATTTATCTATCTATATAGGTATGTATATCGTCGCCTGGTACCCATAGTACAAGCTTTGCTTATTTTGGGGATAGGATGATCTGTGTGACATTGTCCCTAAATATTATTATATTATTATTATTATAGTTTAAGTTGGACCATGAACTTGTATAACATAAATTTCACTGATGTGGAATTCTGACTTGATCTAATTGAAGAGTAGATTAAACTATTTTATTTTGAATTATATTTTTATTTACAGTGTTATTTAATATAACATAATGATTTTCACTCTTATCATACAACATAATTGTAAAGGATATATATTGGGTACAAAATTGTACGAATAATATTTGTAGACGACGGGCCTGGTTCCACTGTAAGTTTCTTTTAGCATTTAAGTTATTTATTATACACTCAGTGTATACTGTTAGTCGTCCTAAAAAAATTGTTCGACATTCTATTTGTACAAATCAGTGGTAATATTTAATTTACCATTATTTTATTATAGAAGAGCCGAGCTTTCTACCATAAGCAAGATTATTTGTTTAATATGTAAACTCTTTGTAATATGATAGACTGAGTTATTAAAATAAATAATTTGATTTGACTTATTTAAATAATTTATAAAAAAATCACAATTTTTATAGATACTCCATAGATATTCCATTTTTCAATATTCTTAGGCCGCCAGGAACTAAATCACCATTTCGCAGATATTATTACATACATAGACTCACGCCTGTTTCCCGGATGGGGTAGGCGAAGACAACGGAGCTCCATTTGTCACGATCCTTGCACACGTCTTTCGCCTCGATTACTGTCACTATATTCTTCATACATGCTCACTGGTTTAGGGTACTTCTGACCTGCCCTTTCTTGAGAATTATTATATGCTTTTTAGTATTTGCAATTTGATAAGAAACTAATGGGAAACCCGTGGGCGCTATAAACAATAACAATAACTATTCTTCATTAATTAATTGGTAAAGGTCAATTTTATACAAATAAGTAGGCCAAGGTTCCACAATTATCGCAAAAATATTTTTGCGATAATTGGGCAACCTTGCCTAAAGTGTTTTTATTTTATTTATTTACATTATTTCACATAGACTTTAAAAAAGCGCTTGTAAATAGTCAAAACACAAATAATAAAAATAGTATTTAACGAATTATAATGTATTGACGGTCACCGTAGCCTAGTTGGTAGTGCTCCTGCCTACGAAGCTGGTGGTCCTGGGTTCGAATCCCGGTAAGTGCAAATATTTGTGTGATGAGCACGAATATTTGTTTCTCAGTTATGGATGTTTTCTAAGTATATAAGTATTTATCTATCTATATAAGTATGTATATCGTCGCCTGGTACCCATAATACAAGTTTTGCTTAGTTTGGGGCTAGGATGATCTGTGTGACATTGTCCCTAGATATTATTATTAGTATTACAAATTAACTATAGAATATCAATATATAGCGTTCTTTCAGCTGTAAATGCTCGAATGACACGAGAGAGCACACGACGAGTTAGCAGCCCTTGAGAATGGTCCGTGGAGGACTCAAACGCGTATTGGGTATCGTACTGGCGCATGTAATTTGCTTTTTTTTTGTACTTCTTGCATATTTCTTTGAGCGGGAGGGCGTTGCAAATTGCATCCCGGCATGATTAAACTGACAATTAGTGGAATTAACACTATATAGTGATTTTGTATTATGATTGGTGGTCCTGGGTTCGAATCCCGGTAAGTGCAAATATTTGTGTGATGAGCACGAATATTTGTTTCTGAGTCATGGATGTTTTCTATTTATATAAGTATTTATCTATCTATATAAGTATGTATATCGTCGCCTGGTACCCATAGTACAAGCTTTGCTTAGTTTGGCGCTAGGATAATCTGTGTGACATTGTCCCTAGATATATATTATATATATATATATAGATATTGTTATGGATTTCCGCAAAGTAACGCGTGATTCCATTAGTTAAATTAACTATATATTAATTGTATGTTCAAATAGATTATTGGATCAAGACTTGTATTTGATCACACGGAATTTTAATTTAATTTTATGTATGGCATACATACATACATAGACTCACGCCTGTTTTCCAGAGGGGTAGGCAGAGACAACGGATTTCCATTTGTGACGATCTTTGCACACGTCTTTTGCCTCGATTACTGTCATTATATTCTTCATACATGCACGCCGGTTTAGGGTACTTCCGACCTGTCCTTTCTTGAGAACGTCTCCCATTTGGTCAGATAATGTTCGACGAGGTCTTCCCCTTCCGGTTGTTCCATTCACACAGGCCAGGTATACTTCTTATGTTAGGCATGGTTTAGTTAAATTCTTGAATGTATTGTCAAAGTTAAGTTTGTACATATTTATAGTTTAAGATATATTTTACTACATCTCGTCTAAATGGTTCTGTCTGTATTGAAGTAAGAATTATTATAGTTATTATGACGCACCTTGTATATATAGACGGGCCTGTTGGGGTGGTTGGCAAATGCTTGCTTTTCACGCCGGAGGTCGTGGGTTCGATTCCCACCCAGGACAGATATTTGTGTGCTTGAACATGTCTGTTTGTCCTGAGTCTGGGTGTAATTATCTATAGAAATATGTATTTACAAAAGAAATACTAGTATAAGGATATACACACATACATACGTGGTCAATGGGGTCGATTTTAGCCATGCCGGCTGGCCTTAATACAATGATTATAATAATATCTGGGGACAATGTCACACAGATCATCCTAGCCCCAAACTAAGCAAAGCTTGTACTATGGGTACCAGGCGACGATATACATACTTATATAGATAGATAAATACTTATATACATAGAAAACATCCATGACTCAGAAACAAATATTCGTGCTCATCACACAAATATTTGCACTTACCGGGATTCAAACCCA
The DNA here is from genome assembly GCA_951640165.1 of Pseudoips prasinana. Taxonomy (NCBI): domain Eukaryota; kingdom Metazoa; phylum Arthropoda; class Insecta; order Lepidoptera; family Nolidae; genus Pseudoips; species Pseudoips prasinana. Next base: position 41,985,603 of record OX621234.1, read on the forward strand.
GAACGACCAGCTTCGGAGGCAGGATCACTACCACTACGGCTACGGTGACCGATTCAACCGGAAGGAGAAGACCACGTCGAACATTCTCTGACCAAGCTGGAAATATTTTCAAGAAGGGTCATATCAGAACTACCCTAAAAAGGCGACCATGTATCAAGAATATAAGAAGAGTAAAGGAGGCATAAGCGGTGTCAGGGATTGTGATCCGTTGTCTCTGCCTATTCCTCTGGGAAACATGGGTGAGAAGTAACTGGTATTATGTATTTAAAGAAACGAAATTTGCAGAATTTGCGTCTTCTGTTGTTTGTAAAATTACTCGAGAAGTAATATATAAGATTTCCAAATACGGGTTATAAATAGCTGTACATTTTTTATAATTCAGTTCTTATAAAAGTCAACGCGCAATCACAGGTGCAGTTTCTTCTCTCATGATCTGATGGGATAGGCGACCTGATACGATCGGAGGGAGGTCAGGCGTAGGGCGGACGGCTTTACGACCACGGGCACGGGGGTGTAAAACCGCCAACTTCCTAACTCCGGACGGTTACTGAGATTTTCACATTGAAATCCCAATGCGGTAGAACACGTGACCTTTAAACCCACAATAGTCACATCAATGTGTGCTATCTGCATTAATAAAGTAATTATTTTATCAATACAGATAGCAAATGTTTACTGACATTATATTCTTCATACATGTTTGCCGGTTTAGGGTACTTCTGACCTGACCTTTCTTGAAAACGTGTCCTATTTGGTCAGAGAACGTTCTACGATGTCTTGCCCTTCAGGAAAAACAAGGTTTCTGACAGTAAACTAGGCAAAGGAAATATGTAAGATGAAAAGATAAGATTATGCAATGAAGAAATCCGCTGTCTTTGCCTAACCCTCTGGGAAACAGGTGAATATGTATGTATGTATGTCTAATAATAATAATATCTAGGGACAATGTCACACAGATCATCTTAGCCCCAAACTAAGCAAAGCTTGTACTATGGGTACCAGGCGACGATATACATACTTATATAGATAGATAAATACTTATATACATAGAAAACATCCATGACTCAGAAACAAATATTCGTGCTCATCACACAAATATTTGCACTTACCGGGATTCGAGCCCAGGACCACCAGCTTCGTAGGCAGGAGCACTACCAACTAGGCTACGGTGACCGTATGTAGATAGCAGATGCCATTCATTTTGCATCTTTCACATATTTTGATTAGATTAAATGTTTGCATGGTCGGACCGCTGGTAGCCACCTAAATTGCATGGTATAATTTAATATGCTGCCACTGTTTATTCTATTGTCTTCATCAACTAGTTATTTTTAAGACGTGGATATATAATTCATAAATTGTTCTCATTTAAAATCAATGTTTGTTTGGTTTCCCAAATAAATAAATTACTAACAACTCAATAATAATGTAATAAAGTAAGAAAAAGAAAAGTTAATTTTTAAGTCTCTTACAAAATGTAACTTAGGAAAGTTTAGTCACAACATGGAGACTAGTTTGTGCCATCTAACGTCAAATTCAGATAACCTTAAAGATATGCACAGTACATTATTTAATTGCATTAAAAACGCTCGATTTTATTTGCAGCGCTTTGCTTCCTTTCATCATGCGCACGGCTAAGAAGTGGAACACCCTGGCAAAGGACGTGTTTCCAGACTCATATTACATGGGTTTATTCAAGGCTAGAGTGGACAGGCATCTTATGGGTACGCGCGGTCCATCTTCGACTACATCGTCACTTACCATCAGGTGAGATCGTGGTCAAGCGCAAACACCTAGTGCATAAAAAAAAGAGTGTGGCGTCTAACGTCAAACTCAGATAACCCGAATGACATTCACGGCACATTATTTAATTGCGTTTGAAAATTAAAAACATTCAAGCAAACATTCAAACAATTTAACAATAATAATAATAATAAGCAACTGAGAATTGATTCTTTAATTCATCGACACGCAGCAATCAATAAACGAAATTTACACTGTACTTTTATAGATTACAAAAAAGCCTTTGATAGCATTCCACATTCTTGGCTAATAAAATTTTTACAGATATATAAAGTTAGCCCTGTATTAATTAATTTTCTTAAAATGGTCATGAACCTTTGGAAGACTAAATTAAATCTTAATAAAATTACAACTAGAGAAATTGAAATTAAAAAGGGCATAATATATCAGGGTGATTCCTTGAGTCCTTTATGGTTCTGTCTTGCTCTCAATCCTATATCACATATGCTGCGAGAACACGGAGTTGGATATAACTTGAAATATGATGGTAATAAAACCAACATCTCTCATTTAATTTACATGGATGATATTAAATTATATTCAAAAACACAAAATGAAATGAAAACTCTTATAGATACCACAGCAACATTTAGTAAAGACATTAACATGCAATTTGGCCTTGATAAATGTAAAACGCTCCATATAGTTAAAGGTAAAATCCAACCAGGTGATTACACAGTTGAGGGTGAAGACAGAATAATAGCTATGGAACCTAATGAATTGTATAAATACTTAGGTTATCAACAATCTAAAGGCCTAGATCATACAAAAATAAAAATAACTCTCATAAAAGGGTATAAAAGTAGAGTTCAAGCCGTCTGTAAAAGCAAACTAACAGGGAAAAACCTTACAAAGGCTATAAATACTTATGCAGTACCCCTTTTAACTTATTCATTTGGTATAGTGAAATGGAATAAAACCGATATCAAACATATTGAAATAAAAACAAGAACCATTTTAACTAATTATAACTGTCTACACCCTAAGTCCGCGATTGAAAGAATGACACTTAAGAGACAACATGGAGGGAGAGATCTAACGAATATAACAGTCCTATGGAATAATCAAATTAAAAATCTAAGATCATTCTTTCAACGAAAAGCTGGAACCAGTGACATCCATAGGGCTATCTTTTTCAATGATTCTAATCTGACGCCTCTAAATTTAGCTACAAAAGATAGACCAGATACGGTAAGCGACACTGAAAATTCTATGATAGATCAATGGAAAAGGAAAGCACTACATGGAAGACACCCTCATGATTTAGAGCAAAACCACGTTGACTCCGTAGCATCAAACAAATGGCTTTCAATAGGTTACCTATTCCCGGAAACTGAGGGTTTTAAGATAGCGATTCAGGATCAAATTATTAATACCATGAATTATAGAAAACATATTATCAAAGACCCTACAATTGCGGACGACATGTGCCGAAAATGTCACATCCACTCAGAAAACATACAACACATAACTGGCGCATGTCCAACGCTTACACAAACAGATTACACACACAGGCATAACCAAATTGTTAATATTATACATCAACAACTAGCACTTAAGTACCAACTCATACCAAATACTCCACATACACCTTACTACAAATACACCCCTCAAAATATTTTGGAAAACAGCACCCACAAAATATTTTATGATCGAGCTATACTAACTGACAGGACAATTCATTATAACCGCCCCGATATTGTCCTGCAAGATAAACCAAATAAAATTACATATCTTATAGATATTGCTGTCCCAAATACCCACAACCTAAATAAAATGATCACAGAAAAAATTAATAAATACACAGAACTTAAAGAGGAAGTCACCAGAATCTGGAAACAGAATAAAGTATACATCGTCCCAATAGTCTTATCAAGTACTGGAGTAATCCCAAGACACATACACCACAGTATTAAGCTTATTGATTTAAAACCTAAAATTTACATTCAATTGCAAAAAGCGGCCATACTAAATACTTGCCGGATTGTAAGAAAATTCCTCCAACTAGACGACGACAATAATGGAACTGACGGACATAATATGACTAGGTAACTTCTTATCATTTACTTGGAGCTTGCCCGTAAATGTTAAGTAATGCCAGCAAAAGCTGAGAAAAAAGAACCGAAAAAGAAAATAATAATAATATCTTTATTTTCTCCCACAGTTACAAGAGTTATACGATAAAAATTAACTAACATAATAAAAACAATTTCAGTCTAGTGTATGTGCGGAGCTGGTGTCTATTATAGGTATAAACCTGTATTACAGATCACCAGGTCCTCACCCCCACGAAATCCGGTAAAACTTAGCAAAGAAACTTAAATAGGGACACGTATATTAGAATTTAGTTGGTACAAGATATTAATTTAGTATCTTAACGCTAATTCGCCTCTTAGCGCGAAGGTTAGTATGTTAGAAGTGTGGTGTGAACAATAATGACATAAAATGTAGGACTGTATACAACAGCAGGTCAGGCCAGATTTAAAATGCGACGATATCAAATTTCGAACCCGCTTATCTGATTGTGACCGAGAAGGGTATTTATTTATTAATTAAACACACATAAACTATCATTACAGGAACTTAATACCTAATTCAATACCCTATATACTTATAAATTAAAAAACAAAAATGGTAACTCAGTAGTAAACAAATTGTGTGAATTCGTTCAGTGTCTATTCGTTTACAATATTAATAAAAAATTAATATTATAGAAACAGAACAATTCGAGAGTCACAGTCTGATGCAGGGGAACAGGTACAGGGGGCAGGTGTAAAATTACTGGCAGTAAAGCAGTTAGACCATAAATATTAAGTTCCTTGGTACATGTTTACTAGGAAGTATTATAATAATATCCTGGGACATTTTTCACACACGGCCATCTGATACCAAACTAAATTAAGCTTGTACTATGGAAACCAGATAACTAATATACTACTTTTCTTTTGTAAATACATACTAAAACCAATCCACCATCACTCACTCAACAAGTATTCCATCCTGGACTTTTTAACAGACAAAGATCCTCATCTCTCAGTAACATTGAGCAATCACTGCCAAGCAAACGATCTGAAATAATAGATCTTGAAAATGATGTCGAAACAACAATGAAAATCACCACAGATAATGTAAACTCGCAAGGTCCTGCTCCCCCACCTTGGCAGCGCGTCCCGTCTCATCGCTACTATAAAAAGAGGAAGATAAGTGACTCACCCCCACAGACCGATAGGACAATAACAAATAATAGCTTTGAAAACTTGCCCCTAGACTCGACAGATACTCCAGGGCCAAGTAACTTTAAGAAACCTAACAAGCCCCCGCCAATTGTCCTTCATGGCATACAAGATGTTAAGGAACTATCTAAACTGATTGAAACAGTGAGCAACCGAGATCAATTCAAGCTTAAGATTGTCAACAAATCTGTACTACACGTTCTTGCTGTCTGTGTGGAGGAATACAAAAAAATTATTACTGTCATTAGAAGTAACGGACTCATTGGTTATACATTTACTCCAAAAGACACAAAAAGCTACCGCATAGCGATAAAGAACCTGCATCATAGCACTCCCCACCATGCTATCACTGATGCTATTGAAGCCACTGGTAACAAAGTGAGGGGTGAAATAATTAATGCACGATATGGACCTAAAAAGATACCCACCTCTACTTTCTTTGTTAATCTTGAACCAGGCAATAACAATCCAGCAGTTAAAAATATTATATACATATATAATCAAAGGATAAAAATAGAAGATCCACGCAAATCAACAACTATTGTTCAATGCCAACGTTGTCAAGATTATGGACACTCAAAAAACAATTGTATGAGACCCTTTAGGTGTGTCAAATGTGGTGAGAATCATAAAACGTCTGAGTGCCATAAAAAAGACAGAAATTCACCTGCAAAATGTGCACTATGCTCATGTGACCACCCAGCGAACTACAAAGGCTGCCAGGTATATAAGGAGCGAATTGATAGGAAGCACTCCCACTTCAGACCAAGAGAACAAGCTTCTACTCAGCCCATTAAGGGGCTTCAAACTGCAACGCCAACCACTTTCGTAGAGCCTCTTATTCCACCTCTCATAGCTCGTAAAGAAAATATGAATCCACAAAAGACCTATGCACGCGCCGCAGCTTGCAAAATCGCAGATGCTCCAACGACAGCCGATAGCTCGGATTCCCAAAATTACAATCAGCCAACAATTTCTCTTGAAAATATTCTCTAAAAACAAAGTGAGAAGATTGATCTCTTAATTCAACAAATAAGCTCCATGTTGGGTCTTATAACAACACTAGTCGGAAAACTATCAAAATGACTTCACTGCACATAGCAACGTGGAACATAAATGGTCTTCCACCTAATACTCATGAACTAGAAATTTTCCTTAAAGACAACAAACTGGACGCGTGTCTTGTATCCGAAGCACATACGACTACAATAACTCGAATACTTATTCCAGGCTACTGTGTATACTTTACTTCTCATTCTGATGGTGGAGCTCATGCTGGTTCAGCAATCGTCATTAAAAACAGAGTGAAACACTGTTTACTGCAACCATTTTCTACAACTTACTTGCAAGCCACTACCGTGCAAGTTGAAGACCGATCAGGTTATATAAATCTCTCTGCAGTGTACTGCCGACCACGACACTCAATCAAAGAGGATATGTTCACAGAGTTCTTTCAATCACTGGGAAATCGATTCATAGCCGGCGGTAATTGGAATGCAAAGCACACGCATTGGGGAGCCAGAACTACAGTAACAAGAGGTCGCGAACTTAAAAAAAGCCTTGACTCTAATAAGCTCACCCATCTATCAACTGGAGAACCGACATATTGGCCTGCAGACCCTCATAAGACCCCAGATCTCCTTGATTTTTATATCGTAAAAAATATAAACCATCTATACGTCCGCATAAAATCTAGTCTTGATGGTTCCTCAGACCACACTCCTGTTATGCTAATGTTAAGCACCACAATCATATCTAGCGAGTTTAATAATGACAATCTGCATAATGCGAAAACTGATTGGGTCAATTTTCAAAGCTATCTTGAGGATTCTGTTAATCTCAAACTTCCGCTAAAAACCGAAATGGACATTGATTATGCGTGCTTATACATCACAAATCTGATACAAGTCGCTGCGTGGGTCAATACTCCAGAAATAGTCATATCTCCCCGAAGGGTCCCGATTCCTATCACTATTCGTGAAAAAATATCAGAAAAGCGCAGACTACGTAGAGTGTGGTAGGTTTCTCGCAACAAGGAAGACAAAACTCGACTTAACCGTGCTATCGTAGATCTAAAAGTTACTCTTGCTGAAGCAGCCAATGAGACTTTGCAATGGAAGTTGGAAAGGATATCTCCGAATTCAAGTGGTCATCTCTCTCTTTGGAAGGCTACCAAGTCAATGGGCCAACCCCAAGAGTGCTTTCCGCCTATCAAAACTGGTAATTCTTGGGCCCGTAATGATTTAGAAAAATCTGAGGCTTTCGCAACCTACTTGGCTGATGTATTCAAACCAAACACCACTGCCAAACCTGACGACCCTGAAATAGATATTGTACTCGACCAGGTCCTTCAGCTAAGCCCACCGCTGCGTTCGACTTCTCCAAGAGAACTAGCTAAGGAAATATCAAACTTAGCCATAAACAAAGCCCCTGGTTTTGACCTCATTACCCCAAGGATTCTTAAAGAGCTTCCCAGAAAGTGCATTGTTTTTCTCACCAAACCTTTTCAATGCCATTTTAAGAGTTTGCTATTTTCCATCCCTCTGGAAAATGTCACAAATAGTGATGATACACAAACCTGGCAAGCCTGCAAACGAAGTGACTTCATATAGACCAATTAGCCTTACGCCATTACTGTCAAAGCTCTGGGAAAGAATTCTCCTAACTAGGCTCAAACGACATCTTGATGAAAATGACATCATACCGAATCATCAATTTGGCTTCCGCAAAAATCACTCAACTGTGGAACAAGTGCACAGAGTCTACCACACGATAAGACAATGCCTTGAAAAAAAGGAGTTTTGCTCTGCCGCATTTTTGGATATCCAGCAGGCGTTTGACCGAGTGTGGCATAAAGGCCTGCTCTTTAAAATTAAAAAACTCTCCCTCACTCTTTTTACCTTTTGATGGACTCTTATCTCAAAAATAGGCAGTTTCAAGTAAAACAGTCATCCTCGGCCAGGAGACCTTGCCACAATCCAAATGTGTGAAATACTTGGGATTCTACTTGGACCAACGTATGACATGGAAAGACCATATCGAAAAAACGAGATGAGATTAATAACCGATTCAGAAATCTTTTGTGGTTACTAGGCAGACAGTCAACGCTATCCCTCAGTAACAAACTTAGAGTGTATTGCGCAGTTATCAAGCCTATTTGGACTTATGGTATACAATTGTGGTCATCAGCCTGTAAATACAACATAATGTGCCTCCAGAGAGCTCAGAACAATATATTGAGGACAATAAGTGGCGCAACTTGGTTCACTCGCAACTCAGAGATTCATGAGTACTTGGACATGAAAACTGTGATTAAAGAAGCTAAAGTTTACTCTGAAAATTACACAGATCGCTTGAAGAATTATCCTAATCCTCTGGCAAATATGCTTCTGCAAAGAAATCATATAAAACGATTTAAAAGAGCCAATGTGCTTGATGACTGAAGAGAGTTGGGGCAGTGGCCCAAATCCTCTAAAACTTATTTTACTTCAACCAACCTGATTATATTTATTTTTTTTTTATTTAAAAACTTTTGCACATGGATGTACAGAGGCGGACTTAATGCCGGAGGCATTCTCTACCAGTCTACCTTAGGGTGATGCAGAGAAAACTAAGGTAGGTGCACTTAACACGTCATGTGTGGAGGTGATAAATCTTATACTTAAAAAAATACAATAAAAATAGTTACATAAACTACATAAATTAAAACTAGAATATAATAATATATATTTATAAAATAATAAACATAAATACATAAATATACATACATATACATAAATATATACCCAGAGAAAAGTTTGTGATAGAAAATAGCTATTGGGCTGATTCTGCCATATTTTTTAATATATGTTCCCGGATTTTCTTTTTAAAAGAGAAGCTACTCTTTGCCATCCTGATCTCAACAGGAAGAGAGTTCCAAAGAAGAATGGATTGAACGAAAAAGGAAGAATGGATGAAATCAGAACGATGAGGTGGGCATTGAAGAACACGGTTGTGAGAAGAGCGAAGATTTTTGGAATGATTGATATGAAGATATTGGAATTGAGAAGTTAAGTATAGAGGAGAAGAAGGCGAGTGTAGAAGAGAAAATAAGGTAGTTAAGGCTCTCAACGTTCTGCGCTGACGAATAGGGAACCAATTTAGCTGAGCTCGGTAGTCACTCACGTGGTCATATTTACGAAGATTGAATATGAATCGAATGCAGTTATTAAGAAGTCGGTCAAGTTTATTGAGGTGATCTGCATTCAGGTCAAAGTAGTAGTAGATTATAATCACATGAGACTGATGGCAGCTTAATAATAATAATAAAAAAAAAATACATACTTATATACCTATGCGACGTATGTACCTATCAATATTTCTAATTCAACTTGTAAATTATGACCTAAATTATATTATTTGTATTTTGCGACTTCAAGATCTCTATCATGTATTTAATTATTTTCTATTAAATACTTTAACATTAAAATGTATAATAATTTAAACTTAATTTATTGCACACATTTAGAACCAATTTAATGTACAGACGCCAGCACAACAAGCTACCTCAATCTGTCAAATTTCTTTTATCGATTTTCAAATTTATCTCATAAGCATAAGGTTCACTTTCAATTGGAGAAATTAGACAGATTGGGGCAGCTTGGTGTGCTGGCGTCTGTACATACCTATTTAATTAAATTTATTTAATACTTCAATGTTAACTACTAATGAAATTCTAAAATATATAAATGTAATTAAATTCAAATTAGAATCTCATAAAAAATTAAGTATTTGAAACACCCTGATAGGGTTCTTGTTTGTTACTTACTTTTATATTTAAACACGAATTTGTACACATGAAAGCAATAAAAAGCTTAATAACTTGACATAGATAATTACACCCAGATACAGGACATAGACATGGTCATGCACACAAATATCAGACCTGGGGTCTACCGGCTAAGTCGCCGAACATCGATTTCTTAAATGGCGTTGAAATAAATAAAGGTTAAAAATTACTAAATCAATCGTTAAATCGGCTTCCATGAGCACATGTGATGTCATTAATGATCCGGAATCGATTGTCAACGTTGAAGCCGATTTAACGATTGATTAAGTCATTTTTAACCTTTATTTTTATGAACGCAATTTAAGAAATCGATGTTCGGCGACTAAGGGCCTCCGCAGACAGAGAGGAGCGCAGCGGAGAGGATTTTATAAAGGCACTAGAAAATCAACTTTAAAATTATTTAAATAAAGTGCATGTATTCTTGAACATTATAATGCGCGAGACTGCGCGAGCATTTTGTCAGGTTCAAGCATATGTGCACTTTATTCCTATAGCTCTAAAGTTGATTTTCTAGTGCCTTAATAAAATCCTCTCCGCTGCGCTCCTCTCTGTCTGCGCTGACCCTTAGCCGGTAAAGCCCCTGGGTGGGATTCGAACCCACGACCTACGGCGTGAAAAGCAAGCATTTACCAACCACGCCAACCGGCCCGTCAATATCTCGCAATGCAAGTTTTAAAACTAACATTTTTTTATTCATATAACATCCTGTATAAATACATACTTGTGACATAATAGCACAAAGGCAGTAGTAAATTCAAGCAATCTCTAACAGGACTTCCACAACAATTCGCTTTGGCTTATTGAATATTCAGGTTATATTAATAATTGTCATGTTTGGATCGCACGTTAAACACGAGGAATCCTATGCAGTTGAGTAAGAAGACTACCTTAAACAGTATATTAAAAGTACAGGCAATTTTTTTTTGTTTTTATTATATATAAGCCATCTGATCCCATACTAAGCAGAGCTTGTACTGTGGAAACCAGATAACTGATATACTAAATATACTACTTTTTAATTGTAAATACCTATATACATATATAGATAAATTACACCCAGACAAACAGACATGATCATGCCACAAATATCTGTCCTGGGTGGGAATCGAACCCACGAGCTCCGGCGTGAAAAGCAAGCATTTGCCGACAACGCCAACAGGCGCGTAATTGAAATTGAATTGTAATTCTACTTTATAGTAGATATGGGCAGTGGTTACTCTAGTGTCAGAGTTGTTCAAGTAACCCAGTAGACCTCTGACATGGCTTATCGACTCTTGTCTAACTATTACAACTAACGTGCGCTCCGAAACACGGAGACGTTCAGAAATTAAACCAATTCGGGGGTCACCCATCTATAGCTTGGTCGCGTGCGTAGGTGCTTAACCTTACCGATAAGGCCGGTGAGAGCAATTGACTATGAGTAACCTAAACATAGTTAATCCTTCCAGCATTTTGGTGTTTATGGCTCAAAATCAGAATTTATATTCTAAAGACAACACTAGCATTATGGTATTAAGCCATTGTAATGCGGTAGACTTTACAAACATACCATTCGCCGACACCATGCATACACAGACTCCGAACAATAATTTATGAGTCAAACAAAAATTTGTCCTGCGCGGGACTCGAACCCGAAACACCACGAGACTCTTACTTACTTATCGTATGGGCAGTGGTTACCCTTGTACGATTGTTGTATAATGAGTAGAACTGGGACCGACAATTTGACAGCCGAAGCACGGAGACGCTCAGAAATTAAACTACTTTGGTGGTGTCCCATCTATGGATTGACCGCGAGCCTACTTCCTGAACTTTACCAATCGCTTACGAACTGGTGAGAGCATAACTTCTGGACCATGGGCATCGAATCCTACCGTGTCCTTAGGCTGAATTAACCAAGGCTCCAGCTCTGAGGAGCAACATTTAAGAAAGAGAGGTAACACACAGCGGTTTTCCCACTGGGGCATAGCATAGACAACGCTGCAGGTATTAATATTATTATTCCTATGTTAATGTTGTGTTCGTGTTATGTCTGTGCACCAATAAAATTCCCATAGCTCATCGGGTTTACAACGAGCAAAATAGAGATACCAGACTCAAGCATACATTTTCAATATTACAAGCAGAGCTTTGTGTCCCCTTCTCGCACTACTTGGAAGGGTGAGAGCGGATGATAGGTTTTGTTTATTTGGAGAATACGAGCGTGTTCTTAGCATTCGCAGAGAATTCTAGTTTTAGCATTTATAAATAAACTCCTTTTGAGTTTCTTAGTATATTGGTAATGTGTACATCGCCGAACAAAGTGTTAAAAAGTTTCCTCTGGAGAGAAACGTCACATTTCTAGTTCAGAATCAATTCTGAACTATAATATGTTTGCCTTGAGAATAGTGGCCAAGATCCAAATTAAAGCAGGACATAAATAACAATATTGCAAAAAACCATCGCTTGTAACTTGTCGTTCGCTAAGCAGTATAAAACAAATTTGTATTTCAAATACAGTAGCAGGTAAAACAATGGCAATATTGCAAAGGCAAATTGTATAGCACAAACAAATTGCGGTAAATACAATATAGCTTTTTTTTAATAATATGACATTGTCAAGTACACAAGTGTGTGTGTGTGTGAGAGTATGTATGTGTGTGTGTGTGTGTGTGTGTGTGTGTGTGTGTGTGTGTGTGTGTGTGTGCGTGTGCGTGCATATATTAGAAATGGAGCAGAGTGCGCCAGCATTGCAATTTGTCAAGGATTTCGCATAGGAACTTGGTCCCTGTTCATATACATGTTCTTTTATCTATATCAGTTATTACTGAATATACTAAAGAAATACGGTTTAATCGTTGCGCTATTTGTTTTTGTGGTCGAATACCATCGATGAAGAATAAACAAATAATCTTGTAGTACATCCAAAATATTCTAAACAAATTGCCTTTTTGATTTTGATTTTTTATAAAGACTACAAAAAATAGCAAGAATAGTTTTTCCTATGTATTTTGGCTAATACAAAGATATCCATAACTTAGTTTTAAATATTTTGGACTATTAATCAAAATAAAAAGAACAGAAATTATATCTTGAAAAGAGTATAAGTCATATCCAATAAAACATCAAAATGCGCGAGCAGGAACCACATGCTCATTGAATTCTGGGTTGTAAGTGTCCCGAGTTTGGGCCCATGAATAGCATATTTGTAAAAACGTCGCCTACCTTTTGGAGAATATTTTTATAAACTAGTTTGTAAGGACGACAGAAGTAAATGTAATGTAAACCTGTGTTGTGGATGAAGTGATATTTTCCTTACTTACTTATCATATGGGCAGTGGTTGGTGAATTATGGTAGCGGATATTTTATTGACATCATATTATTATTTGACATCGATTATATTTACTTTGAAATTGTTGACATATAAATTATTACTATTATATTTTAATGTATTATATTATTAATTTGATATTATCGGGATTGTTTAACTTCGACAAATTGGTGTTCATTAATTTTAGTAAATTTAGATGAATATTTTAACTAAACATAACATTTATTACTTGCAGGAAATGTAAAATTGTGTACACCTGTGTGGTTGATTTTTGGGAACTATTTATTTATATATAAGATCCTCTTTGTACCAAATTTCACACAATAAATATTGATTGATTGACGGTCACCGTAGCCTAGTTGGTAGTGCTCCTGCCTACGAAGCTGGTGGTCCTGGGTTCGAATCCCGGTAAGTGCAAATATTTGTGTGATAAGCACGAATATTTGTTTCTGAGTCATGGATGTTCTCTATGTATTTAAGTATTTATCTATCTATATAAGTATGTATATCGTCGCCTGGTACCCATAGTACAAGCTTTGCTTAGTTTGGGGCTAGGATGATCTATGTGACATTGTACCTAGATATTATTATTATTATTGGTTGATACCCTAGTATTACAGTTCAACCTCTTACAGAAGTGAACAGATCAAGTCACCCAGTAGACCTCAGACATGCCTTAACAACTGTTGGTTAATGACTACAACCAGGAACAACAGCTTTACGCGTCCTCACGGAGATGCTTAGAAATTGAACTCATTTGGTGGTCACCCTTAAATGAACATCTTTGGATTGACCGCGAGCCTAGTTGTAACTTTGCCGATCACTTATGATCACTGATCGGCGAGGTTGAGCAACTAGGTCGCGGTCACTCCATAGATGAGTGACCGCCAAAGTGGCTTAATTTCTGAGCGTCTCCGTGCTTCGGAGGGCACATTAAGCTGTCGGTCCCGGTTTTAGTCATTAGGCAACAGTCGTTAAGCCATTTCAGAGGCCTAATGTGTGGCTTGAACAACTCTGACACTAGGGTAACCACAGCCCATAAGATAAGTAAGTAACTTACGCAGCGGTGAGGGCATCTAACTATGAGCGCCTCAATTTTCCTAATATGTTATTATCAAAGAGAGCTTAATCATTACTTTCAATGGTAGTTTGTGTCTTAATATTGCTGTTTACGTTAATGAATCTGACACTTTTTAGCGCTAAAAACTGTGTCTGATTTCTGTGACTATGTCTAGTGTTTATAAATGAATGTGTTGACTGTTGACAAACTGATAGACTGATATGATAATGTAGAAAATCTTGGTTCCATACTGACCAGCAAGCATGCTGACAACAGACAGCAATATTTTCTCTACGCTCTGAACAGGGGACCATCTTTCTGCACTGCTCTCGTAGCCCATAGGATCGTCGCCTGGAGCGTGCAGTATTGATATGCACACACGCCCATCAGCATATACTGGAAATATTTAAGAAAACAAATTGTAATAGGAAACTACAGCATACAAGAACACTAACAAAATGCTTTACATGGAAAGCTACACTATTTTAACAGTAGGTTTTAAATGGGCATATTTGAAGAACTGCCATTTCTAAAGGACTCAACGAATGTGCATTGTTGGATCAGTGCCCATTTGAAAGGACTCAACGAGGAGCAACAAAAGTGATTTAAACAAATAACGTTATTGATGATATATAAAGATTATGCTTGACTATATTACAAATGTAGATAATAAAAATAACTTCCATGCTAAGTTGTTCTTACAGTAGTTTACATCAAAGGTGGCAAAGATATTATTTTTTAGACGCGCATTGATGGTGGCTGACTTAGTAATACAGAGGACAATGTAGATTTTTTGTAGAGGTTAATACTTTTAAATAGACGGCAGTTTAATTAGGATCCATTCATCAATACTATAACCTTTTTGGATTATTATTAGCACCATGTAAGCACTATGTCATTAGATACACTTTGAACATCTCTCTTCTTTTCTGGAATTGTGAGTGGAATTGTAACACTTTGTACTACATGGTCCTCATACCTTCGCATGACATGTCCGTAACATCTCAAACGATATTTTTTAAGCTCTCTGGTACAGGAGACACTTTAAAGCTGCCTCGGATATGTTAATTCCTGACCTTGTCCAGTTTCGTTACTCCACCCGACCATCTCAACATCTTATCATTTAGGCAGTTCTATCGCTTTTTTGTGTACATGTATCTATGTAACGTATGGTCATGGCGTTACCATGAAAAAATAGATGAGTCTTTTTAGCTTATATAGCCAACATAGAGCTATAGTTACACCAAATGTTATACATCTCCCAGCTAGTAAATGGCCTAGGTAGAAGTTCAAACGCTAGTTGCTTAGTTATTTTATCATAACATCAGCTTCCGCTGTCACTTATTTTTATTGCCCAGTAAAGCAGTGGAAGCTTCCTAAACTACAAACTTAAACAATAACAGGATTTTAACAAGACCAGCTCAGGCAGTCACTGATTAATACTTCTTTACCCACACGTGTTTTGTAATGTATATTTACAAAATTTCCATGATACAGTAGCATTTGCCTGATGCGGTTTCAGTCTTTTATAAAAATGGTAAGACATATACTTACTATTTGGATGAAACATTTCACATATGAATTGCATTTTAGGTGGGCTCAATGGGTAGTCAGGAGGGAATACCATTTTAGCTGGAAATATGCCACCTTCAAAACATGTTCCTTCGGGTCCCCTGAAATATACATTTGAATGATTTCAATAGAGGTGCAGATTATTTTTTATAATTTGTCAATATTTAAACAGGGCAGATAAAGGAATGTAGTTATTATCATGTTAGGAAAGAAATGTGCTATATTAAAACTTAATGACATCACTTCTGGTCGAGCCATAGAAGCTACATAGTAACAGTTCATCATATCAGCCGAAAGACGTCCACAGCTGGACAAAGATCTCCACAATAGTAACAGTTATTATGGGTGAAAGGGACAAAATATCCCAACTTTAATCCCCTAAAAGAGCATAAATATCTTAAGATAGAGGACTTTCATTATTTTTTTTGCTTTTGGCATTACAGCAATATTCTTCTTAGTTTTTAAACTTTTCTTTTGACTGGTTGGTAGGCATGGTTTGTTGCTTGCCTTTCACGTCGCAGGTTGTGGGTTTGTTGCCCACCCAGACAGATATTTGTGAACATGTCTGTTTGTCCTAAGACTGGATGTAATCCTACTAATATTATAAATGCGAAAGTTTGTAAGTATGGATGGATGGATGTTTGTTACTCTTTCACGTAAAATCTACAGAATGGATTTTAATTAAACTTTACTATAATATAGCTTATACATTCGAATAACACATAGGCTACAATTTATAAAGATATTGTGTGAATTGTCCAAAATATGACGTTAAGAGTCAAGTAAGTTGGAAAAAATCTACCAATTGTGAGCTATTCCGGCATGCACAGCCAAAACAGTTAGAGGTACACATTCTACTAATATTATAAATGCGAAAGTTTGTGAGTATATATGTATGGAAATATGTTTGTTACTCTTTTACGCCAAAACTACTTTATTTATTTATTTATTTTATTTTTAAACTTCATGCACAAAAATGTACAGAGGCGGACTTAATGCCAAAGGCATTCTCTGCCAGTCAACCTTGGGGTGATACAGAGAAAAACATGGTAGGTGCACTATAAGAACAGTGAGAAAAAAAGTACTTTAACGTGGGCCATAGCTAGTTATCTATATATGTATGTAATTCCAAAATAAAAGTAGTATATCTAATAAATATCAGTTATCTAGTTTTGATTGTTAAAGCTCTGCTTGGTTTGAGATTGGATGGCTGTGTGTGAATAATGTCCCAGGCATCCTAATTGGCAATGATTATACAACAACATTGCGAAATGAAAATGATTGTACAATAATTGAACAGCTGTGACTGTTTTTATTGTTTAGTAATATTGCCTGGAAAATTGCAAAAGACAATAAAAAAGTTATAATCTACTCTGGTGAAATCTGTATTTATGACAAGAATGCATTCTGTTATTCGTAGCTACTCTCATGCCACACAATACATCAGTATGCTCCTTTGTACTGTAAGTTTGGAAATTGACATTATTACAATTTTAAGTTGTGTTATTAAAATTTTAACTAGATATTTTTTTAATTTATATAATTGTATGTTTTGTTTTAAGTTATCATTTTTGCTGTGCCCTACAGGGTCCATAATTGTACTTAGCTTTAAGCATTATTATTATAAGACCTGTATTATTGACATTATGGAATGCAAATAAAGACATGAATATGAATAAAGATATGATAAATTAAGGTCACAATAATAAATTAATATACAACAAGGTGATTTCATAACTCATCCATATTTTTTTTTCTACAGTAGAAGATTATGAAACTCAACTTACGTAATTAGAGCCTCCCACTCGAAGAAGTTCTCCTCATTTATGGGTCCAGCAATAATACCTTCTGGAGGATTCAGTGTCAGTTCTGAAATTATATAGTTACTGGATTTAGTATTTTATTTACATATTTTTTTACAAGGAATATTTTAGAAATTTAGATACAAATAAACACATAGGTTATAGCAGACTGAAAAAAAAGTATTAGTGGAATCAATAGAATAGATCACATACTTAATTAAATAATAAACAAAAACTGAATTGGTTTCTAAAATACTTAAAAATCATCTTGATTAATGTAGGTATATTTGTTTCTCCTCAAAGTGATTATTGTAATCTTTGAGAAATAAAGAAGTTCTAACCAATATTAAACTAGCTCTCAAATTGTGTGTATTGAACTTGGTGAAACGGGTGTTAGAGCCTCCATGTCACAGATGGGATACAGACACAGAAACATGGGCTACCGACTTTTAATAGAATCATCATGTCAGCTAAACGCAGGCGGCTTCTGGCCTTGTGGTACCCATATCCAGCATTTTCCAGCAAACATCACAAGATCATTGGTTCACCATGCTGCATCTTCCAATATGTAGTAGTTGCTCAAGAATTGTTTTTGCAAGCAGCCACCGGTTTTATGACCTATGGGACCTGGCCATTGCCTCTTCAGCTTGGGGATTCTTTTAGTACTTCTTTTTTTCAATGAAGGGTCAAAACCAAAAATCAAGTGGAGTGGCAATTATAAACAATGAAGTACGTACAGCCTGTATGTAAATTTACATACTGCTTGGAGTTTCTCAGTCTTTCTGGGCTTAAAAATGGGTGACGGGAAGCATTATACAATATTTTTGTTAACAATTTATTAACAACAACACAATTTATTAGAACCTCAGTTTTGTTGTTGGAGAATGGAAAGCCTACCTTAATTAATTATCTGTATGAAAACTAAACATTAATATTGTACATAATTAAAGACTATTTAATTTAATATAGGTAGTCAAGTCAGGTCTAAATGCCAGTCTACAAACCTCTAGTATATCTGTATATTGCATGTAAAATAAAATCTCTCATGCATCTAATGGACTCATATACAGCAACAGACTATGATTAAAATTCAAGAATATCTCCTGTACCTTTTATGCTTTGTTAATTCATAAATAGGGCTTTTAAATATTGTTATATATATTTAACAATATTAAAAAAAAACCGAAGTAATATATAATATATATAAAAAAGTTATAAATATTTTATAAAGTATGTGTAATTATTATATTTATTTTTAGCATGTAACAGAGTGCAAAGGTTCAAAGTTCTTCAAACTGGGTTTCTTCTATGAATTTGCCTAGGGGATACCCTTGTCTCAGTTAGATAATTTCTTTTACCATAAAGTAGAAATTATCCAAGTAGATACATAACGCTTATTGTTATATTACATGATTATTTCCTACATCAATACCATTAGATTAGTGCTTCTCCACGTAAGAATCATTCTAGTCGTATTTGATTATGACTATAATATCTAAATAGACTATAATAATTTATGTACGTTGTCATGACGAAATAATATTAATGCCAAGTCAATCTTGACGGTCTTACAACGATGTATTAATTGTAGAACAATTATATTGATTAGTGACAGTCAACGTGCAACAATATTGATGTCCCTTTTTCAGACTTACGTTTATATTCAGCCATTAACCGCCTCAACGCCGAACCAGCCATGATATCTTGTACTTCAGCTAAAGGTAGATCGGGAAATTTATTTCATTAAATTAATATCACTAGCGAAAAACTAAACTAATGAAGAAACGCTTTCTTGAGCTGTCGCGGATCGGTTCTGAATTGGGCTCGTTACATACAGATTTAACTATATATCGCATGCCTCTTTGGGATTCTTAACTTTTGGCTGGTTATTTTGTATAAGTTAGAGAGAAATAGAAACACAATAGTGTAAATGGTTATATCTGTTTGGAACGTGGCACATTAGAAATAGGAGACGTCAAAAACTGCTAAACGTCACTTTTATTTGTCATAATCAAAATGACACATAGACGCACAGGTAATAAATTAAACGCTGAAAACAAACCTTAAAAAATACCATGGATAACTGAATACATAAATGGGTTCCTCAGTTGGTCATGGTAAAATATAACATTATTATATTTTCAATCGATATGTTCATATATCGAAATATGGAATCAACGAAGATGCCACAGCTAATGGAAAAAAGGTTTATTAGTTTTCAAATTATATTCACATACTGTGTGCAGTAAAGTAAAAAAGGCACATTGCTCTCGAGCTGGTTTGTCTCAGCCCTCGGGTTTGGGAAAATCATCATGTCAGCTGAATGACGTCCACTGCTGCACAAAAGACAGACTAAAAACTTAATTGGCTGACGGGTTGTGATCGTATTATGATTATAGTTCGCAGGGCATGCTGCGCATTAATTGATAGATATTACTTCGGGATGACTTCTACGCCTCCGACGTGATGGGATGAAGGGGGATGGTGACATTTTCGGCCATCAGCCACAAAGCAAATAAAGAGATCAAATAAATCTATAAAGAAGACGTATCGATAAAAATAATGTTAAAATAAACAATAAATTTAGAGATTGATTATAAGAGTTACTGTCTGTTAATATAAAAATATAATATATTAATATAATATTTTTATTCTAACTTTTAAGCTATTTCAAATTGACGACGTCCATTAAATCATTACTTGCCAGGAACACTAATTTCTTCCAGAGCAGTGGGACGCTCTAGGGGTTAATGTCTATGCTTATATACTTGTTGGATTTGTTATTCTATGGATATAAACAAAGGAATTGCGCCTTTTTAAACGTTCGATCAATTTATTTTTCACGTCTGTCATGAGTTTTCATTAATTTTATTTTCTAAAAAATACAAACGGCATATTACTATAAGTCAACAATAAACATATTTATAATTAGTAAAATCCTAAGTTTCATACTTTTTCTGAAAGAAATTAATTATTGAATGGAACAAATTGGAGAAAACGTTTCTTCGTTGGAAACATTGACATTATTGCCTGGTAATGCTGTCACCTCTGTCCAGGTGAAATACCTATTTTTTATTTATTTTAGATGAGTAAAAAAATGGTTAAAAAGAAATAATTAAGTGCCGGGCGTCATGATTGATATGATTAATTAATGACATACTAACATTGTGCCACATGGAGGGCGTACGTAAGCAAACCTTCGGTGCAATGCCGCAATTTTAATTTTAATTCATAAGATTATTTCTTACTTTAAAACGAATTTCAAACAAACAATAATTGTTATAAGTACCTAAGTTATGTTTTAATAATTTAAAGTACTTATTTTAACACAATGAAATGGGTAAACTGATTTATCTTACATTCTTGTGGTGCCCGGGTATGCCACGTCAGGATGCGTCCTGATGTATCAGCAGTTTTAGGGTTTGAACAGCTCCCGGTTAGACTATCATAATTATACATTTTCAATTTTGCATTTTTTAAACTTATATAATAAGGCAATCAAGCTATCAAGCAGGTTGGGTTGGATCTCATATCGAGTCGCCTGAATTTGAGTTAAGTGTGTATATGGGGGGGTTAAGGGGGTTCGTACTAAGTGATAAAACGCAACTTTTTCTGCCGGAGACGCGCCAAAATTTTATAATTAATTTTTTTAAATCATATGACTTCATACAAATTCATTAAATAGAACGCAATTTCGATACATTTCGTAGCGATTTCGATACCTACAGCGTTGTAAAAAAAACAACGTAAAAACATTGTGTTCGTGTTTAGAAGTTATTTTTTTTTATAACGCCTTTGTATAATTCTCCGAAAACTACCCAAAACTGAATTGTCAATTGTCACTATCATGTTATTTTTGCAAAAATTTACTTTTATGAAATAATTTGGGTTAGGTCAGGTTAGAATGGTGACCATTTAGCGCGCGAAGGCGAGCGAGCGTGGCGAGCGTGCCGCGGCAGCGGCCGCCGAGCGCTAGAAAAACCACGGATATCTCCATAACCATGGGGTTCCGCGGGGTGGGGATGGTACAGGAGGGTAGCCCCCTCCACCCCTCCCCCTTCAATTTACTTACGTTTGAAGGCGACTTGATTTGAGATATTTACCAGCAGGTTAACTGATGGTAAGTAAGTAATCACCGCCGCGCATGGGCGCTGCAAGTATTGCCGGCCTTTCAGAAAGAAAAAGGCTCGCTTCTTGAAGGTTGCCATGTCATATCGGATCGGAAATACCTCCGCAGTTAATTGATTTCAATTCCCAGACCAGGACAATATAACGAAACTTTTATGAAAAGAATAATTGACCTAATTATTTAGGTAGGTACATAAGCACTATCTTTTTTTTCGGGACTAGTTCCTCCCTCTTCCCACCACTGCAACTCCTGTAAGCCAGGATCAACAGTGGCACACGATGAGATGACACAGAGCGGTGAGGCTCAGGCATGTCCCGGAGAATCGCTTTAACTGCCTTGGATCCTACAACGAATTTAATCTGAAAGAAAAAAGGAGGAGTTAGAAATGAATAGTTCCACTTCCCTCCAGAGCAAAGCGTGAGACAGAATGATATAAAGAGGCTATAGCCTAATAAACGAGGGAATTGCAACTAGAGAAGCCAGCTGCAAAAGCACCGAGGATCAATTTAAGGGTCCTAAGTGAGCTGTTATATTTGATTCCAATAGTAGATTATGGCAAAACCGCTTAAACGCACGGAAGTTGTTCCTTGTTGCCACAAGATCCGTATAATGAACTACTCCAGATATTGGTTGCAGGCTGTTTAACATTATATCACTATACATTATTTATCAAGATGAATTTGTTTTAATCTATATACGCTATATGATGATATTTTCTGTATTTTGGAAGACCGGGAAATGTAATTAGACATTGATTTTACCACACGTAGTACTCATTATTTTATGTAGGTATGTTTACCTTTTCTCCAATCAATATTAATAAAAGACAAAGAAAAGACATTTGTGAGTTTACCTGTGCAATAATGCTAGGTCGTTCTAGGCTACATAAATGTCTGAATTATAACGCCTACCGCATAAATATTTGTATCGTTAAATTTCCGTACCTATACAATATAAATAGTTTTCTGATTATTCCTGTGAAGGATCGCCTAGTTTATATAGCACAGTTAGTTAGTTATACTAAATTAATAAAAACTTTATTGATAATTTTTATTGTTCAAACTTAATTTAATTGTGTGACTTGTGAAAATTTTAAAAACTATAAACGCACTGTTTCTCACGGAACGTCAATGAATCAGTGATTCATGTATTCCAAACTCATGTAAACAAAATTTTAGCTATTTCTTAACTTACATAGAATAAGTCTTATGTATTACTAACAATTTAAAGTCTTTGGTTACTTTAATAAATAACTTTATTATTATTATTATAAAATATGTTGTAAGTAGATATGTATTACGCCAGGCTTAGCGACTTATAATATGCCAATATTATATGTTTTCAGTTCGCGAACTTAATTTTTATGTGTAATACAAATAAAACCAGGTATATTGCAGAAATAAGGTGTATTGTTTTGTTCGAGACTATTTAAGTAAATAAAATACCACCCACATAATATCTATCATGTTTTACTCGTGACGTACCAATGGACTTGACAAAATTGTTGTTTAGAGAATGAATGAATGTATTATTTAATTGTTACAGTATCCATTATGGGAAGATGAGATAGCAAGGTTCATCTGCAGATTGTGCATGAAAACGTTCTACAATGAAAATGCCCTCCATAACCATAGGAAAACACAACACGATGCTGAGACCATGAACAATGATTGGAACCAGAGCAATCTGCAATCCATACCCGCAATGCCTGAATCGCAGTCTGATGGAACAAGTTCCACCTGTCTCAATAGCATGGTTTAGTAAACTCATTATTAAAGTTTCTCTAGGGCAGTCAACAAATTTAGTCGATCAGAAATACTATTCTGTTTGTCTCTGAATTCTTGAATACTTTTTCATGATTGTTAATTCCATTGTTATCCCTAAGCACTTCATGCTCGAACTATTTCAGTTTTTAAAATTGACTATACAAGGGCTTTCCTCGAATTAAAGTTTCAATTTAGGTATATCATTTTGCCCGAAAGTCCAATGGTGGTATTTTAATCGGACCTAACCGTGTTAATAGAATTCTAATTTGGTAGGTATTGTTCAGAAAAATCCACCATAATTTTTGGCAACGAGGATTGAATTTTCCATTTTTGGACAGTTAACCAAAAATTAGTTTAATTACGACACTACATTAATCACAGTATTATAAACCTCAATAATGTAACGCTACATACTCTCTAATTCTCATATCAGTATTTTATTATCTCTACAGATAGACGGCCTCTGTGGCTTTAAGTTCATACCCCTCAACAGTTCTGATCTCGACACAGACCCCGAGGCTCTCACTACCAAGACATTTACTGAAGATACCACGTATTTGATCGTGAATATCGAAGGCGATGACTTTGAATCCGATCAGCAACGGACGCGAACAGATTCTATTAAAAAGACCTCAGTCAAGCCTAAGCCACCCATTGATCTAAGGCGAGTATTAGCTTCGTTAAGAGGTGGCGCCAGCCATACAGATTGGTTTTTATGTATCTCTTACATAAATAGTACGGTCATACTACTTTTATGGTATTCGTAGAACATGTCGAACGCAGAACCCTGATCGCATAAAGAACAACTCTGGTTGATTTCTAAAATTTGCCTCTCTACTCTTACTTAATCACAAGAAACGCGAAGTGTCAAATTGCTAGCTAGCTACTTACGTAGCTAGCTAGCAATTTGAAGCTTCATGTTTCTGACTATGACGACTGTTATAGAATGATAGTCGTCCTAATTCAGTGTGCTGTACAAAGCAATAGTTTCTAAATTTTTCCAGATATAATTTCCGTTGATCACACCAAAATCCATTCTACGTCGGATTTTAATCCACACGTTCATATGCTAAATCTGCTATTATTGAAACAGAAGTTTATTTAGTAATTCAAAATATTTTGTTTTATGTCTTAAGCATCTCATATAAAATAAATCAATTTTTTGTCCAGGGGCCCTTTTACTTGCACCTTCCCATCATCACTGCGACCAGAGATGCATTGTCGCCAGATATTCTTTAACTGCTGCGACTATTCGCTTCATTATAGAGAAGAACACACTAAACGAAGAAAAGCAGCATTGCGGTGTCAAGTGTGTGAAAAACGCCTCGACAGAGACTTTTTCGTGGGAGACTCTATAGCTCCGGTGCAACAAACTCCTCAAACATTTTCCTGCCATCCTTGCGCGCAAATATTCATCGACAGCGCATCATACGATGAACATAACCGCATCGTACACGCAAAGATGAAGCCCCATCAATGCTCAATTTGTGCTAAACGATTCACACAACAAGGTGGTCTTCAACAACACCTAAGAATGCACTCGGGCATTCGTCCATTTGCTTGCACGTTCTGTCCAAAGGCGTTTACTCAAAAGGCTGGCCTCGACCAACATCTCCGAACTCATACTAAAGTGAAACCATTTAAATGTGTTATTTGCAGCAAATGTTTCTCCCAGTCAGTTCATCTCCGGCAACATATGCGGACACATACGAATATACAGCCGTTTGCATGTTCGATTTGCGGCCGTAGATTCAAACAGAGCAGTCATTTGAATTTTCACATGCGTTCGCATGTTGGCGATGGTGGTATAATCATGGAGAACTACGCACATGGGAATCATTATGAGGATGAATATGAAAATCAGATGGAATATTTGAATTTAGCTAATCTTCAGCCGGTACAGGATGGAGAAACCTTGTACTACGCAGCCGAATTAGCCGCTGCACCGTCGACACTACATGTAAACCCGTATATATATAACCAGTCTGAAGTAATCGTGCCAGATAATGTACTATCTTTGTAGTTTTCATTATATTACATTATTTTAATTGAGTTACGGAATTGACTTAGTGTAACTCTTAAGAGAAGAAATAAATCTATACTTAGTAAGCATACAATTTAAATGCGTTTTTATCTTATCTTGTTAATAACTACTATGATTCGCACACCGAAGCTACTTTTTGTTGCACAGTACGTTTAGGTAGCTAAGCAATAAATATATCTTATCAATACGATAACAATAAGTAATTTACATACGTTCTTTACCTTATATTGTTGTATTCTAACCTGAGGTGAGTCCTGATGATTCTGTCAACTATATGGACATCAGATGGCGGTTAGCCAAATAGAGTATAAAATCAAATGGAATAGCATTTGTTTTTGTTGATTTGGCTGTCGCGTAGAATTAATTCCAATACATGTTCCTCATTATGTATCAGGAATAAAGCTAAGTTTGGTTCGAACCGATGATGAGTTCACTGGAAGTTTTCAATGAGTATATAAATAGATTGGAATTGGTTGTTTGGTGATACCTCTCCAGTACGCAGAAATTATTACACAATTTATTAACATGCCGTTTGTGCCCCTTAACACATAGTCAGCCGCAATGTGAGCTGTTTTAAGAAGTTGTGTTCATACCTACTACCTAACCTAATAAGACTGCAGTCCCCACTAGCCTTGCTAAGTATTGCAGGCGATGGATGTGTTAACAACGTTGAGGAGCTCAGACCCTGGCAACATAAAGCACTTGTACACCGTGAGCTGAAGAGAGTATCAACGTTCTGAAGGAAGAAAACTAATATTGGGATATCATAGGATTGTCGAAGTCTAAAGAAAGGGGAGAGACATAATCATCATAAAATATAGAAACCTGATATATTTGCGGGAGTTCACTGTCCCAAAACGCAATGTATTGAAAAGAGTAGTGTGCGCGTGTAAGATATATATACCTAGTTGTGTATAAAGTTTCCAGAACGAGCATGGAAGTTTTATTATTTCTATGGATATCTACCTATTTCCATACAAATAATAAATGCTTCCATGCTTGTTCCGGAAACGGTTTCCAGGCTCGCGTACTTATGATATTGTTCTAATTTGAAATTTTAAAGTTGGTAAGTACGTAAGACTATTCTTGAGGGAGGCTTGTCCAGCAGTTGACTTATTTAGCTGTAATGAAGAAGTAGCACTGTATTGAAACCAAGGAAGTTAGTGGTATAGTTGATAAAATATACCTTGTATTAGTTTATATTTTCCATGGCAATAATTTACCGCGCGAAATTGAAGTGGGATCATACTTTTGAGTTTGAGTCTTTGCGATGGATAATGTTGAATTTTCTGTTTTTAAAAAAAGGCAAAGCCTGTAATGAAATATCTGAACCGCTGAACATGCAGTTCATCCAGTCTTAGAAATACTATGTATGTTTTAGGTACTTAGAATTAGGACATTTTGTTTTGAGCATAAATAAAAATTGGTAAAAATACTTTTTAAGTTAAATGGTTTTATGTTAAACATACATTGTAATGTTTAAGATATGTACTAAAAGCTAAAAAATAATAAAATAGATACATTCGTGGGCATTATAAACATATGCATAGACTAGACTAAAATAAAACCGTGTGGCACGTCAATTGTCTACATCGATATCGACTTGGGTGGTGGATTCAGGCTGGATTAATCAGATACCTACATTTCAGTTTCAATTTATAAATTTGACACTCCTATTATAATAGGCCATTTTGTGGCAGCGCACATCTTAAAATTTTGAGGTTGTATAGTGCACTGTATTCTACTTGTCAAGCCCTTTTATTTGATAGCCATTTTGATGGGATTGATAAAAAAATATGGATGGGTTTGATAAAACTTAGGTTATCCGCCATTAAAACCTAGGTTATCTGCCATTTTGTAGAGGCGGTCATCTTGGATTTCAATTTTGTATAGTACATTGTACTCTACTTGTTGAGCACTTTCATTTGATACCCATATTGTTGGGATTAATAAAAACCTAAGTTATCCGCCATTTTGTAGCGGCGGCCATATTGGATTTACAATGAAACAGAATTTATACATATAATTGTATTGTCACCAGAACTACAAGTGTGTACCAAAATTCAGATCAATCGGTCAACAGGAAGGGGGTCAAATTTCAGTTACTAAATTTGACCCAAGAATAAAAAAACAAACGGGGGAAGCTAAATAAAACCGTTTAAAAAAAAACAAACGCGGTAAGCTAAATAAAACCGTTTAAAAAAAATGTCATGTTCTATATCACGAAGAATGTTGCAAACAGCATACGACACACCGTGTATGTCAAAAGTTTATTAATGGTTTAAAGAATTCAAAGAAGACCGAGATGTCGAAATTGAACTGCCTCGTTCTTGTCAAACTAGGGCGTTTACAAACGACAAAAACATCCCTTTCGTATAAAAAAGCTTTTGCTTGAATATCGTCGAATGATTCTTAAAAAGCCGCTTCAAAAGGTAAACGCCGTGTCCGTTTAAGTTCGATTGGTTCTGAAAAATCTCATTTTCTCCTAGGCAATAGGTACACCAATCTGATGAAAAAAGAATGAAAGGCCTACTTTGAAGAGGATAAAATAAATGTTCATAAACATTTACCTCTAATATTCGTTTTCTTAAAATTTCCGTATACATAATAGGTTCACAGAACGGCTATCGGGCATCGGGCTAGGTGCGGAAATATAATATATATGATGATGATAGGTTCAATGTATGTATTGTGTAGGCAGTAAGGGCGGTTTTTGTAATACAAATGTATCATTTATTGCTTGATTTTCTAGACTTACTACATAGCACGTACTGCGTTTACGTACATATCTTCCTCAGTTTATATCCGTGGCATAGACTGAAGAAGATTAGCCTATATTTATAATTTAATGCCTTAACCTTAAGTGAATTCTGAAAAAAAAATAGCCAACCAAAGCTGACACTGCAACGCATTCATTCCAATGCTCGAATGCAAAGTGCAGCGTGCGCTGCTGCCTGCAAAGCTGCAAAACAGTGCAACGGCTGCATGCCATGTACTAGGAGATAAGCAAGCCCTAGGAGTTAGCTGTATACTATGAACGCTACACTAGTACATATACAATAATTGCAGTTCCTCACACCATTAAAGTGCAAATAGCTTTTCCGTATCTGCCCTCTTGTTCTACCATCATACCGTGAATGGATGCATGTGTAGTTGCGCAGTAGGTCTCATTCAGTCTCTTTCTAGCACGCTACTATCTAGTATTTGTTGCAGTTGTCACCCCATCCCACCAATTGGTTACCTAGGTGCAGCAGTTGTACACCACGATCCGCGTCATGATGTTGTAGATGTCAAGAGCCCATAATGGCTCCGCATCTTTATGTATGCTTACTGAAATATTTGATTTACAAATTAGGAAAAAATCAACAAGTAATTAATAGCAGTTTTGTGTAATATCAGAAAAGTGTAGTATTCAATACGACGATAGTATTCGTGTGCTTTCTATTGAGCTCGAATGTACTAACAGCAAATCTATTTGATTTTTCCGGATAACCTATCAAAATATGGCCGCACGTGTTGGTTTATTTATTTTATGTTTTCTTTTTAAAGTGTTCTAACTAGAAGAAGAATTTTATTTCGTATATGGCGTAAACGTACAAATCAAATGCAAAAGTTTCTGCCTGTCGTAATATTTGAACTGTTAGATACAAGTTGTGAAAGCTATATTAGTCAACCATCACACAAAGATTAAAAATTCCAAAATCATCAGTGGATTCATTTCTTGAAATACTTACTCTTCTTACTCGTTGAAGTGCGGAAAATAAAATACACTTGCAGCCATATTTAAAACATGTAGTAGTCTGGTTCTAATTTGCTATATGACAAACGGTATAGAATATCGCCACCCCATTTAATCAGGTGGGGGTGTAGAAATAGTCCCGAGGAATATTTACCAGAGAACTGGCAACAGCGTCTCTCTGTGTACAATGACCATCATTCTGCGATCGCCTACCTGTTTGCTAGGTGTGGCGATTTTGGTATAATAATATGCTTCCACATGATGGACACCACTCCATTGTGGAAATCTTATGGGGGAACGTGATCCGTCCTGGCCCGGCCACGATGGTCATAGTTATGGCAATAGACTACGGATATGTACCTTTTGGTACAAGAGAGATGAATAGTAGTACCACATTATTTCATGACTTATACACTATTTTAAGTGACCGGGTTACAGCGTATCCGTCCTAGCACAGCCACACTAAGATTGGCTGAAATCGACAAATTTAATGGGTGATTCGTGTCTATGATAGATTTACGTGTTATCTACTATATAAAAGACTTATTATATTAAAGCTAAAACTTATCAAATCTATTTAATAGTCACTGCAATGTTTCAGGTGAAATACGCCTGACAATAACTGAATAGCAATAGTTATTGTCAGGCGTATTTAACTTGAATTGCCATCGTGGCAGGGCCAGGGGCTCTTCGGCTAAGTCGCCGAACATCGTTTTCGTGAATGGCGTTCAAATAAAAGGTTAAAAATTACTTAATCAATCATTAAATCGGCGAAGAACGTATCACACTTTGGGGGATGCCTTTGTTCAGCTGTGGAGGTCATTCGCCCGCCATGTTGAGTCCGGTTCAAAAATCTTTGATTAAGTTATTTTATGTGAATTAATCTCGTTAGATCTTGTTATTCTAATTTTGAATATAAGTATTTTAAGAACAGAATTTAAAAAGTCAACTGGTGTTTTCAGTAGGTACCCTAGTACCCTATTCGTAGATTAAAAACTATGTGTGCGGAGCATGTGCGGAGGTATCTTTTTCTTCTGTTTTAGTATTTTATATATCATTTACATTTAGTATCAATTTGAATAGGCTATATGTCTTGGTAAAACCTAAATTACATGAGACGTATTAACAGGTTTTCACTTATAGCAATATTGTAGACAAAAAAACAGGAAAAAAGCATTTTTTCTGTTTTAAAGATGCACTAAGCAATCAACAGAAACAGTCAAGAAGCCAAGGCTCAAACACCGCTTGGCTGCTTTGGTACTTATTGTTATTGTTTGTAAGTTCCTGCTTGCGCTCACTATGTATGAATATGACAATAATTAGTTGATACAATCGGAATAGACATAAAGGCATGATATCCAGTATTGCTAGGCATACTAAATTTTTTCTTCTTCAGCAGCTCAGGACAATCTACTTCACTAACTATTATTTTTAAACGGTTTAATTTAGCTTACCCAGTTTGTTTTATTCTTTCTTGGGTCAAATTTTGTAACTAAAGTTTGACCCCCTTCCTGTTGACCGATTGATCTGAAAGTAGGTAAATCTGAAAGTACCATATACCTTTCATAGTTTTAGTAGGTATTAACTAGAACAATCTCAAAATGTTATAAGTCGCTAAAAATCTATACTGGTAATAGGCGTCGGACCCTGAACGTGACAGTATTAACGTAGAGCGACAGTTTCATAAAACGTCCCTAAAAACCGGCACCCGCACATAACTGTGATACTGCCCTGCTACTAGGTAGAGTTAGCTTTCCTCGAGTGTAAAGTCGGCCGGCCGCTTGGCGTGGTTGTTAAATGCTTGCCTTTCACGCCGCGGGTCGTGGGTTCGATTCCCAGCCAGGACAGATATTTGTGTGTATGAACATGTCTGTTTTTCCTGATTCTGGGTATAATTATCTATATAGGTACGTATTTACAAAAGAAAAATAGTATCCTACTAATATTATAATAGCAAAATTTTGTGAGTATGGATGTTTGTTACTCTCTCTCTCTACTCACGCAAAATCTACTGAACGGATTTGGATGAAACTTTTTAGTATTATAGCTTATATATCCGAATAGCACATGGGCTATCTATCTTCTATATATATATAAAAATCAATGCCACGTTTCGTTGTAATGTTATAACTCAACAACGCCTTTACCGTTTTGGCTAAGTTTGTCTTGAATTATTCGTGGAAGTCCAGGGAAGGTTCGTACGTAGAGAAAATTTAAAAAAAAGTCTTGAAAATGTGTAAAATCATTATCTTTTAGCAATTTAACATATTTTTTTGTTTGAATAAATGAACTTAATAATCATTCTTTTTATTACTATGCCTTATACGTAGCGAAGCACGTACCGGGCCGCTAGTAATTTATAAAGTTTAACGGGAGTAAAAGTGCGGGGCACAGCTATAATGTAATATATCAGTTATACAGTTTCCATAGTACAAGCTCTGCCTTCTTTGGGATCAGATGTCCGTGTCCTGTACAATATAAAAGACCTATTATATTAAAGATAAAAGCTTTCAAATTTAGCAGATCCGATGGCCGTGTGTGAGTAAAGCATCTTCTACACGGTTGCAAACAAACGTCCCAACCATCCATCTAGACTGCACAACTGCAGTCTAGATGGATGGCAACCACCAGGGTGACCTCTGTTGGGACGTTGGTTTGAAACCTTGTAAAATATGTTTAATGCCCCAGGGTATTTATTTATTTCGTCATCATCATCATTTCAGCCGAAAGACGTCCACTGCTGGACAAAGGCCTCCTCCATTATTTATTTATTTATTGTCAGATAAAGCCTGGTAAAGTAACGTCATGAGAATCTTTGAGAGAGAAGTTTAAAGAGATTAACATTCTGACTGTAGCATGTCAGTATATATATGAGAATCTAATTTATATGCATAAATATAAAGACTCCTTCTGTAAAAGGAGTGATACTCATAATATAAATACTAGATATAAGCATAACTTTGTGTTACATACCACCCGTCTCCACAAAGTAAGTAACACTTTTATGGGGCAATGTATAAGATTCTATAACAAACTTCCCAGTGATATCCGAGAAATGTCTATGAATAAGTTTAAAAGAATTATAAAAGCCAAATTGTGTAGCAGGGCTTACTACAAAACTTCTGATTATTTAAGTGATAAAACAGCTTGGGATTGAGTCGCTCTAAATTAACACATTTAAATACAATGTAACTTTATGTAAGAAATAAATATTTTAAAAAAGGATTCCTACTGAGTTTTCTGGCAGTGTTTCTCAGTAGCTGCAACGTCATGCACTGCACGGTAGGGTAAAAAAAAAATTGACGATTCCACACAAATGTAATATTTTAACGGAATAAATGACTTTTTAATTTTGAATTTCATGATAAAAAGCAGCAGGTGTCGTAATCACTAGACAGACGCTTAGAAACAAACCTCTGTCCCGACTGTACTCGTACCTACGTTAATTTAACAATCGTCTTTAGACAAAACGTATGTACGTATTATATGAGGAGTCGTCAAAACATAATCCGCAGTGTGTGGCCGCATGCTGGTAACATTTACGTGCTTGTATATTTGTGTAGTACCGCGCATGGCACGCCAGAGAAAATAAACGAAACGACGCCAGTGATGGCTGCATCCGATGCGATGCAACCCTTTGTTTTGAAATGACCTTTTAAAATGTCTCTTTATAGATTATTCTTAGGTTTTCAATAAAAGATTTCTAAACTTAAACTTTGGCTTTTTAGCTATATATTTTTTTATATTATTAGAGGGCGACAAACGAGCAATTGGGTCACCAGGGCTTCTACCTTAAATGGCGTTTAAATAAATAAAGGTTAAAAATGACTTAATCAATCGTTAAATCAGCTTCCATGAGCACATGAGACGTCATAAATGGTCCGGAATCGATTGCCAACGTTGAAGCCGATGTAACCATTGATTGAGTAATTTTTAACCTTCATTTATGTGAACGCTATTTAAGAAATCGATGTTCGATTAGCCGGTAGAGGCCCTGATGGTAAGTGATCACCGCCACCCATGGACACTCGCAACACCAGAGGGATCACGGTAGCGTTGCCGGCCTTTAAGAGTCAGCAAACAAGTGTTTCTGACCCTTCCCCCCACCCCGATGAGCTCTGACGACCTTACTCACACGCAGAAACACAACATTACCATTATTAAATGTTATTATTAAGGAATATCTCCTGTAAGGTGGAGGTACTTCCCCAGTCGGGCTGCTCTTTGAGCGAATGAACGCTGTGCTCTACCTCTCTTAAATAATAATAATATCCTTATTTACACACGACCAGATAACTGATATACTACATATACAATTTTTTTCTTTTGTAAATACATACTTATATAGATACATTACACCCAGATTCAGGACAAATACACATGCTCATGCACACAAATATCTGACCTGGGTAGGAAGCGAACCCCGCCCTCCAGCGTGAAAAGCAAGCATTTGCCAACAGGCCCGTCAAACTAACTTCATAAACTTTTGACTGCACGTGTGGCGCAACGGTTAAGACACTCGCCTCACCACTTTGTGCCCTGGGTTCGATTCCCGCGCAGGACGACTATTTGTGTGACCCATAAATAGTTGTTCTGAGTCTGAATGTGCTTTCTGTGTCAATTATATGTTGTAAAGTACCCCGCGATACATAGATAACTGGCCCAAGGCGGGTTTTGTCTTTTAAAAACGAACCGAATCAGTTCAACTGTTAATTTTTATCGTTATTTTTAGGCGATATCTCGTTTATATTTAACCCATCTCATTCCGGCGGGGGAAGCAGAAGTCGTGCCGAGGGAATGCCTACCAGAGAACGGACAGCACGGGCAGTCTCTCTGTAAACCGGGTTCATTAATTAGCCATCTAGAAACTGGCATAATATTAGAAAATAAATGGAATAATCAGACCGATAATTTTTAAAATAAACAAATTTCGTTTTGCATTTTCAAGTTTGGATACTGAATAGTAACCTATTCAGTATCAAAACATGAACAAACCAGTGTTTTATTTTTAAATCAGTATCTAATTATGACAAATCATCATCATCATCATATCATCCGAAAGACGTCCACTGCTGAACAAAGGCCTCCCCCAAGGATCTCCACAATAGCCGGTCCTGCGCTGCCCGCATCCAGCGGCTTCCCGCGACCCGCACAAGATCGTCGGTTCACCGTGTAGGAGGCCTGCCCACGCTGCGTCTTCCGGTTCGTGGTCGCCACTCGAGAACCTTTCTGCCCCATCGGCTGTCAGTTCTACGAGCTATGTGCCCCGCCCACTGCCTCTTCAGTTTGGCAATTCTTTGGGCTATGTCGGTTACTTTGGTTCGCCTGCGGATCTCAGCAGGATGACAAATCACGTTAAATAATTAAGTAATATATACAAATAAATAACATGGACGTAAAAAATATATGTTGTTGTGTGGTGACGGCATAGAGTATCATCACCCCCTATCATCCCGTCGGGGGCGTAGAAAGCGTTTTACTGTGAACTATGACCATCAAACTGTGATCGCCAACCCGTCTGCTTTTCTTTGGGGAGTCTTGTCCAGCAATGGATTTTCCAGAATTGGAATTTAGCTGTCATGATGAAAAAACATATAGCTGAAGTAATTATTAGAAATGTGTAGATCAAGTTAAGCAAGATAATGAAATCATGCCTAATTGTACTGAACATTTTTGTTTATTCTACGACAACTCAGTGGATACACTTGCATTACAATAACTGCCTTTACTTCCTACGTAATAAAGTTATACTGTACTTAATAGTTTCATTGTATATTTTAATTTATACATCTATATATATCAAAATCAATGCCACTTTTCGTTGTAATGTTATAACTCAACAACGCCTTTACCGATTTGGCTAATTTTGGTCTTGAATTATTCGTGGAAGTCCAGGGAAGGTTAGCACGTAGAAAATTTTAAAAAAATCTTGAAAAAGTGTAAAATCAACATCTTTTGGCAATTTAAAATATTTTTTTGTTTGAATAAATGAACTTAATAATCATTTTTTTTATTACTATGCCTTATACGTAGCGAAGCACGTACCGGGCCGCTAGTAAAACGTATAAAGAAATATAATTTGACCTATTCTATTTTTGAATTTCCCAATAAATTTCCTTTGCAATAAATTATGGATACTTACTATGGAAACAAAATATCTTGAATAGCGACCACGAACCGGAAGACGCAGTTGAGGCACGCGTCTACAAGATGGACCGATGATCTTGTGAGGATTTCTGGAAACAGGCACCAGGTAAACAGGCTGGATGCAGGTAGAGCAAGCCCGACATTTGTGGAGATCTTTGGTGGAGGGCTATGTCAAGCAGTGGTGTAGGTATATGTTGATATTGATGACCTATTGAGCGAAATAAAGATTACTTTCTCACTTACTATTATTTTAGACTATGTGTGTTTTATAACATATATGTATGCTACGACACTCTTTAGTAATTGTAAAATATTTATTTTAGCAGTGTTGTCCAATCTTCTTTTGTAAGCAATCGTTGACTGATCTTAAATAAATAAAATAGAACAAATCATAAACAATAACATGATACATGATAAACACAAAAAACTATATACATGATGTCAAAAGTTACACCGCATTGTCGTTGGGGAACGTGCCTAGAAGCTAAGTCAAAGTAAACTACATCAGTAGCACTAGAACTACTACTGATGATGACCACGATTATTTGTTATGTGTCTAGATCACACATTTAGTTTCAGCATTTTGAAATATGTTTATTCATCATTTTAGGCGATAATAAGGTGAATTATTATCCTGAAAAATATCTCTAGGAACGCCGAAACTCTCGGCTATAATAATCTACGAACGGTTGGAGGTCTTGACGGGCGGTGCAATGATAAGTTTCTGTCGTAAACGCGTGATAAGTTAGGCCAATTGTGAGCTCGCATCCGTTCAAGATTAATTATCTGTAAATTTAAGAATATTGAGAATACCAACATATCATAGAATCAAAGTAACTAGTTAATAAAGGATTTATTATTATTACTATCTTACTGTGCCCGACAGGGTCCATAATTGTTACATTTAGTGTAAGCCCATAACCACCTACTATTAAATTAAGTTAATTAAATTATGGAATGCAATAAACCATTGAGTATTGCCGTCGCAGAAGGCACTCAAGCACCTTCAAGGGCTTTTTGACTTCTGGAAGGAACTGAAATGGCCCGAGTGGCCAAATAGGGTCGCGCACAACCGAGAGCTGATTCCATTTAAGGACCGTAACCAATCACTAATTAACAACCTTAGAGAATATATTTACATAGGAAAATGGAACCCAGCACTGGCTCTTAAAGTATAATAAAACGGCTTGAACACAATGATATTATGATTATGATAATATCATTGTGTTCAAATCGTTACATATAACACAACAAATTAATCTTATGGATGTTTAAAAAATATGTATGTTCTTAATTTTAATGTTTAGTTATATATATTTTCTCAGTAAGTGAATTTAATTTATGTACTACAAAAAAGTTGTCGAAAGAAATACTTGAATTCAAACGTTACAAAACATGTGCAGTAACTCGGACCCCCACTAGACACTGCAAGCTGAATAAGCACATGTTTGACTTAAAGTTGGCCGACATCACAATTTGCAGATTCTGCCAAGAATCAGAGTCACTCAAATCAAACTCCAATGCACATGCGGACCGCTAAATATGCGTTATAGAACTATCTACTTGGGACAGCATATCATGCAACCGGAAGAGAAACACTCACTGCACAATCAATCTGTTTATTAAAGCTACAGGATTAAGCAGTGAACTCTAACAAACCAAGGAGCTCTGCTACAATAGAACAGAAATTGTCGAGATAGAAAGCCCCGTATAGCAATAATAATAATAATGGAGTGAATTTATTGTAATTCTTATGAGAAAAAACTTGAGAGGTGTCAAGGGACACCCGGATGGAACGAAGTTATTTCTTATTAAGTATATATTATGTATAAAAACCTGTATACACTCAACAAAAATAATCGTCGCGACACCACACTGTTCAATGCGAAATAGAAATGAAAATATCTGGCTAGCTTACTATAAGAGAGAGAGAGAGAGAGAGACAGACAGAGAAACATGCGCACGCCGCACAGCTGCAAAAAGTGTCGTGACAACTTTTCGTGAGAATTTTTTCCGTCTAGCCCCCTTTCACAACGCGCGATAGGGAACTTCGTTCCAATAACGTTCGTCTTAATCCATAAACAAAAAAGTGTTGTCACTCTTCTGGCCACTTGCCCATTTGCTTATTCTAAGTTCGCACCTTATGTCTTGCTATCTATACCCAGACATGTTGTAAAATAGTTTTTTCTGCCATCTACCGATTAGTAAGTTTTTTAACCCGCACGCACATGTGGCAGTAATATTTGTTTACATCCGCTGAACGCACTGTTTGGGGGTTTAAACATTATGGTTGATTCCAAAGAAGGGTTGACTTTAAAGACGAAAAAAAATGGTTTAGATATTCAACTTTTTTGAGAATTGGTAGCTAATCTTGTTACATGTTGTGTGTGTTTCTGTTTTAATTAATCGCCAAAATAGAGGTATGTTTTTTACGTTTTGTAGTCTATGTTTCTCTATGGCATTATAGCTAAATGTCTTTGTTTCTCTATGGCATTGTAACTACTAAAACGATGAACCGATTCGATAGTGCATATTTGTATCTTCAGAAACTTTCAAGGTAGTTTGTTCAAATCGGTTATTAGCTATACTTCATGGAAGTCAGGTGTTTTACGTTTTGTAGACTAAGCATCTATGTATCTCTATGTCTGTGACATTGTAACTACTAAAAGTGCTGCCATAGTGAAGTTTTGTATATGAAAGCTAGTTTGTCCTAATTGGTTCTTAGCTATATTTCATGGAAATCTCTAATAATAATAACATCCTGGAACATAATTCACAGACGGCCATCTGACCCCAAACTAAGGAGAGTTTGTTAAGACACCAGCACATCAAGCTACCCCAATCTGTCAAATATCCCCAATTGAAAATGAACCTTATGATTATGTGATAAAGTTGAAAATTTATAAATCTATATAAGATTGGGGTAGCTGGATGGCCTGGCATCTGTACTATGAAACATTGTTAACTGATATACTACTTTTCTTTTGTAAATACTTACTTATATAGATAAAACTCAGACTCTGGTCAAACAGACATGTTCATGCACACAAATATCTGTCCTGGGTGAACCCACGACCTGACGGTAAAGAATATCTCCACCCCATCTCATCCCATGGGGTGCATAGAAGTAATCCCGAGGGTATATCAACCGAGAACTAGCAGCAGCGTCTCTCCGAGTACTATCACCATCATACAGAAATTGCCAACATGTTTGCCAATAAGGACGATTAGTCCCTCCAAATGGTGGACACAATTCTATTGTGAAGATCCTTTGAGGAGCCCTTGTGGAGCTGTGAACGTCATTGAGCTGATAACAGGGTAGTTACTAACGTTGAGATGCAGGAAAGGGTCGGTTTCTGGGGACAATCTGGGCAACAACCGCTCTAGTTTAATATGACACGACATGCTCGTTCTATTAAGGATCGGACGAGCATTTAATCAATACGAATGTAAACAGCTCGGTGATTGCGTCTCGTTTGTGGTTGTACTCTCGACTGGTGAGTACGATATTTAGGATTGTATAAATAATAAAAATAATATCCTAGGACATTATTTACACATGGCCATTGGTCCCAAACTAAGCAGAGCTTGTACAGACACCAGCACATCAAGCTACACCAATCTGTCTTTCCACAATTAAAATTGAACCTTATGCTTATGTGATAAAGTTGAAAATCTATAAAAGAAATTTTACAGATTGGGGTAGCTCGACGTGCTGGCGTCTGTACTAACCAAACCAGATAGCTGATATACTATCTACATATACCTACTACTTTTTTTTGTAAATACATATATAGTTCAATTACACTTAGTCTCAGGACAAACAGACATGTTCCTGCACACAAATATCTGTCCTGGGTGGGTATCGAACCCACGACCTCCGGCATACCACCACGCCAATAGGCCCGTCAAATAAAGACTCGCAATAGTTCCTAATCACCTTGCTTTGTTCTAGATTAGTACAGTTCTTGTTATCCGGAAAGTCGGAGAAAGACCTGAGTGATGATTCACCATACATGTCCTCGTTGTAACATTGGGCGGCTAAAACAAAAAGCTTTTGAAAGATTCAAATTCCCCTAACGCCTTTTAACTCGCCGTCGCGTCGTTCCGGTTTTGTTTACATTTGCCGCCCGTTAATGGATGCACAATGCAAATGTACTGATAGAAGCTAATATTACTCGCCGTCTATTATTATGAGGAGCTTTAGATTTAGGTATGTATTTGGCTCTTTTGTTTCAACTATAACCGTCTAAGAAAAGAAGGGTTTATAAGTTTGAAGCATAAGTTAATGTGTTTGTCTGTGGGTATGCCATATATGGTAACTACTTTACGAATGAAAACTATTCATCATAACAGCTGTAATAAGTCCACAGCTGGACAAAAGACTCCCAGAATCATCTTGGGGGCATATGCTATAATCGCCACGCTTGGCAGACGGGTTGGCGATCGCAATATGATGGTCATAGTATTCAGAGAAACGCTGCCCGTCATCTGGTAGTTATTCTCGGTTCGACTTCTACGCCTCCCATGAGATGAGATGGGGTGAAGATATTCTGTCACATAGTTGCGCACCGTCACCACTCAGCATGAAAACTATTACCACTACCTAATTAATTAATAAATACCAAAATACCAAAAAAGAAAATCCCTCAACAATCCAATAATCAAAATTAATGATTTGGCCACAAATAATCCGGTGCAAATAGCTAACATTTTTGCTGATATATTTCAAAATAAATCTCTACTAAAATCTTTCGATCCAGAACTGGCCAAAATGTATCTTGTTGAAAATGTTAAAAGGGTTGAAACTGATATGATATTTGATGAAGTCTTACCAGTAGAGGTGTATAATATGGTAAAAAATATGGATAGCAAGTCCTCTTTTGGGTACGACAATATTCCACTAACCATAATTAAAGAAAATATTGATATCCTTACCTGTCCTCTAACAAGCTTCTTTAATAACTGCATCAGTTCTGGAGTTTTTCCCGAACAGTTCAAAGTTGCTAGAATATTACCAATATTTAAAAAAGGCAAAATGACTGATCCAGTCAACTATAGGCCGATTTCTTTATTACCGGTTTTGTCAAAATTATTAGAACGTATGATGAAGGACAGACTTGTTAAACATCTAAACGCTAACAAAATATTGAATGCTGCTCAGTTTGGTTATCAAAAATCTATATGTACAGCGGATGCAATCGACTCTCTATTAGAAGAGGTCCTAACAAGTCTTAATAATAGACAAATGGTTGCAGGGCTTTTCCTGGATCTAAGCTCTGCTTTCGACACAGTAGATCATAATATACTACTGACAAAATTGGAACATTACGGTATTAGAAATGCAAATTTACAGTTGTTTAAGTCATATCTACAGGATAGAAAACAGTTTGTTGAGATGAAATCAATGATTGAAAACGAGCAAAAAGCCTTCAAATCAGACATCAAAGATATAAACCGCGGTGTACCACAAGGCTCAGTTTTAGGACCAATATTTTTTGTTATCTTTTTGAATGATTTCTCGGCTTTCATAGCAAATCACGCTCCAGAAGCTAAATTAGTAATTTTCGCTGACGATACAAACGCAATCATTGCCGAAAAAACTATACAACGGCTAGAAGACAAAATACGGGAAATATACGAGTCGTTTGAAAAATGGTTTGGTGTTAATAATCTAATTTTGAATTCAAACAAGACGAAATGCCTACTATTCAAGTCAACAGCTAAAAATACGAATAGAATGCAGGTAATGTCTCATGGAAACAAAATTGAAATTGTGGAAAACGTCAAATTTCTAGGAGTAGAAATAGATGCCCTGTTGAACTGGAAACAAGAAGTGTCTTCCATAGTAAACACAGTAAGTTCTGCTTGTTATGCAATCAGGAGTTTGAGAGATGTCATTTCTGTTACTCAACTTAAGATGGTTTATTTCTCGCTAGTTGAATCAAAGTTACGTTACAGCATTCAATTTTGGGGAAATAGTTATCAGTACAACATAAATGCAGCTTTTGTCATACAAAAAAGAGCCATAAGAACAATAGTGCGCATCAAACAGATAGAATCTTGTAGAGAACATTTCATCAGATTAGAAATATTAACAATACCCTGCCTTTATATCTTTATAGTCCTAACTAATCTTATTAAACATTTATCAAAATATGAATCGGAATCAGACAGAGAAACAAGATTAAATAGTCGCAGGAAAGACCTCACAAAGGCGATTCAACCGAACCTGAATGTGGTACAACATAGCGCTGGAGTACCAGCTATCACATTATTCAACAAATTGCCTCTAGAGTTTAAAACTATAATAGATGCAAATATTTTTAGCAATAAGCTTAAAGCATTTTTGTTGAAAAAAGGTTACTATAGCATTTCAGAGTACACTGAAGATAAAATATAGTTTTGAAATGATTGATGTATGTTTTTTTTTGTTATTTATTATTATCATTTCTAATTTGCTATTTTGGTTGTCTTGTTAAAATATATTTTAGTTGTAAGTCTTATTTATATTTTCAACACAAATGTAAATTTGTTCAGAAATAAATGTCTTATGTCTTAATTAAAAGCCCTTAAAATACATCTATACATATAATAAAATTGTAGGAAAGTCAAAACTGTACATTGAATATTTTTTAAAAAGGATACTTGGGGCGTGATCTATAGTCGATATCGAAGCCAAAAATATAGTTTTAAGAATTTTTGTCTGTTTGTCTGTATGTATGTCCGGGTTAAACTCAAAAAGTACTGCATGGATTTACTTCAAATTTTGCATGAATATTACTAAGAGGTCGGGTCAACATATAGGCTACATATTATCCCGCTATCAACTACGGGGGAGGAGCTGTGTTAATTTATAAAATTTAACGCGGGTAAAACCGCGGGGCACAGCTAGTAGGTACATATATACTTTACTTCAGGAACCATAAATCAAACAGACAAATAGTCTGACTAGCATTTTGAACGCTGATATTGTGCTCGCTATCACCTACGGGGGAGGAGCTGTGATAATTTAACGCGGGTAAAACCGCGGGGCACAGCTAGTTTTCATATTTACATTAACATAGTCAGACGATCTCACCGGTCCGTAAATGATTGGCGAGGTTGAATAGGCTCGCGGTTAGTTAATAGATGGGTGACCGCCAAAGTGGTTTAATTTCTGA
This sequence comes from Pseudoips prasinana, assembly GCA_951640165.1. Lineage (NCBI taxonomy): Eukaryota > Metazoa > Arthropoda > Insecta > Lepidoptera > Nolidae > Pseudoips > Pseudoips prasinana. The sequence goes on from OX621234.1 coordinate 42,028,200, forward strand.
GCATCTCCGTGCTTCACACGGGCACGTTAAGAGGCCTATTACAGTCCACTAGCGCCGCCAATCGAAAAAATGTCATAACTCGTAAATAGAATCAAAAATACAAAATATGTTCTATTATTACTGTGGAAAAGGCAATAACGTAATTGTATAACACCTTATCAACACTTGAAATATAGCTGTTTAGCTAAATCGTGCATTCAAAACATAAACGGCCGTTTTTGTTACAAATGCACGATTTAGCTAAACAGCTATATTTCAAGTGTTGACAATGTGTTATAAAATTACGTTATTGCCTTTTCTACAGTAATAATAGACCACATTTTGTATTTTTGATTATATTTACGAGTTATGACATTTTTTCGATTGGCGGCGCTAGTGGACTGTAAAGGGCCCCTTAAGCTGTCGACACTAGGGTAAGTACCGCAGTGTATTATCTATGACCACCGCACCCGTACGATAAGCAGTAGTAATCTGTCTAATTGATTTTCTGTACGTATGTTAAGTAAAGTTATCATTTTACGTGAAACTATTTTGAAAATGTTTTTTTTATTCGATACCTAATCGCTCTGGAGTGGTCCCATTAAATTTTGTCTGAATAGTTTGTAGTTAAAAAGCTTTGTAGTGGGTGTACTAGAGTCGGACAGTGACGTTTTTATATGATTTTCTAGGGCGACCGCTTATATGTGATCTCAGCAACTATTAACGAACTTTTTATATAATACTTCATAATAAGGCCTTTCCACATGCATGGAAAATAAAATATCGAACAATTACGTTTTATATTTTAAGTATTATATTTTTACAAAAGGTTACTGTCTGAAAAACTGAATTCAAAAGAAGTATGTAATCAATCCGACCATAACTTTTTTAATCTAGTTAACAATAAGGACTATTTTTCTTAAAGAAAGTAACTCTTTTATGGGGCAATGTATAAGATTCTATAACAAACTTCCCAATGATATTAGAGAATTTTCTACGAATAAGTTTAAAATAATTATTAAAACCAAATTGTGTAGCAGGGCATACTACAAAATTACTGATTATTTAAGTGACAAAAGTGCTTGGGATTGAGTTGTTCTGAGTCAACACACATGATTGTGATTAATCTTAAGTATATTTTATTTTAAAAAGGATTCCTACCGAGTTTTCTGGCAGTGTATCTCAGTAGCTGCGTCCTCATGCACTGCACGGAAGGGTAAAAAAGAATCCAAATAAATGTAAATTTTTTACTTTGACTTTATGCAAATATTGATATTGAAGCGTACTGGCGCCAGTATTGACAACTTTTCTCCTGATTCTGTAACAGTCCCTGTAGAATGTAAATAAAACACGATTCAGTTATTTTTTTGTAGCCATTGGCGTCCGGGGGGCTTAAAAAGGCCCGAATCCGACATAGCTCGCCACTACCCCAGGCGACGGGTATACCAGGATAGAGCACATAATAATAATAATAATGTCCTCCTAGCCGAATTTCAGCCACGGCGGCCAGTCTCAATAGAGATTAGCCATTTGCGCGGGACATATTATAGTGCACAATTGTGTATGCAAACACAGGAGCACTCTCTATTCCATCAATCTCATGATCCGATGGGACGCCTAGCGACCAGACCGGAAAGAGGTCAGGTACAGGACCGACGGCTTTACGTGCTCAGCGAGGCACGGGGGCATACCGCGAACTCCCAGACTTCGAGCTGATTTGAAAATTATCTATTTACAGAAAAGCCCCAAAATCACTTTTAGGCCCGACACGGGATTTGAACCCAGGACCTCGTTCTCTGCGGTTGAACACGCTACCGACTGCCTCGTTGGTCTAGAGCCCATAGGGCTGTACTGAAAACCACGTTCAAGATAGTATAAATTTTTATTAAGGATAAAAATTGCAGCGCTTAATATTCGCCAACAAGTTCATAGTACCTTGGACTTAGGCAAAATGGCTCAAAAGCGAGTACAACATTTCATGTTTCTAGACCCAGCGGCTTCAGCTGTGCTATGATCGATCAGTCAGTCAGTTTCTGCTTTTATATATCTAGATAATACCTATATATATATATATATAGATTTTTTGAATGACGACCTCGCAGTAATTCCTTAGTGACCGTAACTTTTCTGTGTTATGCGAAGCCGCTGGGTCTATAAACATGAAATTTTATATAAATTTTATATTTTCCTTAAGTTCTAGGTAAGTATTATGAACTTGTTGGCGTAACAATAATATAAACAATAAGTAGTTTTTGTTTATATAAAAGCCGAACTGACTGACTGATCCATCAACGACACAGCACAGAACAGCACAGCTGAAGCCGCTGGGTTTAGAAACATGAAATTTTGTAGGTACTCGCTTTTGAGCCATTTTACCTAAGTCCTAGGTATTATGAAATTGTTGGCCTAACAATAATATAAACAATAAGTAGTTTTTGTTTATATAAAAGCAGAAACTGACTGACTGGTCAATGAATGACACTGCACAGCACAGCACAGCTGAAGCCGCTGGGTCTAGAAACATGAAATTTTATACAAATATTCCTTGTGTGATATAGGTGTGCACTAAGAAACGGCTTTTGAAAATTCAAACCTTAAGGGGGTCAAACGGGGTTGCAAAGTGTGTATGGAACAATGTTTTATCTTGGTTTGATCAGTCTAAACTTATATGACATACTAGCTGTGTCCCACAGTTTTACACGCGTTAAAATTATTTTATTTAATTATAAATTGTAGCCTATGTGTTATTCGGCTATAACTATATTATTACAAAATATATTACTACAAAGTTTCATTAAAATCCGTTCTGTAGTTTTTGCGTGAAGAAGTAACAAACATACACACACCCGCACTCACAAAATATCGCCTTTACAATATGATTATGTGACAAGAATGCTAAGATTTACCCCGTAAGATGTTAAAGTGGCGGTTGAAAGTTTGCAAGAAATTAGGCCATGAATTATACCAGTGTTTCATCACGCAACCCCCTACCCATTTTTTACCCGGCTTTTTTTCATGTTTCTTTTATTTTGTGACACATATCCAACATTTTTATAAATTTGCATAGGGTTCGGATAAATACATCATTAAAATTTGTGAAGAATTGGAATAGAAAGCAGTCCACCAAAATCCACTTTATTATTCAGAGGTCAGGTGGTTGTCAAAAGACAAAGTACTAGGCAGAGTTTTGGAACTACACGCAAAACTGTTAATGTATTTGCAGCAGGCCTAATAATAATACTCCAAATTCATTTGCGATCCTATGACTAGCTTTCCCAACTTTTTGCAACTTCCCTATAGAAGTTTCGCGACCCCCCTATAGATGCTTCGCGACCCCCTAGGGGGTCGCGACCAACAGGTTGAAAAACACTGAATTATACGAGGTGTTTTTTTGTTTCGGACAATAAGGGGAAGTGGTAAAACATAGGTAACCCTAAATAGGTTCATTTTAACCTCTTCGATGTCTGATATACACTACCACGCGGACGAAGTGACAAATCTAGTCACACTAATATTATAAATGGGAAAGTTTGTGAGTGTGTATGTTTGTTACTTCTTCACGCCTAAACGGCTGGAGTGATTTTAATAAAATTTGGTATGGAGTTAGCTGACACCCTGGATTAACACATAAGCTATAATTTATAAAGTTTAACGCGAGTAAAACCGCGGGGCACAGCTAGTATATCACATATTAGCCTCCGTTAGAACGCAGACATCTAGGTCAACAGTTTTGCACGTTGTATAAGTTGGCCTTACATTTTTCAAATCAACTGCAATCTTTTCTAATACCTATTAGATTAGTGGATACTAAACATCGATATCTGTTATGTTTTCTTTGGAATAATGCCGAGACGTTAACATATTATCGACGGCGCGGCGAGTGGCCGCCAGACGAAATTGCACTTTTACAATTTTGTTTTCACGAAGCTTCGATAATTATTCCTTGTTGTCTGCTAGTCTAAACAAATTTAAGAAATGGTAAGATGAAATATTATTCAAGCTGAAACTTACTCGAAAGATTTGTTATAATATAAAGTTAACGCTCGTAGAACCGACGGCCGCTGGGGCATAAAGGTTCTCGAGTGGCGACCACGAACCGGAAGAGGCAGCGTGGGCAGGCCCCCTACAAGATGGACCGATGATCTTGTGCGGGTCGCTGGAAATCGCTGGATGCGGATAGCGCAAGACCGGCAATTGTGGAGATCTTTGGGGGAGGCCTTTGTCCAGCAGTGGACGTCTTTCGGCTGATATGATGATGATGATGATAAAGTTAACGCAGCGGTACAGTTACTTATGTACATACATAGACTCACGCCTGTTTCCCGGAATGGTAGGCAGAGACAACGGATTTCCATTTGTCACGATCTTAGCACACCTCTTTTGCATCGTTTACTGTCATTACATTCTTCATACATGCTCGCCGGTTTAGGGCATCCTGAGAACATCTCCGATTTGATCAGAGAAAGTTCTACGAGGTCTTCTTCTTTCAAAAGCTTTGAAGCATTCGCACAGGCCAGATACTTCTATTGTCAATATTCTTTCATTAATCCTTTCTAAATACCTAAACTATCTCAGCATGCCTTTTCCAATATTTGTAAAAACTACATCCTCTTTCACACCAGATCGCTCTCTTACGTCAGTATTTCGTATTCGGTCCCTCAAAGTCACGGTACAGTTAATGCTTGTGAAATGGAATTTATTCTAAGCTATGGCGCATTTAAAAACAAAGGTTTTTATTATTCACGTGAAATTTTAAAAGCGCTTGTAAATAGTTAGAACATGTTTGTAGTAGTATAGTTAAGTTGTCTACGTCAGAGTAGGGTATAGACTTTATTTCTAATAATTCGATGTTGTCTTATCCAATATAGTCTATATCCAGTTTTGTAGACCAATAAACGGAAAAAAAAGTGTTAAGTTAAATTATTTCTAGGAACATTTAGGTACCCGGATTGTATGAAAACATTTAGAAATTATATTTAATTTATAATAATAATGATTTAATTATATAGCTAGTTTATCCTAATAATATTATAAATGGGAAAGTTTGTGTAGAGATGTATGGATGTATGGATGTTTGTTACTCTTTCGCATTGAGTTAAAATATATCAATGCTCTTTCACACAAAAACTACTGAACGGATTTTGATGAAAATTTATAGTAATATAGCTTATATAAAATATAACACATAATCTATAATGTATAAAGCTTAACACGGGTAAAACCGCGGGGCACAGGTAGTATTATAATAATTCATAAAAGTAATATCCTGGGACGTTACACACACGGTCATCTAAGAGCTTGTACTATGAAAACCAGATAATGCGTTACAGAAGTATATACTAGGGACAGTATATCATGCAACCGGAAGAGATACAAACACTCACTGCAAAATCAATCTGGAACTTTATTAAAGCTATGGGAATGGGATGGGCGGTGAACTCTAACAATCAAGGAGCTCTGCTACAATAAATCAGAATTGGTTGAGGTAGTAAGATGCCAACTAGGCATCAAGCCCCAATTAAAATAATAATAATAATGGAAACCAGATAACTGAGTAGGTGCTTGTTGCCGTGGTTGGTAGATACGCTGCTTCTCACGCCGGAGGTCGTGGGTTCGATTCCCACCCTGGACAAATATTTTGTGTGCATGAACATGTCTATTTGTCCTGAGTCTGGTTGTAAATTATCCATATAAGTATGTGTTTACAAAAGAAAAATTTACATAGAAAGGTTTTATAATATGTATAGATTTGTGTAGTTTGGTTTTCCATAGTGTGTGTTTTTTTAACTGTTTTATATAGTCATGTACTTTGCTAGTTCATGTTCAGTTTCATAGGATAATTATTGCCTTGAAGTGGACAAAACTTCACCATTTATGTTACGTATTGTATAGTTGGAGTTGTCTTAACTACGGCACGTATCTGCTACGAATTGAATAAGCGACACCTCAAGGATGTCGAAAAAGCTAAGTTTTGAATATCCCACAATACTCTTTATACTACAAACTCTTTGCAGAAGCTTTTTATGGTCTGCTTTCGTGCTATGAATATTATCTGTGTGTCGAGGTACTTTACAATCATATTACTTATTTTGTGATTGGTGGACACAAAGTACATTCAGACACAGAACAACTTTTTATGGGTCACAAAAATAGTTGTATTGCGCGGAAATTGAACCCTGGGCACGAGGTGGCGACGCGACTGTCTTAACCACTGCGTCACACTTTATTTTAAATTATCTATGAATTTTCAGAAAAATAAAGATAAATATAATTTTTGACACTGACATTTGCCGATATGTTCGCATGTGTCACTGTCACAATTATATTTGTACATATTAACATACAGCTAAAAATAAATTCAATATAAAATTATTATACCTAAGCATTGAATAAATAGCAATACCTATCTACTGATGGCTTCGTAACGTTCTTTTTTGGGATCCCATCGTAAATATTATTTGTTAGTAGGATTGCTTAAAAAGCCTACCTACTTAAAAACTTGACCTACTCAAAAACTTCAACATTTTACTATAACCTATTAAAAAATGTATTAAAAAGTAAAATTTAGGTATACGAAACGTAACTAGCTGTAAGAGAAAGAGAGAAAGAAAATATATGCTCGTAGCTCTCTTGCTCCTACAATAAAATACGAAACGTAACCCTGTATTCCTATGTTAAGCAACTTATATCTCCCTCTCAACTTTCGTTCCCCTCACCCGATGACACTTCGTAACGCTGCCCTCATGCATTCACCAGTTTACTTCCCACGTCACGCGAGCGTAAAGAAGTAGTACTTACTTCAAAAATATTTTTCAAAATCTGTAAAATGCAGACGCATACAAAAAGTAAATTAAAGTCAAATTGATAATATCCTTCTTTTGAGGCCGGAAAAAGTAACTTAATTTCGAATTGATAATATCCTTCTTTTGAGGCCGGTGAAAATGTTTATTTCTTACTTAATTAATTAAGTAAATCAGACATACACGTCACGCGAGCGTAAAGAAGTAGTACTTACATCAAAAATATTTTTCAAAATCTGTAAAATGCAGACGCATACAAAAAGTAAATTAAAGTCAAATTGATAATATCCTTCTTTTGAGGCCGGTGAAAATGTTTATTTCTTACTTAATTAATTAAGTAAATCAGACATACACGTCACGCGAGCGTAAAGAAGTAGTACTTACATCAAAAATATTTTTCAAAATCTGTAAAATGCAGACGCATACAAAAAGTAAATTAAAGTCAAATTGATAATATCCTTCTTTTGAGGCCGGAAAAAGTAACTTAATTTCGAATTGATAATATCCCTCTTTTGAGGCCGGAAAAAGTAACTTAATTTCGAATTGATAATATCCTTCTTTTGAGGCCGGTGAAACTGTTTATTTCTTACTTAATTAATTAAGTAAATCAGACATACAACGAGCAAACAAAAAGCCGTCGAAATCAAATCTATCAGCATCACCCATCTGGCTATAAATAAGATCAATTAAACGCAATTCCCAAAAGAGCTGGTGTGAACACTATCAATACCATCAGTACACACTGTACAGTGTACACCTAAACTTCATCACTCAGTTCCAGGCCTGTGTTTCATTACTGTGAACACTAGAGTCGCGCAAATTCATGTGGCTATAGCCAGCTCCGAGTTTCCTGGTGATGACAGACGAAAAGCACATGGCCACGTCATAAAATGTAATTTACAACTTTCGTGCGCTCCTTTGCTCTTGTTGCTTTGTTTGTATTATTGGATGTAGCAGAATCCGCTTCTCATGTAAGGTTGTTTGGTTCAAAGGAAGAGCATTTAAATAATAAATTACAACTCGGTGATTTCCCAGAGATGGCGCAACAGGCACTAAATATCTTTTGTTTACAAAATAAATAGATATCTACCTAAGAATGGCTACCGTTGGAGATTATCTGCGTGCTGCGACACTATTTTATCACTTCGGTTGTCTGGAGAGGTATTTAGGCGCGTAGAATTGTGTGGAACTAATGTTAGTATTTGTAAGAGTTACAAAATAAAGGCAACAATTATTCTTTTTCAGTAGTATTACATAGGTTTCAGTTTAATTACTTTTATCACTCGTGTCAACTAACTACGCCTAATTATTATTCCATGGAGATCGGATGAGAAATTCTGTATTCAAATAGTATGGCGTTGAGTATTAAATAAATAAATATCTTATCTTGGAACATTATTTACACACACGGCCATCTGATAACAAATTAACTAAGTAGTAAAATTACAATATTAGGTTAAAATATGTGTAACGATTGCTTTATAAGCTAAGCTCCATAGTTCGTCAAAAATTAAAATAGCTTCCACAGATTATATATATATTTAAATATATATATATATATATATATACATATATATATATATATATATATATACGTTTGTATAAAAATAAATTGATTTATTACACTTATAATTTAAATAATCTACAATATAATAGATAATATCTGGTCAGCAAATAAACCGAGCCACCCGCTACCTAGGAACTCTGATTCGATTTTCTCAAAAAGTATAAAACTTACAACTATCAAAGTTATACCTACAAAAAGTGCGTTTCATGGTGATTAAAATGACTACAAATTAATTCGAAAGTACCCTCAACTCACATTGTAATCAAGCAACAAACACAATGCTAACGATTTGTTCTGTTTTCACCAGAGTTTGAAATTAGCGTTCTTTTTCTCTACAATGAGGGTAGTCGGATATTTCTTATCATTTCTTTAGTTTTTGTCCATCGTTTGCTCAGACGCGTGTGTTTTTGCTACTTTTTTCGATTAATAATGGATACAACACATCAGGAAGCAGCTCAAGCTGTAGCATTACTTCAAGCAGGCATTGCGCAACGTGAAGTCGCTCGAAGGCTTCGAATCAGCAGATCTTCGGTGCAACGAGTTTACAGACGATACCTAGAGACTGGAGCATTCGATCGCCGTCCAGGTACGGGCAGACCTAGGGCTACATCAGCAGCAGATGATCGTTATATCCACCTTACTGTTCTGCGAAATCGCCACCTCAACGCAGTTCAAGTCCAACAAAGTCTGCGTGACGAACGACAAGTGGTCATAAGTTCAGATACCGTCAGAAGGAGACTTGCTGAACGGAACCTGACCCCAAAAAGAGCTGCAACAGGCCCAGCATTAACGGTAGCACACCGTCGAGCACGACTTGAATTTGCTCGAGAGCATAGGGATTGGACATTAGAGCAGTGGAGTAATGTACTCTTCACTGATGAGACCAGGGTGAGTCTACATGGAAGTGATCGACGTCAGAGAGTATATCGTCGCCCTGGAGAAAGGTATTCTCAGTGTTGCATCGAGGAAACTGTTGCTTATGGAGGAGGATCTGTAATGGTCTGGGGCGGCATCTCGTTAACAGCACATACAACGTTAGTTTTCATCGAACCGACGGGCCGTACACGTGGACTGACTTCTCATCGCTACATTACTGAAATCCTCGCAGACCATGTGGTACCTTACGCAGGATATATCGGACAGGATATGCAATTGATGCATGATAATGCACGGCCTCATGTTGCTCATGTGGTGACCCAGTATCTACGCGACGTCAGCATTCGTACGATGGACTGGCCAGCTCGAAGCCCGGACTTGAATCCGATAGAACACTTATGGGATGAGCTGAAACGTCGGGTTCGAGCCCGAGTACCTGCTCCAACAAGGCTTCCAGAGCTGCGAATCGCAATTGAAGAGGAGTGGAATACAATTCCTCAAGATTTTATCGTCAGGCTCGTAAGGTCGATGAATACAAGGATGCTGGCAGTTATCCGAGCAAGGGGAGGGAATACGGAATATTGATCAAAAACTTTTTTTTGATTTTATCTTTGTTTTTGGCTTTAATTTTTTTTTTCACTTTATCATTACTAACGATTGTCACGACTGGAAAACGACTCTTCTTTGTAAAATCCTTAATAAACACTGAAATATTGATTAAACCCAATGAGTTTCCTTTCATTTTAATCACCATGAAATGCACTTTCTGTAGGTACAACTTTGATAATTGTAGGTTTTTTAGTTTTTGAGAAAATCGAATTAGAGTGCCTAGGTAGCGGGTGGCTCGGTTTATTTGCTGTCCAGTGTATTTTACTAATAACTAATCAAAAAATGCATAAACGCGCCTGAAGAAATTTTCTGTTCAAAAATAATTTGAAGGCCAAATAAAAATATTGAAATGTTTGTATAGCAATTCGTTTTATGGTAGTTAAATTTGCAGTAGACTTACGATGAATAGAAAACCACGTCAAGTGTGGCGTAATTAAGAAGACCTCAGGCTACAAGTTTTACACGTTTTCCAATCAAATCGTGTGTTTTACAAAAACTATTTTTATTGACAAGCAACGCACTAGCGGTCCCTCTGGTATTGCGAGTGTCCATGGGCGGCGGTGATCACTTACCATAAGGTGATCCACCTACACGTTTACCTTGATATTTCTATAAAAATAAATTAAACCATATTTCTTAAAGTTTTGATTAGAAACTTGATTTGTGAGTATATGTATCCTGAATATTATCATACATTATTCTCTAGTATTGATCAAGAGGAAAATATCTTAGCATTAAATTTATTGGACTCCAAATTACATATAAAATCGTTACTACGAGTTAAATCATACTACGGATTTTTTCTATAGTTAAATCCATAGTGATATAGACTTACAATGGCGTGAAAATGTTAAAAACAAATGTCAATTGTTGTTGAAACACGGGTGTGCGTCACGATTGCTCTGCCACGTTATCCAAACAGAAAAAGAAATCGCTATATTTTTTGTCAAAATTAGTCAAAATCGAAAGGTACAAACCAAAACTTTGTCAAAGAAGAAATAAAGCAGTTACAGGGGTTTTAAGTTGGCCGCGCGAACGTAACGTGCACGATTGCGCGGCCATGGAGATCTCAGTAACTACTTGGGATAGAGATCTAAATCTTTTTGTTAATTGAACATTTCATTTGTCAACAATTGTCAAAAAAAGAATTATAAGACTAGGATCAATATTTCACGAAATATTCACCTTGGAAGTTATGGCCGCGCAATCGTGCACTTGATGTTTCTTTAATCTCGATTATTTCTTCAAAACTTAAGATATCATACAGTAAAACTGTTACTAGAAGAAAGGTTTTAATATGTCAAAGGTACCGAAAGCATTTAATGCCACCAAAGTTTATTTAAACTGACGAAATAAAGGCAAAACAAAAGTTACGTGGCCGCGCAATCGTAACGTTACTTTGAACGCTGATATCTCATTATCTATAATTGTTAAGATTTCGGTGTTAACATCCATTTATTCGTAATATTAACCTAATCAGATTGACATAGCGTTTTAACCTCAGGACAATTTGCTACGCGTGTAATGTAAAAAATTTAGCGAGCAAAAGATATCCCCATATTTAACAGAAATTATGGTCACTCTACTCGAACATTATAAGAGATATTATCAATTTGGAGATTACACGCGTAGAATATTATGTCTCGTACATATTCATTGAAAAAAAAAACTTGTGTGTACTTATGTACACGCGTTAGAAGTTATACTTCTTAATATACAACTTGAACATAGTAATCAATTTTCATACCACCTAGAACTAACGTCATGCTGTTATTTTTACGATGCGCGCGCATCGTGCGCGCGTAAAAATTCACTCTCATACCACCTAGAACTAACTTCATGCTGTTAAATTTTTTGGTGTCGGTGTGCGCGCGCATCGTAAAAATTCACTCTCATCATTTTTCTCCATCGCGCCAAAAGAAGTATAACAGGTTCAGTCAGCTCGGTTGGACTCTAAAAATACATACAGAAAATACATTTTCAGGAGGCAAAATGTCATACTATTTCACAAGATTTGATATTCAATAATAATAACAAAACAGTAATATGCAAATACGTAGCCAACATGCAAAGTTTTCTTTACGTAAAGTTTTAACTTTCACTATCAGGTGTTCTGCGACTTTTCAGCTTCTCACGATTATGCGAGCCTAGTATATTCTGGCTCGGTTATTGATCAGAATTTGTGTCTTTGTCAACGGCATCTAGTGAGTGGTAGACGTAGAGTCCGTAGAGTAGACGGCTATCTAGGTAACAAGTATGTTCTTAATAACATCTCGCCATCATGTGCAACTAGTAGAGTCTGGCTCTATGGGCATAGCAGCAAAGCTTTTATTATTGTTCATACTTCGTTATGTCGACTGGAAAAAAAGTAATATAATATAGTAATAAGTTTCTTCGATAGTTTGCTAAACTCAATGGTTTAAAATGTTAAATTAGGTCCCATTGCGCATTATTGTACCTATAATAATAAATACATCGAATAAAATTATTGTTATATATAGGAATTATTTCATAACTGCATAAAATAATTCCTGTATATAACAATAATTTTCTTTTACGGTAGAAAATTCTTTTTTCCACTTGACAATAACGTAAATAAGTCCATCCATTCATAATTTGAACGCATTTGTGTATAATTTCAATATCAGAAGGTTCCATGGAGGCTAAGCAGTTAAATCTTCACTAATTGTTAATTATATAAGTCCCTTGTTGGGTGCCAATTAATTAGGTTAGTATACAAAACTAAATAATGTGACGTATATAATGTGAAATTTCCAAGTTTTAAATTTGTGATTATATATATTAATTAAATTGATCACTACTGCGGGAACGAATTCACAGGCACACAAGTCATTTATAATGAAATAATGAAATTTATTCAGCACTTGGGTATTTACATACACTTGTACTTGTCTAGCTCACAATGTATTACATAAAAACAGTTTAAAAACAGTAATTAAAGTAACAAAATATTTTAAATTAGTCCGTCCGTGCGGTCTGTATCGTCACATGTATTTTTAATATTCTTAAATAAATAATAAATAGCAAGTTACTAAGCTATTATTGTTACATTTAGCAATAGTATATCAAATTAAAGATTTGAAAACAACGAGCGGTTGTACGAGTATAAACTTTTAACTTAAGATAAGTCAGTATCTTAAGTGTGTTGGTCGGGATTAAACATTTAAATATTTTCAGAAATACATAATTTCGATAGTTTTAAAAATTCTCAGTCCCACCTATTGCAATAATTCCGCCGGTTTTTGTGCTCCAATCGCAGAGGGATGAATGCGTTCCACGTTCAGTTATTACTATTATCATATGCTATCCTAGTATTCCAGTCACTGGATATTTTCAGGTAGCGGCGCCTAGTGGCCAAATCGTAGCACGATATCATTCCTATATGCCATGTCATAAAATCAATCGAAACGAGATTTGTGTACAAGAGCAGCATACATAATATTACTCAATAACGATGCAAAACCTTTTGATATCTATTTCACGCATGCGTTGAATTGAATGTAGTTTGGTGCACATACAAGGTCACATGGCTTTTAATATATTTTTAAAATGACTGAACTAAAATAGATTCGTATACTAGGACAGCATAAGGATTAGAAGTAAGGGATGCAACAATTTTTGATAAGTTATACGCATGCGTCGAATTCTACGTTACTGACGTGCACTTATTATGATATACACCAAGTTGAGGCTACCACGTGGTATGAACACGTGACTTTTGAGACATCAATAATAAGACCTATCCGGTGATCGACTATAGATGCAATCCGTAATTAGAAATTACATACTTACTTACTTATCGTGTGGGCAGTGGTTACCCTAGTGTCAGAGCTAGTTCAGGCTGCCTACTAGGCCTCTGACATGGTTTAACGACTGTTAACTCATGGCTACAACCGGGACCGACAGCTACACGTGCCCTCTGAAGCACGGAGACGCTCAAAAATTAAACCACTTCGGCTGTCACTAATCTTTGGACTGACCGCGAGGCTAGTTGCTTAACCTCGCCAATCACGGTCCGGACTGTTGAACTGTTGAATCCGGACTGATGAGAGCATCTGGATATGAGCGAGTCACAAATTACATTTTCTTAAATAACTATTGTTGCCATCCAAAGTTAAAGGCTTATACTTATGTAAGTAAATAATGTTTGTTATCGTACCACCACCACCACCATATCAGCCGAAAGACGTCCACTGCTGGACAAAGGACTCCCCCAAAGATCTCCACAATTGCCGGTCTTGCGCTATCCGCATCCAGCGATTTCCAGCGACCCGCACAAGATCATCGGTCTATTATCGTACGTCACGTATTAATAAATTCGTTTTAGGTTCAATTGAAGACGAACTAGAAATAATATGTTAGAAACCCTTATCAGACCTGCAAAATTTATAAACTAGCATCAACAAAATCATATTCAAATTGGATTGTCATTCTTATCTTTTTATTATATAGTGGTAGCAACCTAGCAAGAACAATGGAAGGCTTCTCATCTGTCGTCCATTGTGGATAACAGCGATGCGCCTCCGTCAGCTGGAGACCGCTCATCAGAGTTTGTTAGTGCCCATAACTTATTGAAGTTCTAACGACACCCACGGATGATGGCACTGCACGCCCAATTACTACCAACTCCTCGCAGGTTGTTGATTCACGTAGCAAATCCTTCAATTCTGTCATATACGATCGACACAATCAAGTCTATCGAAGAGAAGGTTAGGGCCTATGCATACCACGTTTTGTAAGCGCGCCGTCGACGCGCGTGTTTATCGATACAGACGCGCCGGTGTCGCGCATTTGTATCGATACAAACGACAACAAACTGCTCCGTAGGATAAAAGCGCGCCTTCGACGTGATGCTAACGCGATAAAAACGCGCGTTTATAGCGATACAGACGCACCGGTGTCGCGCCTTTTGGAAACGCGCTACGACGGCGCGCTTAAAAAACGTGGTATTACACACTCTTAAGAGCCAATGCACATTGGCTCTTAAGAGTGTTGTGTTTAAGAGTGGCTCTTAATATTGCCGCTGAACAGCCACGCATGGCACTTCTGCGACTTCGCTACACGCCAAACTGAAAAAGACTGAAAGTATTTAAACAGGTTTTTCGTTAATCAGTTTGGCAACTTCAACTTCAATATCAACTGTATGCTTTAGAGGTAGAAAGTTCAAGAACTAGAACGATAGGAGTAGTATTCAAATACACGCAATATGTAAAAAGGGTGTATCAAAATATACTTGGACCAAGCTTACTTACTTTTTTGCGCTAAAACTTTTTTTAAAAGTATTGGTAAAAAATATTGTTAACGTGCCCTCCGAAGCACGAAATTGCTTAAGCATTTTCGTGCTTCGGAGGGCACGTTAACCTATCTGTGCCGTTTGTAGCCGTTAAAACATAGCAGACTCCTACCGGCTTGCATATAACTAGTCAACACGATGCAGCAAATACCTGCTGACCTGAAAAATACCTGTATGAAAATAGATTTGGGTACCAGGACAGCATAATAATAAGAAGTAACAACGTGAAAGGTTAATGCTTTTGCGCATGCGTTGCAAAGTTGCACCTGAAATCTGTGCATTTATAAAAGGCTACCAGGGTCGTAGTAGTACCTAACTACGATAGAACTTTATCTAAGGAAATTGATTACTAGTTTGAATGCGTTTGTGTGTCATGCGAGAATTATTTTAGTTTAACAAAGTTGCATCGGGGCACAACAAAGAACACTTACTATTCAAATATGCGTCCGATGTTGATATTCATTCAAACTCAAAGATCATTGTCGTTACACAGTAGTACAAACATTTATGACATCACAGAGAGATGAATGCATCCTCACCGTTACAGCCTTCGTTATATGTTATCCTAGTATCTCCATCACCGAATTTTTTCAGGTTGCGGCCGTTGCGGTTAGATCGATAGGACGATGTTATTCCTCACATGCCATGTTATTCTACTTACTATCTGAGATTGTAGAATTTTTCACGTTTCATAATTTCAACCTTGGTCGTTGATCCTGTAAAATTTTTAGTGCATGATTATCATATGTTGTGGACACGGGACTCGACCAGGATAACTAATGAAGGCAACCCAGTGGAGGATAAAAAAAAACAGCTACAGAAAAAGAAATTAAGCGTTTCATGTTAATTATCGAGTTTTTTAAGGGTAGATAATGAAATCGGTTTAAAACTCTGTAGTTTCTTAAGTCAATTATGTATCATGTGTTAAAATTCAAGTTAATTTTGAAATTTAAATTATTTTCTTCTAATATGTTAAGTTGTTGATGTTGCTCGTAACTTTTAACCGTCAATATTATACCAGCAAACAAGCTTGTACTTCGTAATGCATCTTAACTAAATGCGGCGTCTACTGTAAGTGCAGCTAAATGTTGCTTGAAAATAACCGAGATAGATTTGGGTCCCACTGGAACAGCATAATACTAAGAAGTAAGTCCTGCGTGAGTGCTTTTGGCACATGTATTGCAGAGTTGCACCTGACTTGCGTCCATGTTGGTCACCCCGTGACTAATCAGCAACCCGAATTCTGTCAAAGAAAATTAGAATATAAAATTAAAATATTTACAGTTTAGAGTTATATATTATACTATATTTATTTCTAATCGATAAGGTTCTATCAGCCTTAACAATATCAACTTATATTGTTAAGTGTTACCTATATGACGAGTCCCATGTTGAGCGCCAATTAAATAGGTTATTCAAAACTTTCAAACTTAACACATAATATCATACTAAGTATTTTTATTATTTATGTTACAATAATAAATATACTTAATACGTTTGAAAGATTTGAATATTTATATGGGTACTGATAATTCAGTGCATTTGTGCATTACAATATCGAGGCATTCATGAGAGATGACAATTTTATACCAAATTAAGTAATTATTTTCTCTTATACAATACAACGTGGTTATGTAATGCGGGTAGGTATACGAGTATAAAATAAGTTCAGAATAGTCATACCTATGATATCTGTTTATTAAGTCATTCATCAGATTAATATTACTATTATAAGCAGCTGTAATAAGTCCACTGCTGGACAAAAGCCTCCATATATGCCATAAAATATCCGCTTGGCAGGCGGGTTGGCGATCGCATTAAGATGGTCGTAGTACTCAGAAAGAAACTGCTGCCCGTCCTGTGGTAGATATTCCCTCAGGTCGACTTCTGTGCCCTCCACGGGATGAGATGGGGTAATATTCTGATATTCACCGCCATCACCACACAGCTACAACATATAATTTTAATTACACAATTTTTTTCATCACATTAAGTTTCACTAAAATTCAAAAATAAACTTTTGATACACTCTCCTTATTTATTTAGTGACACAACCTGGACGGAAATAGATTTGTGTACTAGGATAACATAAGAGTTGAAAAGGATGCACCTTTTGGATACTTATGTTTTACGCATGCGTCGAATCACACGGCAGTTTATTGCACTTTTGTAGATGTGTCACGTGGCGACACGTGGCATAAATATATTGTGTCTAATAATATTTTTCATATTATTATTAGTATTATGGAATCGTATTTGAAATTCAACGCATATTTATAAAATACATTTCTGAAACTATACATCTGTAATATGAATGATGTCTGAATCCAATTATGATATGTAATTATTAATCAAAGTTTTACATAACAAGTTGTTTAAAAAATATCTGGAAATATATCTGGATAACTTTTACCGAGTTTTTCGTAAGTTTCAAAGTCAGTTCGTTCCCGCGAATCTCAAATATACGCGTGGTTATTTGCTCCAATCGGAGAGTTAGGGATGCATCCAACTAATATATTAGTAACTGCACTCTAGTCAGACACTCCTTTCATTGTATGTTATCCTAGTATCTCCATCACCGGATTTTGTCAGGGTGCGGCCGTTGTAGTTTATTCGATATCACAGTTATAGTCGTCACGTTCTATGGTATCCTAGTATTCGTGTTTCTCGAAGTTCCCAGTAGACAGCCACTGGGTGGCGGCCCAGCAGACCAAAGTATAAATAATAAAGTTCGTTTCAGGTAAATTATCCCATGATTACAAAATTATTAAAATTAAATTATATTTAAAACTCAATGATCATTGTTGATGTTCAAACTCAAACTCATTCATTCATGTGGTTTTTGGTAATACAGGGTCTTAAAATAAACATAGTTCCTCAAAAAACTGTCCAAAAGGCGTTAACGTTTGCTTTGATATTATATAGTCTATACAATAATTTGCTATACAATTTATTTTATATTACATAATTCTGTACTCTGGAATTACATCATTATCAAATCTATTTATCATTCAATATATTAAAATATCATATTTAGTGGCACCTAGTTTAATCTCATATTAAGGTTAAAAAAAATAATATGTCAAGTAATATGTCAAAGAGTTAAATGTTAAATTTGTCATGAAGAATTACATATGTCAAAATTAAATTTAATTTGAAACCCGTACAGGTCGATTAGGTGTCATTAAATACAATGTCAAGAAAACAGAATACAGCATGTCATTGAATCCAAATAGCTATTAGTTATTCATCTTAATTAATGTCATCAACTAGGAATTCGGTAATGGTATAATAGGACTTTTCAATAAACATTATTATTGCTAAACTATTTTGTACAACTATACGTAGATTAACAACTAAGGTATACGAATATGTATTTTTAAATTACCTGTGTCAAAATAGATTTGAGTACTAGGGCAGCATAACAATTTAGAAGTGCAGAATTTGTTGATACCAATGTTCTACGCAAGCGTAAAATTGCAAGACATTTAGGTGCACTTACTTTCGTATAACTAAATTGTGGCTTATACGTGGTATTGACTCTAACATTGTACTTTAAATTATCCATATATAAGTATGTATTTACAAAAGAATAGTAGTATATCTAATATATCAGTTATCTGGTTCAGTACTAGTACAAGCTCTGCTTAGTTTGGGATCAGATGGGCGAGTGTGAATAATGTCCCAGGATATTATTATTATTACTTGAATGTGTTGATATCAAACATTTATCATACTTATACTATAAAGGTGAAAGTTTGTGTGTGAGTGTGTATGATTATAACTTCTTCATGTCTAAACGGCTGGAGAGATTTTAATAAAATTTCGTATGGAGTTAGTTGACACCCTGGATTAACTCATAGGCTATAATTTATAAAGATTAACACGGGTAAAACCGCGGGGCACTGCTAGTTATTTATATTCTGATAAGAATCAGGATCAGCAGACGTCTTTTCTTTGAGGACCCAAAAACAACTTTTTCGTTTTTCACAAACTGGTTTTTTTTAATCAGTTCAGTTTACAGTTTTTACAGTTTAATCAGTTTATAGACAGTGCTGTTTAAGTTTTCTCGTATTTTTATGTTACACTTCAGACAAGCAGGCAGATGCGGAAAGCGACTTTGTTTTGTAATATGGAAAGATATTTGAATCTATGTGATTTTCAAACGAGCAATATAGTTGAGGCACTAATAGCTATTCGTATTACCGGTTTGTTAATTAACGGAGAGCTCATCCCAAAGCACTCAGTCTGCAGGTGGATGACGGCTAAAGTGATTTAATTTCTGAGTGCTTCTGTGCTTCAGAGGGCACGTTAAGCTGTCGGTCACGTGTGTAGTCTTAACCTAACAGCAGTTCTCAGCCATATCAGAAGCCTGCTGGTCGGCTTAAATCATCACCAAAGTTCTTCAATCTCTATCTATAATAACGACTTGATCGTTGAACTTAGCAATAAAAAATTGGCTATCGTATTGGCGACGTCAGCATTAATAACATCAGCTACGCAGATGACATGGTATTGCTTAGTCCAACGGTCAGGGCGATCCGAGAGCTGCTTGCGTGTTGCGAGTTCTATGCTCTTACCCAGAAGCTTATTTATAATGTGCAGAAAAGTGAGTTTCTGGACTTTAGGGCGACGGGAGGGAATACCCAGAGGTAGTGCCCGCAATTAATTTAATCGGCAATCAACTGAAGCGGGTCTATCAGTTCAAATACCTGGGTCATTTCATAACCGGGACCATAACTTAGGGATCAGGTGGACATGGAAAGGGAACGTAGGGAGCCGGCATTTCGTTGTAACATGTTGGCACAGAGGTTTGCACGTTGTAGCAAACAAGGTAAAACAACACTTTTTAAATCCTATTGTCAAGTATTCTACACGTGCAGCCTCTGGACCAATTATACTCAGCGGATTATCAGCGCACTACGGGTCCAATATAATAATGGGTTCAGGATGTTGATGGGGCTGCCGCGTTTCTGCTGTGTGTCTGGCATGCTCACGGAGGCACACGTTGATGGTTTCCATGCCATCATCCGGAAAATATCCGCCTCATTGCTCTCAAGAGTTCGGAGCAGCTCCAACTCCATCCTGGAAACCATAGCAGGGAGGTACGAGTCTCCACTCTTGCATGTTATTGCTAGTAGATGTAAGACAAACACCTGTCTAGTTTCTAAGTAATAAAACTACTAACATTAGGTATAAGATCTCTTTGTTTTACTAACCCACTATGGACGTTATTAGTCCGAAATAAAGATTATTTTTATTTATTTTAATTTTTAAATAACTCTGTCACTAGGTTAACCACTGCTCATATGATAAATGTAAATAAAGGAGCCTACATGAAAAAGACACTATCATGTAAGTGTATATACATATGTAAGTAAACGAGGTACGGCACATACTTCCTGACCTGAAAGATACCTGTGCCAAAATAGATTTGAGTACCAGGACAGCATAATAAGAAGAAGTGAGTTGTAAATGTAATGTATGTATGTAATTGGCGCACGTGTTGTACCTGAATTCAGTAAGCTTGTAAGAGGCTACATGAATGAGTAGTATGCAAAATAGAACTTCATCGACGAGGATTGATTAAGAGCTGCATTTGTGTGTGATTCCTGAATTATTTTACTTTGACAACGTTACATCGGGACGCGCAAAAAGAATACTTACCACCCCTATGATAACAATTTGAATTCATTTGATACTCGGACGTATAAGCGTTCGATTGTCAAATGAATCCAAATTCAAAATTAGATTGTTCCGTTAAAATGTTATACTTATTGATGTGAAATCATCAATTTTCGGCATGGTAATAGAAATAACGATGTGAGAAAAAACTCAAAAGGGGACAGAACAAATGAACAAAACAATATCATAGATATATTATAAAATTATTTGAATTTATTATTGATGTTCTAAAAAAGTCCCTAATACTAATTAGTAACAAAACTCGTAAATTTTATCGGTGTCAAAAAACTAAAACGAACAAGAAGATATTATGAGTTGAAACCTAATACGATTATATAAAAACGAGTCAGATTTAAGTTTTTATCGACTCTATATAAGTTTCAAAGTACGTTCGATCGCGAATTTCAATTATTCACGCGGTTATTTACTCCAATTACATAATCATGGATGTTGCCCACCGATAATATGTCACTGCACTTTAGCTTGTTACTCCTTTCGTTATATGTTATCCTAGTACTTAAGATATTCAATTTTTAAATTTTTTGCAAATGCAGCCGGTGCCGATATGTTGATAGCACGTTGTTCTTCACATTACATGTTATCCTAGTACTTATAGACCAGGGTCGATAATTAATAAAACTAAAAAAAAATAATAGTAGGATGAAACCCATTAGAAAAGGAGGGGAATATTGTAAAAATGAAAGGAAAAATAACATACAGGCGATCTGAGGTCGGAAAGGGGATGCGGTGAGTTTTTAAGGGTATAAAACGGTTTTTCTCGATTTCCAGCAAAACTAAAAGTCCTATCGAAAAAAGTCAAATGGCAAAGTTGTAGGTAATAAAAAGATCTAAAACTTTTGTATTTACACTTTTTTCACATAACCTCAAAATTTATGTGAAAAATTCAAAAAACCAAGTTTTTGGTTTTTTATTTTTATCTTTTACAAAAATTTTTATTTTTTAACGAAATATTGGTGAAAATTTACCTTTTTATGTCCCAAATACGCTGTAATTTATTTGATTTATTTTTTTTATTTTTTCACCGTATTTTGATTTAATATCGAAAAAACACCCTATTTTTCAATCGAAAACTCACCCGTCAAAATATCAGCTTTTTTCAAAAAGTTGGTATGTTTTCTGTTCGTTGAAATCTCTACTTTCCGATGGTGAAAAAAAAAATATATGTTACGATAGTAAATCATCTCAGAAATGCGAAAAATCTAAAAAAAAATCGAATTCGAGTTTTGTTTCGGTTTTTTGCATTTCTTTAATTCTTAAAACTTCAATTATTGTAAAATATTTCATCTGAAATGTGATTGCTGCAATTTGTTTCAATTAAAAAGTTGATTTATTTAATGCTAATTACATTTATGTCATAGAAAATCTCATTATATATAAATATAAATGTTAATCGTACAATTAAATGTAGATACTTTATTCTGATTACGTTATACATTACAATATTTTTAAACAAAAAAATATTAAAGAAATAAATGTCAAAAATGTATAAAAAAAACTTGTGTGTACTTATGTACACGCGTTAGAAGTTATATTTCTTAATATACAACTTGAACATAGTTATCAATTTTCATACCACCTAGAACTAACGTCATGCTGTTATTTTAAGGTAAGTTTTCACCAAATTTCGTTAAAAAAGAAAAAAAAATTGTAAAAGAAAAAAATAAAAAACCATAAACTTGGTTTTTTTAATTTTTCACATAAATTTTGAGGTTATGTGAAAAAAGTGTAAACACAAAAGTTTTAGATCTTTTTATTACCTACAACTTTGCCATTTGACTTTTTTCGATAGGACTTTTAGTTTTGCTGGAAATCGAGAAAAACCGTTTTATACCCTTAAAAACTCACCGCATCCACTTCCCGACCTCAGATCGCCTGTATATTATTTTTAACGGTTGGAATTTTCTTTATTTCTCAAAGATTTACAATCACTGAGAAATAAAGAAAATTCCAACCGTTAAATTATTTTTCCTTTCATTTTTATAATATTCCCCTCCTTTTCTAATGGGTTTCATCCTATCCATCGACCCTGGTCTATAAGTACTAGGATAACATGTAATGTGAAGAACAACGTGCTATCAATCTATCGGCACCGGCTGCATCTTGCAAAAAATAAAAAAATTGAATATCTTAAGTACTAGGATAACATATAACGAAAGGAGTAACAAGCTAAAGTGCAGTGACATATTATCGGTGGGCAACATCCATGATTATGTAATTGGAGTAAATAACCGCGTGAATAATTGAAATTCGCGATCGAACGTACTTTGAAACTTATATAGAGTCGGTAAAAACTTAAATCTGACTCGTTTTTATATAATCGTATTAGGTTTCAACACATAATATCTTCTTGTTCATTTTAGTTTTTTGACACCCATAAAATTTACGAGTTTTGATACTAATTAGTATTAGGGGCTTTTTTAGAACATCAATAATAAATTCAAATAATTTTATAATATATCTATGATATTGTTTTGTTCATTTGTCCTGTTCCCTTTTGGGTTTTTTTCACATCGTTATTTCTATTACCATGCCGAAAATTGATGATTTCACATCAATAAGTATAACATTTTAACGGAACAATCGAATTTTGAATTTGGATTCATTTGACAATCGAACGCCTATACGTCCGATTATCAAATGAATTCAAATTGTTAACGTAGGGGTGGTAAGTATTCTTTTTGCGCGTCCCGATACAACGTTGTCAAAGTAAAATAATTCAGGAATGACACACAAATGCAGCTCTTAATCAATCCTCGTCGATGAAGTTCTATTTTGCATACTACTCATTCATGTAGCCTCTTACAAGCTTACTGAATTCAGGTACAACACGTGCGCCAATGACATACATACATTACATTTATAACTCACTTCTTCTTATTATGCTGTCCTGGTACTCAAATCTATTTTGGCACTGATATCTTTCAGGTCAGGAAGTATGTGCCGTACCTCGTTGACTTACATATGTATACACTTACATGATAGTGTCTTTTTCATGTAGGCTCCTTGGTTAACCTAGTGACAGAGTTATTTAAAAATAAAAATAAATAAAAATAATCTTTATTTCGGACTAATTACGTCCATAGTGGGTTAGTAAAACAAAGAGATCTTATACCTAATGTTAGTAGTTTTATTACTTAGAAACTAGACAGGTGTTTGTCTTACATCTACTAGCAATAACATGCAAGAGTGGAGACTCGTACCTCCCTGCTATGGTTTCCAGGATGGAGTTGGAGCTGCTCCGAACTCTTGAGAGCAATGAGGCGGATATTTTCCAGATGATGGCATGGAAACCATCAACGTGTGCCTCCGTGAGCATGCCAGACACACAGCAGAAACGAGGCAGCCCCATCAACATCCTGAACCCATTATTATATTGGACCCGTAGTGTGCTGATAATCCGCTGAGTATAATTGGTCCAGAGGCTGCACGTGTAGAATACTTGACAATAGGATTTTAAAAGTGTTGTTTTACCTTGTTTGCTACAACGTGTAAACCTCTGTGCCAACATGTTACATCGAAATGCCGGCGCCCTACGTTCCCTATCCATGTCCACCTGATCCCTAAGTTATGGTCCCGGTTATGAAATGACCCAGGTATTTGAACTGGTAGACCCGCTTCCGTTGATTGCTGTTTAAAGTAATTGCGGGCACTACCTCTGGGTATTCCCTCCCGTCGCCCTAAAGTCCAGAAACTCACTTTTCTGCACATTATAAATAAGCTTCTGGGTAAGAGCATAGAACTCGCAACACGCAAGCAGCTCTCAGATCGCCCTGACCGTTGGACTAAGCAATAGCATGTCATCTGCGTAGCTGATGTTATTAATGCTGACGTCGCCAATACGATAGCCAATTTTTATTGCTAAGTTCAACGATCAAGTCGTTATTATAGATAGAGATTGAAGAACTTTGGTGATGATTTAAGCCGACCAGCAGGCTTCTGATATGGCTGAGAACTGCTGTTAGGTTAAGACTACATACGTGACCGACAGCTTAACGTACCCTCTGAAGCACATAAGCACTCAGAAATTAAATCATTTTAGCCGTCATCCACCTGCAGACTGAGTGCCTTAAGTTAAGCTCTCCGTTAATTAACGAACCGGTAATCGCTAATAGCGCCTCAACTATATTGCTCGTTTGAAAATCACAAAGACCCAAAAATCTTTCCATATTACAAAACAAAGCCGCTTTCCGCATCAGCCTGTCTGTCTGAAGTGTAACATAAAAATACGAGAAAACTTAAACAGCACTGTCTATAAACTGAAATAATTAAAATAAACCGGTTTGTGAAAAACGAAAAAGTTGTTTTTGGGTCCTCATAGAAAATTATCAGAATATAAATAACTAGCAGTGCCCCGCGACTTTACCTTAATCTTTATAAATAATTAGACGTGAAGAAGTTATAAACATACACACTCACAAACTTTCACCTTTATAATGTTAGTGTGATAAATGTTAATATCAAAGTTCAAGTAATAATAATATTCTGGGACATTATTCACACACGGCCAACTGATCCCAAACTAAGCAGAGCGTGTACTATAGAAACCAGATAACTGATATACTACATATACTACTTCTGTTTTTGTATGTGTATCCAGACTCAGGACAAACAGACATGTTCATGCACACAAATATCTGTCCTGAGTGGGAATCGAACCCACGACCTCCGACGTGTAAAGCAATCATTTGCCAACCACGCAACAGGCCCATACAGTCGCTCATTATGGAACTCATAAGAAGGCTCAGGGTCACCTAAAGAGATTTCCCTGCGAAATCTGAACAAAAATGTTGAAATCAACAGACGAAACAAAGTAACTGACATACCCCAAAGAATGGGGCACGTAGCACTTAGAACCGACGGCCGCTGGGGCAGAAAAGTTCTCCAGTGGGGACCACAAACCGTAAGACTCAGAGTCAGCCTACAAGATGGATTAATGATCTTATGAGGGTCACTGGAAACCGCTGGACGCTGGTGCATCAATTGATAAGATCTCCACAATTGCTAAAGATCATCAGTGGAGGTCTTTCACCTTTCTTTTTTAACAGAGAGCTTACCCCAAAGCACTCAGTCTGCAGGTGGATGACGGCTAAAGTGATTTAATTGCTGAGTGCTTCTGTTGCTGTTAACAGCAGTTCAGCCTATCAGAGGCCTCCTGACCGGCTTAAATAACTCAGCTACTGGGGTAACCGCTGCCCATACGATAAATATAAAGAAACAAGCCTACGTGAAAAAGACACTATCATGTAAGTGTATATATACACTAATAAGTCAACGAGGTGCGGTGCGTAATTCCTGACCTGAAAGATACCTGTACCAAAATAGATTTGAGTACCAGGACAGCAGAATAATAAGAAGTTATCCCTGAGTGGTAAATGTAATGTATGTATGCAATTGGCGCACGTGTTTCACCTGAATTCAGTACGTTTTTAAGAGGCCACATGGATGAGTAATATATGTAGTATGCAAAATGGAATTTTATCAACAAGGATCGATTAAGAGCTGCATTTGTGTGTGATTCCTGAATTATTTTACTTTGACAACGTTGCATGGGGACGCACAAAAAGAACACTTGCCACCTATTACAGTGAAATCGTCAATTATCGCCATTTTAGTAGAAACAGCGATGAGAAAAGAAACCAAAAAGGGAACAGGACAACTGAACAAAAAAATGTCAAAGATATATTATAAAATGATTTGAATGTACTATTGGTGTTGTAAATAAGTCCCTAATACTAATTAGTATCAAAACTCTTAAATTTTATAGGTGTCAAAAAACTAAAACGAACATAGAAGATACTAGCTGTGCCCCGCGGTGTTACTCGCGTTAAATTTTATAAATTTTCTTTGCTCTAAACCTCACGGAGCCCGAGACCTTTCCAACGAATGCAAAACCGTGGAAATCGGTTCGTTCGTTCTGGAGTTATAGCGTCAGGAAGGAAAACCCTACTGATTTTTATATAGTAGGTAGATTATGAAATGAAACCTCATACGATATATAAAAACGAGTCAGATACAACTTTTTAA
This sequence comes from Pseudoips prasinana, assembly GCA_951640165.1. Taxonomy (NCBI): domain Eukaryota; kingdom Metazoa; phylum Arthropoda; class Insecta; order Lepidoptera; family Nolidae; genus Pseudoips; species Pseudoips prasinana. The sequence continues at coordinate 42,055,075 of OX621234.1, forward strand.
CGACTCTATATAGGTTTCAAAGAACGTTTGATCGCGAATTTCAATTATTCACGCGGTTATTTACTCCAATTACATAATCATGGATTTAACCCACAGATAATATGTCACTGCACATTAGTTTGTTACTCCTTTCGTTATATGTTATCCTAGTATTTACAACGGCAATATTTTCAGGTTGCGGCCGGTGCGGTTAGATTGATAAGCACGTTGTTCTTCACATTCCATGTTATCCTAGTACTTAAGATATACAAATTTTAAATTTTTGCAAAATTTACGCAAAGATGACAGATATATATATAAAAACGAGTAAGATTTAAAACTTTTACCGACTCTATATAAGTTTCAAAGTACGTTCGATTGTGAATTTCAATTATTCACGTGGTTATTTGCTCCAATTACATAATCATGGATGTTACTCACCAATAATATGCCACTGTAGCTTGTTACTCCTTTCGTTATATGTTTTCCTAGTACTTAAGATATACAAATTTTTTAATTTTTGCAATAAGCGGCCGGTGCCTATAGTTTGATAGCACGTTGTTCTTCACATCACATGTTATCCTAGTACTTAAGATATTCAATTTTTTCAGGTCGCGTCCGGTGCCGATATATTGATAGCAGGTTGCTCTTCACATTCCAGGTTATCTTAGTACTTAAGATATTCAAATTTTAAAATTTTTGCAATATTTGGCTGGTGCCGAAAGTTTGACAGCACGTTGTTCTTCACATTTCATGTTAGCCTAGTACTTAAGATATTCTTAATTTCTTCAGGTTGCGTCCGGTGCCCTTAGATTGATAGCACGTTACTCTTCACATTCCATGTTATCCTAGTAGTTAAGATATTCTACTTTTTTTAATTTTTGCAAGATATAAGCAAAGATGAGAGCAGATACAGAAGGAGAAATGAGAAAGCTGTCAATTACGGTTTTTTGTTTACATTTGAGTATAGTATTTCAATACAGGTATCGTACATTGCGTTATAATAGGTAAGCGGTGCCGTGTTCTAAAGTGCGTGAGTGGTAACTATAAAATATGAAGTTAAATATATATATATATATATATATATATATATATATATATATATATATATATATATATCATCATCTTCATCATCACATCAGCCGAAAGACGTCCACAGTTGTCCACAAAGGCCTCCACAATTGCCGGTCTTGTGCTATTCGCATCCAGCAGTTTCCAGCGACCCGCACAAGATCATCGGTCCATCTTGTAGGGGGCCTGCCCACGCTGCGTCTTCTGGTTCGTGGTCGCCACTCGAGAACCTTTCTGCCCCAACGGCCGTCGGATCTACGAGCTATGTACCCCGCCCACTGCCACTCTCTTCGGGCTATGTCGGTGACTTTGGTTCGCCTGCGGATTTCGACATTTCTGATTCGATCCCGCAGGGAAACTCCGAGCATAGCCCTCTCCATTGCTCTTTGGGTGACCTTGAGCCTTCTAATAAGGCCCATAGTGTGCGACCACGTGTCTGTTCCGTATGTCATCACTGGCAACACACACTGGTCGAAGACTTTCGACTTGAGAAACTGCGGTATTTTGGACGAGAAGATGTTACGTAGCTACCCGAACGCTGCCCAGCCGAGTTGGATTCTACGATTGACCTCCTTCTCGAAGTTGGACCTACCTAGTTGGATGGTCTGTCCTAGGTAAATATAGTTCTCTACAACTTCGAGTGCAGAGTCACCAAATTTCAATTGAGTGGGTGCAACATGGACGTTTGACATGATTTTCGTCTTATCCATGTTCATTTTCAGACCCACTTGTTGAGAGACTCTGCTGAGGTCATCGAGCATTGTACCGAGGTCTTCCATGGTCTCAGCAATGACTACTATATCATCGGCAAATCGAAGGTGAGTGATGTACTCGCCATTGACATTGATGCGAAAGCCTTTCCAGTCCAGAAGCTTGAAGACGTCTTCCAATGCAGCGGTGAACAGTTTCGGAGATATAGCATCTCCCTGTCTCACGCCTCGCTGCAAGTGGATAGGTTTCGAGATCTGGTTCTGGAGTCGCACTGACATAGTGGCGTTTTCATACAAACACTTTATCACCTCGATATACCGGTAGTCAATTTGGCACCTTATGAGAGACCTCAGCACGGCCCATGTTTCGATAGAATCGAAGGCTTTCTCATAGTCCACAAACGCTAAGCACAGTGGCTTGTTATACTCTTCGGTCTTCTGTATAACTTGCCGCAGCGTATGTATGTGGTCTATGGTGCTAAAGCCTTTTCGGAAACCGGCTTGTTCGGGAGGCTGGAAGTCGTCAAACCTGCGCGCGAGACGGTTCGTAACAACCCTCGAAAACAACTTGTAAACATAGCTCAGCAGTGTGATGGGTCTATAATTCTTCAATTGGGTTTTGTCGCCCTTTTTGAAGAAGAGCACCACCACACTTCTGTGCCATGCTTGTGGCGTTTGACCATCTAGTATGACGGAGTTAAATAACTTCTGAAGGGCCCGTAGGATTTGTGTACCACCCGCCTTCAGAAGCTCTGCTGTAAGTCCATCATCACCAGGCGCCTTGTTGTTCTTGAGTTGTTTGAGAGCCATTCTAATCTCGTACGGGCTGACGTCCGGGATGTCTTCGGTGTAATGTCGGGTTAGTCGTGCTCTGGGATCTGAGGCATGACTTTTGACAGGTGGCTGTGTTGTCGTATATAACTGTCCGTAGAACTTCTCGATCTCTCCCAGCAACTCAGGTTTAGACGTGACGATTCTACCATCCTCAGTCTTCAGCTTCGTCAGTTGACTCTGTCCAACAGACAGAGCTCTTGCGAACACTTTACAGCCTTTGTTTCGCTCGATGGCCTCTTTAATACTAATTGTATTAAAATGCCGCGTGTCGCGAGTCAAAGACTTTGAGATCTGTCTGTTGAGCTGCCGATATCTGGTAGCATCATCTGAGGATGTCAGAACCATTTTCCGTCTATCTTCCATAAGTTGCAGGGTAAAGTCAGAGATCTTTTTAGTTCTGTTTGTACGACGGGCCTTGAAGACCTTAGACCCAGCCGTATGGACAGCTTCTACGAGCCTGTCATAGTATGAGTCCACTTCCTCGCAGTCTGCTAGGCATTCGAAACGGTTTTGCAGTTCGAGCTGAAATGGTTCGGGGTTTTGGACGTGGATAGGTAAAGGTCGGAGCGTAGACTTTATCAGTCGGGACCTCTGGAGTTTGACATTAAGGTTCAATGAGCCTCTGACCAGTCTGTGATCGCTCCCGGTTTCAACCGCATTGATCACGGAGACATCATTGAACATCTGTCGTCTCGTCGACAAGATAAAGTCTATCTCATTTTTAGTTTTACCATCGGGGCTCACCCAGGTCCATTTGCGGTGATCCGGCTTCCTGAAGAAGGAATTCATCATAAAGAGTCCCTCCTTCTTCATGAAGTCGGCCAACATTTGGCCCCGGGGGTTCCGGTCTCCAGTTCCAAATTGCCCCACTCTCAGCTCATTACCGAATCGTTTGCCCAACTTCGCGTTAAAGTCCCCCATGACCACAGTGAAATAGGAGTTAGAGGTATGTATGGCTCTGGATATGTCCTCATTGCAGCACGTAGTCAGCAAGGCGGTGTTTCGGCCCATAACAGCAGAATTTCCACTGCCTGCATTTAATTTAAGAAGAAGAAAATATATTTATTTTCACACATAAAGAAATTCTTAATTGCTATCATGTGCGAGTCCGAATTGGTCCCATTTCAGCACCAGCTGCGACATTACTGTTGCAGCGCTGGTTTCCTGATGGAACCAGGTAAAAAAAATACAATTGGACAATTCATGTGTCAGTACAGCTCGCATTTCAATTATAATAGTACCTGAACACCAATAATCTTACTTACAACTAATTAAAATACTAAATATGTGGATATGGAGACTTATAAAATTAAAAATATTAATAAATTAACACTAATTTGTAGATACGTAACATACACAACATGTAAAATAAAAAATGTGAGCCGTCACGGGATGCCTGGCAGATGTGAAACATCGACATTATTTTGTAAAAGTAATATGCAGAAAAGAACATATTGTGATAGGAATTGCCCATGGCGATGCGTCGCCACACCGTACACACTACGCTATAAATAAAATAAAAAAGGTTTTTATTCACGTAGACTTTAAAAAAGCGCTTGTAAATAGTCAGAACATGTTTGTAGTATTATAGTTGTATACATTATTATTTCTAGTAACATAGATATTTAGGTACACATTGTATTGATAGTATTAAAACATTAATAAAATTTATTTCATAACAGCAATGATATTTAGCTAGCTCGTATCAAGTTATTGTCAAGAGATTATGTTTCAGTTTAAGTCTAATATTTGTAATACCTACATATTGGCAATGGTTCTGTCTATATTAAGGTGATATTATTATGACGGACCTTATGTTAATAACGACGGTCGCGCTTTAATGCTACCACCGGATCCAATGCGCCCCAACTGAGAAGACCCAGCGAAACAAACTCAGTGGGTGTCTCTACTACCGGTTTCAACACGGCCCAGTTGAGACGCTCCGGCGAAACATACTCAATGGGGCATATACACGAGATTTGGTCCACTTACTGTAATTCGATCGGTTGTCTGATTAATTATTTATTTTATAGATTTATATATAGATGTTTCACATCAAAATAAAATAAATTGTGACTATGTCGACATTCTTGTCACACGTTTTTAGGGTTCCGTAGCCAAATGGCAAAAAACGGAACCCTTATAGATTCGTCATGTCTGTCTGTCCGTCCGTATGTCACAGCCACTGCTTTCCGAAACTATAAGAGCTGTACTGTTGAAACTTGGTAATTGAACCGCATTAAGATTTTCACACAAACAAAGAAAAAGAACAATATACATAGAACTGAAACTTTAAAAAAATATCAACGTACCCATATATGTGGGGTATCTATGGATAGGTCTTCAAAAATGATATTGAAGTTTCTAATATATTTTTTTTCTAAACTGAATATTTTGCGCGAGAGACACTTCCAAAGTGGTAAAATGAGTGTCCGGGGTGGGACACTCATTTTACCACCCCGTAACTTCTAAAATAAGAGAAAACAAACTAACTCGACTATTGCACAATATACGTTAATTATTTAATCTATGTTACTAATCTATTCGTGTTGTATTTCATCCTAATTCCTAATTTCGAACTATTTATATTATTATTTTTCGGATTTCTTTAATTGAGGAGTTTTGATCCTTATGATTGATTATATGGATTGATGTCGAAATTGAGAGGTAAATAATGTTGTATTTAGGACTGAAAATGTATTTTTTACCGGATTTTAGCCGGTTCGGTTATCAGACAGTTCAAGTGTGGTAAGCTACTTTTCACAAAAAAAAATTCGAGCTGCTTTCCTAAATTGTACAAAAAGTGATTAAAATGTTTTATCTTTTTTTCTATAATTGATTGAAATAAATTATTATTTTTCTGGTATTAGGTACACAATCATCTAAGAAATACGCTACGAATGGTAATCCATTCGTAAGTTGATGTCAAGCTTATAGCTTATTTAAATGATTCGGGGTCACGTGCACTATTGCCACCGAAGCTCTTTTACACGTCCTATGAGGACTCACTGTGCCAAATGAATAGATGAAAAATAGAAACAATAACTTTATCAGCGGCTATGTTTTTAATTAGTTTTAGTTGACACGTGGGCCTGATACTTAGAATCCACAGGTTATTAAACGAAAACAAGTTAAATATCAAATGTAAATTCAACGCATGCGTAGAACATAGACTAAAACAAATTCTGCATTCTTTGCTTCCAGTTGCCATGCTGCCTTATTACACGAAACTATTTTCGGATAGGTCATTTTAAAAATCAATATAAAGAACCACAACCCGCTCGTTAGTAATCTGCCCGGTTAAAGGCTTTTTTATCACAATCTATGTACATATATAGGTTGAGTAAGTGCAAACCACTTTACCTATTGCTAAAACCTCACTTAAGGCGCTGGCTAAAGGTGAATCAATTCTAAAATCATGATTTAGTCTAACCAATAAACCAACAGGCACTAGGTCAATATCTGTCCCACAACTCTTCTTGTGTTTACATTTTAAATTAATGATCATATCAGCCGATAGAGGCCCACTGCAGGGCAAAGGCCTCCCCCAAAACGATCCACAATTGCCGGTATTAGGCTACCCGCATCCAATTACCCTCACAATGTCACATCAGTCCAATGTCAAGGTTTATGAATACCACAATATTATCAAGGGTAAAATCATATTGAGATATAATGTACAAAACTTTTACTAATTAATATTTGATAGGTTGGCAGAAATCTAGCTGAAATGTAAACAAAAAACCAAAATTGACAGATTTCTCATTTTTCTTTCTGTATCTGCTCTCATCTATGCTTATATTTTGCAAAAATATGAATAACTTAAGTACTATAACATGGAATGTGAAGAGCAACGTTCTATCAATCTATCCGCACCGGAAGCAACCTCATAAAATCAAAAAAATTATATCTTAAGTACTAGGATAACATAGAATATGAAGAAAAACGTGCTATAAACCTATCGGGACCGGCCGCAATTTGCAAAAATTAAAAAAATTGAATATCTTAAGTACTAGGATAGCATGGAATGTGAAGAACAACGTCCTATCAACCTATCGGCACCGGCCGCAACTTGCAAAAATTAAAATAATTTAATATCTTAAGTACTAGGATAACATGGAATGTGAAGAACAACGTGCTATAAATCTATCGCCCCGGCCGCATTTAGCAAAAATTACAAAAAAATAATATCTTAAGTACTAGGATAACATAGAATGTGAAGAACAACGTGCTATCAATCTAAAGGCACCGGCCGCAAATTTCAATAATTGAATATCTTAAGTACTAGGATAACATCGAATGTGAAGAACAACGTACTATCAATCTATAGGCATCGGCCGTACAAAAATTAAAATAATTGAATATCTTAAGTACTAGGATAACATGTAATGTGAAGAACAACGTGTTATCAATCTAGCGCCACCGGACGCATCTTGCAAAAATTAAAAAATTGAATATCTTAAGTGCTAGGATAACATGTGATGTGAAGAACAACGTCCTAACAACCTATCGGCACCGGCCGCATCGTCAAAAAATTAAAATAATTGAATATCTTAAGTACTAGGATACCATGGAATGTGAAGAACAACGTGCTATCAATCTATCGCCCCGGACACATCTTGCAAAAAAATAAAAAATTGAATATCTTAAGTACTAGGATAATATGTAATGTGAAGAACAACGTGCTATCAACCTATCGGCACCGGCCGCATCTTGCAAAAATTAAAATAATTGAATATCTTAAGTACTAGGATAACATGTAATGTGAAGAACAACATGTTACCAATCTATACTCTATAAACACCGGCCGCATCTTGCTAAAATTAAAATAATCGAATATCTTAAGTACTAGGATAACATGGAATGCAAAGAACAACGTGCGCTGCCGTCCATTAACAAGAAAGGCGTTAACCCTCAGAGAGTAATTTTGAGGTTAAAAAGTCATCGTATGTAGAAAAAAAATCTCTATCGATCTGTCTAAGTATAATATTTTTAATATTAATACTTTTTTAATATTCTAACTTTCTAATTCTAACGAAAAGGTCGTTAAACACCAGAAAAGTAATAGTTTACGCGACTTAAAGAATGTTAACCATGCATATTTAACTAAAAGGTCTCATAAAATTCTTAACGCCATATTTTTTTTATATTTTTCCTTGCTAAAATTAAAATAATCGAATATCTTAAGTACTAGGATAACATGGAATGCAAAGAAAAACATGCGCTGCCGTCCATTAACATGAAAGGCGTTAACCCTCAGAGAGTAATTTTGAGGTTTCAAAGTCATCGTATGTAGAAAAAAAATCTCTATCGATCTGTCTAAGTATAATATTTTTAATATTAATACTTTTTTAATATTCTAACTTTCTAATTCTAACGAAAAGGTCGTTAAACACCAGAAAAGTAATAGTTTACGCGACTTAAAGAATGTTAACCATGCATATTTAACTAAAAGGTCTCTTATAATTCTTAACGCCATATTTTTTTTATATTTTTCCTAAGTTTTGCTTGGCAAAAATGACGCTTTTTTGACACTACTACACTAAAAAGTCCTAAAGATACTTTAATTACTTTTAAGCCAAGAACTATTTTGGTAGTTTGCATGAATAATCTAGGCTAAAAAGGCGTCTCATAAAAATACTACACTAGAAAGACGTTAAAATGCTGCTAACGACTTTTTAGCGTAGGAGTCGTACAATAATAATCAAGAAGTACTTTTCTCCAATTTCTAACGGCCTTTAGTTACTCATTTTATGGTATAAATCCTCCGCTTAAAAGACACAATAATTGGCTAAAAAGACGCTATCTGCTCTCGCCTGTGACCCCCACGCAATTGTGTCAAACTCACATACACACCCGGAACAACTATCTGTAGATCATACAAATATTTTGCGGGATCGTGCGGGAGTCGAACCCACGACCCACAGCGCAGCAGCCAATTACTCAGCCACTGCGCCAACTGTGTCGCCTGTTTAAATATTCATTATACAGGGGTAATTTTTAATTACCGGCCAAATAGTACCCGTGACATTGAACAACTTTAAACAAGGAACATGGGTCGGAAATTAAAAAAAATCGGACCTCTCATACAAAATCGATCAGCTTCTGGTATTACTGATTTTGTATGGCTTAGATGGGTTTACCAGAAGACCGCAGCTTTTGGCCCAATCGCTAATGTTACCAAGATCACTATTGATGACGGCTATGGCTAAACTAAAATCCTCCACTGTAAATGAAGATAAAGCTGCAAGTCGTCTGCTTAAAGATGGTAATTAGAAGAGATAATTTTGGTAATAGCATTGATGAATACCGAGAAGAGAAGATGAGAGAGTATGCCTTCTTGAGGAACACCTTTTCTTTTTTACGTGGCGGAAATGCTTACTTATGCTGGGTACTCGTGACCACCTCCGCGAGACTCTCACCCAAGGAGGGGAGGCGGCACGATTGACCCGAAAAGCAAGCTGGCAACTGATCATGAGAAGATACTTTCGATAGGTCTGATACAATTATTAAATCTAAAAGAGATTTATAAGACATTAAAAATGTCAATGTGTTTTTAAACTTTGAATAATTGTTTTGATTGAGTTTGTAAATTTTTATTCTGCTGTTTTAATTATTTAAGAAGTTTGTTTTTATTTTTCAGTTCTCCAAAGTTTTATTATTATATTTTTAAGTTCTCTCAATAAACAAAGTTGATATATTTTGTTTTTTTTTTAATATTCAATCCTATATTCATAACTAAAAAGCCGTTAAAATAAAAGTTTTAATGTTTGCAGTATGTTGTAAGTATGCAATAAAATATTCTTAAAAAGACACTATAATTCATAAACTTACCTATAAATACCCTAAAACACTATTGTGTTAATATAGCTAAGCATTAATGCAAAATGGAAATCGGAAATACACAAGGATAAAGCCGCTAAGTAACTAAATGCCTTTTTAGCTAAGTACCTTTCAATAGTTATTGTACACAAAAACAAAAAACTTCATTTATATCAAAATCATAAGCTGTAAAGTCGCTAAGGTGGACTTAGGGACTTTTTAGGTAAGTGTTTATTTTAAAATCACCAACTTATGCATCGACAAATGATAAAAAGTGTTTTTTTCTACTTAAAATAAATTGTATTTAAACAAGGTTGTCACTATTTGCTTGTAAATTCAACAAGCTATCTTTGAACGTTTAATTTTATGTTGTACGACCTATGGTTTTTAAGTGGCATATTTTTCAAATATTCCCCGCGGTTTTCGCTCATAACTCAAAATTTGATTTTGTGGCTTTGCGCCCTTTAAGTTAACGGACGGCAGTGCTATCAATATCGCCACCGGACGCATCTTGCAAAAATTAAAATAATTGAATATCTTAAGTACTAGGATAACATGTAATGTGAAGAACAACGTGCTATCAATCTATAGGCACTGGCCACATCTTGCGAAAATTAAAATAATTGAATATCTTAATTACTATGATAACATGGAATGTGAAGAACAAAACGTGCTCTCAATCTCTCGGCACCAGCCGCAACCTAAAATAAATTTCTGATATAAATACTAGGATAACATATAACGAAGAACAGTCATAGCCTGATGCTCTCACTGAACCGTAAATGAATGGCGAGGTTAAGCAACTAAGCTCGTGTCAGTTCATAGATGGGTGAACGCCAAAACGGTATAATCTCTGAGTGCTTCAGCTGTCGGTCCCGGTTGTAGCCACTAGGCAACAATCGCTAAGCCATGTCTGAGGCGTAATGGGCGGCTTGAACATCTCTGACACTAGGGTATCCACCACCCATATGATAAGTAGTAGTTGTAGCGTGTCTCATATGGTATAAACTTGGGCTGAAGAATTTTTTGATGAAAAATATATTAGAAACGATCGAAATAAAATACTTAGCTACTGATGTTAAGATACTGTTTTAATAACTTGAGCGGCATGAATTTGAGTAAGCGAATAATTAACTAAACTAACGACGAATATTGATTAATAATAAAATCCAGAACAAGCTTACAAAAAGTGGGTTATAATTAATCCATTTTAGATATCAAAATTCTAGCCGTGCGACTAAATTACTAATTGAGCGACTAGAAATACAGAGAGGGCAACTTCCATATTAGGATAGAGACGAGTTGTCCGGAAGTTATTTGGGTTAGGTTAGGTTAGAACTGTGACCATCAAGCTAGATACTACTGTTGTGAAGATTGGTGGAAAGTTTACAAAAATCCCATTATTTTTGGAGCTTTATCAATTTTTCAGGAGACATACAATGCAAATCTAAACAAAAACAAAAGCGCTTGAAGTCCGCCGCACAAGCCTCTGATCTCTCTGATTGGTCAAAGCGAAGAAATATTAGGTCGTTCAAATATTATGAAGCTTCTCATTTTGTATTTTAAGTAACTCAAATTAATATTTGTTAGTTGCTGTTCTGTTGATTTCTCGTCACTGGCAGTCAGTCGCTCACTTTGTAATACTATAACGTAAATTCATTATTTTTGTTACTTAAAACTTAAATTTACAGTCACTCGTTTAAATACTACCCTATATAAAATAATAGGTCTTTACCTATGAAATTGCCGTTTTGTATGAAAAAATTTAAACGAATTTTTTTCATGAATTTTTTTATTTGTATTAATCGAAGTAATCACCCATGCAATCAATGCATCTTTGCCATCGCAGTGGCAGTTTATTGATGCCCTTCTTAAAGAAATCAGCTGGACGGGAGGCAACAAATTCTTCAAAGGCATTTTGTACTGCCTCTCGGGTATTGAATTTTTTTCCCGCCAAGAAGTTATCCAAATTCTGGAAAAAGTAGTAGTCTGTAGGCGCAAGGTCTGGTGAGTAGGGCGGATGACGGAGAGCTTCCAACCCCAGTTCTTGCAACTTGGAGACCGTCTGCTGTGCAGTATGAGGTCGCGCGTTGTCGTGCAGGAGCAGCGGAGACGAGCGATTGACCAATGCTGGTTGGAGATGCGCCAGCTTCTCCATCATTGTGCTCAGTTCTTCACAGTACACATCTGCAGTAATGCTCACCCCGTTTGGTAAGAAGCTGTGATGAATCACACCGGCGCTAGACCACCAAACAGTGACCATCACTTTTCTAGGGGTAAGTTTTCGTTTAGGGCATTGTTTAGGTGCTGAACCAGGATCCAACCAACTTGCTGAGCGCTTGCGGTTATCAAACAGAATCCATTTTTCATCGCAGGTAACAATGCGGTTCAAAATTCCTTCATTTGTGTGTCTGTTGAGCAGTGCAAGGCACGTCTCGACGCGTACTTCGCGCTGGCGATCATTGAGTTCGTGGGGCACCCATTTGTCAAGCTTTTTTACCTTGCCAATTTGACGCAAATGGACCAATATTGTTTTGACGCTAACGTCGAAAGCTGCTGCTAATTCAGCCGTAGATTGTGTATCATCAGCTTCCACAACCGCCTTTAATTCGTCATTGTCGACCAAAGTCTTCGGACGACCGCGAGGTTCATTTTTCAGGTCGAAATTTCCAGAACGGAAGCGAGCAAACCAATAACAGGTGGTGCGTTGGTTTGTAGTGTTAGCTCCGTAAACGTCGTTGATGTTGCGTGCCGCTTGTGCCGCGTTGCTGCCACGACGCGACGGTACTCATATTCCATAATTACTCGAATTTTTAACGTATCCATGATGACGAAAAAGATTGAAATGCGATGAAAATGTAACACTAATCAATAAAGAAATGACTACTTTTGGAAAAAAGAATCCATGTTTTTAAAATAAAATTAATTTGAAATTAGAATTCTTAGCCAAACAAAAATTATTTTGATTTGAAATGGCCAGTACTGCAGAACGGCAATTTCATAGGTAAAGACATATATATAACATGTAAACATACTCGTAGATAAAATCGGCTAAGTTTATTAGTTTCTTAAATTCTATGCGTCGTGGTTATTGACGTGACTTACACTTTACCTACTAGAGAAAATATTGTTTTAAAAAAAAACGGAGACCAAAATAGATTTGTGTACTAGGACAGCATAATATCAAGCAGTAAGCCCTGCGAGAAGAGTGCTTTTGGCGCATGCGTTGCACAGTTGCCCTGACTTTCGTGCAATTGAATGAATCCACGTGGATCTGTAGTAAACGCGATAGAACCCTGTCAAAGGAAAGTAATTGACAATTAGAAACATATGAGTGTTATTTGAAATTGATGTCTGTACGACAAGGTTCTATCAGAATTAACAGTATTAGACGTATAGGTATGATCTTTATCATGTTGGGCGCTAATTCTTTAAGTTAATCAAAACTTTCAAAACTCAAATCTTTTATATCCACCTGAGTATTGTTGTTACATATTATGCAACCACCATGAATTACATAAAAGCACATGTATAATATACATTAACTAATATTAAATTAAATTACCTCAGGTCGCAAGTACCCTAAACCGGCATGTATGAATAATATAATGACAGTAAACGAGGCAAAAGAGGTGTGCAAAGATCGTGACAAATGGAAATCCGTTGACTCTGCTTATCCCTCTGGGAAACAGGCGTGAGTATATGTATGTATGTGTGTTATTATATGTTTTCATTATGCATTGTGGTTGTTTGATGTTTTATATTCATATATTGGTTTATTACAATTTACTTTTGGTGTTTTATGTGTCATTTTACTTAAGTGTTCAGTTCGGTTATAGACAGAAAATATAGAACTAGCTGACCCGGCAAACGTAGGTATATTGATATTTTTGTAATTTAATACATAATAAATTACTAACTTATTGTATGTATGTGGGGATGTATTCTATGACAGAAAGTGTAATGGCGCACTTTGGATGATGATGATTGATGATTTTTTTTATTCATTGTAATTTATTCTGCAAATTGATGATGAATTTACTATGCGAAAACAAATAACATGAAAGTTGCATTGAGACACTGAAATGAGTTTATAAGTCACTGCTAGGTACATATATTAATGGCCGCAAATATAATAAAAAACTTCGGTAGATACCTTTTACAACAAATATCAGATAAAAATTTGGTAAAAAAATGATAATTAATCTTAAAATATCAATAGATAGAATTGGTATTATGTTTTACGTTAAATTTAACGGAAAACATTGGCTTTACAATACAATACAAATACTCTTTATTGTACACCAAGATTTATACATATAAAGTATACAGTTGTAATAAATCTAGTACAATGGGCGGTCTTATCGCTAATTGCGATCTCTTCCAGGCAACCTGGCTTTCGTATATTAATAATGCCTTATTGAACAATACATATGTTTAACACTTACGACGCCCAGCACCCATCTGATGGGTTGAGTTAAATCCATCAGCCTCCTCTTAATACGCTATTAATTTCGAATATACTATTACCAGTTTTACGTCGTCGTTATTAGAAGTGACTGTTGATTTTAGCATTGAATAGGTACAGACGCCAGCACATCCAGCTACCCCAATCTGTCAAATTTCTTTTATATATTTTCAACTTTATCACAAAAACTTTAAGTTCACTTTCAATTGGGGTAGTTTGATGTGCTGGCGTCTGTACCTACTCCAAAGAGTGAAAGGTTGTTTAGTTTATGCTAAGTACTGGAAGTAGGCCAAAAACACGCCTCATGCATGTCTCCATCCAATAAAATTGCCATAGGCTCACATATACATATTTCACCCGCGATTTTGCAGGTAATAGATTATCCACCGCATTTCTTGCGTGAGTTCTATTACTTTCAGGAGTTAATTCTATACTTGCACTGTCACTTTGAAACTAAACCACGAATCCAACAATCCGTGAAAATTATCGAAAATGCGGGCTGATAGTTCGCGCGTTTTCAATTTGATTTCTTTTTTTTTTATTCTGCTGGCGGGGGCCATGGCCGTCCTACCAGCCAGACTTTATTCAAACAATATTTGCGTTCGATTATTTAGCGCTGAACACTAATATGTTCCAAATTCAAAAAGTGAGCGGCAAAGATAATTGTTTCTCATTTATGGGGAATTAAAAACTCATTAATGCCTGCTAAAAGTTTCTTATAGAAAACACCACCTTTGGGTGCACTAAAAGGCGAACCAAGTCGTCCCTTTTTCAATGGATGGAATTAAAAGAGTATTTTTTATAAAAATCACATCTAGAGGCTCTTAGAAAAGATAATTTAAGCATGCGCTTAACGAACCTAACCTAGGTAGGTAGATGAAGATTAGGTGAAGTTTTAAATGCATTTAACGAATCTTAAACCTGTGTGTGGGGCTGTGTAGGGCTTTTCCAATAACATTAAAGTTGCTTAGTATGACTGATAAGTAAATAAAGTATTGAATATGACTACGTAAAAGTACTAAATACGACTAATGACAGTAAACAAGGTTAACTAAGTATTAAATTAGGTTCCTCAAGAATATCCGTCATTCCAGAAATGGAGCCATTTCATACTTTTGTTTTAATAAACTTTTCCGTCTAAAGTTATCTAAATTATTAAGGTTCTGCTTCTCGTGTTTACATTGATATGACTTAAGATAGTTTCAAAGTTATCAAATTAAATTATAATTGGCGGGCTTAAGAGTTTGAACCTCGCGCGCTTTTTTGACCCAATAACAGAGGATATATTCCGCCAATAATAAACATTTCGCTTTGGTCAGTAACTTGCTCCTTTTATGTCATGTTATCCTAGTACTTGAGTGACTGGAATTCTCTTGGTTCGGCCTTAAGCGGTCTGATCGGTCACATTGTTGATAATATAAATCAACTGATTCCTTATTACTTTCACACCTTTCAAAGTCCGATCGAGGTTAATTAACAATAATGTCCTCCCAGCCGAATTTCGGCCACGGCGGCCAGTCTCAATAGAGATTAGCCATCTGCGCGGGACATATTAAAGTGCTCAAGTGTGTGCGCAAACACAGGAGCACTTTCTATTCGATCACTCTCATAATCCGATGGTATGCCTAGCGACTCTACCAGAAAGAGGTCAGGTACAGGACCGCTGGCTTTACGTGCTCTCCGAGGCACGGGAAAATAATAACACACCAGGTCCTACATTTGTTTCCCTTGTATATAATAAATTTCCTGCATGCAAGATCGTACAAAATTCGTAGCATGCAAGATTGTACAAAAATTTGTTAAAAGAATGCGGTTTAGAACAAAAATATTCTTAAACTTTGTGGCAGAAACTGCCAACCGCCAAGAAACAAAATTTGTCCAGCAGTGGACAACTTTTGTTTTAGTGATTTCAGCTAGATTATGCTGTATTATTAGTGAGTTTCTCAAAACTACATTAGTTACAGTGAAAAGTAATAGTATGGCTCAAATTGAGGGTTAAGACGACAATCATATTTAAAAAAAGGCGTTTTCCTTGACTCTTGCAGGTTATCTGTATCCTTATACAAAGATAGTAAACAAATATGGTTTTGAAATGCACACATCGATGATGACCCATTTTACCACTACTGAATGCAAATAAAGTGCGATGACACTATATCTCTTACTCGTTCACCTAATTTCCTTTTGTCACTGCTGTCCTAGTACACAATCTTACAAAATTTTCAGGGTGTGGTAAGTTGCATCGATACCTCTGAAATTGCCTGCTATGAAAATTGGCAAATGGTCTCTTTTCCATACGTTGAAATTGCCAGCTAATCATAGACTAAACATTTGATAAAGGACATAATACTACGTTAATTATTCGACATTAGACATAAATTTATTTTTTAAGCATACCGAGGAATATATATTTAAACATTCAGTTGTTATTCTGGAAAATATCTATTCAAAATAAGATTTTGGTATTTTATTTAGCATATAATTATAACATGCTAAATAAAATCTTATATTGAATAAAATGTCAACTAAAAATTGATTCTGGAAATCAATACAATGTAAATGGTACTTTGGTCTATTCAAAATATAGAGTATTAAATGTGCAATACAATAAAAAATTAATTATCAACGTTTTTTGCGCAAGGACGCTGAAGCCGGAAGGCGGTAATTTTAAAAGTTTTATCATCTTATTTTACAATTTCCAGCTGACAGAAGTCAAATTGAAGGTTTCCTAAGAAAATATGTATCTTTGGAAACTTTCAATTTCAAACAAAAGGAAATTAGGTGACCTAATATCTAGGCAAACATGTTTTAGCATAGGTTTTTTACACATTCTACTAAAACTTCCCAACTTTCAATGACTTTTTTTAATGGTTTTCCGCATGCGCTTTACAGTATTAAATGCACCAATCAAGGCTATGGTCCAATAGTTGTTATCCGATTCAGTTGAGGTGCGATAATACCATAATATAAGTCTCTCGTTCCCTCAATTGTCTACTTGAACTGAACGCCTAGTACTGCAACCTCATGAAATTTTCAGGGCGCGCCGAGTCGATGATAGGTACTTTAAATGCTGCCAGCTGTTAAAATAATAATAATATTTTAACCCTTGTTGAATATTACTAAGAGTATAGTTATTTGTTATACAAGAATGCAAAGTTGCTTTTTAACCGCGTGCTCAATTTTGTTGACCGAGCAAGCGAAGGATTGAATAATTTCCGCAAGAGACATTTCCAAAGGGGTAAAATGAGTGTCCTCCCCCCTGTAACTTATTTTAGAAGTTACAGGGGGGAGGACACTCATTTTACCCCTTTGGAAATGTCTCTTGCGGAAATTATTCAGTTTAGAAAAAAAATATATTAGAAACCTCAATATCATTTTTGAAGACCTATCCATAGACAACTCACAGTATCTCATACGATGAAAAAAAAAATTGGATTTCAGTTCCGGGACCCCCTAAAATTATTATTCTTTTTCTATTTTTGTGTAAAAATCTTAATGCGGTTCACCGAATACATCTATTTACCGAGTTTCAACAGTACAGCTCTTATAATTTCGGAAAAAAGTGGCTGTGACATACGGATGGACAGACAGACATGACGAATCTATAAGAGTTCCGTTTTTTGCCATTTGGCTACGAAACCCTAAAAATCGTATGGCAGGTTGAAATAATTAGGATTTGCGTTCACAAACTTAGTGCACACGATGTTCTAACTTTAAATAAACTTTATCCTGTAGCGGATAAAAACGACTTTTCCACTCTTCGTCTAAATGACGAAAACATCTGTATAATGCTAAATTTACATGTAAATAACTTGATTTACAAATTTAATTTAACTGGCTAATGCTCTAATCAAGTGAGTTCATATTAAAGAGGTAAAATAAATATGTAACAAGTTATATTAAATAATAATACAATTAACTTTCACTAAGCCGGAGTTCATAATATTTAATATTTTGACAACAGAATTTTCTGCTTAAATGTCAGAATTTCAGTATCTAGGTAAACAGTGTGTTTTGTCAGCGTTTTTCGAGTATAAAGTATGCATGCTTTTGACGTATTACATTCATATCAAGATCATGCATGAGTTTTAGCTTTGGTTTCTTATGTGCCTTCGAGTGGCTTATTTCTTTCTTTTCAAGGAGTATTTTGTATACAAAACTTTCATATGATTTCAAGCATTTTCTTGACCATTTGAATTTGTATAAATGCTTTGACTATGTCGTCTACGTGTTCACAAATTTATCCAGGGAGTGCATTGCCATTTAAGGACGCTTCTTTTTGGCCGAAGAAAATGTATCAAACCAGTTGTTATAGGTTGGAGATCACTCATCAAGAGTCAAGCAACCACAACACATATTGAAAAACCATTTTCCATTTGTCGACAAAATTCCTAACTATTCAGTCTTAAACTTTGTACCCTCTAGGATAATTCCTAAACTTTCTTCTATAACCCCCTAACAAACCATTGTGCCAGTCCTCATTTGACGTCTACACTAAGCATGCGCTTTTCACAGCAATTTTTTGGTACTAGCTAGAGTCAGACGAGACCATATGCCTGTCTCTTTCACTGATTTTCTTCATGTACTGCTCTCCTAGTACTATCATCCTACAAATTTTCAGGGTGTGGAGAACGGAATCGATACCTAACCATGAAATTGCCAGCTGCAAAATTGTGTGATCAAATAATTGAAACTTCTGGAGTCGCCAGCTATAAAACTAAATTATTATCAGTAAAACAATATTATATGTATAAAGTTCAATTACTATAAGCCTTTTAATGTACTTTTATTTATTATCTTAATATTTTTTTTCTGTATTAAATGCACCTATTACGTTCACTATAGTTTCTTCTTTCACTGATAGCCTAGTACTCATAACTCACGGAATATTCCGGGTGCGGTTGGTCAGATTGGGATATTAGGCTGTTACAATAAAAATAATGTTTAAAAAAAGAACTAAGTGGTACCTACACCGGGCTCGACAGGTTGTAGCGTGTCGCTTATTTTCTCTCAGTATTTTACTTAGAAACTAAATACGCTCTGTCCTATGTTTAAAACTAGTATATTACTAATGCATGGAAACGGGACAATATAAAAATAATCTTACGCACTGACCGGACCACTACTATATTTTGAAAACGTATGCGCATAATCAACAAATTTTTCAATTGTACTCTTGAAATGCCATTGTATAAAAAAAGATATATCAGGTCTTATCCTACTTTTTCTTTTGTAAATAGATACGTATATAGATAATTTCACCCAGACACAGGACAAACAGACATGTTCATGCACAAAATAATGTCTACTCCTTCTTCTGCATATTTAACATACCTATTGCTATTCTATTTTTGTTAGTAACGTAGTAATCTAGTATCTAGTAACGTAGTATTATTTATGGATATACTTATGTTTCGGTAACTTATGTTTCAAGTATTATACACATCTTCATGTGTAACCTAAAATGCATTTCAATGGTTATTTTATAATAAACAGATGAAATAAAAATAGTTTATTTCGGTATCTTATACTACTACAATTTACATTCAGTCAAAAAAGTATCTGGAATGGATGATTTGTTTATGGTTCTTAATTCAAATTTTTGTTTTTTTTGATGTTGTTAGATTGGCACAACTGTTTTCCATTTTGGCGCGGAGTTTGAGTTGCATCTGTTATTTATATTAAATACAGTGCTGGTTTTAGTAATATATATAGTGTGTATTGCGAATTTCATAATGGACAAAAATATCGAACACAGAGTTTGTCTTAAATTTTGCATCGCTAAAAACTCGTGCTAATGAGTGGTTCAAAGCTTACAAAAGCTGTCGAGATGTGATGAAAGATTTGCCTCGCTCTGGTAGGCCATCAACGTCTGCAACTGAAGTTAACATCGCAAAAGTGAAGGAAATAGTGACTGAAAATCCTCATTCAACTCTGAGAGAGATAGCCACCGAACTTTCTGTATCTCACGAGTCGATTCGTACCATTTTAACTAATCATTTGGGTATGAAACATGTTGCCACTCGGCTAGTCCCAAAAGATCTGAATTTTCTCCAAAAACTCAATCGCATAAAAGTCGCTGAGGACATGGTAGAACGAGTCAATTCCGATTCATGAAACGCATTGTTACTGGTGACGAGACGTGGGTTTACGAGTTTGCCATGCAAACTAGTCAACAAGCTTCGGAGTGGCGCCTTCCAATTGAACCGAAACCGAAAAAACCACGCCAAAGTCGATCAAAAGTCAAAGTTATGTTAACTGTTTTCTTTGACTATCGCGGTGTTGTGCACTCTGAATTCTTACCGGAAGGTAGAACGGTAAATAAAGAATATTATTTGAGCGTTATGCGGCGTTTAAGAGAGCAAATTCGACGAAAAAGGCCAGATTTGTGGAAAGAAAATTCTTGGATTTTGCACCACGTTAATGCGCCTTCGCACAAGGCCATCATTCTGAACGAATTTTTGACCAAACACTCAACAGATACCATCCAGCAACCACCATATTCACCAGATATGGCTCCAGCTGACTTCTTTCTTTTCCCTAAAATCAAATTACCACTTTGTGGTACCCGTTTTCAATCGGTAGAAGACATAAAGGAGAATTCGCGGCGAGAACTGAACTCAAATCCGAAAGCAGCGTTTAAAAAATGTTTTGATGAATGCATTATTCGTTGGCGTTAGTGTATCGTTTCTGAAGGAGCATACTTTGAAGGTGATAAAATAAATTTGGATGAATAACAAACATTTTGTATATTATTGATCTTTTCCCGGTACTTTCTTGACAGAGTAGTATGTTACAATTAATGCGTAGACACATACATAAATACTCAAATCCGTCCTTTTTCTCATAAAGTATTGAAGAAATAAATCTCGTTATATTTATAAGGTAGTAATGGCTATTGGCGGGTAAGTTTAGATAAGTTTAGGGTCTAAAAGAGTAATAGATGAAAAAAAAAATTCTGATGGTAAAATACATCGGCACCCACGATTTTAGTATTAGATCCACGCGCTAGACAACTATTTGAGTGTGTAGATATTCTGAGTCTGTGTATTTTTTAGTCAGTAACTTCTGCATGTTAGTAAAGTAACATACACACGCCTACATGTTACTTACATAACTCACGTATTTTTAGGGGTAGGCAGATACAACGGGTTTTTCATTTGTAACGATCTTTGCACACATGCTTTGCCTTGTTTTAGTAAAGTTAAAAGGCATTTAATTTCCAAGTGCGATCGTTGTATTTTTAAAATAAAAATGTAATTATAACACATGTACTTTGAATATACGGGTGAATTTAATACTTATAGGATATTTCGTTCATGATTTGGCGCCCAACGTGGGGCACATATCGCACATACTGCAACGCACGCATCATACTGAAATAGATATTGAAGGTATCAGAAATGGTCTAATAGCCTTCTGTACTGCTAAAAAGCCGTAATGGGGTGTAATTGGCCACAGTTAATACTACTCTGTACTAACGTAATAAAGTGACTTTTACCTTGATATATGCTTTTTTGAAACGGCATTTAAGTGATTAGCAGTGTAATATAACTTTAACATCGTAAATACAGCAAATTTACTATATAAACGTGATGTGTGCGCATGCTATTCATGGTTTGAGCATATCATATACAGTGTAACTCAGCCACGTGTTATAGGTTACGTGTTAGATCTGCCTCGTTGGTCTAGCGGTAGCGTGTTCACCCGCAGAGATCGAGGTCCTGGGTTCAAATCCCGGGTCGGGCCAAAAAGTGATTTTGGAACTTTTCAGTAATAAGAAAAATTTCTCAGCATCAGCCCGAACTCTGGGAGATGGTGGTATTATACACCCGTGCCTCGGAGAGCACGTAAAGCCGTCGGTCCTAAACCTGACCTCTTTCCGGTCGTGTCGTTAGGCGTCCCATCGGATAATATGTCCTGCGCAATTGGCTAGTATCCATTGAGACTGGCCGCCGAGGCCGAAATTCGGTCGGGAGGACATTATTATTAACATATTATTAATTACCGAATTGTTATTATAAGGTAACAATTCATGACAAATTTCCTAGACGAGTGTTCCCATGGAAGTGGTGGAGCATCAAACCCAATCCGTTCCTCTACTGTTATAAAATTGGCAATTTAATGGAAATAGAGTTCTAGGGCCGTCCCCTGCTAACGACTAAAATCATTGATTTTAGTCGTTAGCAGGTTAGTAGTTTTATCAATGACTAAAATAACCAACTTGGTTTCTCAAAAGACGTCAAATGTTTTGTAGTAGGTACGAGAGGCCGTTGCGAGACTTGCTTTTTTTTACAAGTAATTGTTTTGTTGGTTTTATCATTTGGTTTTTATCTTGTTAAATATTTATTATCAATAACTGCACCAAACAAAACAGTAACATAAAAAATAACTTTAATGGCAATGATCTTGCTCTGTCACTCTCCCTCTTGTGTTAGTATTTATATTTCATATTCTCGATGCTATTCGAACGTTTCAAACTTTTCTCATAGCCGCGAATTTCAATCATTCGCGCGGTTATTCTACTCCAATCACAGATTGGTTGCGTTCCACCCTTTACTTTGTAATATACATATAATATCTTATTTTGCTATCTGGTTAGTTACTCCTGTTACTTTATGTTATCTTAGTGCACGGGGTACGGAATTTTTCAGGGTGTGGCCTCTAGGGATTAGTCCGATATATTATGCTGGTAACACTGTACAGCTTAATTCAAACCTTTTATTCGATATAATGTTACCCATAATAAAAAAACAATTTTTTCTGAGCTTATATGGTTGAATTTGTTAAATGTTTGTCTTTTGTTGTCACTTTTTAGTTTCGTCGAATTATTAAATGACAACGGTGCTAAAAAGTTTCAATTCAAACGGGACACATTTTCACATTGGCAAGGCTTATGATACATTAATATTAACTATTTTTTTTAAATGGCATCCCTTATATCCGATTCTTTACCCGGGAGCGATGAAACGTATTTAAAAAGTATTGTATCAACTTTTCGGGACGTCTCAGAAACATTCCGGGACACCCTCCTGCACTCCGCATTGTATAGCTATTTTGACCATAATAATCAGCATCGACGATAAGACTCACACAAGGAGAATTCTGACCTCTGATATCTTTCCTTTTTTTGTTTCTATTACCAAATTTTTTTTTAACTTTTTGCTCTTCAGGGAATTTCAATAACTCGCGGGATTCTATGCCCCAATCACAGAGTGACAGTTGCGTTCCGCCAATAATGTGATTGCGCTCTGGTCATATATTCCTCTCATCTCATGTTATCCTAGTATCCGAGTCACGGAAAATTTTCAGGGTGGGGTCTGCGAGGGATCAGATTGGCTGTTTATTTTTACGAATCCTACAGGAAAGTAGATGGCGCTATTGACATACCAAAAACAATCCAGAATGTCCGAAACATACGTTCGGCGTGCTTCAACTTTCATATGCGGTACCGCAGCGTCACCAGGAGAATATAATTTAAAAGTCTAAGCGAGAAGTATGTCTTGTTACTTTGGCCGTACTTACCTAAAAAAATTATCTGTGTTTTTTTTGCCAAAGACTAAGGTCTTTAAGATGATTCTTGAAGATAGTCACTTTTTGAGCTCGGCCTCCAACATTTTAGTTAAGATCCACCGCACCTTCCGACCCAGCACCCTTTGACAGCACTCACCATCGAAGATTAGTTGCTAGGTATTAGTAAGCTTCAATTTACAAAAAAGTACTTTTATTCAGACATTTGCCAGTTTCCTGAAAAAAAAACTAACAAATATCGAACCTTATGTGGATATTTTAAAAATGAAAGTATTGTGATTGCGATATTAGTCATGCGTAGCGAAAAGTGAAAGAAAACTGACCGAGTGATAGTCGACATCTAAGTGGGAGACGCCTTACACAAACATATTGTCTATATAAGTACGTATTTACAAAAGAAAAATAGTATATGTAGTATATCAGTTATCTGGTTTCCAGTACAAGCTCTGCTTAGTTTGGGATCAGATGGCCGTGTGTGAATAATGTCCCAGGATATTATATTATTGTAACACACTGCCATCTACTACATTTTACCATTTCTTCTTTAACGGTAAAATCATATCTGTTTAACGAATCACGATAGAAAAATAAATTTATTTTTAATCATTAATAAATCTATATTCAATTTAAAATGTAATGTAAATTTAATTTCACATCTTCTGCTAAATGCATTTAATATAATAATAATAGCTTAGTAACTTGCTATTAATTATTTATTTAAGGATTTAATAAAAATATATGGGACGAAACAGACCGCACGGACGGACTAAATCAAAATATTTTTGTTTTTAGCAACAAAAATATTTTGATTTAGTCCGTCGTCTGTTTCGCTGTATTAAACTATGTTTATGTATGGCATTGTGAGCTTGACAAGTACAAGTGTATGGAAATATCCAAGTGCTGAATAAATTTCGTTATTTTATTTCATCAGTGTCAAAAACATTTAAGCGACACATCATTCGAAACCAATGAAAAGTATTTAAATTAAGAATTCATTTCACGTTACCAATGTAGAGGAAACGTCAAAACTGTTAACGCACTCATAACTCGATGCATGGAATCTTAGTTACTTTATTTATGCTATCTGTCCACCTGTGGACTCTTTCCCTGATGGTAATTGAAGTCGATTTTTTTATATCAGTAACATCTACGGATTAATTTTATTGTTGGTAAACGCATGCGCCTTTGAGTTTTACATCCATTCAAAAAGTAAAGTGCGCCAACCATATCACTGTCTCTTTCATGAGATATTCTTCTTGCTCTACTACTGTCCTAGTACTCTTCGTTAGGAATTTTTCAGGGCGTTGTTGGTGTAGTTGGTGATTTTAATCAATAATGGTACTTATGAAGTTGCCAACTATTAATATTGGCAAATCATAGACAAAACCTATTAAAATATAATGTTAATAGTATCACATAATTTGGAAGGTTTAAAATGGGTTTAATAACTATTTCTCATATTTTAAAGTAAATATATTTAGGACGTAGAAAATTAAGACTTCTTAAAGAGACGTCGAATAATGTTACATGGCAAGTCTAATTTTAACCACCACATTAGTTTAGACACCAGCAAGCTGAGGGCGCTGTAGTCATAATAATATGCCAATTAGTTTTCTTTTTTTGGTTTAAATTTTTGACTGGCGGGAATCGTATCCTTACTGCTGACAATGGCGGAATGTATTTTGAGCCTTACAATAGTTAAGTACATGACAGAGTTAGTAAATTTTACTATCCTTAGTTCCTTGTTCAAATTTTCTTTAATTATATCTGCAAGTCAATGCAAACTTGCAGATAGAATTAAAGAAAATTTAACATATTATGCATGTTAAATAATTTCCAAATCAAAGTGACACTGTTAACTGTTAAAGACACTTTGATTTGGAAATTATTTCAATCGGTCACGCTATTAAGTAACATCTGAACTATAGTTTCTCAACAAGTAGTTCGGAAAATGAACATGGATAAGATGAAAATCATGTCAAAGGCACTATATAATAATTTATAGGGACAATGTCACACAGATCATCCTAGCCCCAAACTAAGCAAAGCTTGTACTATGGGTACCAGGCGACGATATACATACTTATGTAGATAGATAAATACTTAAATACATAGAAAACATACTATGTTGCTGTGTTGCAGCTCCTCAATTGAATGTTGGAGACTCGGTACTCGAACTTGTGGAGAAATGTAAGATCGAATCAGAAATGTCAAAATTGTGGATTTTTACATTCAATTCAGGAGCTGCAACATAGCAACATAGTATGTTTTCTATGTATTTAAGTATTTATCTATCTACTGAACCACAATTATCGACAGCCTAAAGAATTGCCAAGCTGAAGTGGCAGTGGGCGGCCGTTGGGGCAGAAAGGTAGTTCTTCTCGAGTGGCGACCACGAAGCAAAAGACAAAGCATTGGCAGGTACAAGATTACCCGATGACCTCGTGAGGATCGCTGAAAACCACGGGATACGGATAGCGGAAGACGGACCATTGTGAATATCTTTAGGGGAGGCCATTGTCCAGCAATACTTTTCTTTGCCAAGTTGCTTAACATGTCGTGGTCGTTGTTGTCTAAGTAAAGATTTGGGATTTTATAAGATTTGTAACTTCTTTTTTTTGGTAATTTTTATAACAAACCAAAAAAGCGACATTTTATATTCGAGTAAGCGTAGTATAAATTGTTCGTGTCGAGATGATCGCTCCCAAAAAATATCATCTTAATTTTACTGATCTACAAGTTCACAATTTTGTATCTAGATGGCGGTAATATCGTTTCAGATCATGGAACTTATTTGGTATATCGGTTAAAATAAATAAATGCTTGAAATAAAAGGTAGTCCAAAACTGAATTAATAGATGATCGCCTAAATCTCACCCTAAAACTATGCACACATCTTAATTTTATCGCTTTACAAGTTTATATTTTTGTAATAGATTGCGTAATCATCGTTTTAGATCGTGCTATGGTTTCGTTCACAAAATTTTCTATAAGACCTATGCCGTGGTCGCAACCTAATCTAATGGGAGTTACCTTCGTAATTAATGCATCGTTGATTATTATTTTACTTTATTAGACTTACTGACTGTACCTACTTTAGGACAATTGATATGTATTCTTTGATTTCTTTGGTTGATGATATCGGGTCGTTTTTTTAAATAACAGTAGCAAAGTAGTTTTTAGTTTATTTCTTAGTTAGGTTATTTATACGTTAGGTTTTCTTAAATTTATATTGCTTATTTGGTTTTAAAGTTTCATTTTTTAGATTAAGCTAGAAGTATGTAGTTACATTGGTCATCATTCGAAATTGTACTAATACATAAAATTAATACATAAAAAGAAATGTCATTAGCATAATAAGTAAAACAACATTAATGTCATATTTAAGAAACACATGCTTATCATTATGTCAAAATGTCAGAAATTATAAAAAAAAACAATGTGCTTAAATCAATGTCACATTAAATCATTTGTATATACCCTAAATAACAATTAAATGACATAATTGACACACAAGTCCGAACATTAACATTGTAAATATATATATATACATATAATAAAATCGTAGGAAAGTCAAAACTGTACATTCAATATTTTTTTAATGGATACTTAGGGCGTGATATACAATCGATATCGAAGCCAAAAATATCGTTATTAGAATTTTTGTCTGTATGTATGTCCGGGCTAAACTCAAAAAGTACTACTGCATGGATTTATTTCAAATTTTGCATGAATATTACTAAGAGGTCGGATTAACATATAGGCTACATATTATTATTATTATGGTGATAGTAGTATGATATTATCACCTACGGGGGACGAGCTGTGATAATTTATAACATTTAGCGCGGGTAAAACCGCGCGGTAAAATAAATTTCAACTATGTTTTATCCAATAAGTATTCTATCATTGTATAGTATGCCTTATTTATTAAAAAAATTGACAAATTCTTTTTACATTTTTGAAAATTAGTTTCGGAAAGAATATAGGTGACGATGATGAACCCATTTATGTTATATTTTCACTACTCAATTACCCAACCGATCATCATTTAATTTTACATTCTATCAGGGGCTTAAGTACACAAAAACAATCAGTTCTCAAAAAAACTTTTATATATGAATAATTTACGCGGTTAATTCCACCGCCGGAAGTTAGTATCAAATGTGGAGATTAGAAGATTGCAAACATTAAAAACGTTTGTATTTAATTTTTATTTGGGGATTAAGGTTATATTTAGCTACCTTTTTAGTTTTAAACGCCTCAATATATATAATTACTTGATATAGTATAAAAGCAATTAAAAGTTAGTTGACTGTCATATACTTTTGCGCATGCGTTAATTCAGAACCATTTCACTTAAGAACATATCGAGATACCTATTATCTAACTCGGAACGTGGTTCGAATGACAAGAAAATGGCGTCGCTTGTTAAGACGAGAACGATTGAGGTGAATTTAGTATACCTGCTCAAAAGCTGTGTTTTCTTATTGCGAATGTTTTTTTTTGCGAATTTTCAAAATTGCGAATTAAATTTTACGTCCTACTTACTTACTTAATCTATTGTATATACAGCAAGTTAAATTTGTGAAAATCATTTTCATCAATAATTTCCTGTAGTATAATTATAACAATTAACCTAACAATCGACTTAGAATTATATTAAAGCATAGTAATTATATATGTTTTATGTTTTTAATTATAATCTTTTTTTATTCCTTCGCTTGATCATACACTATTAAAGTTAATATTTATTACGCAAATGTGCGACCATCGCATCGGAACAACTAAGGATTATACCTCTCTAATATCATAATCAATGATTATTAACTGACCAATAATTATTTAACTATTAAATATTGCGCAGTTTTATTGGATGCTGTGTGGCTGTGTGTCAACGAATATCACCACAGAACGTCGGGAAAATACTATGGGGGCGTAGAAATGGTCCCGAGGGAATGTCTCCCAGGGAACGGGCTGCACTTCCCTCTGGGTACTATGACCTACTGCGATCGCTAACACACCTGCCAAGCATTGCGATTATGGTATATACCTCCAATGATATACGCAACACCATCACCAGAAATCTTTTTCGGAGCTCTGGGTGTCATTCGTTGATAACCCATTTTTAATCGACGCCTAAAGTAGGAGGGTGTCGAATCGAGCTGTATGTGTTGTTGTATATTTGTCACGCATAATCGATTTGTTATCGCAATTTGTTATATCACAGTTTTGTGTCAAAATTTACGGTTTTCATTTCAATTAAAGCTATAAAATATATTTTGTACGTGCAACGGAACGTCCAAAGTCATATAGGTAAGAATACGTAATTATTTCTTGATTGATTTCTTTATCCATAACTATTTCTAGGTACATATATCTAGGTATATACATATTTGGATATGTGGCTTATGTGAAAACATTTAATATAAGATACTTCTGATTTAGAATAACTTGCATAGATACTTGCATAGATAACTTTGCCCATAACATTAATTACAAGTGTAAGTCAAGCGTACTAGACTTGGCACTGTCAGACCATACTGCCCAATTGATACAATGTCCTGTCAAAAAAGTGTGTCTCATCAAACAGTGGAGCATTCGGCGCCGAGATTATTGTAATGAGAACCTTTTAAAATTCAAAAACTGTATTGAAAGTCTTTCGTTTTCCGATGTTTATACATCTGACGATCCAAACACAGCCTTCAATATGTTTCTTGATCAGTTCAAATTATTTTATGAACTTTGTTTTCCATTGAGACGTATTACCATTAGGGCGCATAGGAAACCAAGATGGGTGTCACGTGGAATAAAAGCATGTAGTTTAAATAAAAGAAAACTTTTATGGCAATATTGTAAGAAACCCAATGCTGCAAACAAAAACACATTTGTACAATACTCTAAGAGATATAAAAAAATAATAAAAATCACACAGCTAGCACAAAACACCCACGCCATAAATATGTCAAGCAACAAAACAAAGACCGCATGGAACATCATTAATAATTCGAAAAAAAACACCCCACGTGAATCGATAACCAGTATAAAAATACAAGATGAAACAATCACAGATCCTAAAAAAATATGTAACGCCTTTAACAATTATTTTATCGATAAAACTATTCCAAGCCCTACCCTAAATAAGACAAAATACCCATACGATATGTGTTCCACTCAGAAATCGATGTTCATGAAACCATGTTCTCCATTTGACATATTCCAAATTATCAAAAACATTAAAAAATACTAATAGCGTTGGCATCGATGAAATCGCAACTAAAGTAATAAAATTTGTTGCAATTAGCATTTGCTACCACATAAGCTATATCATAAACCTAAGTATAGAAACTGGCATTTTTCCCGAACAACTTAAAATAACCATAGTAAAACCTCTCCATAAAAAGGAAAGTAGAGACAACATTTCAAACTACCGACCTATAGCACTAGTACCGATTATATCAAAGATATTTGAAAAATACATGTATAAAGAAATTAGCGATTTTGTAGAAAAAAATGGTATACTAGCTAACGAACAAAAAGGATTCCGACCTAAAAAAACGATTAATATGGCCATTTACGACTTCTTAGATTATATCATCAGTAATGTCGACAATAGGATACCAGTATGTTCCATATACATGGATATGACCCAAGCGTTTGATTATGTAGAGCACGACATACTTTTATGCAAACTAAATACACTTGGAATACGTGGCAATATCCTACAGTTAATAGAATCTTATTTAAAAAACCGCACACAGTATACAGAAATAGCAAGAATAAATCCTAGTACAAAAAAGGAGGAAATATACCGATCGGACCCACGTAAAATGTTATACGGCGTTCCTCAAGGTGGCATTATTGGACCGCTTATGTTCATACTGTATATAAATGACTTACCTAGAGCAACATCACATCCGACATCTCTATTCGCAGACGACAGTACAGTCACTATTAAACTCAATAATGATATCGATACTTATGAAAACGACATTAATAACTCCCTTAATTCAATTGTTGACTGGTTAAATTCCAATAACTTAAATATTAACATTAAGAAAACGCTTCTAATGCAGTTCAGTCAGCGAACCCCTAAAATAGAGAATATTAATATTAAAATCAACAGCCAGCCCCTACAGGACATAGACGCCACTAAATTTCTGGGGTTAACGGTAGATCGTAACTTAGCATGGAAGCAGCACATCGAACAACTATGCAAAAAAGTCAGTTCATCCGTTTATGCACTCTATGAATTAGCTCAAACAGTAAAGGTAAATGCTCTATTAACAGCATATCACGGATTAGTAGCGTCCGTGCTTAGATATGGCATCATCTTTTGGGGCAACTCAAATCACAAACTACTAATTTTCAGAGCACAAAAGCGTTGCATACGAGCAATGTTTTCTTTAAAAAATACTGACAGTTGTGGGCCCTATTTTAAAAAATACAAAATACTAACCCTGCCTAGCTTATATATATACGAAGTGGCCGTCTTTGTCAAACTAAACTTGAACTTATTTAAAAATGCTTCCGAATTCTCTCACCGACAGCAAAGAGATAAAGGACGTTTGTTATTGCGTAAAGCAAATACTACCTTAATGCACAATAGTGTATTCTGTATGGGCCCAAAAATTTTCAACAAACTGCCAATATGTATCAGAGAGACAAAAGTGACTATTTTTAAACTAAGATTAAGAAACCTGCTCATTGAAAAATGTTACTATAATGTCACGGATTTTCTAAAAGATAAATTTTAATTGACTGTATTTTATTTCCTTTTATTATATTTTAAATTTTGACATTCCTACATCTATTCTGAATATTATTAACTTTTATTTTTTTATCTTTTACGAACTTTATGACATTATGGGTTAGAATTATTAGCATGTTTGATTTTGACATTTGACATTATGTATTATTAATATAATATCCTTTTTTTAATTTTAAAATTATCAATAGCATATTTAATTTTTATATAAAGGATTATAAATAGCATCTTGAAAATATTAAAAAAATTACTTGTAACCTGTACTTAAGCAACATTTGCACACCCCGACGGGGTTATAATTCAGCGGACTACACGTATTTATTACACCACCCATTGTAACCTGATTTATGCAAATAAATTTGATTTGATTTGATTTGATTTGATTTGATTTGAATACGTAGCTAGCTTATTATAGTTATTAAAAAGAGAATATTTATATGTTTATTATTATTCCGTCATAGATATATTATACTACATCTTCTCTGAATGGTTATGTCTATTATTAAGGTAAGAATTAAATATGATTATTATGGCGGACCTTGTATTTATAACTACGGTCGTGCTTTAATGCTACCACTGGATCCAATGTGCCCCAACCAACAAGACCCAGCGAAACTCAGCAAGTGTCTCTGCTACGGGTTCTAACACGGGCTAGCTGAGACGGTCCGGCGGAACTTACTAAAAACATTCAAATTGATTGATATAAATTTTGCAGGTTTGAGTAGAAATACTTAATTTTAACGACCATACTTATTAAGTTTTCCACCTAAACGCGACTTCTCAACAAAAAAAGGCTTTAAACAAAGGCTGTGCATAATAACTGCAGGAAATAAAAAAATAGATATACTATACGGGTAACAAAAATTGTTACAATTTTTTGTTACCTGTGATGAAACTACCAAATTTAATAACGTATATTAATATTGAACTCATATTATATCATATTTTAATTTCTATAGAAGGTAAAGTCAATATTTCTTTAGACTACGTAAATTGGAATGTAACATACATACAAAAGTCTCCTACAAATTTTTGTTGTTATATTGGCTTCTCTGATATAGCCTGTATTGTAACATATTAAGGTTTTATAATGTTGCAATACAGACTATATCAGAATAGCCAACGTTACAGCATGAGAATCAGATGCAACCCACGCACCCTAGACGGAAGTTAGCGATGCACCTAGATAATACATATAGTGTAAAAAACTTAGAACGCATGCGCTAGTTTGTGCACCAATCCTCGGCATCTTGATTTTTTATACGAAATTATTGAACGAAAGCATTTCCAATCATTTGGGAAGCATCACTCCCACGGGTTGAAAGTTCTAGATTTTAGAGGTTAAATAAATTTATGCAGTAAAACTGACAGGGCGCATGCGTAGTTAGCTCTTTTGAAAATTTTACAGAGTGACGTGTTAATAAGTTGTGTGTGTGATAAAAATGTCGGTCTTGGAGCATAAAATGCTGTTCATCCAAACAAAAGATGCGGGGTACGTAGTAGGCATAAGAGGAAATAGGATACGCTTCATTCAACAAGAATCTGGAGTCAGGATTCTACTTCGTAACAAAGGTGATTTCACAGAAGTTGTATTAATTGGTCAATATCAAGCTGTCACCAGAGCTAAAAGATTCATCATAAACCTGGTGGCAGTTTACGAGCCTATAAGGACAATGGAAGACATACCACCGTATACTCACATAAAGGATTTCATCAGGAAGAACGATTCAAACCAGGAGTTCATTGATTGGGGTGCAATTACCAGATTTGAGAACAAGATCCGAAAGGAAGACGCGAAGAAATTTCAAATGTGTTTTAATAATTTTTATACTCAAAATGTAACTGTGGCTGCCAAGTCAATAGAAGAAGTAACTATTTGGAGACTGGCTAATGACATTGAAGTAAAACGATATCCTAATATACCAGTTCTAAGAAGTATTTTTAATCCAGTTACAGAGATGGAGCATGCGTTTCCATCGGGTTCATCTTTAATCACTCAATTGAGGAATCTTGGTATTAAGAAACCAACTCTAGTCCAGAGTCAAGAATGGCCTATTATATTAAGAGGTGAAGACTTGATAAGTATTGTTCATGTTGGTTTTGGCCAAACATTGGCCTATCTTTTGCCAGCTTTTGTCCATGTTCATGCTCAATACGTTCCACCGCTCCAACGAGTAGGCCCCATTGCTCTAATCATAACTCCTACAAGGGCGCGTGTAATTCAACTTCTTAAATTAATAGCTAAGTTACAAGAAAATTGTCACCTGTCCATAACTATAGGCGTATATGAAGATAACCCAGATGAGGACATACAAATGTTAACTAAAAGAGTCGATATGGTAGTAGGTACTCCAGACCGAATAAATGATTTGATTTTGGCGAGATACCTGAAGGTGACGTGTGTCTCATTTGTGGTTTTAGAAGATGCTGATACAATGATAAAATTGAACTTCCAAAAACATATTCAATTTTCATTATTTGATGTACGGGTGAATAGCCAAATCATTTTAACAGCAACCTGTTACCATACAGGTCTACATGATCTCATTAAAACGCATATGAGGAGACCCATACTAGTCCAAATAGGAGCCATTCCTATAAATAATTTTACCGAAGACAAAATACAAGATAAAAAGATATCGCCTTCAGGATCAAAGGCAAATGGTGACGCTGCGGGAACATCGTCTACCAACTTCTATAATCAGTCGATGAATTATGCCAGGAATTAAACTTTACATCTCGTTTGCTGTCTACCAGATCTGCTTGTAGAATATGGACATTAACAAGTGTTGTGATTAATGTTAGTTAAATGTTTAATGTTACTGTATGTCAAGGTGTTGTGATAAGCGTTAGTTAAGGGAATATTGCTACTGTATACCTAAAAAGTCATGTGTTACTACAAAGAGGCCGGTATTGTCGCCAACGTGACCGAAATTTCACGTAATTCTTTCAGGGTACACAGTACAAACTATAATAAATAATTTTAATTCTTATGAATTTCCGATATGTCATATATATAAGTATCGACCATCATTTTTGTATTCAAAACTTGGTACAGAAATATTTAAATTCCTTAATAACAATACTTATTTACGTAGCTACATTACGTTACCATAAAAATATTATGTATTCTGATGTATTTGTAATAACTCCAACTGTGAACTAGAAATAAAAGATCGCCTTGCCATTACTAAACATGCGATGTTAGAACATTTTGAAGAACCGTAGCTTTGTTTTTAAAACATAAGCTCGGTTCCTGAAAGCCCTGATCTTCCCAATCTTCTAGTACGGAGTGGAAACGAGGACAATAATAAACAGTTAGAAGCATAAATTATTTCTCATAGTTTAATGTCAAATGATGCTCTACAAGACCTGCAACGGTACAACTCATACTACAGTATGAGGGGAGAAACCAAATGCCCCGAGAAAGTTATCGTTGTTGGGAACGTCGTCCACTACGTCTAGCTCCAACAAACTATGCGAAGTGACGAAGCCTCCTCTGGGCCGGAATAGATGGAGGCATATATCTATAGAAATAGAGATGTATTTTGTAATCTATACGAATTCTATACAACATGTATACCGAATTATCCCAAAAACTATACTCCTCTACAATTTTTCTATACCTACACAATATATTTGTATAATTTAAACATTTTATAGCGTATATTTTCTGTATTCCCCATTTTAAAATTAATGTGGGATGTTTTATCTCTTAGCAAATTTTCTGACCATGTAACAAATAAATTTTGCAAATGTAACAAATAAATTTTGCACGGATATGTCTTCTGAAAAAGTCTATTGACACTTTATAATACCTATGATACAGGTTAAATATGTGTAAAATTAACAAAGGGTATATAAACTCCGTTTTAATATATATATGTATATATACTTGGTGTGTAGATGTAAACAAACCATGACTTGTGAAATTAATCCAAGTCAAGTAAAATATTAATTCTTTTTATAGGTGTTTTAAAGAATTTATAGCTTTAAGCATTTTTGGAACTTTAAGTGTTCAACAATTCTTATACTAATGTAATTTTATATTATAGCTAAGTATATATACAAATGAAATAAGTGTTTAAACACGAGGCAGCTCAACTAATTTACCAATGTTTCATAAGGGTTTTTAGGGTGGGGTTGTAAATGATTAAATAGCCTAAGTCGACGTGGAGAAAGTTCTTCGAGACTTAGGCAATACTATACTATAATAATATATATAGTATAGTATTTTATAGTATATATATTATATAATAATATATATACTATATAATATACTATTTTATTATTTCTTATGATTAACTATATGTATAATAATCTTGTCAAAACATCTATTATTGCTCAACTGTTAAAAACGTGAATTTCATTTAGTTGACATTATTTTTATTTTTCCAAAAATTAAAAAAAGGACTAACAATTATTAATATGAAATATTAATATATATGCACGTGTGGCGCAGCGGCTAAGACAGTCGCCTTGCCACTTCATGTCGCGGGTTCGAATCCCGCGCCGGATAACTGTTTGTGTGACCCATAAATAGTTGTTCTGAGTCTGGATGTAATTTGTGTCTGTCTATTATATGTTTGTAAACTACCCCGCGACACAGGTATTAGATTCCCT
Source organism: Pseudoips prasinana (assembly GCA_951640165.1). Taxonomy (NCBI): domain Eukaryota; kingdom Metazoa; phylum Arthropoda; class Insecta; order Lepidoptera; family Nolidae; genus Pseudoips; species Pseudoips prasinana. The sequence goes on from OX621234.1 coordinate 42,090,881, forward strand.
AGTGCGGGCGTTGTCTTAATAAAAAACAAAAAAAATGTAAGTTAGTTAAATATAATTCCTAAGATATACATAGAATGATATTGATAAATGAAATGGATGTCTTCAACCTGTATGAAGCTCCAGTCCTGTCCAGTATCTAACGATTGCCGAATTTTAACATATTGATGTCTTTTTGATGTTAATGTTACTCTTTCTATAATTAATCAAGCAGATCGATTGTATTAGAATTATAAATGTCAAACGATGTGTTCTATGTATAACCATCCTGATATGTTAGATGTTTACAATACATAATATTATAAGGTTTACCATCTGAATGTTGTCAAAATGTTTGTGTCAATTATTAAAATAAAAAGTACAATATTTTATTTTATTACATTCAACAATTCCTAGGTTTGCACCATCATCAGCCTGATCTCGTCCACAACTGGACATAGGCTCCTCCAAAGGTTTCTATAGCGTTGCCATTTGGATAGATTTGTTGTAGTCATTGCGGAGGCGAGGATCGCGTTGCCCCCTTAACACGGTAATACCGTGCAAGTGATCTGACCCCCATTTCGAATTCCATCTTTTTATTTCAGCGGCCGCCTGAGATGTGGCCCATAAGGGTGCCCTCAGGTATTAGTCGTTTAAATTAAGCTACTGGTTGAGAGCCTTTTGCGCTAGCCAACTGCTCGTTGTTTTCAATTCTTTAATTTGATATACTATTGCTAAATGTAACAATAATAGCTTAGTAACTTGCTATTTATTATTTATTTAAGAATATTAAAAATACATGTGACGAAACAGACCGCACGGACGGACTAATTTAAAATATTTTGTAACTTTAATTACTGTTTTTAAACTGTGTTTATGTCATACATTGTGAGCTTGACAAGTACAAGTGTATGTAAATACCCAAGTGCTGAATAAATTTCATTATTTCATTTCATCATTGCGTTTGACCATGCGATGGGCGACTGAAGTTAGGTGGTCCTGCTACGCGACTACTTAGAGCCGATTTCGTTATAATTAAACGCGATCAATCGACGCTAAACTCAGTTCCGTTTCCTGTAACTGAGTTTAGCGACCATTGATCGCTTTTAATTATACCGGTGAAATCGGCTCTTAGTGCATGTTTTAGTCGTCTTTTACGACACCCACGGGGCGGTATGGTATATTATTCTTTCTCGGCCGGATACCATTAATAAGGTTTGCATAATTTCATCGAATTAGCTACTGAAGGCCAATGATAGAGTGAGATACGTAATAAGTCCTCGGGATGGTAAGCATTGTCTTTAACAAGATTAACTTTTTTGACAAATTAACCAATTTTTTAACGTACGTAAAGTTTTTAAGGTGGTTGGACAGACAAAGCTCAAGCATTCTGTTAAATTTAAAAACGTAATTCCAAGATTCATTTACTTCATATTATTCCCAACGGAATAAAGCAGTAATTTTGAATTTAAATTAGGAATAGACAATCTTACGAATCAGTATTCCGGGGAAAAAATATAAACATACTTGTACAATTTTAAATAAATAATATAATAATAATAATATCTAGGGACAACGTCACACAGATCATCCTAGCCCCAAACTAAGCAAAGCTTGTACAATGGGTACCAGGCGACGAGCTTTGCTTAGTTCGTCACCTAAGCAAAGCTCGTCGCCTGGTACCCATATCTACATATATTATAGATAAATTAAAAATAATTATAAACAAAGATTTGTCCTAGGGGGAGATTGAAGCCATGACCTTTGGCTTAGCCGTCAAGGTCACTAACTAAACTAACAGGTCAGTCAATATTATGAAATCAATTAATTTTTTCTACAGCGTAGGATTGAATCGCCTGGCTATCTTTGACCATGTTTAGCAAATAAATGCTTACTTACTTCTTTTTTAATATCAAAATTATATTACTCATATTTATTTGGTACAAGGAAGTTTATTATTATTTACTATCAGCATAAAGAAATAGCCTGCATTTCATCCCAAAAAAATGAAGTTCCCTGTAGGATTGCTAAAATATGAACAACGGCGGATACCTGTACACTTATGATTACATATAACTACGTGGTATTTGTGACCTAGGTAACGTAGAAATCGATAAAATGGGGAGGAAAGGGGTGCCAATAAATCACGCATGCGTTGCAATCACCATTTTGTAAGTGATCCCCCGTAAAATTTCTTTCTTTTTAACCTTACTTTGTGGTAATAACTAATTATTAATTCAGAAGCTTTTTATGAGTAGTTCATCTAGTGAAAAGTGATAAATATCTGTTCAATTTATTTTCTATGTGTTTAATAGCTGGTCAACTGTAACAAAATAAATACGAGACAGCGGCTCAGTCTATGTAAGTAAACAAAATATGTTTGTGTTGTTGCATGAAATCGGTAAATTTGTGTACAGCGAAATCGCGACGCCATATTGGTTTTAATCAGGTAATTAATTGCTTTTCTTTGTGTGTGTTTTTAACGCTATGTTAAGAGTTAGCCGTTAGCTGCTACATAAAACATGAATGTCCCCCCCCATATCTAATAAATAAGATGCACCCAGTCTCATCATAAAAAAACACAGTTTTTTATTGTAATACCGAACTCTGAGAATTATTGTGTTAAGATAAAGACAGACGTCCAAAACAGTCAATTATGAATTTCATTTTGGGTACCTATCTAAAAAACGAGAGATAAAATTAAAGTGTCCACCTTGATCTTTAAAATTCGGCTGAGGCCTTTGACTAAAGTGCATAACTTAGCTTTTTAATAGATTTCATCATCATCATCATCATCATATCAGCCGAAAGACGTCCACTTTAATAGATTTATTTTGAATTATTATTCTTTAGCCATCGAACAATTGACGCTAAGCAATTATCGATATCATCGTAATAAAACTCTGTGATAGCATATTTGTACTGCGTTCTGGAAATAGAGATTTTGGATGTCTAGTTTGGTAAATCATCTACATACTCGATACAAAAAAGTAGACCCAATTCACTGCACTGCAGCACACCGTAGTTAATAAATAGTTCGCATGTTATGATAATATTAGGTCTTTACCTATGAAATTGCCGTTCTGCAGTACTGGCCATTTCAAATCAAAATAATTTTTGTTTGGCTAAGAATTCTAATTTTAAATTAATTTTATTTTAAAAACATGGATTCTTTTTTCCAAAAGTATTCATTTCTTTATTGATTAGTGTTACATTTTCATCGCATTTCAATCTTTTTCGTCATCATGGATACGTTAAAAATTCGAGTAATTATGGAATATGAGTACCGTCGTGGCAGCAACGCGGCACAAGCGGCACGCAACATCAACGACGTTTACGGAGCTAACACTACAAACCAACGCACCACCTGTTATTGGTTTGCTCGCTTCCGTTCTGGAAATTTCGACCTGAAAAATGAACCTCGCGGTCGTCCGAAGACTTTGGTCGACAATGACGAATTAAAGGCGGTTGTGGAAGCTGATGATACACAATCTACGGCTGAATTAGCAGCAGCTTTCGACGTTAGCGTCAAAACAATATTGGTCCATTTGCGTCAAATTGGCAAGGTAAAAAAGCTTGACAAATGGGTGCCCCACGAACTCAATGATCGCCAGCGCGAAGTACGCGTCGAGACGTGCCTTGCACTGCTCAACAGACACACAAATGAAGGAATTTTGAACCGCATTGTTACCTGCGATGAAAAATGGATTCTGTTTGATAACCGCAAGCGCTCAGCAAGTTGGTTGGATCCTGGTTCAGCACCTAAACAATGCCCTAAACGAAAACTTACCCCTAGAAAAGTGATGGTCACTGTTTGGTGGTCTAGCGCCGGTGTGATTCATCACAGCTTCTTACCAAACGGGGTGAGCATTACTGCAGATGTGTACTGTGAAGAACTGAGCACAATGATGGAGAAGCTGGCGCATCTCCAACCAGCATTGGTCAATCGCTCGTCTCCGCTGCTCCTGCACGACAACGCGCGACCTCATACTGCACAGCAGACGGTCTCCAAGTTGCAAGAACTGGGGTTGGAAGCTCTCCGTCATCCGCCCTACTCACCAGACCTTGCGCCTACAGACTACTACTTTTTCCAGAATTTGGATAACTTCTTGGCGGGAAAAAAATTCAATACCCGAGAGGCAGTACAAAATGCCTTTGAAGAATTTGTTGCCTCCCGTCCAGCTGATTTCTTTAAGAAGGGCATCAATAAACTGCCACTGCGATGGCAAAGATGCATTGATTGCATGGGTGATTACTTCGATTAATACAAATAAAAAAATTCATGAAAAAAATTCGTTTAAATTTTTTCATACAAAACGGCAATTTCATAGGTAAAGACCTATTATTTAATCACAGAAAGATTTGATTTCTCGTTCTTAGTTTAATGTTTATATTAGAGAGGGTTGTCAATTGCGATCTATTAGAAAGATATAATTTCAAGAGATCCAGCCATATTTTTTTTTTTTTTTTTTTTTTATCTTTATTTTTTTAGGGGTTTTTGTCCAATAAGGATATGCCAACCCCATCATTCCTTATAACATCGTAAATACATAATAATATAAATAACACACAAAAAAGCTTAAATTAGAGGTACTATAAGAACAAACGCTGCTCACTGCTGAACGAATACTAAGCTACATAACCTTTTTGCTGCCTGCGATTTAGGGTTTGCTAAAATGCTTTGTATCAGACCTACATCCAGCCTATTCAACTTAAATTCGTTCAGAAGCGAGTCACGTTCATCTTTATTCCGAACACATTCCATCAGCAAATGTTGCACATCCTCAATTTTGTTACAAATTATACAATTTGGAGAATTTGACTTTTTCATTAAGAAAGCAAACTTTGCTGATGGATAATGTCCGGATCTAAGTCTAAATGCTATTTTAACATAATTTCTGCTCAAATTCGTGCCATCAAACCAAGGGACACAAGGAAGCTCACCCTGAATGGTCTTATACCATATGCCTTTATCTAAAGATTTATTATCAAATAGATTTTTCCAATCTGCAAAACATAGCAATTTAAATCTAGGAACTAATTCCCAATGATCCGGTAAGTAGTCAATAACCATGCCCGCTACTGCCGCCAACTTAGCTATACGGTCAGCTTCCTCGTTCCCTTTCAGACCAATATGTGCTGGAACCCATTGCAACTTTAACTCTATACCCCTTTCATTAAAAATAATAATAGCTTTCAGGATATCATAGGCTATCGTTGCACCTCTGCGACCAGAGGCACATCGAGCCACATGTTGCAAGGCACTCTTAGAATCTGAAAAAATAACAACTTTATTCAAGTTATGATTCATACCGTAAGATAAGGCCTGATATATTGCAATGAGTTCCAGCGTCATTATTGATACCTCATAATCAATTTTAAATCCTACTTTGTGTTGTAAGGTTTTGTCATAGAATCCAGCTCCAAGACCCAGATTACTTTTCGACCCATCGGTAAATATTCTATGCCAGCCATTATAACTCTCATTTAATTCAGCGATGACATTGTTCACTAATATATCAGGTTCATAACAAGTTTTGGAACATTTAATACTCTCAAGGTTTATACAAATTATTTTTCCGATATCAATTCCTGTAACCCATACGTCTAAATTAAACACAGTCAGGATACGAACAGAATTAATATTAGATTGGCAAACATCCCTGTATGTTTTCACAAGTAAAGGTTTTCTCTTGTTTTCCCAATACCTTAAATTACAAAGCGCACTTAGATCTGAAATATTATTAGTAGTTACATTATTAGCCCACGATATTAATTTCAAACTATATTTATATGCCAAATATTGCCTTCTCAGGTATAACGGTATTATATTTAACTCGCTTTCCATTACGTGAATCGGTGAACTTTTAATAAAACCCCCTATAATCCTTAAGGCCTGATTTTGTAATTTATCTAACTTTAAAGTATGTGTTTTAGCACTGCAATCATAAATAAAACAACCATAATCCATACGGCTTCTAATTAACGAGAAATACAGTCTGCGCATGTGAATTGTATGTATTCCAAAGGAGCTACCAGCAAGCACTTTTAGTATATTTAAAAGTTTTGAACATTTTGTAATTAATTCGTTTATGTGTTTGCCCCAACGTAGACTTCTATCTAGCCACATTCCCAAATATTTGATGCATTCCGAGAAACCCAGACTACATCCATATATTTTTAATGTGGGAAATATTCTTCTGCGACCCCTACTAAAAAGACAGTAATTTGATTTACTAGGAGACAAATCTAAGCCCAGTTCACCTAACAACGCAACTATGGAATCGAGAGCACTTTGCATGTACCTTTCACATTAATAGATATCCTTGTCTCTAATATACAGTACATAATCGTCTGCATATTGCGACAAGACTACATTAAGAGGCAATTGGGCTACGCGATACGTTATTAAATTAAAGATTAAGGGAGATAGAGGATCTCCCTGAGCTAAACCTCTATTGGTCCATCTGGTAAGTATTGAGTTACTATTATTATTCAACTTAATTTTTAACCGTCTTGCACTTAAAAAAGACCATAAATAATTACAAAACTTTGATCCTACTTTTAGTTGGTCCAACAAGTTTATGGCGACATCAACAGACACATTATTGTAGGCATTTTCAATGTCAAGGAAACATGCTAAAGTTGGAATGTTGTTAGAGAATCCTATTTGTACATATGTAACCAAACGTGTAATTGCGTCCAAACAAGAGTGGGATTTCCTGAAACCAACAGTGTAAGATGAAAGAATACCATTCTTTTCAGTGTACCATTCCAAACGTTTAAACAACATTAAGTGAAAAACCTTACAAAGGCATGAAATTAAAGATATCGGTCGAAGCTTCATTTCAAGGCTGTTATTATTGGGTTTAGGTATAGGGATTACTTGGATATTTCGCCATTGATGGGGTACAATACCAGAACTAAAAATTTTATTATATATGTTAAGTAAAAATAATTTGGCTATATTAGGTAAATGATAAAGCATGGAATGGGAAATCGCGTCCTCGCCCGGTGCTGAATCTTTTTTTTTAAGGCAGTATTCTAGCTCCTGAATACTAAAATTGCACTCCAAAGTTTCATTAATTGAAACAAAGTTGGGCATAGCATTTAAAACATAATCGGGAGTAAGTGAGTACAGCAATTTCTTTTGTTTATCAGGAGGGGGATAACTTTTTGTTTGCCTGAAACCTTTTATCCATCTCATGCGGCGCCACATCTCAGGTGCAGAAACTACTTGATCAATGGAGTCGCAAAAATGTTGCCAACCTAATGAACGGGCTTTGCTTATTAATTTTTGTGATTCTTTTGTTTTTTCTTCAAGCTTACTAAATTGTCTGGGGTAGGGTTACGCCGAAACTGGGACAAAGCAAGTCTCCTCTGTGCAACTACTCTAGACAATTCTGTGTTCCAATAGGTTTTTGGCTTAAATTTATTTGTAGTTCATTTGAGTTTAGGAAAAAGAAATAAGTCAGCTGGAGCCATATCTGGTGAATATGGTGGGTGCTGGATGGTATTTGTTGAGTGTTTGGTCAAAAATTCGTTCACAATGATGGCCTTGTGCGAAGGCGCATTATCGTGGTGCAAAATCCAAGAATTTTCTTTCCACAAATCTGGCCATTTTCGTCGAATTTGCTCTCTTAAACGCCGAATAACTCTCAAATAATATTCTTTATTTACCGTTCGACCTTCCGGGAAGAATTCAGAGTGCACAACATCGCGATAGTCAATGAAAACAGTCAACATGACTTTGACTTTTGATCGACTTTGGCGTGGTTTTGTCGGTTTCGGTTCAGTTGAAAGGCGCCACTCCGAAGCTTGTTGACTAGTTTGCATGTCAAACTCGTAAACCCACGTCTCGTCACAAGTAACAATTCGTTTCATGAATGTTGGGTCGGAATTGACTCGTTCTACCATGTCCTCAGCGACTTTCATGCGATTGAGTTTTTGGAGAAAATTCAGATCTTTTGGGACTAGCCGAGCGGCAACATGTTTCATACCCAAATGATTAGTTAAAATGGTACGAATCGACTCGTGAGATACAGAAAGTTCGTCGGCTATGTCTCTCAGAGTTGAATGAGGATTTTCAGTCACTATTTCCTTCACTTTTGCGATGTTAACTTCAGTTGCAGACGTTGATGGCCTACCAGAGCGAGGCAAATCTTTCATCATATCTCGACCGCTTTTGAACGCTTTGAACCACTCATAAGCACGAGTTTTTGATAAAGTCGATTCACCGTAAGCCTTCTGTAACATTTTCAGTAACTCCGAACACAAAATTCCATTAGCGATGCAAAATTTAAGACAAACTCTTTGTTCGATATTTTTGTCCATTATGAAATTCGCAATACACACTATATATGATATTACTAAAACCAGCACTGTATTTAATATAAATAACAGATGCAACTCAAACTCCGCGCCAAAATGGAAAACAGTTGTGCCAATCTAACAACAACAAAAAAAACAAAAATTTGAATTTGGGACCATAAACAAATCATCCATTCCCGATATATTATCTCCGTTTAGGTAAGTATTAATTACTATGTTATGATATGTAAGTATTACAGGACAATCGTTAAATTATAACATATAATACTTAGGTATAATTAACAAACACTGAAAGTAACGTTGCTACAGTTTGAGTCTAATAAAACAGTAATATTGCGCAAAACAATTAAAAAAAGTACACCAAGAAGGTTCCGAGTGTTAGTTTTTAGTATATTAAAGAAAGTCGTATGATAAATTCGGCACAAAAGAGGTAGAAGTAAATAGGTTTACTGATATTTTGCATTTACAAACTTGGTGCACACGATGTTCTAAATTCAAATTTACTTTAACCTCTAGAGGATAAGAACGACTTTTCCACTCAGATATCGAAGAGTAAAAATGCTCTTTACGAGATGGGGTGATGAAAAAGTTATTTATTCAAGTAACCAATGACTCAATATTGTTAGTAATACATAAGACTTATTATGTGTGGACATGGTATTCTAAATTCAAGTATTTTCTGATATAATAAATTTGTAATGTTAAATTTGCATGCCTAACCGGTAAAATATAGCTGAACATCAACAAATTTTAACATCTTTATATACCTATTTGCAAATAAATGATATTGCATTGTATTGTACTTATTCTATGTTAGTAAACATATATGCCCTATTCCGTGAGAAATAGTGCAGCAGTGATTCATGTATAAGCAGTCAAATCGGCCTGCGATCATAGCCAGAACAGAATGCTGTTAGAGTGGCCACGAATCCTGTCCACCAGGGATGCACACGGTTTGCCACGCCACAGTGCCGTAGAAACAGTCCACTCTGGCTTCAGCAAACATGTCCGATGCGCTACAGAAACGTGGATACACAGTTTATTGACTATTATATTATAGTTTATTGAATATCTGTTTTAGGTACGGGTTTACTTCACTAGGTGTTTTAACAATAATAAGTCAACTGTGTTTCCAAAACCTATGTCACTCAGTAATAGTATGTCTATTCATCAGTTAAATAAATTCCAGCTCACTGGTTCCAGAATTAATCACGTCAAGCTGATTTTTTTTTTCTATACTATTCAATTTTTATAGATAGGCATCTCTATGGTTTTGGAGTTTTTTTTTTTTGGCGCCAACGCGGAAAAGTACGCATCGAGGCTATGTTTTATTTTCAAAAACTGGTGTAAATTCGAGTTTTTGTGTGTAAATATGGTGGATTTTTAGACATAACATCTTCGACAACGTACACAAGTTGAGGAAAGTGCGATATTGCCGTGAATTGTGATTTTCCGTGTTGAAACCAAAACTCCATAGAAGCCTCTAGTAAAGTCTCCACTGCTTTACTGGGGTAGGACTATGACTTGACTGTGACGGACGTGATGGACATGACTGTGACGGACGTGACGGACATGACTGACTGACTTTGAAACAGAAATATTATAACTGAAGACGAGGCGGTATGGTCACAGACCTTAGCCTGCCCAAAGAGGGCAAAAAAATATATAAAAAAAAAAATCTCTATGGTTTTGGATACTATGGTGCAATTTACATCGATGCGTATTAGTTAAAAATCAGTGTAAGAGGTGCCTGGTGGAGTTTTAATTCAAGCGGTACAGTTTCCAGATAAAATAATTAAGCAAACAGGCTCAGAAGATGGACTTCTCCCTCTTCTGAGCCTGTTTCACCCTCCATTTCTTCATCTAAAAAGAAAGCAATATTATCAAAAAATCATCGCTTCCTATTCACTTTTGCTAAAGTTCCAATTTCTGAACAATTAAACTGGTTAAAAAAATCCATAATATTATGTTCATTTGTCGCCAATTCTTTTTCTCACCAAATTCAAATTTTATAATTTGGATTTTAAAGTTGGCGTTTTGAATTTTCAATACAGGGTTATTACATTTCACATATTGTCTGAAGATATTAATGATTTATATAAATTATTCCTTCTTTTCCTATCTATTTCATAGCAATTAACAATACATTTGTGAATATACGAGGTTAAATGGCCAAGCTAAGTAAAATTATTTCTTGAAACCTGACTAGGTATATGACATGTCTTTTTCTTCAGAAATAAATTGACGAAAGGTAATGAGTTGATGCTCTGGCGCCAAATAACACTTTTTGCGCCAGAACTTCAACGCATTTCCTTTCGTCAATTTATTTCTCAACAAAAAGACACATTGTATCTACCTATATAACATAAGACTATGTTATATGGGCTATGTATTATTAATTTAATATGGGAAGCTATACTTGTACATCATCATTATCATCATCAGTTCAGTCGAAAGACTCCACTGCTGGACAAAAGCCTTCCCCAAAGTTCTCCACAATACTTGTACAACTTCATTTAAATCAATAATTAGATGACATAACTTCAAAGTTATTTTCTCATGTTTCAGGTGTAGCATGCGTTCAAGATCGGAATCAGAATCAGGTCTATCCAAAGGAGTCAACAACTGTCGGCGCTACAAAATAACAGAGAGTGAGCAAACTCGCTGTGTTTGTTTCGCTGGGTCTCCTCAATTGGGACGCATTGGATCCGGTGGCAGTATTAAAGCGAGACCGACGCTATACACTCAAGGTCCGTCATAATAACAATAATATTGAATTCTTACATCAATACAGACAGAACCATTCAGACAAGATGTAGTAAAATATATCCAAAACTATAAATATCTAGGTGCAAACTTAAATGACTATTCTGTCAATAAATTCTAGAAATTAGCCATTTAACTAAAGCATATCGTAAATTGAATTATGATTGATGAAATATAAGTCACGATCTAATAATCTAATAATTGAGAGCCTTTTGCGCTAGCCAACTGCTCGTTGTTTTAAATTCTTTAATTTTAATAATAAATTGCTAAATTTAACAATATTAGCTTACTAACTTGATATTTATTTAAGGATATTAAAAATATATTTGACGAAACAGACCGCACGGACGGGCTAATTTAAAATATTGTGTTGCATTGTGAGATTGACAAGTACAAGTGTATGTAAATACCCAAGTGCTGAATATATTTCATTATTTCTATTTGTACCTATTTGTTAATAAACCCATTTTTATTTATCTGTTTATTTATTTAAACCATTTAGAGTACGTAATCTAATACCATATAATATAAGAACGTATATACAGTAATTAGACAACCAGGCCGTAAAAAGGATGTTTCGCTTGGGGATGACTAGAAAATTATAGATAAATCCTATAATTCTCTATATATCTAGCTGTGTCCCGTGGTTTCACCAGCGTCAAACTTTATAAATCATAGCCTATGTGTTATTCGGATATATACGCTATATTAGTACTAAGTTACATCAAAATCCAGTCAGTAGTTTTTGCGTGAAAGAGTAACAAACATCCATACATCCATCCAGACTCATAAACTTTCGTATATTTACAATACTAGCTGTGACCCGCGGTTTTACCCTGCTTAAACTTTATAATTTTATAGCCTATGTGTTAATTCAGAGTGTCAGCTATCTCCATACCAAATTTTATTATAATCGCTCCAGCCGTTTAGACGTGAAGAAGTAACAAATACACACTCACAAACTTTTGCCTTTATAATATTAGTGTGATAGTCTATAAACCTATATTACTACAAAGTTACATCAAAATCCGTTCAGTGGCATTATGAGTAAAATTGTGTATGTATGTCCTCTTAATAGATAGTGCAGTGAGTACATTAAAAAATGGGCATCTTCATTGACATGACAAGGTAAATTTATAAAATGGACTTAATAAGTATGCCACCGGTATACAAACATACATATAAAATTTCTGCTAAAGTCTGTAATGTTACCGTTTATCTTTATATTTAAAGCAAAATGAAACGTCTTTGTCTCTTTTACTGATTTACAGAAATGATTATCTCGACATTAGACCTTAAAAGGCCATTTAGGTCAGATCCTTTATCTCAGAGCGTTCAAAAATATTCAGAATGCAACGTACCTACAGTATTCACATACCTTTTAACCTGAATATGATTTAGCTGTGATGCAAGTCGTCGAGTTATTGTAGTACACACGGCTACATATCGAGCTATACATTTCCAGTATAAGTTGATCCCGCGTTGTATAGGATTTCCATACAATGAGAGATCAGCTTATATCGGAATAGTATAGCTTGATATGTAGCCGTGTGTACTATCAGATCTCTTTTATAACTATTGGAGGAAATGGTTTTAATAACTTTGTTAACTGGAACGATCAGGTACCTTCCATGCAAAGGTCAAATAATATAATAATATCCAGAGACATTATTTACGAACGGCCTTCTAATCGCACACTAACTAATAAGCATAGCTTGCACTATGGAAATCAGATAACTGATATATTATGAATTAATGTAAATACATATTTATATATATATATGTGTATATATATATATATATATATATATATATATATATATATATATATATATATATATATATATATATATATATATATATATATATATATATATATATATATAACTAGCTATGCCCTGGGTTTCACCCGCGTTAAAGTAGTTTTGGCGTAAAAGAGTAGCGAACATACATGAATACATCTATACTCACAAACTTTCCCATTTATAATATTAGTAGGATGTGTACCTCTAGCGGTTTTGGCAGTGCACGCCGGAATAGCTCGCAGATGGTAGATTTTTTCCTATTTGCTTGACACTTATCGTCATATATTGGACAAATGCTTGTTGTTGTCACACAATATCTTCATAAAGCCTACACATAGCCTTGTAGCCTATGTGTTATTCTGATGTATAAGCTATGTAATTGTAAAGTTTCATTAAAATCCATTCAGTAGATTTTATGTGAAAGAGTAACAAACATCCATTCATCCACACAATATCTTCATAAAGCCTACACATAGCCTTGTAGCCTATGTGTTATTCTGATGTATAAGCTATGTAATTGTAAAGTTTCATTAAAATCCATTCAGTAGATTTTATGTGAAAGAGTAACAAACATCCATTCATCCATACTTACAAACTTTCGCGTTTATAATATTAGTAGGATTGCAGTCAGCACTAACAGATGTTCATGCGCACAAATATCTGTCCTGAGTGGGAATCGAACCCACGAGCTGCGGCGTGAAAAGCAAGCATTAACCAAACACGCCAACTGGCCTGTCAATGTATTGTAGCATGTCTTCAGTGACTGAATTTTTGAACACAATTTAGACCTTCTGGACTAGAACGGACACGCGTTTCATATCCTAGCAACAGGTTAAAATGGTAAGAATCGATTCATGTGACACACTAAAGTTCAGCGACTGTCATTCTCAGGCGTGAATGACGATTTCTAGTTACCATTTTCTCTACTTCATCAATGTTACCTTCAGTTGAACACGTTTATAGCTGACCAGAACGAGGCAAATCTTCCACCAACCGGTTGTTGAATGACCTGTACCATTCATATGGACGTATTTTTAATAATGTCAATTCATTGTGAGCTCACTGGTACATTATAATATATAATTAATGTCCCAGGATATTATATCCCTTTGCAGAACAAAATTTGAGAAAAGCAGTATGGAAAACAGTTCTGGCATCTTAGCGATAGTAGCTAATTATTTGAATTGAATTTAGACCTCGAATTAATTTCAGAACATGAAATTCCATTTACAAAAAAAAATGAGACAACAGATATATAAAACAGTTGTGCCAACGTAACAACAGCAAATAATTATTTGAATTAAATTTGGAATTCGAATTAAGTCGATCTTGACAGAATGTGCATATATTTGAACGTTTCAAATCGTGTGCTATCAAGGTGTCTGGGCAATTAAAACGAAAATAGTTTTAACGGAGTGTGGGACACGCTCGCAGCCATTGCTCTCACCGGCCTGTACCTGCTCGACGCGGTTAAGCACCTACACGCAGTCACAGGCAGCACGCCGTCAGTCCATAGATGGGTAACCGCCAAAGTGTTTTAATTTCTGAGCGTCTCCATGCTTCGGAGGGCACGTTAAGCCCTCGTCAGATTGTGGTCGTTAGACAAGTATCGATATGTCATGTCAGAGGCCTACTGGGCGGGTTGAACAACCCGCAAATCTCTAATGGAAACTCTTCATATCAATGACCTTCTTCCTACTAATTTTATTAACGCGAAAGTTTGTAAGTATGGATGGATGTTTGTTACTCTTTCACGTAAAAAGTACCGAATGGATTTTAATGAAACTTTACAATAATATAGCTTATACATCAGAATAACACATAGGCTACAATTTATAAAGATATTGTGTGAATTGTTCAAAATATGACGATAAATGTCAAGTAAGTGGGAATTATCTACCCTTTCCGAGCTATTCCGGTGCACCTAGTCCACTAGTCTACTGCGAAAACCGCTAGAAGGACACATTCTTCTAATATTATAAATGCGAAAGTTTGTAAGAATAGATGTATGTACCTATGTATGTATGTTTGTTACTCTTTTATGCCAAAACTACTTTAACGCGAGTGAAACCGCGGGACGCAGCTAGTAAGTCCATACTGTTTCCTATTACTGTAACAACGTTTCTGACATAATATGGTGCAATAAACATTGAGTGAAACAAATATATCAATGGCAATAAATGAATAAATGACATTCGATACACATGCATGTGTATACTTAGAATTTCATTGCTTCAGATACAAAAAGATGTCAATAGGTACGTTAAGTAAACCAATAAAAATCAGGTTTGGTAATAATAATATATATAATATCTAGGGACAATGTCACACAGATCATCCTAGCCCCAAACTAAGCAAAGCTTGTACTATGGGTACCAAGCGACGATATACATACTTATATAGATAGATAAATACTTATACAACGTGTAACAGAAAGAGTGAACGTAACTTAAGGGGTATATACGGTCTCCTTAAGCCTACCTATACACAAAATCTCATACCGAAATACCATCATTTTAATCTTGATCGTAAAATAATATACCATTCAATATATCGACAAGTATTTTTATCGATATAACGAACATCCGTACTAACACAGCACAGCTGATTCTGACGCTTGACTATTACGCTAGAAATTGTTTGACATACCTCTGTGTTTCTATGCACGCCTGGTAGTTTGATTCCGATTACACTCACTACACATATTTTGTTTTATTTTCGAGTTATGTTTTTATTTATAGCACTGCTGAATAGCTATTGGATACTTTACATCGTATAAGTACGTGATACACAAACACATTACGAGAATCTTTTTATAGTTTAACTTCTAGTTGAAGTTGATTTCAGTACTGATGGAAGAATTTCATTATTTCACGTTCACTAAAATCTGCACCGACACCGAAAGCTTAACTCTAAGACTTGCCAACTAACACGAGTCTCTCTCTTGTACAACATATTCATAGAATCGTAAAGCTTTCATGTTTCTTAGTTATAACGAGGCGTGGCCTCCATCGCGACACTGTACCCTTCACGACATAGGTCCCTCGTAATTAAACAGCCTTAAATTCTGTGACCTATGAATCCTCATCATCACAAAGTGCACGTCTGAGGCTATTCTTTCATAGATGAATGCACGAAATTTTCAAAATTATTACGATCACTAAACGACATAGTTAAGGATTTCGCGGAACACTTTACTCATTACTTAACGACATTTTAGACGATTGAGTAACTAAACACGACCTAAATAGACAGCAGTTTACGAACAACTGATGATTTTAATATTTTAAATAAATGCACAATATTTGATGAATTTGGCGGCTTTCTTCGAACGCGGCTCCTTTGGCGGCGTCTTTGAGTCCACTCAAAAGAGCCGCCTAGGTATCGACGACGCGCGCGGCTCGCTTACATGAATATTAAAAGATATTTAATCGTTTATTATTAACCTACATCAACTCTTTGATTTTGCCGCCATATTAGTGTAACTTTGGATATAATCAGGACGGAATTTGAAATGTCCCCTACTGTTCATATGAGCCTAGTACATTATTCATATTTTTTTATTTGTATGTATTATATGAATGATTAATATGTCGTTACAGGGAATTGAAAGTGCCCCTGCACTTTCTATTCCATCACTTTCATGATCCGATGGGACGACTAGCGATACGACCGGAAAGAGGTCAGGCACAGGAACGACGGCTTTACGTGCTCCCAGACTTCGGGCTGATACTGAGAAATTTCTTTTTACGGAAAAATCCCATAATCAGTTTTTGGCCCGACCCGGGAATTGAACCCAGGACTTCATTATTCCCATAATCACTTTTTGGCCCGACCCGGGATTTGAACCCAGGACTTTATTATCTGCAGTTGAACACGCTACCGCTACACCAATGAGTTATACACGAACACATTCAAATGCCGAGGCGCGCGGCGCCCGCTTTGATGAATATTAAAAAATATTTAACCATTTATTATTTACCTACATCAATCCTTTATATTCGCCGCCGTATTAGAGTTCCTTGCGACAAAATCAGGACGGAATTCGAAATGTCCCTAATGTTCATATGAGCCTAGTACATTATTCATATTTTTTCGTAATTTAACAGTAGTCGTACCGCGTGTGTTTATCTGGTTAGTTTGTATAGTTTGTATTAAAAATTAAGTACCTATTCGGTTCCGGCCAGATAAAATTCACATACTGAAAGAAAAATTTAATATTCTTACTATTTAACACACAATAAAATATCTGCAGTTACATAAGTCAATTAAATTATTTATTTCTCCTAGATCCAACATCTTGCGGAATATCAATTTAAATTAAATTAAGTGATTTTTCCTTGTTATCAAATTTGTATGAATGATTAAAATGTCGTTTAAAAATTAGAATTAATAATTCAGTTAAACATTTGATTGAATCTTAAAAGAAACACGTGTAATAAATTATGTGACTGTACAGAACCACACTTTTTATTTACAGTCTAAGTAGTAGGTACCCAAAGAGTTCGCGGTAAGGTTCATTACCCTTGCGGCTGAGTTTTTAGTGTTGTTCATAATGTCGGTAATCTTACTTGTTGATTTAGGTTGTCGATAGCAAAATAAATTACTAGTTGAATAAAAAATTATTATTTCTGTTTGAAATTTCGTCCATAGGTAGCCGTCCTGATACCCTATAACCCCCTTAAGTTACGTTCACACTTTCTGTTACACGTTGTATACATAGAAAACATCCATGACTCAGAAACAAATATTCGTGCTCATCACACAAATATTTGCACTTACCTGGATTCGAACCCAGGACCACCAGCTTCGTAGGCAGGAGCACTACCAACTAGGCTACGGTGATATATATGTATACATACAGTAATCCTTTTAGCCGTTCGGTTTCCGACACAGAAAGGATAACAGCACCACCCCATACCATCCCGTGGGTGACGTAAAAGGCGACTTAGTATTGGAATACTAAGTCGCCTAGACTAGTCGTCGAATAGTAGTCGCGTAGCAGCACCTCCTGTGTCGTCGCTACCGCAGGCCTAACTGCGTCCGCCAACTCGCATGTCAAGCGTGGTGACAACAACAAACCCCTATAATGGCAATATTATATAAACCTTTATAGCAGTGTATATCAAGTTGCTGATATTGGAACGAAGTGTTGTGAAAGGGGCTAGACGGAAAAAAATCTTATGAAAAGTTGTCACGACACTTTTTGCAGCTGTGCGGCGTGCGCATGTTTCTCTGTCTGTCTCTCTCTCTCTCTCTCTCTCTCTCTTATAGAAAGCAATCCAGATATTTTCATTTCTATTTCGCATTGAACAGTGTGGTGTCGCGACGATTATTTTTGTTGAGTGTATACAGGTTTTTTGGACATAATAAGAAATAACTTCGTTCCATCCGGGTCTCTCTTGACACCTCTCAAGCTTTTTGTATTTTGTTTCCTGTTGTATTTTGGTGTACCAATCCGTCAAATTTCCCCAATAGAAAGGGAACCTTATGTTTATGGGATAAAGTAGCAAATCTATAAAAGAAATTTAACAGATTGGGGTAGCTGGATGTGCTGGCGTCTGTACAATACTTTTTATTGTATCATATCTTCGGTAGCTGTAAACTAAATATGTACACGAATGACTCAACAAAATTAACATCTTGCGTCCATAAGCCCCAGATTTTCAGCGACAACTTTATTTATTAATTTAATGGTTACATAAATGTTCTAAAGAAATTAATAAGTACTTTTTATAGTTGGATTTCACAAAATAATTGAACTACATCAAATATTTGAGCCTACTTTGTTTCTCGTCTAAATAAATATTCATCATTGTCGTCGGAAAGCCGTCCACTGCTGAAGATAAGCCTCCTCCAAGGGCTTTGCCATTTGGAGGAGTTTATCATAGTCACCAGGCTTGGCATGTGACGTGGCGACCGCAGGTACTTGGTTACTGTTACTGACACTTTTTTTTATCGGGACTAGTCCCTCCTTCTTACCCACCACTGCAACTCCTGTAAGCCAGGATCAACAGTGGCACACATTGAAATGACACTGAGCGGTGAAGCTCAGGCATGTCCCGGGGAATCGCTTTAACTGACTTGGATCCCGCAACGAGTTTAATCAGAAAGAGAAAAAGGAGGAGTTAGAAAATGAGTAGTTCCACTTCCCTCCAGAGCAAAGCGGGAGACAGAATGATGTAAAGAGGCTATAGCCTCATAAAATGAGAGATTTGCAACTAGAGAAGCCAGCTGCAAATACCCCGCGGATCAATTTAAGGGCCCTAAGTGAGCTGTTATATTTGATTCCAATAGTAGGTATGGCAAAAGCGCTTAAACGCACGGAAGTTGTTCCTTGTTGCCACAAGATCCGTATAATAAACTACAACTGTTACTGACACTGGTGGCGCTGCTGCCCGACTACCTGGTGTATCTCTTAGTCACCTTTTACGATACCCACGGGAAGGGTGGGTTCTATTATACGATACCCACGGGAAGGGTGGGTTCTATTATACGATACCCACGGGAAGGTTATTCTTTCTCAGCCGTAAAGCATACAGTTACATATTATGGCGATTTATTTCCGAAAACCCTGACTCACTGGTTTGGTTGCTTAATTGTAGTCCATATCGTTTGGTTCTCCGAAACACATATAAAAAAAATCAGTTCCTGTTTTAAATTTGCCTGACGCGTCTTATCTAATGGCTTCATTTGTAAATATGACGGTCACCGTAGCCTAGTTGGTAGTGCTCCTGCCTACGAAGCCGGTGGTCCTGGGTTCGAATCCCGGTAAGTGCAAATATTTGTGTGATGAGCACGAATATTTGTTTCTGAGTCATGGATGTTTTCTATGTATATAAGTATTTACCTATGTATATAAGTATGTATATCGTCGCCTGGTACCCATAGTACAAGCTTTGCTTAGTTTGGGGCTAGGATGATCTGTGTGACATTGTCCCTAGATAAAAAGAAAAAAAAAAATAGCGGAAAGAATTACATTTTAACCTTGGAGAGACGAACAAGGGGCTCAGCCTGCTAGCAATATAACTACAATTTTAGTAACTGAGGGGAACCCTTTGGGCATGAAACCTAAGGGGGTGACAGACGGATAAAACATACATTAGCCACTTTTTAGGGACTGTGTTGGTGCAACTTTCGCTTTACTTCATTATATTTATTTTATTCCGAAAACATACAGTCACTTAGAAATCTTTTACATTGAAATATCTTATATACTCATAGACTAAGAGTTCCACACTTTTTTTTTTACGGTATGGTTGTGCAATAAATGCTATAGTATAAAAGTAGTCCAATTAATGACATTAATGTCCAAAAGCGGATTACTTATCTTAGATTTCAATGTATTTAATGTATTGCTAAATATATCAATTTAATAAGCGTAGACGCTCAGGTTTACCTATTAGAGGCAGGGACCGTCCGGATACTCGTTGAACGGGTTTTTGAACGGGTATTTTTAAGCGCTTAAAAAATAAACCCTATGATACGAGTTACACCTTCGAACGGGTGTAATGAACCGCTTCCGAAAGGGTTACCCTTTCATACCCTGTAACACTGTAACAGGGTAAGCCATTCCAGCCAAGACATTGTAATATGCACTCTTTCGCATCGAAATTGGTTTGGTAATTGCATAAACACCACCGCGCGTGACATCTACTCGCAATAATTTGGAATTTATTATTTTAAAGTTCAATTTTGCTTGTCGCTAAACACTGTAATATTATTTTTTCGTGTCTGTTCTTGTTTATTGTCATAATTTCTTTTAATTTGGAACTCGGTAGGTACTACAGAATTAAGTAAAAGCAATTTAGCAGTTCTTTTTTTAAAGTATGTGTTACGCTTCGTTGGTCTACTGGTAGCGTCTTTAAACGTAAATAACGAGGTCCTGGGTTCAAATCCCGGGTGGGGCCAAAAGTGTCTATGGGATTTTTGCGTAAAAAGAAAAATTTCTTAGTGTCAGCCCGAAGTCTGGGAGTTGGCGGTATTATAGCCTCATGCCTCGGAGAGCACGTAAAGCCGTCGATCCTGTACGCTCGTTCCACTAGTCGTCCCATCGGATAATGAGAGTGATGGAATAGATAGTGCCCCTGTGTTTGCACACACACTTGTGGTATGTCCCAATGGAGGCCAGTCTCAATGGAGACTGGCCGCTGGGGCCGAAATTCGGCTAGGAGGACATAATTATATTATAACAAAGAATTTGATTTTCATTCTGTTAAAGTTAAACCGCGGAGACGTGGTGGCGTACACTGTTATTGAATAGATGCATCATCATCATAACCATCACCATTATCATCATATCAGCCGAAGGTAGTGCTGGGCAAAGTCCATTGTTTCACAAAGATACTCCACAACTGCAGATCCTGCCTTGCCCGCATCCAGCGGCTGTCATCGAACCTCGCAAGATCATCGGTCCATCTTGTTGGCGGCCCCACGCTGCGTTTTCCGGTTCATGGTCGCCACTTGAGAAACTTTCTGCCCCAGCGGCCGTAGATTCTGCAAGCTATGTACCCTGCCCACCGCCACGTTTGCTTGGCAATTATTCAAGCTATGTCGGTTTTTATGATTTGCCTCTCTTGGTTGGATCTTGAGATTTGTGATTTGATCTCGGAGGGAAACTCCGAACATGGCGTACTCCATGCCACGTTTGCTTGGCAATTATTCAAGCTATGTCGGTTTTTATGATTTGCCTCTCTTGGTCGGATCTTGAGATTTGTGATTTGATCTCGGAGGGAAAATCCGAACATGGCGTACTCCATTGCTCTTTGGGTGACCATGAGCCGTTTTATTAGCCCCGTAGTGAGCGGCTACGTCTTGGTTCCCTAATTAATCAGAGGCAACACATACTAATCGAAGACTTTTGATTGGTATTTGGGACCAGAAGCTTAGCTCCGAACGCTGCCCAGGCAAGTTAGATTCTACAATTGATCTCCTACTCGAAGTGGACCTCTTACCCTTTTTTTGATAAGGCAGGTCGAATGCCTACGTATGCCATCCGCAAAAATGTTTACGGATGGATGCGTCAGACTCGCACTGACTAAACCTACCTGCCGTGGGCTTCTCTTGGCGCCTGATGGGGGAGCCGCGGGAACGCGTGTATGTTGCTCCGGTGCACCCCTTATGCGAAAAGTTCCAGATGGTATGATGGTCCCACACGTACCCTGAGAGGGCTCTGGATTGTCCTCGCTATTTGCCGACTTCTGCCAGTCTGGCACAGCGACTGCGCCATAAACAGATCGCTGTCTTCTTTTAGCTGGTAACATTGACTCTTACTGCCGCCGCGGCTCCGAGGGGGAGTTGGGCTACCGGTTGCAGCCGCCACCCCGACGCCTCCTGCGTCTCCCGTTCGCGCTCGGCGGCCTCCTTTTGGAACATGACTGCCTCATAAAAGGAGACCACGGCGTGCCATTTAGAAGAGTCACCCACCAGCATTGCCCCTACGATTGCCGGCAGGGACAGATCCCGTCCGATTGAGATCTTGAGTCGCCTTTTGGCCACCCGGGCCGGTCACTCAACGAGAGTGTGTTGGGCAGACTCCTTTCCACCCAGGCCTTGAGGTGAGGTAGGGTGGAACCGACGTCATGCTGGCGCGCGTTTAGGCGTAACTCTAGCCATGCGCGCCAGTGCACTAATTCGTGCAGGTAGTCATCCCGTCGGTACTCAATGAACGTTTCTTCTGGCGCCCTCCCGTTCTCTTGGCGCACGCAGATTTCGGTGAAAACCACCGCGTTGGACCGCCTCCCTAGTGGGGTGATCTGTCCTAGGTATAGCTCTCCACAACCTCGAGTGCAGAGTCCCTTACCTTAACTGGAATGGGTGCAAGCTGAATGTTCAACATGATATTCGTCTTATCCATGTTCATTTTGAGAACCACTAGTAGAGAGACCCTGCTGAAGTCTTCGAGCATTGTACCGAGGTATTTCAATGTTTCAGCCATGATTACAAAGGTGAGGGATGTATTCGCCATTGAGATTGATGCCAAAGCCTTTCAGTCAAGGAGCTTAAAGACATCTTCCAATGCAGCGATGAATACTTCTGGAGACGGAGATGTTATATCCCCCTGTCTCACGCCTCGCTGCAATCGTATAGGTTGCGAGTTCTCATACAAACACTTTAACACCTCGACATACCGGTAGTTAATTTGGAATTTTGGAAAGATCACAGTACATCCAGGTTTCGATTCAATCAAACGCTAAGCATAATGGCTGGATATATCCTCGGTCTTCTGAATAACTTGCCGCTGCGTATGTATGTGGTATATGGTACTAAAGCATTTTCGGCGACCGGCTTGTTCAGTAGGGTGGTTGACGTCAAACCTGTGCGTGAACGATTCGTAATGACTCTCGAAAACAACTTGTAAACATGGCTCAGTAACGTGATGGGTCTGTTATCTGTATCGCCCTTATTGAAGAAAGCACTACCACACCAATATGTGCCATCCTTGTGACGTTTGACTTTTCAGTATGACGAAGTTAAATACCTTCTGAAAAGCTCGTAGGATTGGTATACCATCCGCCTTAAAAGCTCTATTGTAACTCTGTTATCACCGGGAGCCTTATTGTTCTTAAATTGTTTAAGAACCATGCTTATCTAATCTTAAAAGGTCTTTAGGCATTAAGTTACAATATTTCAGACAAGGCCAAGTTAGTCAGTTAGAAATTTAGCTGTTTGAAAAATTTTAAAACAACAAACAGGCGTTTTCCTAAAATATTAAGTTTGAGAGGTGTTGAATTATTTTTCAATCACTAGTAACAATGGCAGTTATTATAAAAAAATGACAAGATTGTTGGCAGCTCATTGCTCTAGAATAATAGGAGATATTGATTGAATTGGTATGATCGAAGACTAAAATGTTGGTGACTGAGAGATATGTAAATACTATAACTATTAATACAAACGTCCATATATTTATTAATGTAATCAGAAATGAACACGCTGTTAAAGCTAATAGCTTGCAATTTACTTGCAAGAGCGGCGGTAACCTTCTTTTTTTCGAAAAACGTTATAACATCTCAATATTTAGAAAAACAGGTCAAGTGCGAGTCGGACTCGCCCATGAAGGGTTCCATAGCAGCAAGTATTTCAGTTGATTAAATGAAAGGTAAATTGCGGTTTACGATTTAGGACGTCTTGAAAAATTCTACTTACTAGATTTCGATCAAACCAATTTTCAGTGGAAGTTTGTATGGTAATGTACATCATATATTTTTTCAGTTTTATCATTCTCCTATTTTAGAAGTTACAGGGGGGGGGACACATTTTACTAATTTGGAAGTGTCTCTTGCTCAAACTATTCAGTTAAGAAAAATATGATATTAGAAACCTCAATATCATTTTTGAAGACCTATCCATAGATCCCCAACAATTACGGGTACGATGAAAAAAAAATTAGCATCAGTTCTATGTATGTTCTTTTGGGGAACCCCCAAAATTATTGTTCTTTGTCTATTTTTGTGAGAAAATCTTAATGCGGTTCACAGAATACATCTACCAAGTTTCAACAGTACAGCTCTTATAGTTTTGGAAAAAAGTGGATGTGACATAATGACGGAGAGACAGACAGACATGACGAATCTATAAGGGTTCCGTTTTTTGCCATTTGGCT
This sequence comes from Pseudoips prasinana, assembly GCA_951640165.1. Classification (NCBI taxonomy): domain Eukaryota; kingdom Metazoa; phylum Arthropoda; class Insecta; order Lepidoptera; family Nolidae; genus Pseudoips; species Pseudoips prasinana. The sequence goes on from OX621234.1 coordinate 42,115,364, forward strand.
ACGGAAGCCGTATAATTGATTGTCCTACTAGATTGTCATCCATTTGTCAAATTCTAAGGCCATTGGTTTCTGTAAAAGATATATGAGATAGCTAGTTTGTCATTTTTTCATGACTTCTTGGCACAAAAACAGGCAGTTGCCTTAAGCCAATTAATGAGGCCACAGAAGCCGTATTATTATTTCAACTATATTTGCAAATAAATTAGTAACTAATATGAAATTATGGTAAAGAACTTTATTCAATACAGAATTAGTCTTGGAAAACTTGTACCTAGGTGGTCGCCTAAATGTATTTTTATCAGACCAAGATTGCTGTCTATATATGAAATATATAGATAGTTACATAACCTAAGATTGATTGACTCTGAAAATTCTTAAAGTAATAATATTCTTATGATAATGAACATTTTAGTCACGTCAATGATGTTTTAGAATACCCATAATATATCAGTTCATTTTATACAATAATTTTAATAATAATAATATCCAGGGACATTATTTATACACGGCCATCTGATCCCAAACTAAGCAGAGATTGTACTATGGAAACCAGATAACTGATATATTACATATACTACTCTTCTTTTGTGAATACATACTTATATAGATAATTACACCCAGACTAAGGACAAACAGACATGTTCATGCACACCAATATCTGTCCTAAATAGAATCGAACCCACGAGCTCCGGCGTGAAAAGCAAGCATTTGCCAACCACCCCCGTGGCGTATGCCAACACGCCCGTCAATTATTTCATCATCCTCATGTCAGCCAAAGTACGTCCACTGCTGGACAAAAACCTCCCCAAAGAATGGGAGCTTGGCAGACCCCCAGAGCCCCATAGCTTGGCAGACGGGATGGCGAAAGAAAGTTTGATGGTCATAGTTCATAGATAAACTCTGCTGCCGGTTCTCTGGTAGGTATGCCCTCGGTCGATTTCTGCGCCCCCTACGTGATAAAATGGGGTGATGATATGCTATGCCATCACCACACAGCAAAATATTATAATACTTATTTAACAAAATATAATCACATCATACAGATTGTCACAAAATTAAGATTAAAGTAAGTCAGTTCTTTAAATAACACGTTAATTATTAGCTCGACTATTTGTCGTCACTAAACTTTCAAATTTAAAGTATAAAAAGTCGTTCGTTCGTCAAATTTGTTGTACCTACCTAAAAGTAGTTAGGCAATGAGGCACCGCACGGGTGCGAGTATACCTACTCCCATCTACACGCTGCTAAGTTGATTGGGTAAGTCAGGTTAACTCGAATAAAACCTTTTCAAGAAGGTAAGCTATTCAAGGGCTTAAGTCATTGAAGGGGTTAACCCCTTCCCGGGGTTACCCTAAGAAACGTGTTAACCCTTTCACTGGGTTTCGAGGCTGTAAGTCAATCAAAGGGTAACACTGCGATACGAGTTACCCAATGAACGGGTTACCCTATCAAACGGCTTAACTCAGAAGCGGGGTTGTCCGGTCCCTGATTAGAGGACCAGAAAGGTCACTATATCGATACGAATGCAAACTAAGGACAATGGAAAGCAATTGCGACCCCAAGCGGCGCGGGCGGGAGTTTTTGAGAATAAAGCTTTCCCGGCAAACGCTGTCCTGCCGAAAAATAGGGTTTGGAGGTCCCTCCAGTTTTACCTGCATTAAACTTCATAAATTATATGCATATGTTTTCGAATATATGTATAAGCTAGGTATATTACTACCAAGTTTAGTCAAAATCCGTTTGGTAGTTTTTGTGTGAAAGAGTTATTAACATCCATACTCACAAAATTGTATCATCCTACTAATATTATAAATGTTTGAAGCGAATGATCTATTGATGTTTGTTGGTCTTTCATCCAAAAAATACCGAACAGATTTAGATGAAACTTTGTAGTAATATAGCTTATAAGTATATCCGAATAATAGGCTTATAATTTATAAAGTTTAACGTGGGTAAGACCGCGGGGTACAGCTAGTTTATACTATTAGTAATTGTGTACAGCGTCAAGATAGTTTCTAATGACCGCGACTTGCCATTAATAAGCCGTAATCTCATCAACTGATTCGTCTAAGATTTTTATGAGACAACGGTGCTAACGAGAGACGTTAGTCTGTCTGTTTTTTTTTCTATAAGAGGGCGACAAACGAGCAAGTGGGTCACCTGATGGCAAGTGATCACCGCCGCCCATGAAATGAAATGAACTTTATTGTGGCACATAGGTTACATACGGATGTTATGTTACAAGTTTAGTCCAACTATGACCCGCCATACTGGCATACAATATTGGATAGGAAGTAATATGTCATTTAAATACAAATTATAATAATATTATTAAACATGTCGAAATTCATCATAATACATTTTCTTACATAATAATGTCATTTAGGTATTCAGTCATATTATAATAACATTTTACATTTAAAATTATACAATGTATGTTTAAATTGTTTCATGTCACTAATTTCTCTAATAGTCTTAGGCAATTTATTGTATATTATGTCAGGAATTAGGTAAACCACTAGGTAAACCACGTACAGCGGGTGCGTTGCCAGCCTTTAAGAGTCAGCAAACAAGTGTTGCTGATCCTTCCTCCCACCACTCAGAAACACAACATTAAAATTGTTAATATTATTATTAAGGAGTGTCTTCTGTAAGGTGGAGCTACTTCCCCAGTCGGGCTGCTCTTTGAGCGAATGAACGCTATGCCCTACCTCTCTTTGAATGTACCCGTTAATTAAGAGTAAACATCATGGTTTATTATGTATCTTTAAGTATCAAGATTAGAAAACGGAATTTTGGGTAAGTATATCAACAGCTAGATGGAAATGATCTTGAAATAAATAATAAGTACTGGTTCTAATTATTTCAGTTCGAGCCCGATGACTGGCGCCTTAGACGGTAGCACCTACAAACACAAAAATGTGCAAGTATAATACATATCATGTCAATGTGTACTGGGTCCGACTTGTCTATCAATTAAATCCACTGTTTTTATTTTTACGTCAGACATTTATATGGTATATGACTGGTATAAGAAATTATAATAAAATTTCTTTGAGACTAAAAATTTTGACATTTATATTGTGTATTAATAGTTTGTTAATTGTATAAAAATTGTAATAATAATTGGTCTAGAATTGTTGATTTTGATTTATGGTATATCGCTTTGACTGCTGTAAAGTTTTTAATTTGACAATTGTAATTTTAAATTTGTATCCGATTATATTAACATTATATTTTGATTAACTAGAATTATAACATCGACATATTAATAAATTTAAATTTTGTATAACCATTGCATGCCATAATGGTAGAACATAATGGGAAGACACTTTCACTCACATCTGGAAATGTATTGTTAAAAAATGTAGGTACCTACCTATGTTCGACAATGATTAAATGAATTATGAATTATTATTACCTAACCCAGCTACCGGCTAAGTCGCCGAACATTGGGATAGTGATCGGCGTTCAAATAAATAAAGGTTAAAAATGACTTAAACAATCGTTAAATCGGCTCCGACGTTGAAAATCGATTCCGGACCATTTATGACGTCACATGTGCTCATGGAAGCCGATTTAACGATTGATTAAGTAATTTTTAACGTTTATTTATTATAACACCATTAAAGAAATCGATGTTCGGCGACTTAGCCGGTAGAGGCCCAGGTTGGCGATCGCCTTACGTATCGTATGATAAAAAAGACGGTCATAGTACCCAGAGAGATGCTGCTGCCCGTTCTCTGGGAGATATTCCCTCGGGACAACTTCTACGCCCCCACAGGAAGCTTGTTGATGTTCTTAGCCGCCGGCCACACAGCATGATGAAAGAGTATTTAAATTGTATTCTATTTATGTTATCCGAGTACCTCGTGTTGACAATAAACTTGCGGATGGTACTAAGTAACGCGCAATACCTTGAAAGCTACTATGTACAGTATGTACACTTTTATCATTTGAAGCAGATAAACAAGCTGAATGAATTGCAGCCATTGTGCAAGTATGTAAGTTCTATTATTTTAAATTACAAGTGGCGAAGGGTTTTATATGACTAGTGAAGCCGATTATGTCTATGTTACGGCTGAAAGCCGATGTAAGAGTAACCCAGGTATAGCTGTCTAAAGGTGTAGTAAAAACAGTTATTTAAACTCAAATTAGAAGTGACTGGGCATTCAAAACGGTCAATGAGGTCCCACTGGGTACGTTCCGTCGGACCTACTGGACCTTCTGGGCTTTTTCTGCTTCAGTTGGGCTTAGTTGGGGTGGTATATAGAATCAAAGCCCACGCTAATAATAACTTCGTAAGTAGCTACTTTAATAAATAGATTATACCTAATATTTTAAATGTATATATATTTCATATGATAATAATAATATCCTGGGAAATTATTCACACGCGGCCATCTGATCCCAAACTAAGCAGAGCTTGTACTATAGAAACCAGTTAACTGATATATTATACTACTTTCTTTACACCAAGACTCAGGACAAACAGACATGTTCATGCACACAAATATCTGTCCTGGGCGGCAACCGAACCCACGACCTCCAGCGCGAAAAACAAGCAGTTGCCAACTACGCCAACAGCCCCGACAAAATATTATATATTTTTAAACAACGATCACACTATTTATTTCAATTTATGCAAAAAAGGGGACTTTTTGAGCTTGCAATTCATGGTCACAAAAAGCACCCAAACTCAAAACAACAATTTATGTACCTAATGTAAATTATATTACATTACATAAATTGTTGTTCGGTAACCGCTTATGATCAAGCGGGCCGTCTGCTTTATGCCTGTTTTAAGAAAACCGTGCTCTATCCATATAAATAAATATCCTGGGACATTATTCACACGCGGCCATCTGATCCCAAACTAAGCACAGCTTGTACTATGAAAACCAAGTAATTGATATACTACTTTTATTTTGCAAATAAATACTTAAATGGATAATTATATTCCTAATAAATACAATAAGTTCTTAAGAATGGCAGCGTAAGTACACAGCTCGCATCTGACTAGTATTATAAAAAGGAAGCCGAGATAAATCGTGTCCTGTGGACGCGGTGCCACTGCTTCTTATTAAATGATCCGATGTCAGCTGTCACAGGCCACAAAACTGCTGAATTCATCAATACAAAATATGTATACGTATAAGTTCTTGGAGGCCATGGCCACTAGTGCTACGAGAGGATATGCTTATCTCTAATAGCTTGCGGTGAACTTATATTACATAGTCATCTAATAAAACCCGACATTTAATCTACCAACATGAATAACACTTCCAATAAATCGTTACGTGTCGCGATTTTATGAATTCGCTTTGTACTTTCAGCAATAATGGTTGGAAAATCAATTAAAGTCGTGCAATAAAATATATAATTGCACACAAAAAAAATTAAGGCGAAACCGTAAACACGTCAGAGTTAACATGGCTAGATCGTAAAAGGTGACGAATGGAGGGTTCAAGACCAGGCAAAAATTGCGCGCGCGCACCCGCGCCATGTTGTGGGCGGAGCTTACCGATCTTCCTTTTAACACATCTCCGTATTCCGTGGAAACGACGTGTTGGAAAGAGAAAAGACACGTTGAAATACGGAATATGTTTGTATGGGCACTTTTGACAAAACACTTGTTGAACTATTTTTACAATTTATAGCCGCGTATTAATATTTTTACAATTTAGATTGAGCTCAAACACTATTTATGTTACTTACTGTATAGGTGGATAACCTATACAGTAAGTAATATAAATAGTGTTTGAGCTCAATCTAACAATTAAGAATTTTCTCTAGTTACCTTAGTATCAAAGTATAAGTTTGGAAACCGCTGGATGCGAATAGCGCAAAACCGGCAATTATGAAGATTTTTTGGGACTTTATCCAGCAGTGAACGTCTTTCGGCTGATATGATGATGATGATAATAATGACCCTTAGCATCAAAGTTTTAGTTTGGAAACCGCTGGATGCGAATAGCGCAAAACCGGCAATTATGAAGATTTTTTGGGACTTTATCAAGCAGTGAACGTCTTTCGGCTGATATGATGATGATGATAATAATGACCCTTAGCATCAAAGGTTTTCGATCCGCATAGTACGGTTCTAACATGGTTTAGGAGCGATACACATAATGTAAATACTAGATATAAGAATAATCTCATATTGCATACTACCCGTCTCCACAAAATAAGTAACTCTTTTATGGGGCAATGTATAAGATTCTATAACAAACTTCCCAATGATATTAGAGAATTGTCTACGAATAAGTTTAAAAGAATTATTAAAGCCAAATTGTGTAGCAGGGCATATTACAAAATTTCTGATTATTTAAGTGATAAAAGTGCTTGGGATTGAGTTGTTCTGAGTCAACACACATGATTGTAATTAATCATAAGTATATTTTATTTTATAAAAGGATTCCTACTGAGTTTTCTGGCAGTGTTTCTCAGTAGCTTCCACGTCATGCACTGCACGGTAGGGTAAAAAAAAATATTACAATTCCACATAAATGTAAAATTTTTACGGAATAAAGTACCTTTGACTTTGACTTTATTGTCTAATGACTCCAGACGGTACCATCATTTAAGCGTGCCTTCTAAAGCGGCTAGCTTACGCTCAGAAATTAAGTCACTGGTGGTCACCTATACGTAGCTTGACTGACGTGGGCCGCTTGTCCGATTGCGATTTGGCGAAGGCCTGTAAATGATACAAATGCATTAAATGGTCAAGGACGATGGTGGTGTCAGTTGTTTGGTAATGACAAGTGTTAGTGCCAAATAATCATTTATAGTTTTACATTTATAGTTTTAGCTATATTTTTACTAAATATTAATAATAATATCTTGGGACAATGTCACGCAGATCATCCTAGCCCCAAACTAAGCAAACCTTGTACTATGGGTACCAGGCGATGATATACATACTTATATAGATAGATTAATACTTATATACATAGAAAACATCCATGACTCAGAAACAAATATTCGTGCTCATCACACAAATATTTGCACTTACCGGGTTTCGAACCCAGGACCACCAGCTTCGTAGGCAGGAGCACTACCAACTAGGCTACGGTGACCGTCATTATCACCATCATGCCAGCTGAAAGATGTCCACAGCTGGACAAAAGCCCACCAATTTTTCCACAAATTTCGGGCTTACCCTACTCTCATCCAGCGACCCTCGGATCACAAGAGCATCGGTCCTTTATGCCGCAATGGTTCTACGAATCCATAATAAACAAAATTAATTAATCAAATTTACGTTAAACTCTATAAATTAAAGCCAATGTGTTATTCGGATAAATAAGCGTAGTTATTGCGTGAAAGTGCAACAAACATCCATACACACAAACTTTCGCATTTTTTAATATAAGTAGTATACACAATGTACTAACAGAGATCATACTCCCATTTCGCGCAGTTTGTATGACATAACAGTTTGTATGACATAACGGATCTCAATTTGAGGCATTTTTTATATGACCTATTATTTTTTATAGATATCTCAATAAAAAATAATAGGTCATATAAAAAAATGCCTCAAATTGAGATCCAACATCCAATGCTAGCGAGTATCTACTATTATTGTTTACTATATTGGCAGTGATTGTTTATAGGAGAGATCAGCAACCCGGCGCGAGCGCATCCCGTCACGGCCGCAACGTATTTATAGCACATTCGATAATCTTTATTTATTTATTTATCACGACACGCCATTTAAGCACGTTTTAATGACGTGAATATTACTGCGCAGATGAAAGATGCAAAAAATTGGGTAATTACGAGCCAGACTACCGCACTGAAGGTTCCGTAGCTTCCTTAAATCTTTTAAAAGTTCCTTATCTGGTATGCCACTCAAGACAGGACGGCAGACTGAGGTCGTTTGTTAAATAATAGGTCTTTACCTATGAAATTGCCGTTTTGTATGAAAAAATTTAAACGAATTTTTTTCATGAATTTTTTTATTTGTATCAATCGAAGTAATCACCCATGCAATCAATGCATCTTTGCCATCGCAGTGGCAGTTTATTGATGCCCTTCTTAAAGAAATCAGCTGGACGGGAGGCAACAAATTCTTCAAAGGCATTTTGTACTGCCTCTCGGGTATTGAATTTTTTTCCCGCCAAGAAGTTATCCAAATTCTGGAAAAAGTAGTAGTCTGTAGGCGCAAGGTCTGGTGAGTAGGGCGGATGACGGAGAGCTTCCAACCCCAGTTCTTGCAACTTGGAGACCGTCTGCTGTGCAGTATGAGGTCGCGCGTTGTCGTGCAGGAGCAGCGGAGACGAGCGATTGACCAATGCTGGTTGGAGATGCGCCAGCTTCTCCATCATTGTGCTCAGTTCTTCACAGTACACATCTGCAGTAATGCTCACCCCGTTTGGTAAGAAGCTGTGATGAATCACACCGGCGCTAGACCACCAAACAGTGACCATCACTTTTCTAGGGGTAAGTTTTCGTTTAGGGCATTGTTTAGGTGCTGAACCAGGATCCAACCAACTTGCTGAGCGCTTGCGGTTATCAAACAGAATCCATTTTTCATCGCAGGTAACAATGCGGTTCAAAATTCCTTCATTTGTGTGTCTGTTGAGCAGTGCAAGGCACGTCTCGACGCGTACTTCGCGCTGGCGATCATTGAGTTCGTGGGGCACCCATTTGTCAAGCTTTTTTACCTTGCCAATTTGACGCAAATGGACCAATATTGTTTTGACGCTAACGTCGAAAGCTGCTGCTAATTCAGCCGTAGATTGTGTATCATCAGCTTCCACAACCGCCTTTAATTCGTCATTGTCGACCAAAGTCTTCGGACGACCGCGAGGTTCATTTTTCAGGTCGAAATTTCCAGAACGGAAGCGAGCAAACCAATAACAGGTGGTGCGTTGGTTTGTAGTGTTAGCTCCGTAAACGTCGTTGATGTTGCGTGCCGCTTGTGCCGCGTTGCTGCCACGACGGTACTCATATTCCATAATTACTCGAATTTTTAACGTATCCATGATGACGAAAAAGATTGAAATGCGATGAAAATGTAACACTAATCAATAAAGAAATGACTACTTTTGGAAAAAAGAATCCATGTTTTTAAAATAAAATTAATTTGAAATTAGAATTCTTAGCCAAACAAAAATTATTTTGATTTGAAATGGCCAGTACTGCAGAACGGCAATTTCATAGGTAAAGACCTAATATTAAGTTTTTGAGTTTCAAGTTTCTTTAATATACATATATATATATATATATATAGCTGTATATATATATAGGGACAATATCACACAGATCATTCTAGCCCCAAACCTAAGCAAAGCTTGTACTATGGGTACCAGGAGACGATATACATACTTATATAAAACATCCATGACTCAGATACAAATATTCATGCTCATCACACAAATATTTGCACTTACCGGTACTCGAACCCAGGACCACCAGCTTCGTAGGCAGGAGCACTACCAACTAGGCTACGGTGGTCTTTATTGTATTCATGTGTAGTATTAGATGTTTCGACCCCAATAGTTATTAACATGATCTATTTTAAGCGTGTATTTTAAGTGTTTATTATTGACTATGGTTACAAAATTTGGAAGTATCAATGGTAGCTAAAACCATCACATTGTTTTTTATTACAAGAAAATAGGGGTACCAATAAATTAACATTTTTAATCATGAAAAACTATTTTAAAAAATACAGAAATTAGAAATAAAAAAGAATGGCAGAGAATGCCTTTGGCATTAAGTCCGCCTTTGTACAGTTTTGTGCAACAAGTTAAAATAAAAATGTTCTTGTGGCGCAAGCATCCCGATTGACCGGATATCTGAAATTTCAAATGTATACCCACACTTCGATTTCTTTTTTGAAATTTGATACCATATAAAATATTCCACCACTTTATATATTTCTAATCGCTTGCACTTGTAGTTGCTAAGTTCTATCGCTGTGACAGACGAGCGTACTGTCGGAACTTCAAGTCACATAACGGTTTCTTTTACCACTTTGATACGAATCCCTAAAAATTGAGGTATTTTGTTTTGAAACCATTTTTTAGTAATAGAATTGTTCAGTCCCAAAAAGATATCTAGATTATGTTGGTATCTACTAACTGATAAACTGCTTTGTCCAGAGCCGAAAGCAATACAATAGGTAGGTATGCATAAATAATTAAGATAAGGCGCGAGAACCTAACCTTGAACCAAATATGTTTACATAAAAACCTTTATAGCAATATTGAGTCATCTGTTTTTGCCATTGCTGCGAACATAATAAGATCATTATTATATGCCCCTTTGGTCGAGTGGTAGCGTATTCATGCCATGCGCAGATAATGACGTCTATGGTTCGAATACCGGGTCGAGCGTTCTTGGAGTTTGGTATATGGAGACCAAGACAAGACCCCTGTGCTTAAAAGCACGTAAAGCCGCCGTACTTGTACCGTAACTCTCTCCGGTCGTGTAAGCTCGCTGTCCCATCGGATCATGAGAGTGAGGGTACATGAATTGGAGGCCTGCGTTTGCGCACAAACTTGTGTACTGTAATGTGTCCCAAGCATATAATAATAACATCCTGGGACATTATTCACACACGGCCATAAACAGAGCTTTTACTAAGGAAACCAGATAACAGATATACCTATTACCTATTACTTTTCTGCTGTGAAGATATACTTATTTATATAATTACACTCAGACTCAGGACAAACAGACATGTTCGTGCACACAAATATATGTCCTGGGTGGGAATCGAACCCACGACCTGTGGCGTTAAAGGCAAGTATGCATTACGCCATTCTAGTTTTCCACCATGGGCAAAATTCGACAAACAGGATATTATTATATTAAATGACCACCTTCTATATATTCTTTGGAATGAGTATCAAACTAATTAAGACACGTTTGAGGTTTACTTAATACTATGTATGTCTTCCTGTAGGCACACTCGCTCCAATGGTGTGAAGAACTGCCAAACACCATTGATTCTTCTACCCACGTAAACGAAATAGCGTCGTATCGTGGCGTGATAAAGTATGTTTTCAATTGCGTGCTTTAGTTTACACGAGTGCGAGTAAATAAATCCGGCAAGTTTAATGCAAAACTTTTGGTTTACGCTTTATGGTAAATATTTGGTGTACGTCGTATAACTGTTTTATAGTTCTAGTAAAATGTTTGGTTTAATTGTGCTAGGTCAAGAGCGGCCGTTCGACAGCCGTCCTTGCGCCGAGTAAATATTATTGTCTAAGCGGGTTTTCCGCTGTTTGGGTGTTTGTGGATGATACAGACGGGATCCGCGGGTGCAATGACCGCTGACATGCTCCCGGTGGAAATGCACCCCTCTTTAAGCGGATGTTTCTGTTTTGTGAACTGATAGTATGTGCTGGAACATTCGTAAAATGAATTTAAACAATCATAGGTAAAGAAGATTAACACTAAGATATGTCAAGAAATGAAAGCCTTAAAATATTGATTCTACATGAGTAACGTAGGTACAGTATTTTGCGATTCCATGTTCGCTTCTTACCAACTATTGCGGCTTCATGTTTTTCTCCTTTTGTGCCTAACGGCTTAACTAACAGCGTGGCGAGTGCCGGTTTGCCAATAAGCTAGTATTTTTGGCGGAGTGGGTGTGAACGCAGGGGCGCGCGGCGGGGCCGGTGGGCGGCGCACAAGGCGGCGCGCGCGCACTGTCTCCCTGTTCGCGCCCCGACGCGCACGCGCACCACGCATGAAGACCGAGAACCAAGCCACCGAGGAAGCGGCGCGCCGCGCGCCCGCTACGCGCCGCCAAGAGAAACCACCCTTTTCCTACATAGCGCTCATAGTGATGGCGATACGCCACTCACCCAACAAACGACTGACCCTTAGCGAAATTTATGCGTTCCTCCAACAGCAATTCCCGTTTTTCCGGAGCTCGTACCAGGGCTGGAAAAATTCTGTTCGGCACAATCTTAGCTTAAACGAATGTTTCGTCAAGCTGCCTAAAGGGCTCGGAAGGCCGGGAAAAGGTCACTACTGGACGATTGATCCGTCTTCAGAGTTCATGTTTGAGGAGGGTTCATTCCGAAGGCGGCCGCGGGGATTCCGACGGAAATGTCAAGCGCTGAAGCCTCAGTTCGGGAGTGGAAGCTATCTTTGTGGCGGAGGGGTTCCGCCGCTGCCGTCGTCGCAACCGTCGGCATACGAATTGGCAGGTGGAAGTGGTGGCGGTGCGAGCTCCAGCGCGGCCATCGACTACGGTGCCTGCGCGTACGGACACTCCAGCGGCGGGCAGCAGCTCAGCTATGGCGGAGAATACTGCACGTACGGTGGCATCAACGATCGCGAGTGGCCACTGGCATACGGCCCCGTGGAGGGCTACCGGCCCCCACCCACTTCGCCTCCACCACACCAAGATCTGCCAGATCTCATACCCAACTACCCGTACGGCGTAGCTAACGATCACGGTGAGTTCTTGATTATTTCACTTTATCATTAAGTATGCTGAATTAAGAAAGCTGGACTACACAATGGAGTTATGTCCAAAATTCAGGAGATAGGTATCACCACGCTTGGTGGGGTTGGCTATCGCAGTATGATGCACATAATATTCAGAAAGATTATGAAGTCTGTTCTCTGGTAGATATTCATTCAGAATGACTTCTAAATGAGGCGAGGTGGGGTGTGATCACACACCATGAAGTAGTTAAGATATTATTCTTATTATAATAAGGTGATTAAATATCACATAACTATCTGATTACCTGCCGAGTACGCACATATTGTATCAGTGTGTGTAATTTCCATACTTGACTAACAGTACGATAACAGATCTCCGGGTTCATATGCTGTTAAGTTATTTCCATCCTCTAAATTATTTCACCACAAACATGAAAGATGCTGACTGGCCTGGTGGTGTAGTGGTTAGTGATCCTGAATGCTAAGTCAGAGGTTCGTGGGTTCGATTCCCACCCGGGATAAATATTTTTGTGATGACGGAGCTCGATTATATGTCGTGTCTGGGTGTAATTTATCAATACATATAATAAAATCGTAGGAAATTCAAAACTGTGCATTGAATATTCTTTTAAAATAATACTTGGGGCGTAATCTACAATCGATGTTGGGGCCAAAAATATAGTTTTTAGAATTTTTGTCTGTTTTTTCTGTATGTATGTCCGGGCTAAACTCAAAAGTACTGCATGGATTTACTTCAAATTTTGCATGAATATTATGAACAGGTTGAGCCAGCATATAGGCTACATATTATCACGCCATTACGTACGGGGGAGGAGCTATGATAATTTATAAAATTTAACGCGGGTAAAACCAGGGGGCACAGTTAGTCTACAATATGTTTGTAATTTAGAAAAATATAAGTATGATTATCAATCGTCTGGTTGCACAAGCTCTGCTTAGTTTGGAACCAGATGACAGTGTGTAATTTGCCCCAAGATATCTACTATATAAAAATAAGTCGGGTTTTCCTTCCTGACGCTATAGCTCCAGAACGCACGAACCAATTTCCACGGTTTTGCATTCGTTGGAAAGGACTCGGGCTCCGTGAAGTTTACAGCAAAGAAAATTTATAAAATTTAACGCGGGTAACACCGTGGGGCACAGCTAGTTATATATAGATATAAAATTTATATCGATATAATGTTATTTGTTTTTAAAATTATGTAACATGATAAGTTTTTAATAATAATAATATCCTGGGACATTATTTTATACTAGCTGTGCCCCGCGGTTTTACCCGCGTTAAATTTTATAAATTACTAGCTGTGCCCCGCGGTGTTACTCGCGTTAAATTTTATAAATTTTCTTTGCGTTAAACCTCACGGACCCCGAGACCTTTCCAACGAATGCAAAACCGTGGAAATCAATTCGTGCGTTCTGAAGTTATAGCGTCAGGAAGGAAAACCCGACTTATTTTTATATAGTAGATCACATCTCCTCCCCCGTAGATGATAGCTTGATAATATGTAGCCTATATGTTGACCCGACCTCTTAGTAATATTCACGCAAAATTTGAAGTAAATCTGGGGATTAAATATAATGACCACCATAAAATGCTTTGATACCCTCCGTTTTTTAACCAAAAATAGAAACTTAACACCAGAAAAATAAAGTCTAAAAATACAATAGTACTTGCAACTTAAGTCACGACTGCACTTCAAAGTGTATTCGAACACCAAATGTAGTAAATGATCACCAAATCTTAGCGAGCAAATTAATGTGTTATTTCTGCCTAAATAAACCTCTGTGATTGCCACAAAATGTAGGCTTATTACCAAAAAAGTATTATGATGCCATATTGAGTCATGTGTCCGGTTTGCAATACCCTCCCTTTGTTATTAATTAGAAGAGGACTTACTTTTTAATGTTTGTTTGAATAATTTAAAAAAAGATGATTAAAAATTTTTTGTGACTTTTTTCTTTAATTTTGTGACAGAAACGAATCGCTGCAAAACCGACTTCACGTAGTCGTGTTTGCCCTACCCCTAGAGTGTAATGTAAGCCCGCGTAGGCGCGGAGGGGTGGGGCGGCCCGCGAGCTGCAGGAGTAGGTGGTTTGAAGGCTCGCCGCCGCAGCTGAGGCTGGCTGGCAAAGCCGGCCAGCAAGCCGAAGCTGCGGTGGTGAGCGTTAAAACCATCTGCGACGATAAGCTCGCGTTGGGCCGCCCAAACCCCGCAGCGCCGGAGCCGTGACAGTAACAATGCTTGCTGCATAATAATTATCTTTATATTTAAGTTCTAATTTGATTTAGTTAGTGTGCATAATTAGTGTGCAAGTCAGTATTTTTGATAGAACTTTGAAATATTTTGTTAGAAAAAAGGGAATATACAGATATCGATTTAAATACATGCCTTATTATTTACATAAATCGGATAACGAGATATTATTTTTTGCATGTCATTTTAAATTGAAATGTGTTTAACAATTTGGTGTTCATTAACAATTTTTGGGTTAACCATGATTTTTTTGGAGTCAGTTTGCTTAAACAGAATAGCAAGATGTAAATACTTTGGTTATAATTTTACATTAAAATGCTGGTTTAATTTTGGTGATCATTTATTACTTATGGGTTAACAATGATTAATTTGGAGTCATTTTGCTTAAATAGGATAGCAAAATGGTGAAACTTTGGTTATAATTTTACATTAAAATGCGGGTTTCATTTTGGTGATCAATTACTATTTTTGTCTGTTATATGTTACTATATTTGGTGGTAAGTTAAACATAAGCCGTAAATCTGTGCAGTACCTACTTATTGAGTTTAGCCAGGACATACATACAGACACACAGACAATAATTATAAAAACTATATTTTAGGCTTCGATATCGATAATAGATCACGCTCCAAGTATCCTTTAAAAAAATATTCAACGTACAGTTTCGACTTTCCTACGATTGTATTATATGTATAGATAGATTTCTTTAACTTTCAATATTTTTTCTAATATATAAACAACGTGAATTTTAGAAAAGCTCCTTTGTAACCTGTCCTATACCGAAGATATTGTCTAAAATTATATTATTAATAAATATTTACTTACATAGACTCACGCCTGATTCCCATAGAGGTAGGCAGAGACGACGGATTTCCATTTGTCACGATGCGCACCTCTTTTGCCTATTTAATAAATATTTCCTTTTTATTATTTTATATATACTACTAATATAATGTACTGAATAACCTGTATGAGCGACGTAGGTAGCAGGTATACCAAACACCCCATTCGTTTTTATTTTCCCTGGTGCATTATCGGTGGACTAAAGGATGTCGGTCCTATCTTTCGCAGCCATTTCTACAATCTTGTCAAATCCCCAACTAGACAGAGTCTGTACTATGGCAACCAGACATTTTATGAAATTACATGCCATTTTTCTATTTTGATATTGTGTCGGCCGCAAAACTTAATGAAGTCACAAATCCTTCATTATCATCATCATATCAGCCGAAAGACGTCCACAGCTGGACAAAGGCCTCCCCCAAGGATCTCCACAATAGCCGGTACTGCGCTGCCCGCATCCAGCGGCTTCACAAATCCTTAATCACACTAATATTATAAAGCTGAAAGTTTGTGAGTGTGTGACTGTGTGAGTGTGTATATTTGTTACTTCTTCACGACTAAACGTCTAGAGCGATTTATATAAAGTTATAGCTCTGTTTGTCCTGAGTCTGGATGTAATTTATCTATATAAGTAGGTATTTACAAAAGAAAAGTAGTATATGTAGTATATCAGTTATCTGGTTTCCATATTACAAGCTCTGCTTAGTTTGGAATCAGATGGCCGTGTGTGAATAATGTGCCAGGATGTTATTATTATTATAATAGCCAAAGCTACTGATACCCATACTTATACAAATAATACAATACAGATAATCATGTTCATCACACAAAAAATAGTCCGGGTGGAATTCGAACCTAGACCTCTGGCTAGCAGTCAGGGTCACTCACCACTACTAGACCAAAACAGCGTTACTTATCTATCTATACATATAATAAAATCGTAGGAAAGTCAAAACAGTACATTGAATTTTTTTTAAATATACTTGGGCGTGACCTACAATCGCTTTCGAAGCCAAATATTTAGTTTTTAGAATTTTTCTGTCTGTTTGTCTGTATGTACATAATGTCCGGGCTAATCTCAAAAAGTACTGCATCGATTTACTTCAAATTTTACATGAATATTACTAAGAGGTCGGGTCATAGATATTATCACACTATCACCTACGGGGGAAGAGCTGTGATAATCAATAAAGTTTAACCCGGGTAAAACCGCGTGGCACAGCTAGTTTTATAATAATCTAAATACCTTTACGTTTAGTTCCTTTTTTCAAGAGATATATTATCAATTTAGTTCCACTAGGTACCTACCTATAAAGCGATAGATATTCACCTCTCACTAGTACCTACTAGTGAGAGTTGAATATCTAGTTAAATATCGTTACTGTTATAAAATAAATCTTATTGTAAATTATTTCCTACAATCCGTGTACCTAAATATCTATATGTACCTAGAAATAATTATAAATTTATTAAGAACTTATTTATTATTATCAACTAACTTATTAGAGTCGAATAACAATTCTACTTAAAAACTACTTGACTTACTACTTAAGTTTACTTGACAATAACATAATACAAGCTAGCTAAATATTATAAAATAAATTGTATAAATGTTTTAACATTCCGTATACCTATGTATCTGTAATAAGTAACTAGAAATAATAACTGTATTACTACAAACATGTTCTGACTATTTACAAGCGCTTTTATAAAGTCTACGTGAATACAAACCGTTTTTATTTAATTTTTATTTATTTTATATATAAAACAATTTAGAAATAGAAAATAGCATTTAAGTCGCAATCAGCGGGTAGTGTGCCCAAAAAGCTGGCAACGTTGCCTCGTTGTATAGCAAAGCTGATACGCTGGCCGAGGTACACTCCCGCCTTTGGGTCACCTGTTGTTTCGACAAGGCGTCTGGACAAGCTCTTTCACAAATAACAAATTTCCAAATTTCCGCGTGTCTGATCCCATGGGCTCATGGTTTCAAACCCAAACGGAAGAAAAATATACCCGTCACCGATGGAAGCGTGCTTTCTCCGCTAGAACTTAAAAACAAATAATATTATTCTGATCTCATCTTTGACACTCAGGTTGTTATCTATTATCAGTTTGTCAGTGTGTTAGAAGTATGTTAGTGTGTGTAATGTTTTTTTTTTATTATCAAAATAATTTACTTATAATGCCTATTATATAAAAATATTAGCCTTCTGCGCTCCCTCATATGGATTTTAACTGTTCCAAATTTAAGTAATGGAATCAGGCCTTACTTTGCGGATATCCATAACAATCAAAATACAAAATCAATATGTAGTGTTAATGCCGCTAATTGTCAGTTTAATCAAGCCGGGATGCAATTTGCACTGCCCTCCCGCCCGCAAAAATGTGCACATGCAAGAAGGACAATAAAAAAAGCAAATTACATGCGCCAGTACGATACCCAATTATATTACCGTACGGGCGCATGTAATTTGCTTTTTTATATTGTCCTTCTTGCATGTGCACATTTTTGCGGGCGGGAGGGCGGTACTCCTCCGTGGTCTGTGTAATTTTCGTATAGGTTTTTGCTTCACTTATTAATATTAGGATAATAACCATAATTGAATTTTCATTCAATCATCAATTCATAAATATATTATTTTTTGCAAAGAATATTGAATACCTATGTGTATTTCTATGTAGGTAATTTGGATATAGTACTTAATAAGGTAAACAATTATTGAAAGAAATAATGATTTAACTAATTTCTTATTTCATAAAAAAGTATTTTATTTGATTTGCGTTTAAATACAACCCATTTAATTTTAGGGCAGAATTTACTTATGGGATATTATTAATTGCACATCAAATAAATAATCACATATCAATATATTTTCATCATTTATATGCTTTTTAAATCAAATAAATTACTTTGCTACAAATAAACTGAATGTTTAACAAAACTAGTACTGCAGAAAAAAATAATAAGTAAAAATCATAATAATAATACGTAATAATAAGTAAAATAGTATTTTATTTGATTTGCGTTTAAATACCACCCAAAGTTTATTTCTCTGCTTCCTATATGAGCTTAATGATATTATTAATAATATCATTAAGCTCATATAGGAAAAATAATAATAAATATTAGACTTAAACTAAATAATTAAACATAATCTCTTGACAATAACTTGATACGAGCTAGCTAAATATCAATGCTATCTATATATATAAAAATGAAACCCGTTTTCCGTTGTCACGACATCACGCGTGAACGGCTGGACCGATTTCACTATTTCTTTTTTTATTGTGTTTGTTATTGTCAGGAGAAAGTTCTTCATAAAAAAAAGAATTTAAAATTGCGCGGAAAATAAGAAAATTTAAGAATATTTCACAACCAAATATTATTTCTAATCTAACCTTAGCGCTTTGGACAATATAACCTTTTTTAATGTAACTTTTTTTTATTTGACATAGTATTGACAGATAGCGTGCGTTAATGACAGGACAAGGTCTGTCGGGTCAGCTAGTAATAAAATAAATTTTATAAATGTTTTCATACAATGTGTACTAAAATATCTATGTTACTAGAAATAATAATGGATACAACTATATTACTACAAACATGTTCTGACTATTTACAAGCGCTTTTTTAAAGTCTACGTGAATAAAAACCTTTTTTATTTTATTTTATTATATGAACACAATATTTTATAACAATATTTTGATAATAATAAAAATAGAAAATGATTAGATTATTTCTTCCTTATAATTTATTATATAGAAAAAAAATACAATGCGACATCTTATAATCAAGATGCGCAATATAATAATGTCATCTTGGTCGAACTTGAGCTATGACGGCTAGTCTAAATAGAGATTAGCCATAGCACGGGACATTATAGAGCCAAGTGTGCGTGTAAACAAAATTGGACTCCCTATTCTCTAACTAGAAAGATACTGGAACGAGAAAGATACTGAAGTGGAGGAGCGAGATTTTTACGTGCACATTAGTGTAAAAATGTCCAAACTTGAAACGCCGATATGATATTGAGAATTATTAATTAACAGAAAATCTCCGATATCGCTTTTTGACCGGATCCCCTATATGAACGAGGTAGTCAAGAAAGCTATACATTAAAACCAGCTCTTAATCTTTAAATTAAAGAGATATAGTACAGTGAAAACATACATTTCAGTGTACCCTATTAACGGGTGTTGTATAATGAGTGCCGTCCGAACTGCCTGCGTTCTGTTATCGATCACCAAAATAGAGTCTGGCATATACAGATATCACCATAAGATTTTTCATACACGCATTGGCATAATTTGTCGGCGCCGCAGGGCGACAGGTCTCATTTGTCGAAACCTATTTAATTTACAAATACCTCCCTCAAGGTATCATTTGGGGGATATGTCTAAAGAACTTCTTATATAGGCACGTATTTACGATAAACTTACTCATGCAAGTAGCGTCTAACGAGCACCCACTATTGTTCTACGCTAGAACTTAATTAAGACGTTAAAATATAGACATTATTAACAATAGTCTTCTTATCGTGTCGATGGTAAGAATTAAATTTTAACTGCCCAAAATTGGGCCACCTTGACCGCTTTGGCTCTTCAGCCCTTCAGGTGCCCTTCAGGACTTGTATGAGACTTCTCTCATACAAGTCCTGAAGGGCACAAGAGACTGGATAGGAGGGACAAGCAGATACATTTGTCATACTTTGGGGTGACACGCCGCACTAGTCAGTCGGGAATATTTGTAACACAAATATTTGTGACACGCAATTTAGTCAGTCGAGAATATTGGTAAACTGATCCACTTGTATAATATTATAGATAATATTTAGTATCCCAAATATTTATAAAAATACCGTCCAGAACAAAATAAAGGTTTATTGGAGCAAAAACTTATTGATACTGTTTGATTGTGTTCGATAATAGTAAGATTGTGTCGTAGCTCCAACCAAATTCCAAAGCAGACTAGCTGTGCCCCGCGGTTTTACCCGCGTTAAACTTTATAAGTTATCACATCTCCTCCCCTGTAGGTGATAGCGTGATAATATGTAGCCTATATGTTGACCCGACCCCTTACTAATTCATGCAAAAGTTGAAGTAAATCCTTGCAGTACTTTTTGATTTTAGCCCGGACATACATACAGATAAACAGATAAAAATTCTAAAAACTATATTTTCGTCTTCGATATCGATTGCAGATCAAGCCCCAAGTATTCTTTAAAAAAAATATTCAATGTACAGTTTTGACTTTCCTA
Organism: Pseudoips prasinana; assembly: GCA_951640165.1. Taxonomy (NCBI): domain Eukaryota; kingdom Metazoa; phylum Arthropoda; class Insecta; order Lepidoptera; family Nolidae; genus Pseudoips; species Pseudoips prasinana. Next base: position 42,136,161 of record OX621234.1, read on the forward strand.
CGATTTTATTATATGTATAGATATTAAATTCAATAATATTTATAGTAAATCTAGATTTTCCGACGATTTTCTTACCGCCATATTTTTTGCCGTCGATAATGTGTAATATTTTCATCATATAAGCCGAAAGTCTGCTGGACAAAGGCCTCCCCCAAAGATCTCCACAATTGCAGTCTTGCGCTGTCTTGGCTAATATTTAACTGTATTGTAATGACAAAAAAAAACATCAACAACGTCTCACAGTCTTCTGTCTCATTCGCACTCTAACTTTTCTTATATTTTAAATATTTTCTTCTTTTTTTGATAAATACTTTATTCTGACAATAACGAACGCATAACGAAAATAATATCCAATTTGTGCAGTCGTTTGGAAGTTATAAGCGTACAAACATTTGCGTGAAACATTTTTATTTTACGGATAAAATTAATACATTAATTACAATTAACTTGTAATTCTTCCAAACGACTGCACAAATTGGATATTTTTTTTCGTTTATGCAATCGTTATTGTCAGAATCAAGTTTGTATCAAAAAAAGAAGAAAACATTTAAAAATATAAGAAAAGTAAGACAAATATTTCCGTGTAACATTTTTATTTTACAGATTAAATTAATAAATTAATTACAATTAACTTGCAATTAATTTATTAATTTAAAATAAAACATGTTACACGGAAATGTTTGTACGCTTATAACTTCCAAACGACTGCACAAATAGCAGTATGCGTTCGTTAAAAGAAATAGTTATAGTTGCATGCGCCGAACCAGCATCCTTTGCCAATCCGGAGATTCCTCCGAAAGGGTATTAACGAGGTAATCTTAAATTTGACTTGTTAGTGTGTATCCTGCGCTTACCTTGGTGTGTTGGTTCGAGACCCGCCGGACGATTAAAATTTATAATATTTATGATTTCCCATGTTTGAGATTAGATTTACGCGATGCATTGCGCATAATGCCATAATACTCAGATTGAATATAATAATCGTTTCGCAAACATTGAAGAAATCACATAACCCACATAAAAAGCAATTGAATTGATTACTTATTTCTTTGGAAGTTATAAATAAACCCCTTTTTTAAATTGGTTGACAATTGTCGACTATCTTGCCCATGGTTCCTTAATTTTTATAAATTCTCTCAAATACTGTGTTGTTCCTAGTAATGCCTTACGATATTGTCTTCCATACTTACAAAAATATAAATAGTTGCTTTATTAGACTAAATTAATTTTAAACAATTTGGCCTACTTATATTTAATTTAAGCCTTATGTATTCCTTAATACAATACAATTATAATAAAATATATATGTCTACAATTTCATTTAAAATATTTGAGTTACTTAATTATACACTTTGATTTGTTTTATTTTCATTTTTCATTAACAAATATTGATTCGTTTACTTTGATATACAATTTAATTTGTTAATTAATTTACATATAAATTGAAGCTACGTTGAAGATATTATTTTACACATTATTACATTGTATTTAATTTATTAATGTATTATTTACTATTACTTATTTTTTCAAATTTCGTCTATACCTATTTCACCTTAATTGAAATGTATCATGCTTCGCCACTGGAATATACAACACATATTAGCTAAAACTGTAACAAATACGACATGTAACTTAATTAACGCACACCCTGAAAATAGTTTGTTCAGAATTGTTTACTGAATCGATTTAAATCATTTTTAATATAGGTAATATTTTATTTCAAAATAATTAAAACTATAGAATTTATTGTCATATTAACCCTGTACAGTCAAAACAAATTGAAATGGACCGTAAGTCAAAGTAATAAGACTTTTAAAATCGCAGTTTTATTTGTATTCAAACAAATTCCATCATTCAATACAAAATACAAAAAAATAAACTTTATTCCAAGAAACTAATTTAGTAAATAACAATGCATATACATGTCAAATAAAAAATTCCGTGTATGTATTATGATTACAACATAATATACTAATTGGGGTGTTTGAGGGTGTGCGTTAGTTACGTTACATGTTGTATAGGCAACATAGTAATAGTCGAATTTGCTGGTCACAACTCTTGCCTCCCACGTTGGTATATGACAGCCTTGTTGGTCTACCGAGAGCGAATTCAGCCGCAGATGCAATCCTGGGTTCAAATCCCCGGTAGGACAATAAATGATATTCGGAGATTTCTGTTCTCAATAACCCTCATTGTCAGCTGGGTCACTGGAAGCTAGCGGTGTTATACCCAGTTTACCACAAGTAAAGCTGTCGTCGGTCCTGTCATGGGAGCCTTCGTTGAGAGTAGCCTTGACCGTAATTAGCCCAGAAGGACATTATATTTATAAAAAAAACGTGTATTTACAAATACAAATATTTATTGGAACCAAAAACAGATAATCCTACTAATATTATAAACGCGAAAGTTTGTAAGAATGGATGGATGGATGGACGTTTGTGACTCTTTCACGTAAAACTACTGAATAGATTTTAATGAAACTTTACAATAATGTGGCTTATACATTAGAATAACACATAGGCTATCTATATAAATAAAAAGAGAAGTCCTGACTGACTGACTGACTCATCAACGCCCAGCCCAAACCCTTGGATCTAGAAAGCTGACATTTTGCACAGATGTTTTTTTTATAATGTAGACAAGGAATAAGAAACGATTTTTCGAAATTCAGCCCCTAAGGGGGTAAAATGGAGGTCCAAAGTTAGTATGAAACTTTGCCGTTTTTGAAGTTAAAGGCATGAAAATTTATATGTGGCCTTACAGTTAAAAATAAAAAATATATATTTTAGGATTTTTGGAATTTCCACCCCCAAGGGTAAAAAATAGGGGATGTCAGTTTGTGTGAAAAAATGTAACTTGAAGTTAAACGCGTGAAAATTGGTATTTGGCCTTTCAGTTAAAAATATATATTTTCAGGATTTTTGAGAATTTCACCCCTTAGGGCGTCATATAGGGGATGTAAGTGTGTATGAGAAATGCGACATTTTTGAAGTTAAACCCATGAAAATTGGTATTTGTCAACATATAAGCTACATATTATCACGCTATCACCTACAGAGGAGGAGCTGGGGAGATAATTTATAAAGTTTAACGCGGGTAAAACCGCGGGGCACAGCTAGTAATTTATAAAGATATTGCGTGAATTGTTCAAAATATGACGATAAGTGTTAAGTAAGTAGGACAAAATCTGCCATCTGCGAGCTTTTCGGGCGTGCACTGCCAAACTGCTAGAGGTACACATCTTACTATTTGAATTTCAATTAATTTATTACAAATCATGTGTATACAATGTTGTTACAATGCCATTAATTATGTTTCAACATGATACCCTGTACTATTTTATATTTATATTAGGTACATCCTATATAATTACGTTAATACTTAACATTTAATATTACACAATACAATCAATATAATAAATAGAAAATTACAGTAATACATTGTTAAATACTAAGAGAAAAAAGAAACACTTTCATGCATGTCAATAGAATAAATGTTAATTAATTTTACATTCAATATATTAAATGTCATCTGGTACATAAAATAGTCAGGGAATATAAAGAGAATGTCATATTATTTAGTATTAGGTTTTTACCTTCTAGCATTAATTTTATATTTCTATTTATTTATTTAGGCTGGCTGTCATTGTAGAATTCATGTTGTGTATAGAAACTTTTCTGAATTAAACAGCCTTTGTTGTTGTCTAATGAAGAAAGAATCACATAATCGTTCGTCTCGGATAACTTTTGGTAGTTTATTATACAGCATGTAACATAATTAACGCACTTCCTGAAAATAGTTTGTTCAGAATCCTTTACTGAATCGATTTATATAATTTTAATATAGTTATTATTTTATTCCAAAATAATTAAAACTACGGAAATGATTGTCATATTAACCCTGTACAGTCAAAACAAATTGAAATGGACCTAAGTCAAAGTAATAAGACTTTTAACATCGTAGTTTTATTTGTATTCATACAAAGAAACTAATTTAATTTAAACTAAAATCTTATGAACTATTGTTTTTTTTATAGATACCGCCCGCACTGGGGAATATAGTTCCTGTGTCGCGGGGTACTTGACAAACATACATATAATTACATCACATAACATCACATACATTATCAGATCACTTTGAGTGTGTGTATGTGCGTGTGTGAGAGTGTGTGTGTTAGTGTGTGTGTGTGTTTTGGATGAGGGATTGTGTGTGTTTATAGAGTTTAAATTTTGTAAAAAGAGTGTATGTTAATTTTAGTTATAAAATAAATAAAAAAATAAAAAAGGTTTTTATTCACGTTGACTTTAAAAAAGCGCTTGTAAATAGTCAGAACATGTTCGTATAATTATTTCTAGGTACATATAGATATTTAGGTACACGGATTGTAGGAATTAATTTACAATAAGATTTATTTTATAACAGTAACGATATTTAACTAACTTAAATTAAGTTTTGTCAAGGATCATGTGTAGGTTTAAGTATCAAAATCCTGCGTGCCCTAATACCTGCACGTTGGAAGAACTAATGGACGCTACTGACAACGCTCAACGCGTAGCTGAATTCTGGGCTGACTTAATTTAGATTGCCATCGACACGCTAAGAAGAAGAAGAAGTATCAAAATTTTATATATAGGATAGGAGATTTAGAAGGAATTTACTGGGTGTATTGGATGTTAAGACTCTACGAGACTCTTCATAACTTAGATTGCTATACGTAATTCGTTTCTATCCCACACGCGTTGAAATAATTTATCACATACTAAATTAGTACAAATTCCCCAAAATGAACCACTTGAAGAAGTGTTGACTGTTATCGCATCTGAACTGTGGCTCAACTTTCAGAGCTGGCTCCCGTCATTGCGTCACGCTCAAGTGGGTGCAACTTGACTGTTTACAGAAAATACTTCACAAACTTATAAAAAAATATGTTGGTCTTTATCTCTAATAGGTAGATTCCTATCTTATGAAGGGACTCTGGAGCGGAAGCAGTGTCTGTTTTTTAATGGATTATTTTAACATGACCAATACAGTTAACCTAGGAGGGGCACCGGGCTGTAGAGGCGAGATTGGGCTTCAGCCGTCTAGCTACACTACAAACTAAGTACCCGCGCTGGAGGGCACCTCCTGTGGGGTTCGAACCTCGAGTCAGGGTGGTTACTGACGGGGAGATGCAAGAGAGGGCGTATCATTTTAGGGATGTTTTGTGCAACTTTCACTCTACGGGAGAGTGAGTGAGAGTGATGGAATAGGAAGTACCCCTGTGTTTGCGCACACACTAATCCACTACAATACGAGTTATAGTTTAGACGCCATTGAGACTGGCCGTCGTGGCTGGAATTCGACCATCATTTGGACATCATGTAACAAAATATATGCGTATAATATAATACCCAAGTTGTAAAATTAACAAATAACAGGATCAACGGTATATATATTTACATGATAAACATATTATTTATTTATTTTTATTTAATCAAAATACACAAATATTCTTAAATCTATCTTAATATTACAGTGTAATATAAACCAGTATTGGTTTTTCTCAACAGTGGAATGTACCGTCGTACTCCCAGTACACATTTATTACACATTTATATTTACTTATATATATTTCTAAATAAATATATATTATAGTTAAATTACACCCAGACACAGAATAAATAATCGTGATTTTTTATTTATTAAGAAAACCAACAGCGATACAGATAATAACACAATTTTCATGATACAATATAAATTGAAGGCCAATGACAGGTTTTCCTTCGTGTAACATTAAAAGAGTAGTTGGCTAAAAATGATCTGTGATCAACACAGAAAGATTACTACTGGGTAGAGAGCGAAACACTTAACTTTATTAAAAGTTAGTTGGGGTGTACTTGCGTACAGCACTTCGACCCTTCAGGATCTTTTGTACTAACCCCCATTGGATTTTAAGTACTCTATCCCTATAGCCCTGAATGAAGTTTGCACATAATTCAGTACGCTTGTAAGGGGTAGATTCTTCTAGTGTGATTATGACCAGCCGCAGGATTGCCATTCTGTGTCTTGATAACGCTTCCCATTTACATATTATACGCAGCATTGTTTAATTTTCTTCCCCACAGGTCCTGCAGGTCGGGCTATTCGACAGTCCCAGTTTGTGTAGGTGATAGTTGGTACCGTAGCGACCCATAAATACTACTACTATTAGTCGTAGCTGCTTGCTGCTGTATTTTCAAAGGTTTTTGTACCAGCCCTTCGCTACTCTTTTTATGAGTTAGGGTGTTTTAGTTCCTTCATTTTGGTCCACATTTGGTTGAGCTCTGGATTTCTTTTTAAGGATTGCTCCTATTATGTTTGGAGGAACCACTACGCACGGTTCTGGTCCACAGAACTGACTTGCAGATTCCTTCCTAGCCAGTGCATCTGATTATTTGTTATTTATAGCATTATTTACTTCATGGCGTTGTCTGGGGCGTATGTAAAGCAGGCACAGCTCGCTACGCAGTGGGCAAAATGCCTTGAGTATCGTAAATATCACAGGGTACGGCAACCGCTTAGCATCTTCTTGTAGACCGACTTCCGTATACTTGTCGATCGACGTCTTTCGACTGATGTGATAATGATAATAATATATGTGATAATAAAACTTACATTCCAGTCACCGTCTGCGGATAGGGTGACCAAAATCTGATACATTGGCCATGGTAAACCCCAGTGCTTGGGTCCTCTGAAATAGTTTAAATGAGGAGACCAGGCAAAATGTTTGGTCCCTTCGGGGCTGTTTCGGGTCCTAAAGAAATACTTTTGAATAACTAAAATTAAATAATTGTAAACTTGAAAGCGTTTTGTTAAAGATGAGTGATTACGTCCGTAATTGACACTTTGTACTGTGTTGGAGGTCAGCCTGAGATAAGTTCTTATCGCTAGATACTTAAGTACGACTTAAATTCTACTTATACACCCAATAACACTGAGTGATACACCCCATGTTTCAAACAGCATTATTATAATATACTAGAGATTGCACTTGGTCTAAATTCGACCATTTAGTTTCTATTGTCAAAGACGACATTAAAGTCAAATACTTAATATTAGTTTTTCAGTGCAACAAACGCATAGTAGTGTGTGAAATATTTATTTATAAAAATATTTATTTATTTATTTTAAACTTCTTGCACACAAATAGTACAGAAGCGGAATTAATGCCAAAGGCATGCTCTGCCAGTCAAGCTTGGGGTGATGCAAAGAAAACATGGTAGTTGCACTATAAGGACAGTGAGAAAAGAATATTAATATCTAAGGATATAATACACAAATACCTATATTATAATAAACTAATAAATATTATATATAAATACATAGATAAATTATAATAGTAGTTATTACAACAACAATGCCACTGTGAGGATTCAGCCAATGCTTTTTTAGCAAAATGCTCTAGAATTTTCTTTGTGAAGGAGTAACGACTTTTAAAATATGTTATTCTAATGCGTATTTTATAAACGAACGTTCTCCATATGTGCTCAACCGTGGCTCAGGTAAATCCCGTTCAACCGCTTGAACCACACTCAACTATTTCTTTATTTAAAAGCCGTACTTACAGATGTGTCTATAAAAGGTGATATTATTTTACTGTGTATTATTTTATCTCCTTAAAACATGGTTGAACCAGGGGCCGACGCGCTTTAAAATATTGAGATTACATATCCCCGTGTAAAAGTTAGATCGGGTTTAAAATGAAAATGTTGATAACCCATGTATAAGCAACCAGCTAAAATTTCAGTAGCGTTATTAAATAAACTTTTAACTGTTCCAATTTCCATACTCCTCCGTCCGCGCATATTTCGTAAAATAGGGTTACGAAGTTGTTGCTTCGCGTATTAATATAATGATACAAATATTAATATCCTAGATTATTTGTAAGTGGTTTTCTTTGGAATGGTTTTGAAAAAGACATAAAACATTTTTTTTTAATTCACTCATTTAAATAAAGCTACATTAGCAAGTAACATTAACTAAATATTTTTTTCGAAATCATGAGTGAATCCCACAAAAAATACTTTAATGTCTAGGTAAAATTCAGTATTTGACGAAAGCTGCGATAACTTAAAGGTTTAATAATAATTTGTATACTCATCAATTCAGTGATGACCTGCACAAGTCATACGATACTAGGACAACATACCAAGTCAAGAGGTGTCGTTAAAAATTGAAAATGAACTATTGCACCGAAGATATCCTCGACCCATTCAACTGAATTATTAGTTCTAAATGTGAAGCGCGCGTTGACGAAGAAGCGTGTTTTGTTTTCACCCCAAATAAATCAGTGATGACCTGCACATGCCATACGATATTAGGACGACAGGCCCAGTCAAGAGGTGTTCTTAAAAATTGAAAATGCACTGTAATGAGGGCTACCGCGTATCAATTTGCCGCTAGAGGCGCTAGCATCGCGGCAGGTCTACGAAACGTCAAAATACACTGTTTTTGTTCGGGTTACGCTGTTTATTAATAAAAACTGCGATTATAACTAAACATTTTGGTTTAAAACTAAATAAATTACAAAATGAGTAACAGCTCGATGACTGTAATAAATATTTTAAATCCTGTTAAAGTGTTTCATAAAAAGCATGCCGCAGTGTTGTGCGGGGACTGCACAACACTGCGGCATGCTATTTATGAAATACTTTAACAGGATTTTAAATATTTTTCGTAAAAACATTCGTCGCGTCCACAATAACAATGATTTTGATCAGCTATAGTGGACCTTCCGCGACAGTGGCGCTGACTGGTGAGCACAAAAACGGTAGCCCTCATTGGACCGAGGTTAACCTGGACCCATTCGGACTGAATTAATAAGGGGAAGCGCGCGGTGACGAAAACGCGTGGTTTTTTTTTCACCCCAAAAAATTCAGTCATGACCCTCACATTTCATACGATACTAGGACAACATACCAAGTCAAGAGGTGTTCTTTAGAATTGAAAATGCACTGTTACATCGAGGTGAACATCGACTCGACTGAATTATCTATAAAAAATGGGAAGAGCACGATGACGAAGACGCGTGTTTTTTTAACCTGCACATGCCTTACGATATTAGGACAACAGCCACAGTCAAGAGGGTGTTCTTAAAAATTGAAAATGAACTGTTACCGTGGTTATCCTCGACCCATTCGACTGAATTATTATTATCTCTAAATGGGAAGCGCGCGGTGACAAAGACGCGTGTTTTGTTTTCACTCCAAAAAATTCAGTGATGACCTGCACATGCCATACGATACTAGCTCAAGTCAAGAGGTGTTATTAAAAATTGAAAATGCACTGTTGCACCCAGGTTAACCTCGATCCATTCGACTGAATTATTTATAGTCCAAGAGCTGGCACGCAGTTTTGGGTAGGTATTTGAGGCAAGCTGAAAACTTGTCCTATAGCTCTTTAGACACACCCCAACACGGAACTGCAGACCTGGCTGGCGGGTAGCGGGTCTCAACCAACCCCTAAATATTTGAATTTTTTTATCCAAAAAATGTATTTGAGGCAAGCTGAAATTTTGATATGTTGTAGTTTAATGTTTATACAATACATAAATAACATTCTGTCAAAATTTCAAGTTGCCTCAAATACATTTTTTCGATTTTTTTGCAAAATATTTTTGCACACGCCTGGCAGTGCTAAAGACCCGACAGAATCGCCTGCTTTTTTTTGTATTGTATAAACATTTAACTACAACATATCAAAATTTCAACTTGCCTCAAATACATTATTTGGTTAAAAAAAAAAAAAGAGGTTGGTTGAGACCCGCTACCCGCCTGCCAGGTCTGCAGTTCCGTGTTGGGGTGTGTCTGAAGAGTTATAGGACAAGTTTTCAGCTTGCCTCAAATACCTACCCAAAAATGCGTGCCAGCTCTCCTACTATTAGTATCTCTAAATAATGAAAGCGCGCGGTGATGTTGACTCCGAGTTTCAAGCTTTGTTTATTCAGTGATGACCTACACATGCCATACGATATTAGGACAACAGGCCCAGTCAAGAGGTGTTCTTAAAAATTCAAAATGAACTGTTGCACCCAGGTTAACCTCGATCCATTCGACTGAATTATTTAGTATCTCTAAATAATGGAAGCGCGCGGTGACGTTTACTCCGAGTTTCAAGCTTTGTTTATTCAGTGATGACCTACACATGCCATACGATATTAGGACAACAGCTCCAGTCAGGAGGTGATCTTAAAAATTGAAAATGCACTGTTGCACCCAGGTTAACCTCGATCTCATTATTCGACTAAATTATTGAATATCTCTAAATAATGGGAAGCGCGCGGTGTCGATGACTCCGAGTTTCACGCTTTGTTTATTCAGTGATGACCTACACATGCCTTACGATATTAGGACAACAGGCCCAGTCAAGAGGTGTTCTTAAAATTCAAAATGCACTGTTGCACCCAGGTTAACCTCGATCCATTCGACTGAATTATTTAATATCTCTAAATAATGGGAAGCGCGCGGTGTCGATGACTCCGAGTTTCACGCTTTGTTTTCCACCCAATAAAATTCAGTGATGACCTACACATGCCATATGATACTAGGACAAAAGCCCCAGTCAAGAGGTGTTCTTAAAAATTGAAAATGCACTGTTGCACCGGGGTTAACCTCGACCTATTCGACTGAATTATTTAGTATCTCTAAATAATGGGAAGCGCGCGGTGACTATGACGCGACTTTCACGTTTTGTTTTCACTCAAAAAGTACACATATATAATATACACAGTTTACATAATATATGTAGCTTAGTATGAAGAAAATAATGTCAGAAAACGAAGCGATAGAGGTATGCAAGGATCGTGACAAATGGAAGTCCGTTGTCTCTGCCTACCCCTCTGGGAGACAGGCGTGAGTCTATGTATGTATGTATGTAGCTCATAGAAAGCCTGCGGTAACGATGACACGAGTTCCATGATTTTTGGTTCATCCAAAAAGGGCACAACGCGCCTAAAGAAGTTTTCTCTTCAAACATTGAGGTTATTTGTCTAACAATTAAAGTCCTAATTACCATTTTGTTAAATATGCTAAAAAGCTGCGCTTGTATACCAGTGCACATCTAGGACCTTTGCTAGTAGCATGGTATACTATTTTAAATTAATAATAATTAATAAAATTTACGAGACATCCAAAGGATTTTTCGGTCAGAGAGCAGCTCACCCGGGAAAGTACAGACGCTAGCACATCAAACTACCCCAATCTGTCCAATTTACCCAATTAAAGGTGAACCTTATGCTTATGTGATAAAGTTGATAATCTATAAAAGAAATTTGACAGATTTGGGTAGCTGGATGTGCTGGCGAATTTACTTCCAACCATAATCTTAGTCATAATAAATATTCAGAAAATAATTTAAGCAATTTTTGAATCGTCAATATTTGTAATAATTTCGTTAGAATTTAATAAGTAATGATAACATGTACCTTGCCGAAATTTTGGCCATGGCGTCCCGTCTTGATGGAGACTAGCGGTCTGCGCGCGAGACTCATAATAGTGAATATGTAATTTCAGTTTCTCATGATTCGTTGGGTCGGCTAGCCTATCGTAAAAATAACCGAAATGCACTTATATCACTTTTTTGACTGACCCGGGATTTGAACCCAGGACCTCATTATCTGCGGTAAACACGTTCTACCTCTAGACCGACGAGGCAGTAAAAATATGCAATCAATATAATAAATTGTTGTTTTGTCTGGGTGACTGCCAGACTGCCAGAGTTCATAGGGCAAGACGGGTAAGATTCCATCAGTATTGTCAGAAAAGTTAAAGTAGGTTGGTTATTAATAGAAGCAGTAATTACTTAATTTCTTAAATTTATTTATTAACCAACTTACATCAACGGTTAGACCAAACATATAAGTTATAGGTTACATATTAAGCAAATTACTAATTTACTAACTTAATATTACAACATAGAATTACCAGTAATTGCAATGAACGCAAACATATATTTCATTTATACTATAGGTAGCCGAGAATTATAAACTTTACCTACCCATCATATCATTCCATTCATATTGTATGAAAAGAAACATGTCAATGACTCGGGGTAAATATTTGCATACTAAGGTCTTTTCATGAGGAGTACTCACGTAACTAATACCTAACTTCAGCGTTTTCAACGGGACAGTGATGAATCATCCTTTTCGTCTGGCTTAAATTGCGATCAAATATTCGTATTTCGTCATAGGCATACAAAAAATCATATCCATATAGATAAAAATCCAAAAAAAAAAACATATTCAGCATAAGGTGAAGACATATTTTTTTTAAATTTTTACTGTTGTTTTATTTTTATATCATACAAGTTCAATCAATACGTCTTAGTCTTAGTGCTTACAAAGTAACACTGATAACAGCGCGGGATAAGTAGAACACACGCTGTGATACAACTCCTAGTAACTTATGCTATCCTGGTACCCGTCTGGGCAAATTGTTGCACTTTGCAGTTGCAGAATTGCAACCAAGGCCAATTCAGTGAGTAAGTTCATCTTATTTATGCACTTTAAAAAAACACAAACTGACGAAATCCATGTTTGTAAATAAAAAGAAATACTATTTCCACTATGAATGCAAGTTACGAGATCATCTGCTAATCTAAAATTATTTAAATTATTTCGGGATTGAATTATGCGTATTGCAGTTTAAAGGTTTTTTATGAATAATGCAATAAACACAGTCTACCAAATCGCTGCTTAATATATCTATATGACAACACCGAGTCAGTTTGTAGTAACTTTTCGTTCGACTTATCGCCTAGTACTTTAGTCTGAGCTGGGCCGTTTTAAATCAATACCCATAGCAACTAAGTTCATGGCGCATGTCTGAACTTTACATTTTATCTTCATGAAAGTGGTAGTAGTTCATATAAAACTGAATACTTATGATGGGGAAAATAATATGGCATTTTCAGGTAAAACTGTGGGCTTCACAGACTTTTGTGTCTTTGTCATTCCAATTTGATTTTACATCCGAGCGAATGAGGCAGTAATATCGAGGTAATCACTGTCGCATTTTTTTTCATAAGTAAGGGTGATATGGCTGGAGCGATAGCTAGCTTGAACCACGTGACATTTCACCTTCAATGATGACCTGCAAAAACCATGCGATACCAGGATAACAGAATATATCAAGAGGTGCTCTTAAACATTTTAAACGCACAGTTGCACCGAGTTTTACTGCGACTCATTCATATCATTTGTTATTTATTATCACTAAATAGTATAAGTATAGGTAACGAGACAATGTAAACTTTAAGTTGTATATTTAATAAATAATATAGTAAACAGCATCTAGATATACTAATAGTAACAGAATTTTTCACTCGTCTAACTACAGTTGGCTCAATTGGCTCGCTTTAGAACAAAAAATTTCATTCATACGTATCTCATTTAACTAAAAAATGTATGTATTCCAACTTAAATATTCTACGAACCATACATAGTTGCTGGCCTGAACTTTGGGTGCATAAATCCATATATTTTGTGCACTTGTACTAGGAAAACATGAACGTGAAGAGTAATTTTCAGACGGATCAATACATGCAGTTTGCGCACATTTAAAGCGAAAGTTTTCACGGACGTCATTCTGCGCATTCCATGCACTATCCGATACGAAATGCACCCGAGAAAAAAATAATTATCGTAAGGAGATTAATATGCAAGGCATTTTGTATTTCACCAAACATTCCACATTTCCTTGGCCGTTGCATTAGCATTATGCCTTTGATATTTCGCGACAATTTAGAACACGATAGTTTTGAATAGCAAATTTAACCTTATCTTCTTCTTCTCCTTATATTTACCAATAACATTCCCCAGACTTGAAACTGGCACTGAACGTGCTAGCCATTGCTCCATAATAGGAGCCGAAAAAACACATTTTCCATTGATTATACTAACTAGAGATCGCCCTTGTTCGAAATTCGAACATTAAGGTTCTATTGTCAAAGACTATAGACATTATATACAAATAAAATTAATCGTTTATTCGTTTTGACAATCAGTTTGTTATGTCTCCTCAGTCTGTTAATGTGTCAAAAGCATGTTAGTGTATGTAATGTTTTTGTAATAAAAATATTAGCCTTCTACGCTCCATCCCCATTAAACTTTAACTGTTTCAAATTTCATACTGCGTCCGCAGTAATATTTTTTTAGTAAAAAGGGGTCTTAGCTTTTGGTTCACGTATTAATATTATGATAAGGATAATATTTTTGTGTTCACCAAAAATCTAAAGGTACATCTATGTATGCATTTCTAAAATATTGATCTTAAACCCGTTTAATTGTTTTACTATAATTAAACTACTCGGCCAACAAAATATGTTACATCAAACAAATTCCAAATTAACACCAAGATAGAACACTTCTTTCTTGTAGTGCGCTGCAAATATTCTATTGTAACAATAACTATTTTATTCTTCCCCGAAAAATACTGATCGTGCACTTAATATTCCTGAATGTTACACAAAACATTTAGTATGCATCCTAGTACCGAATACCCATTTAAAACGGTTTTGTACAACTTTTATGTTACTGAAATAATTATAATTGAAGAACAAATAATGCATTTCGTAAAACATTACTTCTATGACTTATATTTATTTTACTGAAAATGGTTATGGCGCGCTTGCGACGCGCATATGCCTGCCTATTCCTCTCTGTTGTGACAGAGACGAATTCCACTGTCCCGGTTTCGTGCTGTTACTCTTGACATGGTCAAGCAGCGGTCCGAAAATTACAAAGTGGACTCGTTTTCAAGCACACCTTTGATAGTACTATCTGATTGGACGTCAGTATACCAATGGGCGAAATTGAACAAAAAAGTGAAAACCATATCAACAACAGCGATACAAAAATCTTATTTAGTCGAAGGATCAGCATCCAATAATGTTCCAAACGGGCAACGTTGGGTGACATTCGATGAATTCCAGAAATTTGCCGTTACTCGCTGGACAGTTGTATTGCCTTCCCAAAATAGTGACTGGGTAAAAGGTCAATGTAACTGCCCCGAGTTTTAAAAAAATTATAAATATAAACATGTTACTGGACTTGCGATCAGGCTGAAATACATAACACCTCCAGTAGAAGCCAAAAACATAGCCATCGGGCAAAAATGAAAACGTGGACGTCCTATAAAGGAAAAGTGCGCTTTATTGGTGCAATAATTTAATGAAGTACTGCAGAGATTGAGTGGACTGATAATGTGAACATTGTAGGAGTAAAGACTTTGTTTAACATTTTGAATTATTATGGTTTGTACTGATAAGTATTAAAAAAAACATTTTTAGTAAGCATTACATTTTATAATGTGTTCATTTTTTATTAATAAAGGTACATTGGGCATTAATTGGTGTTTGATTCAAATACATTTTGCAGTGCATTATCTGAAGTAAAACTAAAAAAATAAATGCTTGTTTTTAAAATTAGGTGTATTACTATTTTTACAATTTTGCAACAGTTGTTAAATAGATGCTCGTTATGACATATTTTAATGAACATATTTTGGTGCACATTCAGTATATTTGGTGGAACACAGGCAAAATTAGGTAAATGAAATGGGAATAAATTGAAGTACTTTTAAATACCATCCTTATGATAATATATCAAAATCGGTCCACAAACCATAACGTTTCGGGGTAAAGGTGTTCTTTGGAGGTTCAAAATCTTAATATTTAAGGTACTATCAGGGCCTCTATCGGCTAAGTCGCCGAACATCGATTTCTTAAATGGCGTTCAAATAAATAAAGGTAAAAAATTACATAATCAATCGTTTAATTGGATTCAACGTTGACAATCGATTCTGGACCATTTATGGCATCACATGTGCTCATGGAAACCGATTTACGGTTTCCATCGGCGACTTAGCCGGTAGAGCCCCAGTCTGGCCTCTGAAACTGTCTCGGTCAAGGCCATCACACGATTCTCAATAAATGTACTAGGGCATCATGACCATATAAGAGTCTCATCATACATTACTTTTTGTAAGGCAGATAATATTCAACGCAGTAACTAGCGCCAGAGGGACTGTACAAGTGGCGTGAATGTTAAAAGTTTGCCACCTCGTGTTTCGGGTACGATTCACGCACAGGATAATTAATTGTGTGACCCATAAGTAGTTGTACTGAGTCTGGGTGTACTTTGCGTCCGTCAATCATATAATATACCCCGCGAAACAGCAGTACCTAGTGAGTGCTTTAACTTCTTTCTTAGTTCCCTATAGATACACATAAAAAGCTCGAAATTTTTTTTTTCACCAAGCTATATTTTGGCGATGGCTTTCTTTATCTACTTCTCATTAAAAATAATAGTTTCTATTTTTGTGCGTATTATTCTTATCACGATTTTTACAGCGCTTAGGATAGTAGCCTCGCTACCAAACTTGTAGCCCTTTTGATGACTGAGTCTGTCCATACCAATCTAGTTCTATCCTAAATTGGTACCTTAAGTCTGCGAATTTTCAATGATTCATTTATACAATCAGCATACTGGCCGATGAGTGCTCATCGTAGCCTATGGACGCTTGCAAAACCTGTGGCATAACTTGCGCATAAAAGGCTAAGTAGATATATTCCCAGACGTGACCTCCACGTTCATAAGTTCTTTAAACTATATATAATAGGTCTTTACCTATGAAATTGCCGTTTTGTATGAAAAAATTTAAACGAATTTTTTTCATGAATTTTTTTATTTGTATTAATCGAAGTAATCACCCATGCAATCAATGCATCTTTGCCATCGCAGTGGCAGTTTATTGATGCCCTTCTTAAAGAAATCAGCTGGACGGGAGGCAACAAATTCTTCAAAGGCATTTTGTACTGCCTCTCGGGTATTGAATTTTTTTCCCGCCAAGAAGTTATCCAAATTCTGGAAAAAGTAGTAGTCTGTAGGCGCAAGGTCTGGTGAGTAGGGCGGATGACGGAGAGCTTCCAACCCCAGTTCTTGCAACTTGGAGACCGTCTGCTGTGCAGTATGAGGTCGCGCGTTGTCGTGCAGGAGCAGCGGAGACGAGCGATTGACCAATGCTGGTTGGAGATGCGCCAGCTTCTCCATCATTGTGCTCAGTTCTTCACAGTACACATCTGCAGTAATGCTCACCCCGTTTGGTAAGAAGCTGTGATGAATCACACCGGCGCTAGACCACCAAACAGTGACCATCACTTTTCTAGGGGTAAGTTTTCGTTTAGGGCATTGTTTAGGTGCTGAACCAGGATCCAACCAACTTGCTGAGCGCTTGCGGTTATCAAACAGAATCCATTTTTCATCGCAGGTAACAATGCGGTTCAAAATTCCTTCATTTGTGTGTCTGTTGAGCAGTGCAAGGCACGTCTCGACGCGTACTTCGCGCTGGCGATCATTGAGTTCGTGGGGCACCCATTTGTCAAGCTTTTTTACCTTGCCAATTTGACGCAAATGGACCAATATTGTTTTGACGCTAACGTCGAAAGCTGCTGCTAATTCAGCCGTAGATTGTGTATCATCAGCTTCCACAACCGCCTTTAATTCGTCATTGTCGACCAAAGTCTTCGGACGACCGCGAGGTTCATTTTTCAGGTCGAAATTTCCAGAACGGAAGCGAGCAAACCAATAACAGGTGGTGCGTTGGTTTGTAGTGTTAGCTCCGTAAACGTCGTTGATGTTGCGTGCCGCTTGTGCCGCGTTGCTGCCACGACGGTACTCATATTCCATAATTACTCGAATTTTTAACGTATCCATGATGACGAAAAAGATTGAAATGCGATGAAAATGTAACACTAATCAATAAAGAAATGACTACTTTTGGAAAAAAGAATCCATGTTTTTAAAATAAAATTAATTTGAAATTAGAATTCTTAGCCAAACAAAAATTATTTTGATTTGAAATGGCCAGTACTGCAGAACGGCAATTTCATAGGTAAAGACCTAATATTTACAAAGTGTAAAAAAAAGTACTGACGTAAAACTTCAAACGTAGGCTATGAGATAAAGAGAGAAAGAAAATGTGCGCTTACACCTCTCTCGCTTGCCCTTCGGTTATATACGAAACGTAACTCACTCTCTCTGTCTGTGTGTGTCTTCACTAACTTATATATCTCTCAACTTTCGTTTGCCTCGACTGATCACGTTTTTCGTAACGTTCTGGTCAAGCATTTACCAGCTTACTCCCAAATCCATCGAAAATAACTCTTTTAACTAAAACTTTAATAAGTAAGCTATTTAACTATACCACAATTTTTTTTTGTTCTTACATTTAAAAAATGGTAACGATCTACGAAATAGTCCTGACTATTCAAAGGAACTTTTTAAAACTGTTCCTTTTTTAAAAATGGTAAAATATTATAATTGTTTAAACTAAGAATGAACACGAGTAAATATAGATTACTAGCTGACCCGACAGACCTTGTCCTGTCTTAACGATGACTATTAACGCACGCTATCTGTCAATACTACGACAAATAAAAAAAAGTTACATTAAAAAAGGTTATATTGTCCAAAGCGCTAGGGTTAGATTAGAAATAATATTTGGTTGTGAAGTATTCTTAAATTTTCTTATTTTCTGCGCAATTTTAAATTCTTTTTTTTACATAAGTACCTTCTCCTGACAATAACAAACACAATAAAAAAAGAAATAGTGAAATCGGTCCAGCCGTTCACGCGTGATGTCGCGTGACAACGGAAAACGGGTTTAATTTTTATATATATAGATAAAGGGTCGCTCGTAGTCGCTGGATGCAGATAGCGCATGACCCACAATTGTGGAGATCTTTGGGGGGGGGGGGGGTTGTCCAGTTGTGGTCGTCTTTCGGCTGATATGGTGATGATGACGAAAGCTCACGACATTTAGTTAGTAAAACTCGATCAATTAACGTTATATTTGAAATTTAATAAAAGGTAATGAGTTACAAACCAAATAGTAACTTGAAATATCCTAAGCTGAACGAATTCGTTACGTATAGGTGACCAATATATTCATGAATTACATTAAATAAAAAATATCTATCATCATATCAGCCGAAACTGTCCACAGCTAGACAAGGGTCTCCCCGAAAATCCCCATAATTGTTGGTATTACGCTACCCGCATCCAGGGGCTTCCAGAAACCATCGCTCCGTCCGACTAATAGAGTGCCTGCCCAAGCTGCGTCTTCCGGTTCTTGGTCGCCACTCGAGAACCTTTCTGACCCAGCAGCCGTCGGTTCTACGAACTGTGTACCACCCACTAGGGTACGATCCTCAGCGGCGAGGATCGCGTCACCTGAGCTGTGGCCCGAACCCCATAAGCGTGCCCTCAGGTATTAGTCGCTTAAATTAAGCTACTGGAGAAGTTTGCCGTAGTCACCGCGTTTGGCATACGAAACCGTCTCAACTGGGTCGTGTTGAAACCGGTAGTGGATGAACCCACTGAGTTTGTTTCGCTGGGTCTCTTCAGTTGGGGCGCATTGGATCCGGTGGTAACATTAAAGCGGACCGTCGTTATCAGCACAAGGTCCGTCATAATAATAATACCTTAATATTGACAGAACCGTTGACAATATAAACATGTGGATACATTTTGTTTGCGAGAGACTGGTGTCTGAACTAGGTAAGCCTGTATTACAGATCACCAGGATCTCCCCTGACGGCGTTGACAAATATATGTAAAAAATCTCTCGCAAACAAACAAAATTGACAATATGTAGTAAAAATATAGCTAAAACTATAAATTTTGATAATTAAACTTAAATATAATCTGTTGGCAATAACTTGATACGAGCTAGTTAAATATTTGTGCTAATATAAAATAAATTTTATAAATGTTTTCATACAATCAATACAATGTGTACCTATATATTTATGTTACTAGAAATATTAATGTATACAACTATATTACTACAAACATGTTCCGACTATTTACAAGCGCTTTTTTAAAGTCTACGTGAAAAAAAACCCTTTTTATTTTATTTTATTTTAATTGACGACTGCAGTTAGTTGGTAGCTACTACACTGTATCCCTTAGAAGCTTACGACTACCACGAGAATATATGTGGTGGCCGTGTTATTCTCGCCGGTAAGACACTGCTATTATTATATAAGGACATTCAACGTTATTTGCTATCATATTTAGTACGGAGACGGAGACGTTCTCAAGAAAGGGCAGGTCAGAAGTACCCTAAACCGGCGAGCATGTATGAAGAATATAATGACAGTAATCGAGGCAAAAGACGTGTGCAAAGATCGTGACAAATGGAAATCCGTTGTCTCTGCCTACCCTTCTGGGAAACAGGCGTGAGTCTATGTATGTATGTATGTATATTTAGTACTCTGTTGACACTATCGCAATACCTAGTTATCATAGAGGCTACGCGTTTTCGCATGAAAGCGCTAACGCCATGCCAGAAGCGTTACAGAACTCTGAGGGCTTCACAGAACTTTCAAGAGAATGTCCCCCATAGACTGCACCTGTAAAAAATGTGCAATACGCTGTAAATTATGTCACGTTAACAGTGAAAGTAATATTAAGAGAGCACTGTGGATATTTTGTCCGCCATTGTGTCTCGTCTGCGCAGGCTCTTACAACCTTATCATTAAACATGGACTAGACTAAGATTAATTTTATTCCAGGTTTAAACTTAAAATTATTTAAAACTAGCGGCCCGGTACGTACTTTGCTACGTATAAGGCATAGTAATAAAAAAAATGATTATTAAGTTCATTTATTCCAACAAAAAAATATTTTAAATTGCTAAAAGATGTTGATTTTACACTTTTTCAAGACATTTTTTAAATTTTCTCTACGTACAAACCTTCCCTGGACTTCCACGAATAATTCATGACCAAAATTAGCCAAATCGGTAAAGGCGTTGTTGAGTTATAATATTACAACGAAAAGTGGCATTGATTTTTATATATATATAGATTAATAAATAGGGAGTAAGGAGGGAATTAGCTCATCCGAAGTTACTCTCGGAGTAAAAGTTAATCCTCGGCACCACGTAGTTTAGCGACTAGGTATGGACTAGGACGTGATTTTGACATTCTAACGTCAATTCATTTTGATTACTTTCATTGTGGAAATTAATTTACATGGATTATATATATTATTTTATCGTTGATTTGAGGTTGACAAATGAAATATATTTGGTTGACAATCAGATTCCATTGAGGCGTGTGATGTTATATTATTATGAAGTGCTTGAGAATCCATTGGAAGAGTCTACCACTGACGCAGAAGAGCACTGATCAGAACACGCTTAAATTGTCTGTCACTGTCATTAATGTCACCGTCAAGCATTAGTTCATTCGATTACTCACTCTTTTTCCTTTTAAATTGAGTGTGTTGCCATCCCACGTGCGTCAATCTCGCATATAATCGAGTAACTAGTCCAAGATTAACTTCGGACTAAGCTTGGAAGAAGTGATTTTTATTAATAGGACTGTTAGGGTATTAGCAAGAAAATAATCATTTGATGTGCTGGTGACCAGCGATGGTAGCTAAACGACAAAAAAGCTCATTGAAGCTGGTGCTGGTTTGATTCTCCCTGGCGGTCAAATTTATGCTTTAACAGTTATGGATTTAGATTTCCTACGCTTTACGTTGCGAATAATGCTTTATAAATATAAATTAACAATAAAACATATATGTTTAAAAAAGTCTTGTAGACGACCCAGACAAACCTCGCACAACATTTGTTTGACCAAGTTTTTTTTTTTTTTCCTCTACTACTGTCTCGTTTGGTCAAACAAATGTTGTGCGAGGTTTGTCTGGGTCGTGTACAAGATCATTTTTTTTTTCTCTCAATCTAATTCCTGTATCGCGGGGTACTTTATAAACATATAATACACAGACACAAATTACATAACATAAGATCTTAGGAGTCTCAGATGCACGTGTGGCACAAAGGCTAAGACAGTTGCCTCGCCACTTCGGGTCGTGGATTCGATTCCCGCACCAGACTATTATTTTTGTAAACCAATAAATTAGTTTTTCCGAGTATGGGTACACCTAGACACAGAAGAACAATAAGTCCGTAAATCATTATTATGTTTATAGAGTATCTCGCGCACGACACAGGTATACATTATAAGTGTGCGGAAGTTGTTAAAAAAAACAGTGCTGCTTTTTAATAAATAAATAACCTAGTTTAAATTTAGGATTTCGCGGTTAAGCTTTAACTTAACGGAGATATAACAAAACCCTACCGATAGGTTTATAGATTTACAAGTTTTATTTATATCACCGTAGCCTACTTGCGCGTAACATAATTATGCAAAAAAGACATATACTTAGTCGACTTGATATCTAACCTCCTTATCTTGAAGTCGATTTAAAATGAACCCCCATTCTTGATTATTTATTTATATATACAGTACAATCACATTATACATAACTAGCTGTGCCCCGCGGTTTTACCCGCGTTAAACTTTATAAATTATCACAGCTCCTCCCCCGTAGGTGATAGCGTGATAATATGTAGCCTATATGTTGACCCGACATCTTAGTAATATTCATGCAAAATTTGAAGTAAATCCATGCAGTACTTTTTGAGTTTAGCCCGGACATACATACAGACACACAGACAAAAACTATATTATTGGCTTCGATATCGAATGTAGATCACACCCCAAGTATCCTTTTTAATAAATATTCAATGTACAGTTTTGACTTTCCTACGATTTTATTATTATAGATTACACATTTAAAAAATCGCTTTGCATGTGATACGCAAAACAATTAACGTGTACATATAACATTTACCAGCTATAAATAATATTTTTGACAAGCAAATTGACATTAAAAACAAAAAGCTAAATCTAAAAGTTATAACTATGTAGAACATATTATATGTAACCAACTAGGAATTTAATAGGCAAAAGTATTTATTAATTTAGTTTTAAATTCACCAAACGAATTACTTATATGTCAACATTTGGTTCGCGACTTTCTCTCACAACTGATACTGATGCTACTTCTACTGATGATACTGATGCTAGTGTAGCAAGTGGGCAAAATCTTTTGGACTCTTGGTCAACCCCTCTAAATCGCAAGCTCTCATTATTGGTGGCAGACACATGTCTAACACCTTAAATTTTTCAGCCATTCCCTGTGTGCCCTTAGTTGAGTTGAGTGTTTACACGTCGGAGCCACGTGCTTCGAGCACCTCAATCAAGACAATAACAATAGGTACAATACGTTTTTACGCCTCATAGATAGTATAAGATTTCAAATTGGATTTTTTCAACAACTGTTTTGTACAGCACATCCAGCTACCCCAATCTGTCAAATTTCTTTTATAGATTTTCAACTTTATCACAAAAGCATAAGGTTATCTTTCAATTGGGGAAATTTGACATCTTGGGGTAGCTGGATGTGCTTGCGTCTGTACTTATGTCCTAAAATAATATGAGAGACAGAGAGAAAGAAAATATATGATAGCTCCTCTCTCTCTTGGCCCTACAGATTACTGTAGGGACAAGAGTAATAAGTTAAGGAAGACGGAAAGAGAGTGAGAGATTTACGTTCAGTATATTCATATATATGCTGTGTGGTGACGGCGACAAATATCAGAATCAGAATATCATCACCCCATCTCATCCCGTGGGGGGCGTAGAAGTCGACCCGAGGGAATATCTACCACAGGATGGGCAGCAGCTTCCTTCTGATTACTATGACCATCTTACTGCGATCGCCAACCCGCCTGCCAAGCGTGGCGATTATGGCATATCCCCGCAAGACGATTCTTGAGGGAGGCTTGTCCAGCAGTGGACGTATTTGGCTGTAATGATGATGATGATGATATTCATACTGAACGTAAATCTCTCACTCTCTTTCCGTCTTCCTTAACTTATGTCTCCCTCCCAGCATCCAGTCTGATCGGAGACGAACTCCGATCAGACTTTTCGTAACGTTCGGTCCACGCATTCACTAGCTTACTCCGTCATTTAAAAAACGTAACGTTGAATTCGTTGACAATGGAAACGCGTTACCTCCCTACCACGTGTGCTTTGCACTTAGGTGGCACACTAAGGCTTTCGTGAAAATTTTATTTATTTTATTGTTGGAGTCGTGCTTTAATTATTTTATTTATTATTAAGTGGATTGTACCTACAAATTACTTGAAACTTACCTTTACTTAATACTCTTTTAAGATTTATAAGTTTACTAGCTGTGCCCCGCGGTGTTACCCGCGTTAAATTTTATAAATTTTCTTTGCTATAAATCTCACGGAGTCCGAGACCTTTCCAACGAATGCAAAACCGTGGAAATCGGATCGTGCGTTCTGGAGTTATAACGTCAGGAAGGAAAACCCGACTTATTTTTATATAGTAGATTTTCATGTCTGTTCAATAAAAAATTTTGTATTTATTTTCTACCGTCGACTATATTATTATATTTTTATCTATATTATTATTTATATTATTATAATTGGTCTACTTTAGTGCGTCTGGCTTATAACTGGCGAAATTGAGACCGAGCCAGACCGACATTTTTTGAAATACTTCATAAAAATTGCTCAAATAGTACACACACAGAATGGCTGTGACGTATGTATAAATGTTTCGATCAATACATCTCATGGGAGGGAAAGTGGGGGAATCAGGCAACACTAAGTTCGGTTTGCTAGGTATTGATTTAAAATGGCGTAGCAGGTAGAAAGGACTAGGGTATAAGAAAGCACAGGAGTTTTCAGCTCGCTTGAAGTGCGTCTTATAGTCCTGGGCAGAGGTTGAGCTATATTATTATTATTTTACTAATTTTATTTGACAAAAAAATGTTATCTTATCTTTATTCTTACATATATGAGACACATTACATACTTAAAAAAATTGAGCCATTGGGTTATTTTAGCTCAATTACTTGACAATACTCAATTAGAAATAATTAGGACAACTTTCAACTTTTAATAAATAAGTAAAAAAGGTTTTTATTCACGTAGACTTTAAAAAAGCGCTTGTAAGTAGTCAGAACATGTTCGTAGTAATATTTTATTACTTCTAGGTACATTTAGGTACACGGATTGTAGGAAATAATTTACAATAAGATTTATTTTATAACAGTAACGATATTTAACTAACTTAAATTAAGTTATTGTCAAGGATCATGTGTAGGTTTCATTAACAGAATTTTAAATATATTTTTCTACATATTGTCTGAATGGTTCTGTCCATATTATTAAGGTACGAATTAAATGTTATTATTATGGCGGACCTTGTGTTTATAACGACGGTCGCGCTTTAATGCTACCACCGGATCCAATGCGCCAATTATAATAATATCCTGGAACATTATTTCGGCCATCTAATTCCAAACTAAGCAGAGCTTGTACTATGGAAACCAGATAACTGATATTCTACATATACTAATTTTCTTTTCTAAATACATACTTATATAGATAATTTTTAAAGACATATTTCTATTAACGCGGTCTGTGTCGGACAAAATAATATATAAAGGTTAGAAAACAATAAGGTACACCATGTGTCCTAGCGATTAGAGGTGCTTCGAATAAAGACCAATTTGAAAATGGGGCAATTTTGTTAATTTTATATCAATTCTTGAGGCTACAGTAACTGCTTGTAGCGGGCCGTATATTTGCTTTAAAAGAAACGGTATATTTATTTAAACAAAAACAATAATGGTACATAGTTATAGTTGCAACCCGAAGATGGAGACAATACCCATAGGTAGGTACAGACGCCAGCACATCAAGCTACCCAATCCGTCAAATTTCACCAGTTGAAAGTGAAGCCTCCTGCTTATGAGATAAAGTTGAAAATCTTTAAAACAAATTTGACAGATTGGGGTAGCTAAGTTAAATTGTTGCGGTAATTGAAAAAAATATGTATATAATTATATTTTATTATAAATAATGATATATATTATTATATTATTGTTTACTAAAAAAATATGTATATTATTGTTTACTCTTTCAGCTTAATCTTAAAAATAACGCTTCAATTTGTGACTATCTTCATTCTGGAGCAATTTTATTCTGATTATACAAAAAAGGAATCTAGGTAATTAAAAATTTCCTTCCGAAAATTTTGTTTAACTTAATTTTATCAAAATATTAGCTTTTTGCGCTCCTTCTCCATATGAACTTCAACTGTTCCAATGTTCATACATCTCCGTCCGTGCAATTTTCATAAAAAAGGTAAAATATTATTAAAATAAAATTAATAAAAATAATATAAAATCTTTTTATTTCAGACACTTGGCCCATAATATTGTTAGTAAATTATATCTTAAAAACTATGTTAGTAATAAAAAAGTAATTAATTTAAGTATCTGCCACATTCTGGGGCTCCAGCTACAACGTAGTTTCATTCTTTCTTATTAGACCAAAATTATACATAAGATATACATACATAGACTCACGCCTGTTTCCCAGAGGGGTAGGCAGAGACAACGGATTTCCATCTGTCACGATCTTTGCACACCTCTTTTGCCTCGATTACTGTCATTATATTCTCCATACATGCTCGCCGGTTTAGGGTACTTCTGACATTAAAAAATTATAATTATATATATTGAATTTTCATCATCATGTCAGCCAACAAAAGAATGGGGGATATGCCATAATCACCACGCTTGGTAGACGGGTTGGCGATCGCAGTATGATGGTCATAGTGGCACAGAAAAACGCTGCTGCCCGTTCTCTGGTAGGTATTCCCTCGGACGATTTCTACGTCCCCCACGGGATGAGATCGGGTGATGATATTCTATGCCGTCACCACACATCAGCTTATTTAATTTTAACAATATAATAATAATACGATAGTTGTGCAACGACTTTTTGCACAACTGTTTAATAATAATAATTTCATTTCATTTCATTTATTAATTCGTTAACAAAATACATTGTGTCCGAAATACAATACACTTATAACTAGCAATTTTCAATTACATAAATACAATAAACAATTACATAAACAGTCAAAAATATTGAACAATAAAATAACATTAAATAAAAGAAAGCTCACTAATATACACAACACAGAACTTTTGCAATAAAATTAACCAGAGCAATTAATAACTTGAATCTGATACATTAATTATTATTTGAATTTGTCAACTCTGATACTGAATATAAACAATCCTGGAACATTATTCAATCACGGCCATCTGATGCGAAACTAAGCACGTTGATAGAGTACTATGAGAACCAGATAACTTATATACTACCAGCTGCCTATCATTTCCAATTTTTACCAGTTCATCCTTCGGTTGTCCGGAAGAAATCGCTATTATGCGATAAGACCGCCAATTGTACATTATTTTAAATATTAAGATTTTTCCTGTAAACTTCTTTTTTACGGTCACTGTAGCCTAGTTGGTAGTGCTCCTGCCTACGTAGCTGGTGGTCCTGGGTTCGAATCCCGGTAAGTGCAAATATTTGTGTGATGAGCACGAATATTTGTTTCTGAGTCATGGATGTTTTCTATGTATTTAAGTATTTATCTATCTATATAAGTATGTATATCGTCGCCTGGTACCCATAGTACAAGCTTTGCTTAGTTTGGGGCTAGGATGATCTGTGTGACATTGTCCCAAGATATTATATAGATATTATATGTTGTGCAATAAAGTGTATCTATCTACATACACTAACTGTTGAATAAATAATAATACAATCGCTGTTAATTAATTGACAGAATGCAATTATTAATGTGAATAATACTTTTTATTTTCTCTTTTTTTATAAGTCATCATCACACATCAAGACAATGAAACCAATAATACTGAGTACTAGTAATAAAACTATGTATAATAAAAATACCGGTGAACTTGAGAACCTCCTCCCTTTGAAGTCGTTTTTTTTTAATTCGGGACTAGTCCCTCCCTCTTACCCACCACTGCATTACCTGTAAGCCAGGATCAACAGTGGCACACAATGAAATGACACTGAGCGGTGAGGCTCAGGCATGTCACGGGGAATCGCTTTAACTGTCTTGGATCCCGCAACGAATTTAATCAGAAAGAAATAAAAGGAGGAGTTAGAAAATGAATTGTTCCACTTCCCTCCAACGCAAAGCGGAAGACAGAATGATGTAAAGAGGCTATAGCCTCATAATACGAGAGAATTGTAACTAGAGAAGCCAGCTGCAATAGCACCGAGGATCAATTTAAGGGTCCTAAGTGAGCTGTTATATTTGATTCCAATAGTAGGTATGACAAAAGCGCTTAAACGCACGGAAGTTGTTCCTTGTTGCTACAAGATCCGTATAATAAACTACTACTATTACTTTTGAAGTCGGTTAATGACAAAATATAATGTAAAAATATTGGTTGGCGTGGTTGGCGAATACTTGCTATTCACATCGGAGGTCGTGAGTTCGATTCCCACCCAGGGCAGATTTATGTGCAGATATCTGTCTGTTTGTCCTGAGTCTGGGTGTAATTATATAAGTATGTATTTACAAAAGAAAAGAAGTATATGTATATCAGTTATCTGGTTTCCATAGTACAAGGTCTGCTTAGTTTGGGATCTGATGGCCGTGTGTAAATAATATCCCAGAATATTATTATTAAATAAATTGAAATTTGTTTGAACACATTCCGACCATTCAATGCCCTTAGTTTTGGTTATACTATATCAGTAACTAGTTACATTTTCCCAACACCACTGTGTATAGACGGTCACCGTAGCCTAGTTGGTAGTGCTCCTGCCTACGAAGCTGGTGGTCCTGGAAAATCCCGGTAAGTGCAAACATTTGAGTGATGAGCACGAATATTTGTTTCTGAGTCATGGATGTTTTCTATGTATTTAAGTATTTATCTATCTATATAAGTATGTATATCGTCGCCTGGTTCCCATAGTACAAGCTTTGCTTAGTTTAGGGCTAGGATGATCTGTGTGACATTGTCCCCTAGATATTATTATTTAAACTATCTCAATGCATTCGTAAACTCAGAGTCGCTATTTTTATGTTCCGTTTTGTAACACACGCACCTTCTACTCAAACTCAAATATTTTATTTCCTTAAATATGGCTTTTATAAAAGATCTTTAAAATAATACTACTACTTATCGTATGGGCAGTGGTTACCCTAGTGTCAGAGTTGTTCAAGCCGCCCAGTAGGCCTCTGACATGGCTTAACGACTGTTGTCTAATGACTACAACCGGGACCGACAACTTAACGTGCCCTCCGAAGCACGGAGACGCTCAGGAATTAAACCACTTTGGCGGTCACCCATCTATGAACTGACCGCGAGCCTAGTTGCTTAACCTCGCCGATCACCCACGGACCGGTGAGAGCATCTAGCTATGAGCGCCTCATTTTAAAATGATACAGGGTAAGCTTCATATTAGCCTTACGGCGTGGAAATGTTGACAATTGTATTTATTTAATCACTAATCAAATTTAATTATTTGTTCAATTTGTCCATTTTATTATACAACATGTAACTTAATTAACGCACGTCCTGAAAATAGTTTGTTCGGAATCGTTTACTGCATCGATTTATATCATTTTTAATATAGGTATTTTAATATTCCAAAATAATTAAAACTACGGAAGTTATTGTAATATTAACCCTTTACAGTCAAAACAAATTGATATGGACCGTGAGTAATAAGACTCTTAAAATCGCGTTTTATTTATATTCATACAAAATCCATCATTAAATACAAAATAAAGAAAAATAAACTTTGTTTCAAGAAACTAATTTAGCAAATAACAATGCATATACATCTTAAATAAAAAAATCTGTGTGTGTATTATGATTACAACATAATATTCTAATTGGGGTGTTTGAGGGTGTACGTTAATTACGTTATATGTTGTATATAATTGTTAGTTTACATTTTATATTACATTATTACAGATTCCTAATTAATAATGTCATCTTACTCCAAACTTATCACTTAAAGATTCATCAACGGTATTAGGCTTTATTGATAAGAACATCATACAGATTCTTCTTAAATATTCTTGAGTCTTGCTACCTATTATATTACTTGGAACCTCATTATAAAACATGGGCACATGCAAACAACAGTTTAATTAAAAAGAGCTGTCTTATTAGCTACTACATCAGTATCTCTCATATTTTTTATTGACTGCCTCGTTGGTCTAGCGGTAGCGTGTTAAACCGCAGAAAAATGAGGTCCTGGGGTCAAATCCCGGGTCGAACCAAGAAGTTATTTTGGGATTTTTCTGTAAAAGAAATTTCTCAGTAACAGCCCGAAGTCTGGAAGTTGGCGGTATTACACCCCCGTGCCTCGGAGAGCACGTAAAGCCGTCGGTCCTGTACCTGACCTCTTTCCGGTCGTGTCGCTAGTCGTCCCATCGGATCATTGAAGGATAGTAAGAAAAGTGCCCCTGCTTTTGCGCACACATTTGGGCACTATAATATGTGCTGCGCAATTGGCTAATCCATTGAGAAGGGCCGCCGTGGCCGAAATTCGGCCGGGAAGACATGATCATCCCTCATATTCCATCTTCCGTATCTTCTTCATATCCTTCCAAAACAATGGAAATAAAGGTTAAATCTGACAGTAATGTATCCTGTCTGTAAAGTATCCAGCAAAGGCAATGCATGCTAGCTATTGCACATGTTACCACAAGTTTTACGATCGCAAGGGACGGGCCGGACGGCTTCTCAGAAACGGCGAGCGCACATGGGAGGTAATAAATCGACGATTATCCGGCCCTGTGCTGTATTTATTAGCCGCCTATGTACAGACGCCTTTATATTCGAGCTTAGTGCTATATTACCGATTTGGCAGTTACTATGTAGGTATAGATAGGGTCACTAACGAGAGAGTTCTAGAAATAGCACAGCTACCTAGCTTGACAGAGTTTCTTAAACAGAAGCGTTTACGTTGGTTGGGGCATGTGCACAGAATGGAACCCACTCGAATACCACGATGTGTTCTGTTGGGTGCGGTAGCTAACGCGAAGCACGATGTCGGTAGACCTCTGCTTCGCTTGAAAGACTGCACCAAGCGGGATATGGCCGCTTTTAAAATTGACCACTGTAGCTGGGAAAACTCGCTGAAAATAGAGTTGAATGGCGCAAACGTGTAGTGGAGGGTCGTAAGATCTGTGATGAAGCCTGGTTCGGATTACTTGCTGATAAGAGACAGAAGCGAGATTAAAGCGGCTCGGCACCAACCACCGCAAACTTCTCTTGTCAGGCCTGCGGTAGGCTATGTCGCTCTCGCATCGGTTTGTTTAGCCACCAAAAAAAATGTCTCTCATACAATACCATATACCATACCATATATAATATATACATATGTAGGTATATTAAATACGTGAACTTTGTACTTCGTATTTCGTTTGCGCAGTTTGTATTGATGATTCAACTGTGAAGGGAACTAAGGAAGCAACGAAGAGGGTTACTAACTTCCTTATTTTCGACTCTTTCGGTTTAATCGTACCTTTGTATTTGTCTTTCATAGCTTGATATCGTCCACAGCTGGACATCGGCGTTTAAGAGTCAGCAAACAAATGTTGCTGACCCTTCCCCACTCACACGCAGAAACAAAACATTAAAATTATTAATGTTATTTTTTTATTTATTTAATTATGTACACACAAAAATCATACAATCATAAACCAAATGAAACGAAGAGTACACAGGATCTGCTTATTTCGTAAGAAATTTCTTCAAGAACCCGCGAGAGGAAAAAAAAATGAAGATAGTCAATAATGTGTGTAGGTCAATAATAAACTTACATACTAATAATTTACATAAATACTTAAATACGAATATGTACCACTATTATACTGAATGTTAAATTTAAAATACACTAAATTATTATTAAGGAATCTCTTCTGGAAGTTGGAGGTACTTCCCCTTCGGGCTTCTCTTTGAGCAAATGAACGCTGCCTCTCTTAAACTTCAATACAGCACTTAGTTATCATAATTATTTAATTAAACGCGATGATGTATCTGAAGTGTCTGTTAATTGACAGGCGTGGTTGGTATATAGGTACCTACTTGTCTTTCTCGCCGCGAGGTCGTGGGTTCGATTATGTCCAGATATTTGTGTGCATGAACATGTCTGTTTGGCCTGAGTCTGGGTGTAATTATCTATAAAATAAAATAAAAAAGGTTTTTATTCACGTAGACTTTAAAAAAGCGCTTGTAAATAGTCAGAACATGTTTGTAGTAAAATAGTTGTATATATTATTATTTCTAGTATCATAGATATTTAGGTACACATTGTATGAAAACATTTATAAATTTATTTTATTATAGCAATGATATTTAGCTAGCTCGTTTCAAGTTATTGTCAAGAGATTATGTTTAATTATCTAGTTTAGGTCTAATATTTTTACTACATATTCTCAATGGTTCTGTCTGTATTAAGGTATTATTATTATGACGGATCTTGTGTCAATAACGACGGTCGCGCTTTAATGCTACCACCGGATCCAATGCGCCCCAACTACAACCTATAAAAGTATGTATTTAGACAAGAAAAGTAGTTTATGTAATATAATCAATTAAATCAAATCGGAGACGTTCTCAAGAAAGCTCAGGTCAGAAGTACCCTAAACCGGCGAGCATGTATGAAGAATATAATATCAGTAAACGATGCGAAAGAGGTATGCAAGGATCGTGACAAATGGAAGTCCATTGTCCCTGCCTACCCCTCTGAGAAACAGGCGTGAGTTCAAATAAATTTTATTGACCATACAAACATGTACTGTTACATATTGAAATGTCAGAAAACATAACGCCTTTACCTTTACTTTAGGTACCTTATTATACATAACACCTTAATCCAGTACATCTTACAGTATAATTCCGAAATTTTAAATACTAATAATTATTATCTCAGTAATTTATCAAATTTTCAATTATCCCTAAATTAAAAAAAACCAAAAATAGAATACAGTAAATACGGGTACAAATTATCATAATCCAAAACATATCGAAACATAAAATACCGATGTCAAATGCCCGAAAGGAAACGATTTGGGTTAGGTTAAGTTAGAACTGTGACCAGCTAGCGCTCGATACACTATTACTTGTGAAGATTGGCGCTAGAAACAATCACAATCTACACCAACAATAGTGTATCTAGCGCTCGGCGGCCGCTACCGCGGCACGCTTACTTCGCTTAATCGCCTTCGCGCGCTAGATGGTCACAGTGCTAACCTCACCTAACCTAAGTCTTTTATGGTCGAATATTTTAGGGTTAAGTATTTAGTACATTTAATTTTTGGGTTCCGGTTATTCGACTGTAAAGTATTTTAAACCATTTATATTATACGTACTTGTCCTTTTGAATATAAGGTATTTCGATGTCGGGTATTTTGGGCTCATTCATTTTAAGTAAAGGCATTATGTTTACTGACATTACAATATGTAACCTTTTAAAGTCTACGGTTTATTTATTATCAGGTTATTATCAGGTTATTTATTTAATTATGTACACACAAAAATCATACAATCATAAACCAAATGAAACGAAGAGTACACAGGATCTGCTTATTTCGTAAGAAATTTCTTCAAGAACCCGCGAGAGGAAAAAAAAATGAAGATAGTCAATAATGTGTGTAGGTCAATAATAAACTTACATACTAATAATTTACATAAATACTTAAATACGAATATGTACCACTATTATACTGAATGTTAAATTTAAAATACACTAAATTATTATTAAGGAATCTCTTCTGGAAGTTGGAGGTACTTCCCCTTCGGGCTTCTCTTTGAGCAAATGAACGCTGCCTCTCTTAAACTTCAATACAGCACTTAGTTATCATAATTATTTAATTAAACGCGATGATGTATCTGAAGTGTCTGTTAATTGACAGGCGTGGTTGGTATATAGGTACCTACTTGTCTTTCTCGCCGCGAGGTCGTGGGTTCGATTATGTCCAGATATTTGTGTGCATGAACATGTCTGTTTGGCCTGAGTCTGGGTGTAATTATCTATAAAATAAAATAAAAAAGGTTTTTATTCACGTAGACTTTAAAAAAGCGCTTGTAAATAGTCAGAACATGTTTGTAGTAAAATAGTTGTATATATTATTATTTCTAGTATCATAGATATTTAGGTACACATTGTATGAAAACATTTATAAATTTATTTTATTATAGCAATGATATTTAGCTAGCTCGTTTCAAGTTATTGTCAAGAGATTATGTTTAATTATCTAGTTTAGGTCTAATATTTTTACTACATATTCTCAATGGTTCTGTCTGTATTAAGGTATTATTATTATGACGGATCTTGTGTCAATAACGACGGTCGCGCTTTAATGCTACCACCGGATCCAATGCGCCCCAACTACAACCTATAAAAGTATGTATTTAGACAAGAAAAGTAGTTTATGTAATATAATCAATTAAATCAAATCGGAGACGTTCTCAAGAAAGCTCAGGTCAGAAGTACCCTAAACCGGCGAGCATGTATGAAGAATATAATATCAGTAAACGATGCGAAAGAGGTATGCAAGGATCGTGACAAATGGAAGTCCATTGTCCCTGCCTACCCCTCTGAGAAACAGGCGTGAGTTCAAATAAATTTTATTGACCATACAAACATGTACTGTTACATATTGAAATGTCAGAAAACATAACGCCTTTACCTTTACTTTAGGTACCTTATTATACATAACACCTTAATCCAGTACATCTTACAGTATAATTCCGAAATTTTAAATACTAATAATTATTATCTCAGTAATTTATCAAATTTTCAATTATCCCTAAATTAAAAAAAACCAAAAATAGAATACAGTAAATACGGGTACAAATTATCATAATCCAAAACATATCGAAACATAAAATACCGATGTCAAATGCCCGAAAGGAAACGATTTGGGTTAGGTTAAGTTAGAACTGTGACCAGCTAGCGCTCGATACACTATTACTTGTGAAGATTGGCGCTAGAAACAATCACAATCTACACCAACAATAGTGTATCTAGCGCTCGGCGGCCGCTACCGCGGCACGCTTACTTCGCTTAATCGCCTTCGCGCGCTAGATGGTCACAGTGCTAACCTCACCTAACCTAAGTCTTTTATGGTCGAATATTTTAGGGTTAAGTATTTAGTACATTTAATTTTTGGGTTCCGGTTATTCGACTGTAAAGTATTTTAAACCATTTATATTATACGTACTTGTCCTTTTGAATATAAGGTATTTCGATGTCGGGTATTTTGGGCTCATTCATTTTAAGTAAAGGCATTATGTTTACTGACATTACAATATGTAACCTTTTAAAGTCTACGGTTTATTTATTATCAGGTAATCATACAAGTAATGAAAACTTAAAGAGATTAACATATAACCAAAACTTACATACTATAATATTTAATACCTATAAATAAAAAACTGAATTTAAATCGTCGCCTGCGGGCAAGGTGCCCAGAAAGCTAGCCACATTACCCCGTTGAATAGCGAGGCTAATACGTTGTTTTAAGTACGAGTCTCAGCTCTCTGGTCACCTGACGACTTGATTAGACGCCTTGACAGCTCCCTAACGAAAACACGTGCTTCTGGACCCCATATATTTTCTTCGCTTAAGGGCATCCGCGGATTCAGCCACAACTCCCGCCGCCCTCGAGCTGATTGGTAGGTGGAAGGGAGCCAGTGTGTCAACACAAGTTGCATCGAAGTCATCAAAGTCTTCGTGAAAAAAAACCTTGTTTTATTTATTTATTAAAAAAAAAGCTTTGTCTTTTTTTTAAATAACAAATGTACATTAAAGAATTCAATTACTAACTACGATGTAACCTCCATATTCTTATGACGCGGCGGCCTGCCTCATTTAAACGTAGTATCAAGTAGGGTGTCAAATTCTACAGTCAACGTACGCCATACATATCGGATTGCATCAGCTCATTTAGTGGACTTACAGGCGGCTCTTTTCATATATACTATACTTAACTAGATTATGAAACAAAGATATTATTCGTAGCAGCGTAGTGCGGACGACATCTAAAAAAACGAGAAAAAGAGGTTACTACATAATAGCTGTAATAAGATTTATATAAATGATGTGTGGTGACGGCATGTAACCAATATCATCTCCTCATCTCATCCCGTGGGGTAGAAATCGTCCAAGGGAATAGTCCCGCACCGGACAACTATTGTGTGACCCATATATAGTTGTTCTGAGTCTGGATGTAATTTATGTCTATTATATATATGTAAAGTACCCCGCGTGACACAGGGATTAGATTCCGTAGTGCGGACTTAGTTTTTAAAAAAAATATAACGGGCAGCAGCGTTTTTCTGTGAACTATGACCATCAAGTTGCGATCTCTAACCCGTCTGCCAAACGTGGGGATTATGGCAAATCCCCCATTCTTTGGGGAGACTTTTGTCCAGCAGTGGACGTACTTTTGGTTGACATGATGATGACGATGAAAAGCACAAACATATTAAGTAGCTATTTGTCCAAATAGCGACTATAACAATACGTCACCAATGCGCAATATTTAAGAGAGGTAGGCCACATCGTTCATTCGCTCAAAGAGCAGTCCGCCTGGGGAAGTACGTACACCGTAAGACTACGTACGGTGTTACAATTACGTGGCTGGAAGTCACCCCTTTGCCGATTTGATTCTAATAGTAGTTAAGGAAAAAGCCCTTAAACGCATGGAAATTCTTCACCATTGCTCTTGGGCCTGTATAATAATATCTTTATTATCTTTTTGAGACGCACTCGCATCGGAAATGAATCCCTGGGTCGCGGTACTTTACAAACAAATAATAGATAATAATTATAATAATATTCCGCGACATTATTCATCTCATCCCTAGGCAGAGCTTGTACTATGGAAAGCAGATAACTGATTCTTTTTCTTTTGTAAATACGTACTTATATAGATAATTGCACTCAGACTCAGGACAAACAGACCATACATATCTGTCCTGGGTGGGAATCGAACCCACGACATGCGGCGTGCAAAACAAGCATTTACCAACCATGGACACAAAGTATCAGATTCAGAACAACTATTGTACAGTATGTAAATTGAAACCGGGACATGAAGTGGGGTGGCGGCTGTCTTAACCACAGTGCCAGACATGTAGTCAAACCAAGCATACTACAAATGCTTATATCCTTGGTTCTAAAGAATTGTTGTCCTCCTGGTTTTATAGTCCATCATCAGCACAGGGCTTGTGATAGAGCAACCGTTCTATTTAAAAGACAGACAGACCGTTTCACATAATATAATTTACTCGAATACTCCGAAAAAGAAACCATCATAAAAATATAAAAAGTTGAACTGAGAGCGTGGCTTGATGTATTTCAGTTTACGCGGGGATAATGGCGCGTAGCTGCGTACGAGTACGGCAGTGCGCGCGCGCGTATGATGTGTTTACACGAAGCCCCGTTTGTTCATACCGTTTGATCTTTATAAATGCAATAGGTATTACAAAAATATCGCCGTCGCGTCGTCGGCGCAGCTCTAACGTACGCTTTCAAAAAATTGAGAATGATTTTTAAGAACGACAACCTTGATGCTCTGTTTACAAACGGCTATAGGTGCTCATTTTTTGAGCATTTTTGATTTAACGTAACTGACGGCTGTTTGAAAATTTCATTTCAGAATCCCTATCGGTTTTAACTCGTAATATGCTTACTAAGGTATGAGTAATACTGACATTTCACAAAAGATGAGGTGTTTTAAATTACGACTCACTGACTGAGATTTGTTTATTTAATACGATTAATTTTGATATTCTGCGAAACGGCGCGGCGACTTGGTAATTCATTAGGTACTCCTTCCAATGTGGCTTACTTTTAGTCGAGAGAGAGAAATAATTTAAAAAGGTATTACGTACCTCTGTAAGTCAAATAAAAAAGTGTCTTAGACGATCGTGAATTTATGTATCAAAGCAATGGAACCAAGAGGGCCCTCTTAGCTTCATCCTATAGCCTCAATCCCACAAAGAGTGCGAGTTTCACACATTATTACTTACTTATTATATGGGCTGTGGTTACCCTAGTGTCAGAGTTGTTCAAGCTGCCCAGTATGCCTCCGATTCGGCTTAACGACCGTTGCCTAACAGCGACAACAGGTTCCCGGACATGCCCCAGACGCTCAGAAATGTAACCCCTTCGGTGGTCACCCATCTATGGATTGGTATGGACCGGTGCGGTGGGAGCGTCTGGCTATGAGAGCGCCTTCACGTATAAACGTAGAGCGACATGTTGCTTTCTTTCTAAGGCAAGGTAGGTAAATACCTTAAAGCATTTATACTCCGTTGGTTACTTAGTTTCAGGACTTTTTTATTATTATTTTTGATACATATTATTTTAATCCGTTGGATAGTCCAATGAAGCAGTGAAAGACTCTAAGGGAAATTGTGAAATATATGTAATAAAACTGTCAGAACAATAGGTGTGAGAACAATAGGATTATTATTATCATCATTATCTCAGCCCAATGATGTCCAATGCTGGACAAGAGCCTCCCCGAAAAATGGGTGGATACGAGTCGCTACGCTTGGCATACGGGTTGGCGATCGCAGGATTATGGTCGTAGTTCACCGAGTTTCGCTACTACTACCGCTTAGGCGACGAACATCGATTTCTTAAATGGCGTTCAAATAAATAAAGGTTAAAAATGACTTAATCAATCGTTAAATCGGCTTTCATGAGCACATATGACGTCATAAATGGTCCGGAATCGATTGTCAACGTTGGAGCCGATTTAACGATTGATTAAGTAATTTTTAACCTTTATTTATTTGAACGCCATTTAAGAAAACGATGTTCGGTGACTTAGCCGGTAGAGCACCTGTTGTACATATTCCCGTGTCGACTTCTATGCCCCCCACGAGATGAGATGGCGTCTGTGCCATCAGCCACACAACCTAAAGATGGTAGAAGAAGATTATCAACGTAAACCGTGAATCAAACATGCCTTAACAAAAATCGATATGTTTCATACGTCTAAATTAAATAAAAAAACTATTACCTTAATATAGACAGAACCATTCAGACAATATGTAGTAAAATATAAATTTCAATACATAATATTATAAACTTCAACTAAACATAATCTCCTTGACAATAACCTAATACAAGCTAGCTAATTGTCACTACCATTATAAAATAAATTGTATAAATGTTTTAACATTCCGTGTACCTAAATATATGTAATATGTAACTAGAAATAATAACTGTATTACTACAAACATGTTCTGACTATTTACAAGCGCTTTTTTAAAGTCTACGTGAATAAAAACCTTTTTTTTTTTATTTATTACGGCAATTCTGGTAGTACGTGGTTACTGTAGCACTCTTGGACTTCATATATGACTATATATGAAGTCCAAGAGTGCTGCTGTAAGTAGTAGTCCTCCTCGTCAGATCCGGCAAAGGCAAGCAAGTTCCTCAGCATATCACAAACAGCAAAATTAGGTTTGAGAATGTCCTTATGACTCAGGTATTAAACAGAAAATAGAATTAAATAGGCAAAACTAAAACCATAAATACTCACTAAAATAACCATTTTGACTGACAATCACTTCAAGAAATTAGGTATTTAACTATAAGTACTATACTTATCTATTATAAATTAACTTATAATTCTATAAAATCGATTCCGATATTCTATAAATTCGATATTTGTACGATTTACGGTTACCTAGAACTCATATTATTTATTTTTCACACGTAAGATCCGAACAGAATACTGCCTTAGACAATATAATAATAATATTATCCTGGTACATTATTTACACATGGCCATCTGATCCTAAACTAAGCGGAGCTTGTACTATGGAATCCAGATAACTCTACATATACCTACTACATTTTTTTTTGTATATACATACTTATATAGTATTTAAGTATATTTAAGTATATATGTAATTATTAGTATGTAAGTGTATTATTATAGATGGAAGAAATTTCTTACGAAATAAGCAGCACCTTTGTACTATTCATCTCTTCGTATTTTTGTCTATTTATTTTATGTTTTAAATAAATAAATTATATAGATAATTACACCCAGGCTCAGGACGTACAGACATGTTCATGCACACAAATATCTTACCTCCGTGGGAATCAAACCCACGATCTGCGGCGTGAAAAGCAAGCATTTACCAACCACGACAACAGGCCCGTCTTATACTAGGCATTCTTATACTAGTGCCCATGAGTACGTCGTAGCCATGCTATCTCTGTTGATGCTTTATATCACTTCAACTGGAAATGGCATCACTCACGCGTTGTCGACCCTTACCTATTCTCAGATGCTCTGGCCGGTTAATTATAATAATGACGTAACCTACATCGTTTCCCGCAAGATGTAAATACATCAACCCTATTTTAGAATTGAATTCAAAGCGTTTGCACAGAATATGAGTTAAATAATTCGAATATTTAGTTACCCAAACTGGTTCTCAATTTTTTTTTACAATAACTGTCAATACTAATGACAAGTATTAACAATTATTATTACTTAATAGCCATAAATGAACAAAAATAACTATTTAACTTAAAATTAGCTATTTAACTTAAAAATTACTTTCCAAACACAAAGTTAATGTGTAGTGTTGATTCCGCTAATTGAATTGAATTAGCGGAATTAACACTAGATACCTACATATTATATTTGTATTTCGAATTTGATGGATTTCCGCAAAGCAACGCTGATCTTTCTTACCTGTATAGGCGACATGCTTAGAAAAACTTTCAGCTTTTATAAAATAACCAAGGTCTGGCCGTCGCTTCGGGGGATTTGTTCTATTAGTAATTTGCTCTATTAGTAATATAAATTCAGGCGTTACTTTGCGGAAATCCATAACATTCGAAATACAAATTGACTATGTATCTAGTGTTTAATCCGCTAATTCAATTCAAGCGGAATCACTTTGTATTTGGAAATCCTTAGTTTGTTATTAGGGACTGACCCTTTGGCTTGACACTGGTTCTGTGGATCGTGAATAGACGCTGATATGGGATGTGTAAATGCACCGGCAACATCACTGCCGGACAAAGCATCTCCAAAGATTTCCACAATGGAGTTGTGTTCAAAATTTGGAAGGATTATTTATGCCATAATCGCCACTCTTGGTGGACGGTTTGGCGATCGCAGTATGATAGAAATACCCTCAGGACGATTTCTATGCCCCCTATGGGATGAGATGGGGTGGCAAGTTTTTATGCCGTCGTCGGCCACACAGCAATTAGCTACACAGCAATATATGCTGTCGGTAATGGAACATTATTAAGTTTTTAGTTATTTTGAGTTTCTTATGATTTTTTAAGTATCTAATAGTAAGAATAAGATTTTATCTTGCCAAAATTGAGCAACGCTGATTGCTCCGGCTGAAGCGTCATACAAGTCCTGAAGGGAACAAGAGACTGGACAAGAAGGACAATCAGATAAAATAGCCATACTTTGGGGTGACACGCCGCACTCGCAGATGTTTTGTGATGTGGGAATGTAACCCCATTTGCACATGTTTTCCTTGGATCTACCAACCTGGGTACGTAGTCTATTAAGAGCCCTCCAGGTTGGCCATGGCAAATTATATCCCGGAGGTAACACATAGAACTGTCAAACTAATATGCGCAGCAATTATGCGCACCGGACCGATAATTGGACAATAAGTAAAAAAAACTTGTCGATTATCGTGTTTGCTTCTTGTAGGTATTTTGTGACAAAACAGAATTGACACAAGTAAAGATCCCTGTTCCTTTCATAAGAATTGAGTTAGAAAGTAATGGAATTATATAAAAATTATTTAATTTAGTATTGTATAGAATCTGGACATGAAATACCAAAATAATTCTAGTTAAGAAGAAATTCAAGGACACGTTTGATTTAACTAACAAGCGTTTAACTCATATCCGATCGCTTTTTAATGTGTTTTAACATCCCCAGTGTAAAAAACGCGTAAGTTGAAAAGTAACTATTTTCAGTTTTGCCAATCCTTATCGACCATAACAATTTCATACCATCTCTCCTATCGCGAGCCTGCTCGAAGAGTTTAGTTGTAAATAAGCAGAGCTTACGTGTATATAACATTAATAAAAAAGGAGAATAAACGACGTCCACTTGTAGTTCTGCAAAGAGCATCGATATAAATAGTATTTTTCTTTCTAAATCGGATTCGGAGAGTTAGAGCACAGCGTTTATTCGCTCAAAGAACAGCCTGTCTGGGGAAGTACGTCCACCTTACAGAACATATTCCTTAATAATAACACGACTACACGTATGGCGCAACGGCTAAGAGAGTCGCCTAGCCGCTTCGTGTCGCGGGTTCGAGTCCCGTGCCGGGCAACTATTTGTGTGGCCCATAAATTGTTGTTCTGAGTCTGGATGTCATTTAAAGTACCCCGTGACACAGGGATTAGACTCAATAGTGCGGGCGTTGTCTTAAATTATTAACTAATTTTGTGTTTCTGAGTGTGAGTATGGTCGCCAGAGCTCATCGAAGTGGGGGGAAGGGACAGCAATACTGGATTATTGACTTTTTTAAAGATCAGCAACGCATCTGCGACTACTCTGGTGTTGCAAGTGTACATGGGTGGCGACTATCACTTATCTGTAAGAAACCCACTTGCCCATTTGTCTCACTCTAACACAAAAAAATCTTTAAAACCAATAATTAGTTCTTTATTTGAGTAGTTTTTAAACAAATTATGCGTGTATGTAATAATGTTCACTACTATGATATCGGCTTAGGGAAGATACTCTAATAAGTATAACAATAACCTACATATCTTTACTTTCAACAAGACTTATTCCTTATTGTTCTAAAGCAGCGATGTGTTTTGTAGTATTTTTTCTATTTTTGAATGATATAAATAGCTTGTATAATTGACACAGATCGATGCATTTAAAGCAGTGTGTGCGGTCGCTCTCCGTAAATGACTGATTGAAAGGTGCGTCCATAAGTCATGTTTGCATGATTCCATTTTCTTTTACTTTAATTTTTTCTTAAAAAGAGACAACGCCCGCTTCATGAATTGTGACTGGTGATTAGTGGAATTTGGAAATATTCAAACACGGACATAAAGCACACCCGTACTCATAATGGGTATATGGATCACTCATTTGTTGTCAAATACAGGAACGAAGAACCCACAACACCCGCATCGAAATAATAACGAATAACGTAGCAACTTCCTTGATCACTGCACCACACTAGCAGTAATGATTATTTAAGTTGTATTGGCGAAAAAGCTAGTAAGCGGTGGCATTGCTGAACAGATAGATTGAATTTATCAATTGATAATCATTTTTCCTCTTGTAATAGTAGACTTCTATGCTTGCACACAAGCAACTGCCATTAGACCACAAGACGTAGGGAACCGGCGCCGCGATCCGGATTAAACGACCAGGTGTTAGATTCTATAAAGTTCCGACTATATGTAGCGATTGTAATAGACGTTTTTGTGACAGCATAAACCAGTAACACATCCTGATATCCAATTCAAGAAGAGCCACTTACATAAACTAACAATAAAAAT
Source organism: Pseudoips prasinana (assembly GCA_951640165.1). Taxonomy (NCBI): domain Eukaryota; kingdom Metazoa; phylum Arthropoda; class Insecta; order Lepidoptera; family Nolidae; genus Pseudoips; species Pseudoips prasinana. The sequence continues at coordinate 42,179,552 of OX621234.1, forward strand.
ACTAGGTTTTACATAAACAATCACCTCACACTCGGATTTTTAATTAGATATGGTCTATCGAACAACGGTTGTAATCTATCAATTAGGATTTAAAAGCTAAATCTTTCCTCACCTATTATTTGTGATATTACGTCAGATAGCAATCCAAATTGTTCTTTCTGTAGATTATAAGAGGAAATTCGTTCTCCTAAAAGGAATTTTCCGTATATAAATTTAATGCACCCGATCGAATCAGTATACATTTATTTACCGACAGAGCCGCCCAAATCAAATTAGCAACGTACCCCAGGCACAGAAATACTTCTGAAATAATCTGGTGACTAATAAATCTAACATGTATCACGCTCAAATCTCACCTCATCTCTGTGCTAACCATACTGACCAGAATTTCGACTATACAAGTGCCCTCTGGCGTGCATTTCCTAGTGTATAATCATATATAGTATAAACCTCTGCTCATCTCATTGTCTGGTGATGAAGTAAAAGAAAGCTAAATGTTAACGCCAAGTTTAAAAAAATCACAGACACACACAAAGCACAACAGGTAAGTCTTATTATAATTGTGTGTATTATTTTCCTAGTCCTAGTTTATTTAAATTTTCACTTTTTGTTTTATCCAGTATAATGTGAAGAGCGGGGTATCCTAAAACAGGTATCATTTACTTAAAAGGAATTCCCCAACCATAATTATGAACTGCACTGTAATAAACTGAAAATAAACTATTTTGTATTTATTTATATATTTGTTCTTTTTTTAGTAACAAATTAAAAATAAATTATCCAACCAACCCAAAAATTCTTAAACTGAGTTACAATCTCTACGTAGCGCCAAAGGTTGTCACAAATTATCAATTAAGTACATGTGGCAAATCAACACTGGCTCCAATTAAACATCCTTCCACCCATCTCTAATGAATCAAGTTATAAGGTGGATTATCGAAACCTCCACAGAATAGGGAATATTCAAAATATTTACGCGTGTATTCAACCCGTACCAAAGTGACCTAATTATGTCACTAAATTTTACTCTTAATTGCTTCCGTCAAGGCTTACTTAAGTTCTTATTAATCTCTCTAAAACCTTACAAAAATCTGCCGAAATGCTCATACGGATAAAATGGATATTAGAAATATAAATATAAATTTGTATTACTGTGGTTTATGGGTGGTCCCTTGCACAACACGAGTAAACAGATCACAGTAGATCAGCTAACCATAAACACCTAATCCTAAAAAAGTAAAAAAAAAAAAAACAGAATGTCCGCGCCCCTTTGCCCCTGATGCGGAACAGATAAAAAACCTTAACCCTTTCACGTGCCTACTGCGACGTCTTGACTCTTGTTTACGTAACTAAAAAAAGGGCAACGTTTTTTCAGTATTCAGAGATTTAAAAAACGCCAGCTGCATTTAAGACTGCAAACTTTTTGTTCAATCTTATTTTAAAACAAACTGCAACCATTCCGTTAAAATTAATCTCAAAAAATATACACAGCGCTCCTACACTTTATTGCCATAATTTTCATAGAGCAATAATTTCCAATAGATAATAAAATACGCATTACATACAATATTTTAGTTTACAGCTGCAATTAAATTAAAAATAACATTCGTTATAGATTTTTTTCATTTCATTTGAATATACGAATGTATCATTCAACGTAACAGAAATGTGTTTAAATTTTTTATGAAGGTTGATTGAATAAAGAAATATATTGTAATAATTTTGCTTGATTTAGGGAGGATCGATGGCGCAATACCAGAATATCTTCAATCGTTTGTCACTTGAAAATAATGGTCTCATCAACAAAAGATTACACTCAGGTATTAAGAATTTAAAGTTCTTTAATCCTCACCGCGAATTCTATATTTATATAAGCAAAACGATCCCATCAAATGAGTACTACAATGTTACTTTTTCTTGATATTTACAGATTTAATTATTTTGATAGTGTTAATTACTTGGTGTGTAATAATTGCATTTATCAAGGAAATGTAACAATAGCCGTATAGTGTGTAGGATGGTTTTGTTCTTTCTGGAATATTGCGTCTTCGTGAATCCTTAATGCCTAACTCACGAAACTAATTCGATTTATAAACGAACCGTACCAGATATCTCACATTCACATACATTTCAACGTCGTAAATGATCGTAATTAGCGAAACATACATACACGTACTAATGAAACACGAATTATCCAGTTTTATTACCTTAATGACATAAAAAAAATATTTTGATTACCATCGTAAATTTCCGGCATTCAGGATTCACATAATTCGCTGGCGAAGACTTGTAAATTGTATTTTATGTGCAACTGCTGTGCGACTTATGCGGATTATAATTTGCTTTACTTTTTATCATTGATTCTTGAATATGTATTTCAGGAATTTTTAAAGTTGAACGTACCTGTGTGCCACTTAAACTCCAATAAATCTATAGCTAAACAGTTAAAGTAGAGTAATTTGGTAACAGGCGGGTGAGTGCGCCGGCGCGCATCTCTCGTCGCCTGCCAACTTGAGAGCAATTTATCCCTTCGGCGGAGCCCTCTTCGCTGTGATCTATGGGCTTTAAAAAGCGATGACAAGTTACGGAATGTATGCTGAGCGTAGAGTACCCAACTCTTTTATTTTTCGATTATGAGAATTAAAAATAAGTTTAGGTACCTAGTAACACAATTAAATGAAAAATTATTTTAACATGCCTAGAACCGAATCGCATGGAAACATTAACAATCTTCTTCTGTCTCGCTTCAAAGTGAAATGATGAATATCGTAATCAAATGATTTCATTCTGGAATTTATATATTGCTTTCATTTATTCTGGGAATCGAGCGAAGTGAGAAACCATGTACATAAAGTAAATGTGTCTGTACGTATAGATGTGTTAAACATTCTTGGAAGATTGTAACTCCCAGTAAGATTTTATTCCTAAACCGCCCAATTGGGAGCTGTTGCTAGGTTTGTTTAAATTACAGCGATTAGGTACCGAGCGTGCATGTGGCCGCTAACAGACGAGCAGCAGGCGAGCCGCGATCGATGGGAACTCGTGTGCAATTATAGCCTAACATCTACATATTTCATGTGGAACATGTTGTTGTATCCGAGGTTTTACGCCGTCTACACATTTATTATATCAACGCGTTGTCAGCGCTGCACTGCTTATTTTTTTCCACGAGTATGTATGTGGTTTTAGAAGCTGTGGAGTTGTCTTTTCTTAATTTTGATTGATTTACTTACTTATTTTTAATTTTTATCTGACTATGTTTGAAGATGTAGTATAAATTATTTACGAATATGTTGCTCTAGTACAAGTTAATATTATATCGTCACGCTCCTTTTTCAGCATTCACGGTTACGGGATAAATCGGCGTATAGAACATAACTGCTTTAAGTCACCGATAATATAATTTGTGAATTGTTCGTTCGTAAAATATTAATACACTTTTGGGATTTCTTTCTGTCTCCTATGTGAGTTAATAACATATAAAGACCACAGAAATGTTTCCGTCTTATATCTGACGGCCATGCTCCATTTTTCAATAAATTATGGCTCTTTACCCGAGATAGTACAAATGTATCTTTTTTAAATATTACTTTGTTGATTTATATATATTTTACATGTTATAAAAATAATGATTTATAGCACACCAGACTGGACTACATCCGTTCATATCCAAACAGTGTAAAAATTGACTGCAATATAAAAATACTCATGGCATCACTTCATTGTTCTCCGTAACGCACACTAATACTCCTTACTTTTATTCAAAATATAATATTAGATAATTGCTTGTAAAATTACTTCTACCGCTATGCAATAATGAGGTTCGGTAAAATCCTTAAACCATCGGATATTTGGTAAACAGCAACCTTGCAGAGCCTCGCAGATTCGAACAATATACTTGTCCTTATATGTATCGTATTATAAATACAAAGGTTAAACTTCTACTGCAACCGATCATCATGAATTTTGCACTATCATTTTAAGGGATACATAAAAGAACAATGAGTACCTACCTGTCATCCGGAAAATGAATTATTTCACGACGAATAATGTTTCCCTCACATTATTCGTCGTGAAATAATTCGTGAAATAATAATTCGCGACGGACACTAATTTTAATGTAAATTTTAATTTACAACGATTTCCAGATGATTCCCGTATGTCACAAGAGTTGAAGATTATACAGTTGTTTTAGATATTTTTCAATATTATTAGTCTTTGTACTCGCATATTACGTGGTTTAAGACTTTAAGATAAAGGCAATCAAATACGCCCCATTTCACATCTCACTTAAACGCCGTCGCGCGTCGTCACGTCTTAGTCGATCCCGACGATGAGATCACCACTTACTTAGATCAAGACCATCAGATACTCTCGTGGCACTACGCACAAACGTTTGATACATCGTACGCGCCTCCAGCGCTGCAGCGTCCCTATGACCCTCTGTTTGCTTTCAACGATAGAAATGCATTTGCTGATTCTCAGTATATCGAGAGGCCCCCAATTTAGCGTATTAGCGTATTAACTATTATGCTCTAATTCTTCTCCAATGCATTTCGGTGCGGGTACTTAGTTTGATATTTTATTTGCTGGACGGCTCGAGCACACGCTCGTTGGAAAGCACTCAGGGTAAACCCAACGTTAAAAAATGGTTTAACGCGTTGACACAACTCCTTTGACTAAGCATTAAGCAAAAAAGTTATACAAGGTGTAAATCTACCTATGAATCCGAACAACGTATAGCAAGTCAACAAGCAAAAGTACACCAAATAAAATGATTACATCCCATACTCATATATATATAGATTTTGGATGAGAAGCTACAAATATATTTTTGGTATTTCACTAATCAAACAAAACCATTTGTTTAATTAGTTCGTTTCATGGGTAGATATGTAGATTGCTCTCCTTAAATTTCCTATACTATATCGTGTTACACCTTGTATAATTATTGAAAAAAGTAAGTGCTAGTAGTAGTACCTTACTTTTATATACAGTTAAGTAAAATTAAAACTACATCATCTAATACATGTAGGTACCTAACCTACATATTTATAGTTTTCATTTTATTTTATTCCTGCCATATAAAGTTTGGAAATTATTGATGATATTTAATACATTAATAATATATTTATGTTATTATAATTTTTTAAATTCATTTTTAAAGTTATATTTAGCCATGCATTCCCCTGCTATAAAATCCTGTTTTTTATCTTATGTTATTCTTGAACTTATTCCGTAGTCATAAAATATGAATTCAACTAATTATGTGAAGACCGAACCGCTGCGCTGACGCACCCATAGCAAGCTGCTTTGACAATAAGTGATTGGCGACCTTAGGGCCTACGCACACCACGCTTTTTAAGCGCGCCGTAGCCACGCGTTTGTAGCGATACAGACGCGCGTTAGCATCGCGTTTGTATCGATTCAAACAAACACCAAACTGCTCAGTAACGCGGTGTGCACAGGTTCTTAAGTGTTCACAATTTTTGTGCGTCCCCCTGCTTAAGCTATCGCTCCTGGCTGTAGTCATTAGGCTGATTTCAGAGTCGCGCTGGCGAGCGGCGCTGTCCAAACGCGCGCGCTTACAATTACACTAGATAGTAGTTGCGTCACAGAATAAATAGTACTTACGTACGGTTGCGTTTCATAGTCACGCAGTTCTAACGCGCCGCGTGTGAGACGCGCGCCGTCGGCCAGCGCTGCCCGAGCTCCTCTACTGGCAGCTAGCGTTTCAGAGTGACGCGTCTCGCACGCGCCGCTGTTGAGACGCGCTGGCCTCCGGCGCGTGCCGCGTCACTCTGAAATCAGCCTTAGACAACAGTTGTCAATCCATGTCACAGGCTTTGACTACACTTACTTTAGGGTAACGACTGGCCATACGATAAGTAACAACTGAACCTTCTGTTACAGGGCCGACGCCGATGTTCGGTATGCGAGGCGTTCATGGCCAGATGCTTTCCGGCGGTTCTTCAATCAGCGGTCTGGGCGGCTTCGGACTGACTTCACCGCTGCCTACGTTACCGCCTGACCGTAAAGTTAGTTACAATCACAACTAAAAACTTTTATTGCTGTCATGTACGTTTCCTTTGTGGAAAGCAAAGAATATCGCCACCTCCCTTCATCAGGGGCGTAGGACTCCACCCGAGGGAATAACCCTTAGAGAATGGGCAACAGCGTCTCTCTGTGTACTATGACCATCATACTGCGATCGCTAACCGTCTGCCAAGCGTGGCGATTATGGCATTCTTCCAAATGATGGACAACTCCATTGTGGAAATTTTTGGGAGAGGCCTTTGTCCAGCAGTGGACGTTATTGTGCTGACATGATGATGATGATGTATGAGGCATATACAAGTAGGTATATAAATATAACTATATACGTGCTAAGCGCCATAACCTGAATAGCATTAATTATTATTGTAAAATTATGTATATTAGTCAGCCATGTCTCTCAAAAGAAAAGCGATGGATGGCACCTATATTTACTGTAACGTATTTCCAACAAGTACGATCTCTAGTTGTATATTATTATGTACTTAGATATATTCTTTGATGATGTAAAATTGTGTTGTCTTAGATTTGTCACAAACTTTGCATTTATGGGGTTCTTTGAGGGAAATGATTTCCATATAATCCCAGGAAAACTATGTTTACAACCGATGGTATACAGAGAAGCCGAAGTCGCTTATAAAATCGTTTATTAAATAGTTATTATTCAAAATCTTTTGTAGCACATACATTTTCATTAAAGTATATTGCTATAGTTTGATAATAATTCTTCAAATAGGTGCCTAGATTAATTTAACGCCATAAACACGCTGAAATATAATAACATATGTTATACTTTCTTCAGGTATATTCTACGCCGCCGCCAACCCCTCTGCCTACCCTCCCATCACCAGTCTCAGCACCTACGCCGGCACCAGTATCGACATCGACCACAGTTCACCCGTACTACCAGTAGATGTACTCCAAACAAAGGTCCAGTACCGTAGTGACGTCATAGTCAAGTGGTGATTAAGTGGAAGGCAAGGAGGACGAGCTAAGTGGGGGTGATATTGTATAAGTATAATCGTTGATGGCAGAGTAAAGAGTGCAGGAGAGATGGAATTATTATAGTGTTGTGTTACAAAACTAAGTTATTTTTTCCTTACACGGAATATAACCTGTATGATTTAAGCTAAAATGTTTGGGTTCAATATATATTCACAGAAATATATATAATTATAACACGCTCTTGTCGAATGACCGCAAACGAAATTTGAATTACGATTCGTCAAACTTATTGTAACTTATTTACAATAAGTTCGACGAATCGTAATTCAAATTTCGTTTGCTGTCGTTTGACAAGAGCGTGTTATAAAGTTATAATTTCTAAGTAAACATGTAACGTTTATTAAAACTATTATTAGGAATATTTTATTTGTATTTATAGTCAACGATTTAGTTAGTTATTTTAAAGTGATTTTTGTAAATCCTTTATATGTTTGCCAAATGAGAAACGAATCTTCAAAATTAGGCCGCCGCGCCGATATCTCGAATATAACAGTAAGAGCCGTTTTATGTTCCATTTTTTAAAATAAGGGTAAGGTTCACGTCCTGAGCGTAAAATCATAAAAATGTAAAATAACGGTTTTGGCCGATATCCCGAAAAATATAAAGTATTTTTTGAATAGAAGAAATTGGATTGGAAATTTAGTGCGAGGTTAAATTCTACTTTTACTGGCCTAAAATATTAGTTGGCTCAAGTTTTAGAAATCCAATATTTTTTTTAAAAAAAGTTTCTAAGAGCGATTCAGCATTATAGAATGAATGAAGTAGAGATTATGTGCCCCATTCTTACGAAATGATGCAAGTTATATGGCAACTGTTCGGAGTTAGAAAATAACGTTCTTGTTTAACTTCGTTATTAATTATCAATATTTCTTTCATTAAATACCAAAAAATACGTCTAAAACTGCAGGTCACTGGATGTCTAAAATTACTCATAATTACTTATTGAGTACGAATTCGAGATAGAAATTGATGCGAACATAAAAGATTAGTTATAACATTTGTAAATTGTATCGTCGGTCAAATTTTAATACTCGTTTTAATTCTGTACTACTTTGAATCGTTTATCTAAACTTACTCATAATCTCTTATTAAGTACGAATTCGAGATAGACATTGATGCGAACTTAAAGATTGACTATAACATTTGTAAATTGTATCATACAATTAAATTATAATACTCGTTGTAACGTTTAATTGCGGTTATTTTTTAAATAATTCATTTAAAACTTTACATGATTCACTATGAACGAAGAATTTTCTGATATACCTTTTTTATGACTTGTGAAAGCTCTCGCTGCGATAGCTTTTCTACAATGTACTTAGATTCATTATGAAACGTGTTTGTCAAACTATAAATAGTATACATTAGAGTGACACAGTAAAGTTAAGTCTTACTTAATTAACTTTCAATTTACTTAGTTAAAATGCTTTATGAGTGTATCAGATCTCTTATTTGATTGTGCATGTTTTGAGATTATCTAGGTACGTATACCAAAACGGAAATTATGATACAGTTTTAATTAAAGAGTGATGTTTTCATTTTTAAACATTAATTTAAAAAGAAAACAAAATACGTATTTTTTTCTTTACACGGTTTTAAGTGAATAGTGTTCATTAGCCAAATTATTTCTTTAAAATGATTGTTTAGTGACCACCAATAAAAAAATATATTATAATTAAAATGCTTAGGTACTATTAGTCAGTCAAAATAGAGTTAACCAAAAACTATTTTAAACACGTTAAAAACCAGTGTAAAATTTCCCAAAATGATCAAATTTAATCATAACAAATCTAAGACATATGAAATAACATTCACTTTTCATTGTCAATTCACTTTTAGTAACTATTTTTCAAAATTCCTTTGTTACAAGCATTTTTAGATGTGATTTTAAGATTTTTTTGTATAAAACCTTAACTATTTGAGTAAAATTTTGAAAACTTTATGTTGATTATATTCTAATAATATTTACCCAATTTAGTTTGTGACCACTACTTACTTGAAACTCTGTAATATTTATGTTATTTTACTTTTTAATAATTACATTTAAGATTTTTTATTTTTTTATTATAAAAACAGATTTTTATGTATAATTTTGTTGGTATTACTAATGTACAGACGACAGCACATCAAGCTACCCCAGTATATCAAATTTCCCCAATTGAAAGTGAACCTTAAGCTTTTGTGATAAAGTTGAAATTCTATAAAAGAAATTTGACAGATTGGGGTAGCTGGTTTTGCTGGCGTCTGTACAGCGAAAGTCTACTTGAGCCGTCACTAAAAAAATAACTGCCAAATAATAAAAAAAACGATGCCAAAATATGCCAAAGGTCACTTAATATTAAAATGTTGTTATCCCAAAGAATATGTTATCAGGCGATGAGGCTATTGTTTTTTGCTTTTGATTATACTTTTTAATGTACAATACGTAATTAGTTTAGCATGCTTACCTGTAGCCATATTTAAGATTAGTTTTAACTAGAAATTTATTATAATTTTGTGGAACAAAATATTTATAACTTAAGGTATTATAATACGTGTGTACAACGTTATTTCCAGAACGTAAGGACATTATTAAGACACGTTAAAAATACAATACTACTACTAATATAGTACTAGTAATGTACAACATGAATATTGTTTCAAAATATAATAATAAGACGCCATAAAATCAAAAATACATAAGTATATCATACTTAGATAAATATATCATAGTTTGATTTGGTTTTTAATTTGATTTTCAAAATTTCCTCATTTTAAATCTAGTTAATGTAAAAATTGAAAATAAATATATATTTAATATTATGTAATTCACAAATCCATCCAAGTGTCCCATTTACTGGAAATAATTTTGTGCTTATAATACGAGTCATAAGTCAAGTACAAGAGCAGCGCAGGGCCTGCTTTTGTGGAGATCCTTGGGGGAGGCCTTTGTCCAACAGTGGACGTCTTTCGGCTGATATGATGATGATGATGATGATAATACGAGTCCATAGGTTATTGGGAATAGGTTTTAAAATATACGTACCTACCACGGAAATTTACTTTAAAGTGACATGTTAGATTAAATTTAATTTGGAATCTTCGTAAATAATACATTCATACTCACGATATAGGTATATATTGTACAATAAGTACGTGTTAAGTAAAATATGGACAATATCCATTCATTACGAAAGTGTTATTTTAATGAAATAAATCTAATCTATAAGTCTCATCTATGAATAGATGAACTTTCTTTCAATCTCTGCCTAAAACTTTGGGCCAAACTTATATTTTAGTTAAAAAGATGTTACTTAAGTAGTGGACTTGAGGTAGTCCATCAAGGGCACCCATCTGAATGGCACCTGCGCGAATGGCACCTAGCCTAGTCCACGAAAGGCACCTATCAATATATTTGGCAGGTGCTCTTCGTGGATTCAATATATTTTTTACATTCTTGACCACGAAGAGCACCTACGACTGAGTAACCTAGGTTATTAAATGAAAGATATCGATAAAAATCACTAGAACGTTTATTAACATTACTAATATTACGCACGTTATACGGACTAGGCTAGGTGCCATTCGCGCAGGTGCCATACAGATGGGTGCCCTTGGTGGACTACCTCGTGGACTTCAGTGAAGGAGCTTAATTTGATTATAAAATTGAACCACGTGTAGCACGTCAACATTCAAATAGACAAGAAAATATATTTTATTTTATACGAATTTCTTTATTGTTAAAATATGTCAGTCACATGGGCAGATAGCTTTCTTCACATTATTTAAGTCTTTTTTCTTTAAATACAACTTTGAATAAAACTCGCATCATTCTGTGTATCATCGCATTGACTTTGGAATCTTAAACGTCATGATGGACATAGAGGGCTTGAAGAAGCTAAATATGTGCAAAATACAATTTTATTCTCGTTAACACGGCTACATATCAAGCTACACATTTCCAGTATAAGCTGATCCCACGTTGTATAGCATATCCATACAATGAGAGGTCAGCTTATATTGGAAATGTATAGCTGTATTATAAATGTAAAGAATAGAAAAGACGTTATATTCACGCAATTTACACAACTTTTGATAAGTTCCGTTAATATATTAAGAATTCGGCTACAATTTTCTAATAAGTAGCTTATTTAATAGTTGTAACCCAATCCTTGCCTTGATTTAATGCAAAGTAATCAAAAGTGTTGTTCTAGTGCACAACTCTTTTTTGTTTTTCATTTTTATAATAAATGTTACTGATATGATAAAAAAATGTGTTTTACACACATTCAACCTGCTACATTTACTTAATTTTGTACATACTTATATAAAACTTTGTATTTTCAATAAATATTGTTGATTATGCTAAAAAGGGTAATTTAAACACTTAACCTATCCTCTCCAATGCAATCCTAATGTGAGGTTGTGTCTTAGTATTGTTAATACGCTTTGCCACTGCCTTTATACAGGACGACTCATTGCAATGAGGGGCAACGTCAGAGGCACAGAGGCCAGTACACCAAGCTACCCCAATCTGTCAAAAGTTCTTTTGTAGATTTTCAACTTCATCACCATAGCGTTAGGTTCATTTATAATTGGGGAAATTTGACAGTTTGATGTAACTTGATGTGCTGGCGTCTGTACATTTAAAGTCCCAATAACCTTGGAACCAATATTTCTAATCGAAAACCTGTCGAGAATATATTTGAGAATTTATTTTCCATAAGACATATTTTGGTTCTTTCTAAGTGAACGTTAAAAAAAACTCAACTTCATATTAATTGCTTCATTTGTAACATGAAATTCTTAACAGCAGACCTATTAGTACAGATATACATTAGTTTTTTAGAAAAATCCCTTAACTTATGATTATCTAAAAATCTTGAGGTGGGAGGTTACGAATAAAACGAAAATCGTTACTATTTAACAGAATATTTCTCTGAGAAGAGGTTTATCTAACTGTTTAGATCAACTTTGCGGATGTAATTGGCTAGCATTCATAAAGCCTTTACAAGGGCTACCTTCCTGAATGGTCAAGTGGAAATGTAAATGTTTTCGTGTGGTGAAGGCATAGAATATCATCACCCCATCTCATCCCGTGAGGGCTTACAAATCGTCCGAGGGAATACCTACCTGAGAACGGGCAGCAGCGATTTTCTGTGAACTATGATCATCAAACTGCGATCGCCAACCCGTCTGCCAAGCGTGGCGATTATGGCATATCCCCCATTCTTTGGGAAGGCGTTTATCCAGCAGTGGACGTACTTTGGCTGACATGATAAAGAATGTAAATGCACCAAATTTAGTTTCATACTGTTTTGACAATTCTGGGCTGTCAATTCCAATTTGGCAAGCTGTAGTTTGATAGCTTAAGTCCAGCCTTGTTTAGCTTCAAAATCATACAATAATCTAGCAGTTCACCAACAACTCACCTCAAAATATCTGCCAATACCCTCGTATTCATATATAATTATAACTTATTTTTTTACAAATATAATATGTAAGTACCACATCACTAAATATTTAAAACAATTTGCCATAAACTCAAAATAATCATCACGGACTTAAAGGAGAAAATGAAACTACTGTTTGCCCTGATATATTTGTTAAAAGGTAACAATAATCACCTTCCAAAAACGAAGACCTCTCGCAGAACCTAAATGGACCTTAGGTACTTAGGATAGGACACCACACAACTAGATTAGATGTTCCCTCTGTTATCTGGACAGGGTGGTCCAGATAACAGAGGGAACATCTAATGTTAATGGTCAAAATATCTAGGACTTAAGAATAACATAGTACAGACGCCAGCACATCAAGCTACCCCAATCTGTCAAATTTCCCCAATTGAAAGTGAACCTTATACTTATGTTATAAAGTTGAAAATCGATAAAAGAATTTGACAGATTGGGGTAGCTGGATGGGCTGGCGTCTGTACCTACTATATATGTAACTAAAAGTTAAGTACGGATGACCATCTAATTAGAATTGGTTGCAGCACTAACCCCATTGATTGGGCCATTGTGCATCGGCATTAAGATATTCACAAATATACTGTAGTTATAGTTTGTATACATAATTAATGTTTTTACTTACAATTGTAAATCGATAGGATAATCAAAGTCATTAGTGAAATGCTAGATTTAATTAAATATAAGCGGCATAAAAGTATTACTTAATTAATAGAATATTATGTTAATTACCACATTTATATAGTTTTGTGTATTATTTACATGTCTCTGAAAACTAAATGCGATATATATATTTAGTAGTAAGCTGTTTCTTTTTAAATAAACATTTTATTTAATGGTGTTGTTTGATACATGTGCATAAAAATGCAGATCCCTACCCTAAAAGGAGTGATACACACGTGAACATCAGAATGACTGGCCCAACTGATCGATCAGCTTTAAAATATTACTAAATTTTAATACTTATTTGCTACTATTTGATACCTTAGTTTAAATAATTGGTACCTAATGAACAACTAAGAAAATGAATTTATAAATTGGCCAGTCATTCTGATGTCTGAATGACTGCCCACATTTAGAATCTCCACGTTTCAACATAGTAAAAAATATATTATTAAATATAGTAAAAAAATCTGTTAAAAATTAATAAATGTTTATTTATCCAAAAAGTACATATATGTTACGAAACTAACTAATAACTAGAGAAAGTGAAAATCGTTAATCTTTGCCCTAAAAATCTAGAAAAAATATATGTTTAGGTATCAAATAGGTATGTACTAAATTTCTGTAAAAGCGAATTGAAATTTTGGAGCCCTTACGTGGAGATTCTAAATGTGGGCAGTCATTCAGACATCAGAATGACTGGCCAATTTTTAAATTCATTTTCTCAGTTATCCGTTAGGTACCAATTATTTAAACAAAGGTATCAAATAGTAGCAAATAAGTATTAAAATTTAGTAATATTTTAAAGCTGATCGATCAGTTGGGCCAGTCATTCTGATGTTCACGATACACACACTATAAATAATAGATATAAGCATGATCTTGATATAATATACCTACTACCCGTCTCCACAAAATAATTAACTTTTGTGTCACAATGTTATTAGGGAACTGTCTATAAATAAGCTTAAAATAATTATTATTAAAGCCAAATTGTGTAGCAGACATATTACAAAATTTCTGATTAATGTGTCCGTATGCGTATCCGCAGATCTGTCAAAAAATATCCGTATTCGGATTGGTATCCACCACAGATATGTAAAAAGTATTTAATGCTTTGAGGTATCTACAGATATGCCAAATTTTTTTACGATTCAGCACATCAGTGAGATATCAACGTAAATGGCTAAATTGTTGTTGGGGGGAGGAGGAGTCTGTCAGACTCTTACTGACTAAAAAGCACCCCGGTGTTCCATCTCACAGCTGCGCCGGGGGTCGCGGGAACGTACGCTACTTCCGCAATCCCCGGCTGGTGCCGGCCCTTCCCTGTGGGCCTCCTCGGATCAGGGGTAGGAGGGGAGGTGAGATATTAAGCGCGTAAGTAAATAAAAGAAATTTGACACATTGGGGTAACTGGATGTGCTAGCGTATCTACTTACAACATATACTATTTTGTTAAAACATGTGTATACAGAAAGTATTAGATACAAATGATACACACAACTGTAGGGGCCGGGGTTATTAAAATAATATATTACGATGGTGAAAAGTTATAGTAAGTGTTATGGTAAGAAAAAGATATAATAATAATATAATAAAATCTATTTAATTTCTCTACACAAAAGGATTCAGTAGCTACAGTTTGGTAGACTTATGCTAAGTAACAATTGCAATTTTTGCTTTGATCAAACCCGACTTTGTGAGAGACTGGTGCTGGTCACACACACCTACTATATATTCTACCTAGTTCTTAAGTTATTCTCTTGTTATATATATTTTTGTTTTATTCTTGTCTAAGAGCTAACTTGTAACTCAATTTTAATTGCCTTGTATTTAACTAAACCGCGTGGGGGGCACTGGTGACCTGTGATACAGGTTTGCTGCAAACCTGCAGCAAACCTGTACAAGGCAATTAAAATTGAGTTACAAGTTAGCTCTTAGACAAGAATAAAACAAAAATATATATAACAAGAGAATAACTTAAGAACTAGGTAGAATATATAGTAGGTGTGTGTGAGGTTTGTAGATAAGAATGAGTGTATGCTTATACAGTCATTCTTTGTGGATATGATGTGGAGCGAGGCTTGGTTCAGTTTATGGCATAGCAGTAAGAAGGAAAGAAGGCAATAACACCATTGATCTGACTGCTCAAGGCCGCACCCAGAAAATTTCCGTGACCCAAATATTAGGATGACATGAAATAATAGGAATAGTTGACCAATTCCTGTCCATCCATCACTCTATGATTGGAGCAAAAATAGCCGGCGAAGTTCAGTCTTTAGTTTCGCGTATTTCAACTAACGCGTAGTTATGTAAATCTATGGAAAGCCACAAAAAGTTTGAGTAAAATCATAGATAACATGTGAAAATCGGGGTCTTTTGGACATATTCAAAATGAATTTTAAATAGCCTGAGCTACTCGGTAGGTCTACCAACTGTCTCATAAAATAAACCCCGAAATTCATACATATTCATTTATATTTTACTAGCTGTGCCCCGCGGTTTTACTTTTAGAGTGCAGTTTTTTGCCGCTGTAGTGCAGGGTGGCCTTCTCGTCACACTGCCCTAAATGATATCATCCGTCGGGCCTTGCCACTGTTAACGTGCCGGCTACTTTGGAGCCGAACGGTATTTCACGTAGCGATGGCAAGAGACCCGACGACTTGACATTGGTGCCTTGGAGTCGTGGACGGCCGTTGGTATGGAATGCTACATGCGTAGATATATTAGCCCCTTCGCACGTTCTAATTCAATGGTAGCGGGTGCTGCCGCAGATCTAGCAGAAGGAATATTTTTCTTCTGTTTGGGTTTGAAACTAATGGGCCCATGGGGTTCATAAACGCGAAAATTTGTAAAGAGCTTGTCCAGACGCCTTGTCGAAACTTCAGGTGACCAAAGGGCGGGAGTGTACCTCGGCCAGCGTATCAGCTTGGCTATACGAGGCAACGTTACCAGCTTTTTGGGCACACTACCCGCAGATTGTGACTTAAATGCTATTTATTATTTGTAAATTGTTTTCTTTTTGAGTAGAATTGTACCTAGACTTAAATACATATTTACGTTTAACTCCATATTCGATAGATTTTTTTTCTTTTTATAAATGAGAACTTGGTAGCTTGTAAATGAGAGGTTTAAATCAGACTTCATCTTGAATAAATGTATTTATAAAAAGTATTAGGCTAGCATAAACTCTAGGCGATATGCTCCCCTATACTTTACAAACAGCGATGCATACTTACATGAAATGGGCATGGTGAACGGCAGGTTTGTAAGGGAGTTTCGTACCGCTAATAAAATTTCGTGTTTTGGGATATCTTTTGTTTTAATTGGTAGTTAATATAATAGACAAAGCATTTTTAATTTCTTAGATTTTTAGAAATTGGCATATAAAAGCTATGGCCAGTTTTATGTTAAGGTTACGATTGGTCAACCCTATGACCCCATGAGTTCGAAAATCACTCTTACTGCCTAAGTAATAAAGATAATGTAAATATCAAAATGTATATATCGATGTGACGATGAAATACTAGTGTGCCAATGCTACCATTAATATTGAAGTCACCAGCAAATAATATCCTGGGACATTATTTACACTCGGCCATCTGATCCGAAAGGAAGCAGAACTTACTACTTATCTTTTGTAAATACATACTTATATAGATAATTAATTACATCCAGACTCAGGATAAACAGACATATTCATGCACACAAATATGTATCTGTCCTGGGTTTGAATCGAATCCACGACCCCCGGCATGAAAAGCAAGCAGCATTTGCCAACCAAGCCAACAGGCCCGTCAACGCACTACATCGCCGAAAGACGTCCACTACTGGCCCTCCCTAAGGATCTTCACAATGCCATTTCTAGTGCTGCCCACATCCAATGGCTTCCCGCGAACCTTGGCGTTGGTTCGACGAGCTATGGGCCCCGGCCACTGCCCTTACAGTTTGGTAATTCTTTGGGCTTTGTCGGCTACTTTGGTTCACTTGCGGATACGATCGCGCAGGGTACTCCGAGCATAGCCCTCTGCAATGCTCTATGGGTGACCTTGAGCCTTCTTATGAGTCTTACTATAAACAAACCATAATAATATAGTTTTTGTTTAGTTCCTGACCGTAGGAGCAAGAAAAAAATCTTTTATTTATCCTAAGCTGACACAGATTCTAAAATACCAGTTATATCACAAAATGTAGGTGTACCAGGATATAGTGGAGTAACCTAGGAATAAAAGATAAGGAAAAGTATCAAAAACAATAATTGTGTACTCCTGTGTGATTTATTTATGAAAACTTTTATTTTTATGTAACAACAAATTTCACACAATAAATATTGATTGATTGCTATAATATACAAGAACTAGGTAAATAAATCACATTATGAATGGGATAAAATTTATTTACAATCATTATCTGCAATTTGGACAAGGGTCTTTATCAATGAAAGGCATATCTACTTGGTTTGTTACTCCAACTTATTTTACGGTGTCTACTGAAATGAACACAGAACAAACACTCATACAGGGACTCTACAACCACCGATTAGCTTCGTGCGACTAGCTTCCTTCTGTAATCTTCTATATTCAGCCGATCCTAAACTAAAATGGCGACGAGGTATTGTTGTTCTACCAACAGTATCAGCCGAACACTTCTTGGGTGCTATTTTTTCTGTATTCATAGATTTTTCTTTCAACATAAAAGATGATTCCTTGCCGACACACTTATTACACGAAATGTGCAAATTATTAGAATTTACTTCAACACTTTTGTGATCGTTCTGAGCGTTAGAAATGCCAACCTGGCAAATATGTGTGATCATATTTGCACCGTATTTTGGTAGACTTTTAGAATTTAGTTGCAAATCACATGTGCACGTATATTCATTTCTAAAATTCTTGGTAGTCCCTTTAAGGAATGTTTGGGCAGCACAGGTCTTGCTATGCGTCCTTGTAAAGCAAGCTACTTCTGAACAGTAACACTTCGAATGACATTCTCCTGCGTCATGCGACTCTGTGCCATGTGCAGTTTCAGCTTCATAATCACTGTCTTCCACTTTAGATTCCAGAATGGTATCTTCATTTCCACCCTTTAAAACATCGTAGTAATATTTTTGTGATACATCCATTATAAATAGATAATATTCAAATAACTAAATCAACGGAAATGTGTATAATTATAATGTAAAGGATAACTCCCAGGCGCGTCAAAGAATTGTCAGTATATAAACATAGCTTATGGTAAAACCTCTGGTAAAACCTCACTTTTTTATTAAAAAGATCAATGACATTATAGACACAATTATTATTTATAATTATTATTGTGTTCAGAATGTCATTAAGTAGAATTATAATCATTACGAACGAAGAGA
Source organism: Pseudoips prasinana (assembly GCA_951640165.1). Classification (NCBI taxonomy): domain Eukaryota; kingdom Metazoa; phylum Arthropoda; class Insecta; order Lepidoptera; family Nolidae; genus Pseudoips; species Pseudoips prasinana. Next base: position 42,198,089 of record OX621234.1, read on the forward strand.
AGCACAGATACTCGTAGGCCGGTCAATTTAGACATCAAAGGTTACAATAATTTCCATTAGCCTGAAAATTGGTAGGATCGTTCATTACACTATTATATGCAAAAAAGTTTACTCGGTTTCAAAGGTCACAAAAACGGGGATTTCGCGATTTTCAGCAAAACGGTAATTTTAATCGTGTAATTAGCTCAGACAAAATTGTAGATTAGATAATTATCTATAAACAATGTCTTAATACTTACATTCTTTTTCCTTTGAGGTAGTGTACTTAGCGCCTTTTTTTAAATGTGGTTTCCCCGGTAGACCACTGATCTGTTGTGATACTGTTTAATTTGGAGCTATTGAATGACTATAGATATTGGTAAGGGTTGAAATTGATAAAAGGGGTGTAAATTAAACATATACTAAGTAGGTATCGTCGATTATTCTGAGCCTTAAACGAGAGTTTTGAACGCTGTTTCATAGATTTTCGTTAGTTCCAACCTTGGAGATGGTTGAAATTAGAAGAAGTCGAATCTGTCAGTTAGTATGTAGGTACTCGTAAAAAATCCTTCTGTACACGCCTATCGTGTGCATGTCTCTTAACAATTATTTTTAAGTTAGTCAATTTAAATGTATAACTTTGTGGCAACTTTTTTTCTCCTTGTCTATGACTTTATGTATAAAATCTCGTCCCTTCCTTTTGTCTTTCTCTTTCTCTTTGGATCAGGCTATGTCGTCGAATGTAGAATGTCGAATAAAGTCTTGAAGAAACCTATTGAAGTTCTTTATTGGAATTGCATATGTCCACCACGAGACACCTTCAGCTTAGATATATAATTTTCTGATGTAGATCACTTCACTGAAGGGAACACCAGTAAAGAAAGAAATAAATAAAACAGTAAATAAATAATGTTTGTTGTAAAAATTCCATTCCGTAGAAACAAGATAAACAACTTGTTACATTTACACTTGTTCAGTTCAAAAGATACTATAGTGGAGTGTTTGGTAACAGTGTTTTTTTTAGAAAATATAAGTTGTTGCATTAAAGAAAGATTTTTTATAATAATTACTTACAAATAGTTCTTCTTCTTCTTTTTCCAAATGGCAAGTTATGCCGATGTCGACAATTCTGCCGATGTCGACAATTCTGCCAATGTCAGATGTGAAATGGAAAAACGTGCGTTAAAATTTAACCAAGATTCTTACAAATAGTTATAACAGTTAGTTTTATAAATAGATTGAGATACATAATCTATGTCACTCGTTGTTTACGTATGACTAAAAATCAACATAAAACGGTAAATATTTGTTATTTGATCAAGAAAACAAAGAAACATACGAGTAATATTGTTTCCGTTTTAGTCAGTCTATACCGCAAACAACGTTTGTTTCGAACATGTCCGACAAAATACAATTAATAAGAACGCAATTTCTTCATAAATTAAACTCATACAAACAATACATACATATTATTGTATATATAGTGATATTTCTAACAATTTACTATGTATTGCAAAGGTATGAAGAATCAAATAATTTAGATAATTATTTAATCACGAAAGTACCAACACAAGTACTAGACGGAGATATTTCGTGCCATTATGAAGAGGAAGGAGATGTACTGCCATCCGCTGAAGATCACACATTTAGTCCGCTTCCTAGGTCAATATTCTTCCATGAGACATCATGCCGAGGAGGACTGAATTCCAGACAAGCATGTGCTGTGGAGTCTGCGTCCAGGGCCCACGTCAATAACACCATATACGTCTTATTCAGTGCCCCTGTCACTCAAAAAGTATTAGACAGAAGTTCTTTGGCCATATTACGTCAGCTACCAAACATCGTCTTCGCTAGAATACACATAAAAGAATATACCAAAAATACTCCGCTACACAAAATGATTGGCAAGTTGAACAATAGTCAGTGGTGGGTACATCACACCTCAGACTTTTTGAGGTTCCTGACTCTGTACAAATGGGGAGGAATATACCTTGACACGGATATGATGGTGGTTAAGCCTTTGTTGAAGTTGGGGAACAACTGGATCACAAAGGAAGATGATGACTGTGTGAGTTCTGGTGCTATCGCTCTGTCGAAGGATCGTGTCGGAAAAAGAATAGCTTATAATCTTGTGCGGTAAGTTTTCTGAAACGAAATCTTATTAATAAGCCATAATAAGCAAGGCGTCCATTTAGGTACTTCTTTTAATGTTTTAAAGACAGTACCTACTCATCATCTTGTCAGTCTAAGTATCTACATCTATTGCTGGACAAAAGCCTCCCCAAAAGATGGGGGGATATGCCATAATCGCCACGCTTGGCAGAAAAATGCTTCTGCCCGTTCTCTGGTAGGTATTCCCTCGGTTGATTTCTACACCCCCCACGATATGCGATGGGGTGGTGATAATCTATGCCGTCACCACACAATATGTCTACATCTTCTGTATTTCACTTTTCTATTTTTCTTGATAAGAAGAAACTGATATCAATCGAGTGGTAAGATAGACCAATGATCCTGTGAGGGTTGCTGAAAGCCGGTGGAGGCAGGTAGTGTACGACCAGCCATTGTAAGGGTCTTTGGGGGAGGCCTTTGTCCAGCAGAGGACGTCTTTCGGCTGATATGATGATGATATTGAATAACTCAACTTCCTGTTACGAATATGAAGAAACCGCTCACCACATACTTTTGAAGTGTGATATCTAGCAAAATCAGCGTGATATTGTGTTAAATAGCTTTCAACAAATTTCTGGAGTAGTTTATTATACGGAACACAAGTTCCGTATAATAAACTACTCCAGAAATTTGTTGAAAGTTGTTCCTTGTTGCTACAAAGCAACAAGGAACAACTTCCGTGCGTTTAAGCGCTTTTGCCATACCTACTATTGGAATCAAATATAACAGCTCACTTAGGACCCTTAAATTCATCCTCGGTGCTATTGCAGCTGGCTTCTCTAGTTGCAATTCTCTCGTTTTACGAGGCTATTGCCTCTTTATATCATCCTGTCTCCCGCTTTGCTCTGGAGGGAAGTGGAACTATTCATTTTCTAACTCCTCCTTTTTTCTATCTGATTAAATTTGTTGCGGGATCCAAGACAGATAAAGCGATTTCCCGGGACATACCTGAGCCTCACCGCTCAATGTCATTTCATTGTGTGCCACTGTTGATGCTGGCTTACAGGAGTTGCAGTGGTGGGTAAGAGGGAGGGACTAGACTAGATAGATATCAAATCGAATGGAATGTCTCGTTATGGAAATTCTAATGAAATAAACCTAATGGACTTATTCTAGTAAGTCCATTTAGTTTTATTTTTCACTAACATAATAGACCATGATGGTATATTTGGATAGATTACACGTACCCTTATAGTTTACCCCGTATAGTTTGAATTACTAAATATTTATGAAATTAATAGACCTCGTAACTAAGTATGTTAACTAAGTTACCAGGTCTATTAATTACATACAAACGTGTGTTCTGCTCGTCTTTATCAGAGTTTTTTAGCAAAGGAATATTTGTTTTTCAGGGACTTGGGGATGAATTATCGTCCAGATAAGTTTGCGCACAATGGCCCGGGAGCAATAAAAAGAGTAGTCAGGAGAATATGCAGTACACCTAACGTCACTTATTGGTCTCACAGTATTTGCAAAGGTTAGTCTGAGATGGTGCCAACCTATTTTGCGTAAGGTACACACGGCTACACATCAACATATACATTTCCAGTATAAGCTGATCTTGCGTTGTATAGGATTTCCAAATAATGATAGGTCAGTTTATATTGGAAAAGTATAGCTTGATATGTAGCCGTGCGTACCACGCTTCGAGCATGCTCGAAGGTATCACTACGTATACTGCCTGCCAACATAGTGTATGTGATGATATATTCGACAAATGACCTTTATCAATAAATTGGTTTCACATACATTTTCATCATCATATCAGCCGAAAGACGTCCACTGCTGGACAAAGGCCTCCCCCAAAGATTTCCACAATTGCCGGTCTTGCACTATTTGCATCCAGCAGTTTCCAGCGATCCGCACAAGATCATCGGTCCATCTTGTAGGGGGCCTGCCCACGCTGCGTCTTCCGGTTCGTGGTCACCACTCGAGAACCTGTCTGCCCCAACGGCCGTCGGTTCTACGAGCTATGTGCCCCGCCCACTGCCACTTCAGTTTTACATTTCTTTCACATACCTACATTTTATCTCAATTTTATTATACGGAATGAACATGCTAGATGTTACACATGATATGCGACTACCTACTGTAAGGTTCGCTCGATATTTTTATAAATCGTTAATGTGTAAAAAATATTAAAATAGCGTAATTCTTTTATATAAAAAGGAATAGGAAGAAGCAATTAAATTCGGATAAATATATTAACTAAAACTGTTGTTTTTTTAAACGTCTAGTGCTGCAACGCGTGCCTCAAACAGTGGTTTTACCTCTAATAGTCACGAAAATCATATTTTAAACACTAATTTGTCAACTTAGGTAATTTAATCTATGTAAATCCAATTATAAATCTCATTCTTTTCAAAATTAGAACGTTTATCATCAGTTCATCTTTCTCTATTATTTTTTATAGACAATTCATTTTGATGTGTATGGTAAAACTTTATATTCTCTTTGGTGTTAATTAAATATCACGTTCAATCTAGGCGTTCAATAAGAATGAATGAAGAATAAAATAGTACCTGAGTATCTACTTACAAACATTGCGACTTTGTTATTTTCTCTTTGATTGCGAAAATTAAACGTATTTTATTATATTCTCTTTAGTCTTATTATTTTTTAAGAGAAGATTGTTATATATTAGACCGGGCGCTAGAGGTAAGTGAGTATGCATAATATGAGTGCCGAATTTCGCCAACGGATTTAAGTGAAGAAAAGGTTAAAGAATAATAATGTGGATCTTGCCGGTCAATTTTTTGGTCCATATTTTTTTTACCCCCTCTTCTCTTATTCGTAAAGGGAATGAATTGAGTACATGATATAAAATCATTTTAATGAATATTTCGTAATGATTTATAGTTTTTCCTAATGGTAAAAGTCAGGATGGATTCTTAAATAATAAGAAAAAAACAAAAATGAAAGTAATTAATTTTTTTTTTTTAAATTAAAGTTACATATGAAAAACTAGCGAATTCAAGCATAAATGTATTTAAAGTAGGTAAAAAAATTACTCATTTATATTTTGTCATTTGTTATTGATGCGTTTACATAATGAAATACAAAACAATTCAGATTTTTTGCAATTACAAGACAATGTGCGACAATTTGCAGTACATTTACATGGTGGCATTAATGACTCTGGTAAAGACGGCTTCGTCATTTGTCGTGGACGTAAGTCACCGTTGAGCTCTTGTATTTTTTTATAGCTAATGCAATGCCCTAATTTATTTAATATACTTATCAACTGTTTTATCTAGTTAAGTGATGAATTGATTCAGCTAAAGCTATATGTTTTGGTGTCTGCTTGCTTGCTTATCGTATGGGCAGTGGTTACCCTAGTGTCAGAGTTGCTCAAGCCGCCCAGTAGGCCTCTGACATGGCTTAACGACTGTTTTCTAATGACTACAACCGGGACCGACAGCTTAACGTGCCCTCCGAAGCACGGAGACGCTCAGAAATTAAACCACTTTGGCGGTCACCCATCTATGGACTGACCGCGAGCGTAGTTGCTTAACCTCGCCGATCGTTTACAGACCGGTGAGAGCATCTAGCTATGAGCGCCTAGCGTCTGCTTCTTAGTAACTATAAAAAATATGTCATAAAATACAGATAATGCTCTTTTATAATAGTTCGCGCTCAACTTTTGATTTTTTGCATTAAACAAAGCTTGCAGAAAAATTTCCCATGATTCTGACAATTTTCCATTTTCTAATAATTTTTGAACCAAATTTTCATCACGTAAATATCCACTAGGTATTATTTCTGTTTTAAATAATTCTTGACGCAATGCTTTCGCAGTCTCAATGATGATATTTTTTGAATTCATGCTCCGAACATGTTCTATTATTTCCGTCAATGGAATATTTCCCATAAACGCTAATGATGATTTTGATCGATCAGCCGGGTAAGAAAATAATATTTTTTCACCAAATTTATCAATAAGTAGTGATTTCACTACACGATTTTCGATCACTGCACCTTCAATGTTTGTAAGTACAGCGAGTCGTTCAGCTAAGAAGCGCACTTCAAAAGAATGTGTTGGTAAGTGGTCTTTAATTTCATCGATTAGTTTGTCAAATGCATCCATAAGTATTTCTTTCGGGATCTGATTTGAAGGTCGACCAGCTGGCATCTGAGAACTTCTCGGTAATCTTAAATAATCAAGGTAACAATGTTTGTGATACCTCACTTCGATAGCAAATAAATCTTGAGGCCGTTGACAAGTACTAAGTTCAGTGAAAACATGGTCTTCTTTTATACGTGCAGTACTAAAAAAATTTTCCGCTGCTGCAATTTCAGAACATAAATGTAGCTGCTTATCTTTCTTTCTCGTTACCTTCGTACAAAATATGCATTTCAACGATTTTTTCAACGCTGGCGGTGCCCTCAATGACGAACGAGATTTTGGAGTAAGCTCCTCCACGTTTGCTTTGGAAGTTGAAGCAGACACTTCTTCTTTACACAACGCAATTTCTCTACGCCGTATTTTCTCCTCACTAATATAAGTGGCTAAACAGTCTTGGTGCCATGAAAATTCTTGTTTTGTGGAGTCTGGATCATATAGTTTTGAAAACTTCTCACTAATGCTGTCTTTTCTTCTATTTGCTGCTTCTTTAATATTAAGCAGCGTCCCTGGCCTTGAGTTTTCCACTAAATCACTTGAATTATCGCAAAATAAACAAAATTGTTCGTTAGGTTTTTTTCTTTTCAAATTAACCACTTCTAACGACATTTCTAACGTTTTTCAACACAGTACACTCTTAACAGGCACTACAAAAATACTATTTTTTTATATGTATATATAAAAACACGACTCAACAAAGCAACATCTTTACGTCAATAGATGTAAAAACAAACTAAACGCGTACGCGCGCTATGCTTGTTGTATGGGCGGAGAGGGGATGTGAAGGGAGCAGGAAGGGACCAGAACACCCGGCGGCAAGATGTGATTTAGGGTCTCAGGTATAAGAATCCGGTCATAGTTACCGTCACTCGGATTTTGCATACTCAACTACCTCTAGCGCCTGGACTATATGTGATATGTCCCAGAAGCAGTAAAAGTAGTTTGTTATATTCTAGCAATTATACCTATATTTCAATATAATATAGGTACATTTGAACAGATTCAGTTCAGATTCAGAATGAATAAATGGCGCTGTCTTCCTATTAACATAATAATTAAGCTGAATATTATTTTCAGGTATACAAGTTTATGGATATCAGTATTTCTATCCAATTTACTACACAGAGAGCGAAAATTATTTCAAGCCAGGAACACTTTCAAATACTAAGAATCCGTATACACACCATTTTTGGAGCATATTGACGAATCACATGAAAATAGAAAAGAAATCACTTTACGAAACATTGGCTAAGAAGTTTTGTCCGTCTGTCTACCATAAGTACGGAGAATACTTTGGTTATTAAAATTGTGAATTATAAAACTCCTTTGGTTTATTGAAAATACAATAGTTTCTACAAAAATATTGTTGACATAGAATATCATCACACCATCGCGTCTATAGGCTCGATGCTGGCGGGTGACTCCACCAAATGGGACGCCACTAAATGGGAGTGGAATTGGGAACGAGCCGATCCCGCTCGTAAACGAAGGTGGCGTCTAGGCGGCGGCGGCACCCGGTAGGCCAACTCTCCCCGGGGCTGCGTGCGGCGGCAGTGTGAGAAGTGTCCTCTACTCAGAGGCTCCCCTCATCATGCGCCATGAGAAGTCCACGGCAGGTCAGGTTTAGTCGGTGCGAGTCTGATATACCCACCCGCAGTCATTTTTTGCGGGTGGCATTCGTAGGCATTCCCCTGCCTCACCAAAACACAAAAGGAAAATTGGTACTTGTAATGTATGCCATGTAGGTTTTACTCTTCTTTATGACTGACGTACGTCATTGTCTTTGGTACGCTCTCCTCCATTAAACCTTGGCATTGAATGGACGTGTTTTATTGTGCTACTATCTAGTGACGCCCTATCTGCAATACCTAAATATCTTTCAGTGGCGACGAACAGTAAAAAAAAAACACACGCGTGGATATTAAAAACAAGTTCCGGTAGTGTAAATTCATAATTTCGTATACAAAATGTCGTTGGGTAAGATCGGCCCGTTTGGCATCAACAAAGACAATTGGGACCATTATGTAGCCCGTTTGGAGCAATATTTTATTGTGAACGATGTCAAACTGGAGATGAAAGTTCCTACGTTGATAACGCTGATCGGCAGTGAAGCATACGAACTTATGGTAAATTTGTGTATACCGGACAAACCTGCAACGAAGACCTTCGGTGACCTTGTAAATGTTATGCGAGGACATTTGCAGCCTAAACCGAGTCTGATGGCAGAGCGGTTTAAGTTTAGGCAACGGTTACAAAAAAGTGACGAAAGTATAGCGGATTATATGACAGAATTAAAAAAAATGTCCAAAGATTGCAGATTCGTTGGTGAAGGTTTAAAAGAGAACTTGAGAGATCAATTCGTTTGTGGCTTGGCGAGTGACACAATTAGGCAGAGGCTATTTACGGAGGAGGATATCGAGCTTCAGAAGGCTTTCAAGCTAGCGGTAAGCATGGAAACCGCGGAGATTGATGCAGCGATGGTGGATAGCCGTAGTAAGGGTAGGACGATGGATATACCCAGGTCGGAGTTGCATCAGATGGCATCGACTTCATCATCGGGTCAGCGAGCTCGTACGGACCGCAGTAGCGTTATCAAGCGTTGGCCGCGTGATTCAGCGCTCGAGCTAGGCGGTGGTACAAGTGGCACAGGCAGAGCGGGTAGCAGGAGGATTGGCGACAGGAATCGCTCCACATCCATTAGCAAGGTGTACAAACACGAATGTGGAGTATGTGGAGGTCATCACGACGCCAATACTTGCAAGTACAAGACATACGTTTGTCGGGTGTGCAATCGGGAAGGTCATTTGAAGATGTGCCCTAAATTACGGAACGGAATAACGATGCACAATGTGTTAGATGAGAAGGTTGTGTATGAGAATAGTGATGGAGGTCTAAGTGACGAGGTAAATAATTTTTCGATAGAGACTAATAATTTAAATCATTTTAGACCATACACCATTTGTGTTCACGTTAATGGTAAAATGATCACTATGGAAGTAGACACAGGGTGCGCGATTTCTTGTGTTAGTTACGAGGTTTATAAAAAATTATTGAGCGAATGTAAAATAGCTAAGAGTGATTTAATTTTACGATACTATACCGGAGAGAGTGTAAAACCAGTAGGAAAAATAACAACTTGGGTGAAATACGGAACTGTGAGTAAGATATTAGATTTGTACATAATTAACTGTGGAAAAACATCTTTATTAGGCAGACAATGGTTGTATGAGTTAGGAATTAATGTACCGGTCATCATCATCATCATCATATCAGCCGAAAGACGTCCACTGCTGGACAAAGGCCTCCCTCAAAGATCTCCACAATTGCCGGTCTTGCGCTATCCGCATCCGGTGCTATGTACCGGTAATCTGTAATAATTTAAAGGAATCTGAAAAATTATTTGACATAGGGGAATTCAGTTCCAGATTTTGTGACGTGTTTGCTGATGGACTGGGGAGATTCACCGGAGGCACAGTGGACTTTCACTTGCGGCCGGAGGCGCGGCCGGTGTTCATGCGCGCTCGCCCCCTAGCCTACGCGTTACGCGACCCGGTGGAGCGCGCGCTCGACGCGCTGGTGAGTGATGGAGTAATAACGCCGGTGACCACGTCCGACTGGGCCACACCGATCGTTCCGGTGATGAAAAAAGATGGAACTATAAGGATATGTGGAGATTTCAAACTTACTTTGAATAAGTGCTTGGAGGTGGATCGTTTTCCGTTACCGAGAGTGGAAGACTTGTTAGCTAAATTGCATGGTGGGGAGAAATTTACTAAGCTGGACTTATCACAAGCGTACGCACAGTTAGAGCTTAATGAGGAGTCCAAAAAGTACACCGTTATCAATACCCACAAGGGGCTATTCATGTACAATAGGTTAATTTACGGTTTGGCTTCGAGTCCGGGGATTTTTCAGAGAAAATTAGAACAACTCTTTGCGGATATGCCCCGAGTAGGAATTTTTTTAGACGATTTGATCATTACAGGAACCGATGATCAGTCACATATGGCCACCCTTAATGAGGTTTTCAGAAGACTTCAGAAATATGGTCTTAAAATTAAGAAAGACAAGTGTATTTTTTTTTCTAAAGCTGTTACTTATCTTGGTTATCTAATTGATAAACAAGGAGTGCACACTTGCCAAGACAAAATAGAAGCAATTAGGAAGGCACCCGTACCCACGAACGTATCGGAATTGCGCTCGTTTTTGGGGCTAGTTATGTACTATGCCAAATTCGTCCCTAATATTAGCACGATTTTAGCGCCGTTGTATGTATTATTAAGAAAAGAAGTTAAGTTTGAATGGAACAATGACCGAAATGACGCGTTTGAAATGATAAAAAAAAATTAATGTCAAGTGAGGTCTTGGTACACTACGCGCCTGACCTCCCACTTGTGCTGACTACGGACCCGAGCAGTGTGGGGGTGGGTGCAGTCATATCGCACCTGACGCCAGGAGGCGAGCGGCCTATTGCTTACGCGTCGCGGGTCCTTAACTCCGCCGAGAAGTCATATTCGCAAATAGAAAGAGAAGGGCTAGCTATTATTTATGGGGTAAGAAAGTTTCACCAATATTTATACGGCAGAAAGTTTATACTTAGAACTGACCACAAACCATTGGTGACAATATTCGGTGATAAAGCGGGGATACCAATTATGGCAGCGAGCCGTTTACAACGCTGGGCAGTCATTTTAGCGGGGTATAATTATGATATAGAGTTTGTGCGTAGTGAACGAAACGCAGCGGATGCTTTATCTCGGCTACCGGTAGAGCCAGAGAGCCGCCTTAGTACGGAGTTGACGTATATTAATTTTATTCAAAATTTCTTACCCATTACTAGGCAGACCGTACAAGATAGTACAAAACGAGACGAAATCTTAAAAAAGGTACTTCTATTCTGTCAGACAGGCTGGCCAAGTGTTTGTCCAGATGAAAAGATTAAACCGTATTTTATACGTCGTAATGAGCTATATCTGGATATGGGATGTGTAGTATGGGGCTATAGAATAGTTGTTCCGAGTGATTTAAGAGAATTATTATTAAAAGAGTTACACGTAGGGCACTTGGGGATCGTTAAGATGAAGAGTATGGCCCGCAGCATTTTGTGGTGGCCCGGGGTTGACGCGGACATCGAGCAGGCTTGCCGCGGGTGCAGCACGTGCACAGCCGAAGCGCCGGCACCGCCGCGCGCGCCGCCCCAGCCGTGGCCGTATGTCACTGAACCATGGTCGCGGTTACATATAGATTTTTTAGGCCCGTTGCATGGTAATACATTTTTAATATTAATTGACTCGACTACAAAATGGATTGAGGCGTTTCTAATGGAGAGAACTACCGCGGGCGCGGTAATCAAAGTTTTGAGAGAAACTTTTGCTAGATTTGGCTTACCAAAAGAAGTGGTATCCGATAATGGCCCACCGTTCTCGAGTAGGGAATATGCGGAGTTTATGAGCAATAATGGTATAAAGCTGACGTTTGCACCAATATACCACCCGGCATCGAATGGAGCGGCAGAAGGCGCTGTTAAGTTGTGTAAAAGGGCAATCAAAAAGTCATTACGCGATCAAAGCGATTTAGGTGCAGCGTTACAGTGTTATTTGATGGCATATCGTAATGTAGAACACAGCACAACAGGTGTATCACCAGCGATGATGTTGCAGCGTAGAAGTTTGCGCTCGAGGCTAGATCTTTTGAAAGGATTTAGGATGTTAGAGGATCGAGTCCATACAGCACAGCGCAAACAAATAGAATACGCCGGGGGCACTCCGAGAGAATTTAAGGTTGGTGATACAGTGTGGACTAGAGATTATGCAGGAGGGAAAAGGTGGTTAGGCGGCTATGTGCAACAAAAACTAGGATCACGGAATTACGTAATCGGTAGACAAGACGGTCCACCCCTTAAAAGACACTTAGATCAGATTAAGAGGAAATGGCCGTGTACGTTTAATGATGATCCTTTTCTTTCTCGGGAGTCATCAAACACAGCCAGGGACGTGTTCACCTACTCCGGGGGCTCCTCCACCGGGGCCGGTTGTACAAATTGATAAAAGTCAATCTCCATCAAGGCTAAACAGTTCGAGAGATCCGGGAGCAAGCGAGCCTGAGGGTCGGTCAGCTAATGGAGCGCTAGAACCGCCTGCACCGGCACCACTGGTGAATCCGGAAGTGCATCCGGTGCGTACTTCCACACGCATTAAAAAACCGGTGTTGAGATACGGTTTTGATATAGATTAACTGTGTATTAATAGCTGTAAAATTTGTTTAGTAATATCAGTATTGATTAAGAGTGAGGGTGTAATGTATGCCATGTAGGTTTTACTCTTCTTTATGACTGACGTACGTCATTGTCTTTGCTACGCTCTCCTCCATTAAACCTTGGCATTGAATGGACGTGTTTTATTGTGCTACTATCTAGTGACGCCCTATCTGCAATACCTAAATATCTTTCAGTACTGATACGGTAAAAAAAAATATACACCATAAAATAATACAATTTCAATGTTGTAAAAGGAGACATCTAGTGTATAAATTATGAATCATGTGGACGTTAGGTTCTTTTTAGCTTTGGAATAGTGAGTCCTTACTTGTATATTACGATATATTATTCCGATACTACGTTCCAGTTATATGTTCAGACTTATCGTGCCGACATTGACCGTGCCAAGCCCACGCCACTCTTCGAGCATTTATAACGTATAACTATAAATAACGTATGATTTCACATCTTTTCAAAGACAGTAAATAAATTTCTGAATTATTATTGCAGCATGTTCAGAAGTACAGCCTTTCTAACAAGCGCGAGTCGGACTCGCGCACAAAGGGTTCCGTACCATTCTCTACGAAAACGAGCAAAGATAATTCACGTTTATTGTATGGGAGCCCCCTTAAATATTTATTTTATTTTGTCTAATAGTATTTGTTGTTATAGTGGCCACAGAAATACATCATCTGTGAAATTTCAACTATCTAACTGTCACGGTTCATGAGATACAGCCTGGTGACAGACGGACAGACAGACAGCGAAGTCTTAGTAATAGGGTCCCGTTTTACCCTTTGGGTACGGAGCCCTAAAAAATAACCTGACTATAGAAATATACAAAATTACGCAAAAAAAAATTACGCGCCATTAATAAAGAAAAGGTACATCTCTGAAATGTACTTTGTTGGGGAAATAAACCATCATTCAATTCCATGCCCTACAGTGCTACTTCTTTTTATATATAAAGTAATTTTATTGTACTTAATGTACAAGGCCAAAAGAACGACAATGAACATCAAATACAAACATTTATGACTTTATATGGATTTTGAATCTTATGATTTTTTATAAATATTATTAAACTTTTGAATTTGTCTAATTGTTTACTACAATTTTAGAAGAAATAAATCGTCCAGAAATCACTCGGCAGACATCGCTTTGTAGGCGATCGGTCTAGTAACTAAAAACTATAAGAAATTATTCGTATGAAAGACTAGTGTAAATCACCGATTAGAATAAGTACCTATATTGCATAGAAATTAGAAATAATAAATAAAAAAAGAACACCATCTTTCAATATTTTTTTCACATATTTTGAATAGTGAAAATATTGTTGTAGGTGCTTGAACTAAGAAATTAAGATACTAGCTCTTCTATGCTGTTATTATGTTTTGTTGTTTCATTTAATTTTATGACCGATTGACCACGTAAAAATTGCTGTAAGTGCATTCTCTTATCAAAACTGGTCTCGGTTTTTATATATCAAAAATTTCTAAAGGATATATTCACAAATGGTTGATCATATTATTATGTAGTTGGATTAAATCGAGATTTAACTTGCCCTAAAGTCGGGACAACGGCGTCGTGTCGGTAAATAAAATGAATCTTCTTCAATTTGGTCGGTTGCTTCAGCCCAGCTTAATAGTTTGCAGTTATATTACAAGATGGCGTTGTCGCTAGTTACGAATAGACGTACGTTTTTTCATAGATAAAAATATTGGAATTATACTGATTAGGTATAACATTATTATCAAATCTTCCAGTTAATCTAAATAAAACTGTACTCATTAAGTCTAATTGAGCATGGTATAAACTCGAGGAGATTTTTTTTTTTTTTAATTGTCAATATAAGTACTTAATATTGAAATGTAAAAACGTAAAATAATTTGATATTTTTGTTAGAAAGGCTAGACGGTTATAAATATTTTAGTTCAGTGTTTTATTGTTCTGTGAGCAGCTCGACTGTTGAATTACTTATTTCCGTCTTACAGAATAACACTAACCAAATCTCTAAGAAGAAATGAATCATTCATTAATATAATTAGAATTAATAAGAAGAATAAAGCCGTCATTCCTGTTCCTGAACTCCTTCAGCTAGCTGTGCACTGAGTTATTTAGAAATAGGCCTTCATGGCTGACCAATGACCATACACCAATCGTTCCTAACTTACTCCGTAACTAACAAAAGTGCATGGCCGAGCGATGGACCGATTATGTTAGTGTATAGCGGGCAGCATGTCTAGAAGATAGACAATGATATTGGCAAAGAACCACTTGTAATATTGCGAATACTTACGCCTTAGAAATGTATCTTGAGAGAATCTTGACATCAATAACTATCCAGTACGGAACTTTTTCTAAAGGGTCGGCAACGTGCTTATGTTGCTCCTGGTGTTGCAAGCGTTCATAGGCTACGGTTACCTCTTATGCTTGTCTGCCAGCTAAGTTGTATAAAAAAATAGAATTTTTGTTAAGTATAATATTATTAATAGTATCTACCTACTATACAAACTTGATATCATTAAAAGTTTCTTTGCGGACCTTAAATAGAGATTAAGATAGCGCTGAATATTTACGTCCCCGAAACAGCACGTAGATGATGTTTCAAGACTAATGTTTCAGAAACTTTGCCGTTCACATATAGTTGACTTGGTAATGACACCCGAGATAATAGTGCTCTGTGTGGTACGTACCTACCTACATGTCTGCGTCAGGCCATAGAAAAGGAAAAGATGGTGGGGTCACGAATGTCCACATTGGATTTCTTTAATTGCTTCTACAAATTGTTGGAATATTTATGAAGAAACAAGCATTGACATCACACTAATATTATAGAGGCGAACGTTTGTGAGTGTGTATGTTTGTTACTTCTTCAAGTCTAAACGTCTGGAGCAATTTAAATAAAATTAGCTGACACCCTGGATTAACACATAACAGTCTTATTTAAAAACGCTACTTAAATTTAAGCCAGCCGGTTAACCATGGTTTATCAAATTTTTCATTAAAAAACACGATTTAACTTTGACCCGCGGTTAAGCCATGTCAAAATTTAAACCACGTCGGCCCCTGGTTCAAACCTTTCTTAAATAAGTATGGCGGATTTTATTTGCATCAGCTGACGTTTTGTTTGACGTTTGTTTGTGAATGGAGGTTTTATTGAAGTCACTAACCGTTTTAATTTTTGAAAAAAAACTTGTGTGTACTTATGTACACGCGTTAGAAGTTATACTTCTTAATATACAACTTGAACATAGTTATCAATTTTCATACCACCTAGAACTAACTTCATGCTGTTATTTTTACGATGCGCGCGCACTGTCATACCACCTAGAACTAACTTCATGCTGTTAAATTTTTTGGTGTCGGTGTGCGCGCGCATTGTAAAAATTCACTCTCATCATTTTTCTCCATCGCGCCAAAAGAAGTATAACTTCAATAAATACTGAATTCCATTTGGAATCTTATCACAAACTTCAAAAGCCACCGAAGAAAATCAATAGACCTTGAAAATGCACTGTTACGATCATAAATCTATCATTCCATGTCTACCATAGAGCAAAAATCATAAAGTTTTGATACATAATCCGATTTAGTCGATTTTGGTCAAGCTCTGTACCAGTCTCAGAAATGTTGACAGTGTAAAATAAAATGACGTTACTTAGCTGAGAAACCTTTAAGTAGGGATTTTAAATAAAAAATATAGTTGAACGGGGTTTAAGTGGTTGAGCAGGGTTTAGCTGAGACATGGTTAAGCATCGGATCACGGAATTATTTTAAATAAGAGTGAAAGTTTAACGCGGGTAAAACCGCGGAGCACAGCCAGTATAAAATGTAAACCAATGGCAACAAGAAACAAACTTGCGAAAATGCTGAGTTGTACCAGAAACAGTAAATTTTGTTTCGGAAACTTTGTTTTGCCCATTTGTTGCCCGGCACATATAAAAATATAAATACATCGCTTTATACTAATATCTTTGGTTGTTACTTTTAATACATTACAAATTACAAACCACAAACTTTGCGATATGGTGAAAACCACAAAGTGTCTTAATATTTGGTATAATTTTATTTGTGTGTCGTCATGGTAACGATAATAAATGTTTTTTGCCAAGTTATTGTTTGCATTTCGTAAAATGTAACATAACCTAGAAAATTAACTTCGATTTTTCATGTCATTTAAGTCCATAGAGTGAGTTGGTAAAAGTTGGCCATTTGGAGAATTAGCCACTTTACGAATTAGTCCTTTTACGAATGAGTCCTTTCAAGAATTAGACATTTTAGTACTTAGTGCTTTAGAGAATTAGCCATTTCACGAATTAGTCCTTTCGAGAACTAGTCCATTTGCGATTTGCCTTTTTTGCGACTGTGTGCCATTTTGCGAATTAGACATTATACGACTAAACGATGGTAACGACAAGAAACTTTCTGCAGTTTTCACGGAGAGCTAGGCTTTATGCAATTTTTAAAGGGCTCACTCGATTTATTTACTTATTTACCACTGTCAAGTAATTTGATAATTCTAGTTCACTATTTGCATATGAATTAAGTCAAAGTGGAGACTTTACTAGATGGGTCAGTAAGTTCGATTCCCACCCAGGACACATATGTTTATCCTGTAATTTTCTATATAAGTATGTATTTACAAAAGAAAAGTAGTATATGTATTATATCAACTATCTGGTTTCCATATTACAAGCTCTGCTTAATTTGGGATCAGATGGCCGTGTGTGAAGAATGTCCAGGATAGGACTATTATTACAGAATTTTGGAATCAACATGAAAAGTTCACGTTAATATATAATAATAATAATAATATTCCACTTTCCTACTCTTGTGTGCGTTGTCGAAGACGTTATCTTAAAAATCCACCATATTTACACATGAAATCTGGAATGTACACCAATTTGAAAAAATGAATGCAAGTGTCAATATTGTATATTGTACGTCGGTTCACCGTAACTTAGTTGGTAGTGCTCCTGCCTACGAAGCTGGTGGTCCTGGGTTCGAATCCCGGTACGTGCAAATATTTGAGTGATGAGCACGAATATATGTTTCAGAGTCATGGATGTTTTCTATGTATGTAAGTATTTATCTATCTATATCATGTATAGTATGTATATCGTCGCCTGGTACCCATAGTACAAGCTTTGCTTAGTTTGGGGCTAGGATGATCTGTGTGACATTGTCCCCAGATATTATATTATTATAATTTATTATAATGATGTCACGACTGGTACACGTGAAACACAATGGTAATATTTTCCAACTTTATTGCCCCATTACTGGTAGATAACATTGTCAAAAATCAAGCAAGTAAGGTGTTTGAGGCGCTGTACCGATGACCGTGTCAACACTCAAAGTCCGACCTCTTCCAGGACTTGGAACATGCACGGTAATGACAAAGGACACAGGGTGTTCGACCGAATGGCTTTAATATAGCACAGACGCCAGCAGTTGTAGCTACCCCATTCTGTCAAATTTCTTTTAAAAATTTTAACTTTATCACAAAAACATAAGACACTTTCAATTGGGGAAATTTGACAGATTGGGGTAGCTTGATGTGCTGGCATCTGTACAGGTCACGCAGCATGTTCTCCGTTGACAGGTGTCAGCACGTATGTTCTGTGGACATCAAAGTACGAGCATGGCGTGGGCCAAGCGCGGCGCAGGCGCAGCGCGGTCGATCGCATGGTTCAGGCGCTCGATGTGGCGCAACTGCCGCAATACGAGCCGCACGTGCGAATCACGCAGCGCTCTCACGCCACCCATCCATTCTTCCATTAACTCTGTCTTGCACCGACCTGCACCAAACAAAACTCTTTAGAGCCTATTCACACCACGTTCTTTAAGCGCGCCGTCGACGTTAGAATCGCGTGTGTATCGCTACATACGCGCCGGTTTCGCGCGATTGTATCGCGTGAGCATCGCTTTTTTTTTAAACATGACGCGTGTACTTAGCATCTCGGCTTTTACTGCTTCACCAGACAGTAGGGTGAGCGTGGGCTCTAACCGCCTACCAAAATATAAACTACAAACTAAGTACTTGCGCCGGAGGGCACCCCCTTTGGTGTGCGAAACTCGGCTCTGGGCGGATACTGGCGGGAAGAAGGCGAGAGATCGTGGTTTTTAGGGATGTTTTGTGCAACTGTCGCTCTGCGTTAATACGCGACGCGGGCCTCGCTTCCGGTTTAGGTCCGGAGCGGGCATTTCATCGGATCGAGTGAGCAACGCGTCGATGGCCTGCTTTTATACTACGGAGCAGTTTGTTGTTGTTTTTATCGATAAAAACGCGCGGCACCGGCGCGTCTATATCTATCGATACACATGCGCGAAAGCATCACGTCTGTATAGCTATAAACGCGCGTCGACGGCGCGCTTAAAATTGTGGTGTGCATAGGTCCTTAGAGAAAGTATTAAAAAAAACATGCGGGGCAGTCTTTGGGGACTACCGATAGCAATATTTTTTTTTCTCATACTCGAAAAGTATTTATTTGTTCCGAGTAGCGAGTGGAAGTTGCTTCTTCCCACCTTTAGGAGGTAAAGACTCATAGTAATTGCTGTATAATCGGCCAGTGTGAATAAAAAAACCGGCCAAGTGCGAGTCGGACTCACGCACGAAGGGTTCTCTACCATATCTATAAAAACGAACGAAATATTCACGTTTGTTGAATGGGTCTGTTGTATGTATGAAATATTTATTTTATTTTGTTTTTTTTTTTGTATTTGTTGTTATAGCGGCAACAGATTTTCACAGATGGTGTAGGTATACCAACTGTGAAAGTTTCAACTGTCTAAGTATCACGGTTCATGAGATACAGCCTGGTGACAGACGGACAGACAGCGAAGTCTTAGTAATAGGGTCCCGTTTTACCGTTTTGGTACGGAACCCTAAAAAGATCCTCCGTCAGGTCCCTCACAAGAAACGAGATCGACGAATGAAATCGATTAGGATACCACTATGTAAATGGCCTTTGCGTCTGTTACAGACGATTTACGGCGCATTGTCTGAGAGACATTTCTTTAGGTAGCTGAACAAACCGATGCGAGAGCGACATAGCCTGCCGCAGGCCTGACAAAAGAAGTTTGCGGTGGTTGGTGCCGAGCCGCTTTCATGTCGCTTTTGTCTCTTATCAGCAAGTTCTCCGAACCAGGCTTCCTCACAGAACTTTCCACTAGAGGATACCACTAGAGGTTGTAATTAAAGCAATGGGACTAAATAGATTTAAATTACCTTGGACACCGTCTTCGCTGCGCGCCTTTCTGCATAAAAATAAATAAACCACGATCATTTAGTAATAATTGCAGTCCAGAATTGTATAATAGGTAGGTACTAATTGTTTACCTTAATCTTATGAGTAAAACTAATATTACTTTAACTGACCAGTAAGTGATCAGTGATTACCGCCACCTATAAACACTCGCAACACCAGAGAAACCACAAGTGCATTGCCTACTTTTAAGAAAGGAATAGGCAGGCACGCTTCTTGAAGGTTGCCATGTCATCATCAGCCGAAAGACGTCCACAGCTGGACAAAAGCCTCCCCCAAAGATCTCCACAATTGCCGGTCTTGCGCTATCTGCATCCAGGGATTTGCAGCGACCCGCACAAGATCATCTGCTCACGCTGCGTCTCCCGGTTCGTGGTCGCCACTCTGACCCAGCGGCCGCCGGCTCTACGAGCTATGTGCCCTGCCAACTGCCACTTCAGCTTGGCAATTCTGACGGCTATGTCGGCTATGCCTTGTCATACCGGATCGGAAATACCTCGGCAGTTAATTGTTTCCACAGAGTGGTAGTGCGCGGTAAAATGTTTCTTGTAGAATTTCCATTTCTTGCGAGAGGGTCAGTGGCAGAACGATTCTAGCCAAATCATTTTTGTAAAGGGTTATATACCCCGGTGATACAGTACCATTCATCTAGGTGATATGGATGGAATTTCCACTTCTTGCGAGAGGGTCCGTGGCAAAGCGATTTTAGCCTAATAAATTTTGTGAAGTGTTATATACTCCGGTGGTACAATACCATTCGCCTAGGTGATATGGATGGAATTTCCACTTCTTGCGAGAGGGTCAGTGGCAGAGCGATTAAAGATCAATCAATTGTGGTGGTACAGTACCATTCATCTAAGTGATATAGATGGAATTTCAACTTCTTGCAAGATAGTCTGTGGCAGAACGATTTTAGCCAAATCAATTTTGTGAAGTGTTATATACTCCGGTGGTACAGTACAATTCATCTAGGTGATATGGATGGAATTTCCACTTCTTGCGAAAGGATCTGTGGCAGAACGATTTTAGCCAAATCAATTTTGTGCAGTGTTATATAAAAATAATTTACCCAAGCGCTTGCGTCGCTACACTTCGTCGACCGCTGCAGCTTGGTGAAGGGTCGCGCAGGTGCACTGATTCCGTTGACCTCCAAGAAAATCATTAACATTATCAATTATACAATCTCGTTCTAATTAAAACCTATATAAGGTGTTTCTTTAGTCGTGTAAAAACCTTTAACCATAAAATACAGAATATCTATAATAAGAAGTTGGAAGAGATTTCATTAGAAATAAGCAATGCATTTGTACACTCTTTCATTTTGTAAACTTACTTACTTTAATTAATTTTTTACTGGGTGTACATACTTAGAATAAATAAAAACAAAAAATAAGAGGCCGTCCATTTTGCAATCAAAATATAATGAAATTTATTCAGCACTTGGGTATTTACATACACTTGTACTTGTCAAGCTCACAATTTATTACATAAACACAGTTTAAAAACAGTAATTAAAGCAACAATTTTTTTGAATTAGTCTGTCCGTGTGGTCTGATTCGTCACATATATTTTTAATATCCTTAAATAAATAATAAATAGCAAGTTACTAAGCTATTATTGTTACATTTAGCAATAGTACCTATATCAAATTAAAGAATTGAAAACAACGAGCAGTTGGCTAGCGCAAAAGGCTCTCAACCAGTAGCTTAATTTAAGCGACTAATACCTGAGGGCACCCTTATGGGGTTCGGGCCACAGCTCAGGCAGCCGCTGAAGTAAAAATATGGAATTCGAAATGGGGGTTAGATCAATTGCACGGGATTACCGATCACGTGTTAAGGGGGCAACGCGATCCTCGCCGCTGAGGATCCTACCCTAGCTAGCCTGCGGCTTTCTCTAGCTACGTAGGTGGGCGACCCGGAGAAGAAAGCCACAAAGAAACTCCGGGTAACTCAGGCGATTGGCACACTGCCCCGCATGATGCAGCGTAGCGCGTGAGTGCGTGTTCTAACGTTGCTTGTAAGTATCTCCGTTTGTATAGAAAACACGCACAGTCAAACACATTGAAACTGGATCCACGCGCTTTCATGCAGATGCATGTTCTGTGTGTTGGACTGTGCGCACTCACGCACTACGCTGCATCATGCGGGGCAGTGTGCCAATCGCCAAGTTCCATACACATTTTTGGAACGAATTTCCTTATCGCGCTTTGTGAAAGGGGGCTAAACGGAAAACATTCTTACGAAAAGTTGTCACGACACTTTTTGCAGCTGTGCGGCGTGCGCATGTTTCTCTGTCTATCTGTCTCTCTCTCTCTCTCTTATAGAAAGCAAGCCAGATATTTTCATTTCTATTTCGCATTGAACAGTGTGGTGTCGCGACGATTATTTTTGTTGAGTGTATACAGGTTTTTTGTACATAATAAATAATAAGAAATAACTTCGTTCGTGGCTGTGTGGTGACGGCCTAAGAATATCACCACCCCCTCTCATCCCGTGGGGGGACGTAAAAGTCGTCCCGAGGGAATTATATACACCAGAGAACGGGCAGCAGCGTTCTCCTGAGTATCATGTCCACCTTACTGCGATCGCCAACCCGTCTGCCAAGCGTGGTGATTATGGCAAATCCCCTCAAATGATGGACACAACCAAACCGCGGCCCCCAGTCCCCGGCAGCCCTGCTATTCCCAGCCGTGGTAACAGCCGTGGTTACGGCAGGGCAGGGGGTGCTAAGAATCCCCGGCAAATTCCGCGTTACCAACACCGACGACCTCTGGCCCTGGCAACATATAACACACGTACACTGCGGGCCGACGAGAAGATAACCGAACTGGAGGAAGAATTGAGCAGGTAACATTGGGATATTGTAGGATTATCTGAAGTCCGAAGAGAGGGGGAGGACTCGATAATACTGAAATCCGGAAACCTGCTCTATTACCGGGAGGGTGACCAAATATCCCAAGGTGGTGTCGGGTTCATAGTCCACAAGTCCCTCGTGAACAACCTAGTGAAAATCGAGAGTGTGTCGACGAGGGTTGCGTATCTTATGCTCAGAATCACCAAGCGGTATTCGTTGAAGGTTATACAGGTATACGCACCCACTTCAACACATTCCGACGATGAAGTCGAGGTTATGTATGAGGACATATCCAGAGCCATACATACCTCTAACTCGTATTTCACTGTGGTCATGGGGGACTTTAACGCGAAGTTGGGCAAACGATTCGGTAATGAGCTGAGAGTGGGGCAATTTGGAACTGGAGACCGGAACCCCCGGGGCCAAATGTTGGCCGACTTCATGGAGAAGGATGAATGATCTCTTTATGATGAATTCCTTCTTCAGGAAGCCGGATCACCGCAAATGGACCTGGGTGAGCCCCGATGGTAAAACTAAAAATGAGATAGACTTTATCTTGTCGACGAGACGACAGATGTTCAATGATGTCTCCGTGATCAATGCGGTTAAAACCGGGAGCGATCACAGACTGGTCAGAGGCTCATTGAACCTTAATGTCAAACTCCAGAGGTCCCGACTGATAAAGTCTACGCTCCGACCTTTACCTATCCACGTCCAAAACCCCGAACCATTTCAGCTCGAACTGCAAAACCGTTTCGAATGCCTAGCAGACTGCGAGGAAGTGGACTCATACTATGACAGGCTCGTAGAAGCTGTCCATACGGCTGGGTCTAAGGTATTCAAGGCCCGTCGTACAAACAGAACTAAAAAGATCTCTGACTTTACCCTGCAACTTATGGAAGATAGACGGAAAATGGTTCTGACATCCTCAGATGATGCTACCAGATATCGGCAGCTCAACAGACAGATCTCAAAGTCTTTGACTCGCGACACGCGGCAATTTAATACAATTAGTATTAAAGAGGCCATCGAGCGGAACAAAGGCTCCAAAGTGTTCGCAAGAGCTCTGTCTGTTGGACAGAGCCAACTGACGAAGCTGAAGACTGAGGATGGTAGAATCGTCACGTCTAAGCCTGAGTTGCTGGGAGAGATCGAGAAGTTCTACGGACAGTTATATACGACAACACAGCCACCTGTCAAAAGTCATGCCTCAGATCCCAGAGCACGACTAACCCAACATTACACCGAAGACATCCCGGACGTCAGCATGTACGAGATTAGAATGGCTCTCAAACAACTCAAGAACAACAAGGCGCCTGGTGATGATGGAGTTACAGCAGAGCTTCTGAAGGCGGATGGTACACCAATCCTACGGGCCCTTCAGAAGTTATTTAACTCCATCATACTAGATGGTCAAACGCCACAAGCATGGCACAGAAGTGTGGTGGTGCTCTTCTTCAAAAAGGGCGACAAAACCCTATTGAAGAATTATAGACCCATCACACTGCTGAGCCATGTTTACAAGTTGTTTTCGAGGGTCGTTACGAATCGTCTCGCGCGCAGATTTGACGACTTCCAGCCTCCCGAACAAGCCGGTTTCCGAAAAGGCTTTAGCACCATAGACCACATACATACGCTGCGGCAAGTTATACAGAAGACCGAAGAGTATAACAAGCCACTGTGCTTAGCGTTTGTGGACTATGAGAAAGCCTTCGATTCTATCGAAACATGGGCCGTGCTGAGGTCTCTCATAAGGTGCCAAATTGACTACCGGTATATCGAGGTGATAAAGTGTTTGTATGAAAACGCCACTATGTCAGTGCGACTCCAGGACCAGATCTCGAAACCTATCCACTTGCAGCGAGGCGTGAGACAGGGAGATGTTATATCTCCGAAACTGTTCACCGCTGCATTGGAAGACGTCTTCAAGCTTCTGGACTGGAAAGGCTTTGGCATCAATGTCAATGGCGAGTACATCACTCACCTTCGATTTGCCGATGATATAGTAGTCATGGCTGAGACCATGGAAGACCTCGGTACAATGCTCGATGACCTCAGCAGAGTCTCTCAACAAGTGGGTCTGAAAATGAACATGGATAAGACGAAAATCATGTCAAACGTCCATGTTGCACCCACTCAATTGAAAGTTGGTGACTCTGCATTCGAAGTTGTAGAGAACTATATTTACCTAGGACAGACCATCCAACTAGGTAGGTCCAACTTCGAGAAGGAGGTCAATCGTAGAATCCAACTCGGCTGGGCAGCGTTCGGGAAGCTACGTAACATCTTCTCGTCCAAAATACCGCAGTGTCTCAAGTCGAAAGTCTTCGACCAGTGTGTGTTGCCAGTGATGACATACGGAACAGAGACGTGGTCGCTCGCTATGGGCCTTATTAGAAGGCTCAAGGTCACCCAAAGAGCAATGGAGAGGGCTATGCTCGGAGTTTCCCTGCGGGATCGTATCAGACATGTCGAAATCCGCAGGCGAACCAAAGTCACCGACATAGCCCGAAGAATTGCAAAACTGAAGTGGCAATGGGCGGGGCACATAGCTCGTAGAACCGATGGCCGTTGGGGCAGAAAGGTTCTTGAGTGGCGACCACGAACCGGAAGACGCAGCGTGGGCAGGCCCCCTACAAGATGGACCGATGATCTTGTGCGGGTCGCTGGAAACAGCTGGATGCGAATAGCGCAAGACCGGCAATTGTGGAGATCTTTGGGGGAGGCTTTTGTCCAGCAGTGGACGTCTTTCGGCTGATATGATGATGGTGATGATGAACTTCGTTCCATCCGGGTGTCCCTTTATGTTATTTTCGTCATCATCATACTATCGCCGGCTGAAAGACGCTGGACAAAGTCTTCCCCCAAAGATCTACTCGATTGCCGGTCTTGTGCGCCTGCTTCTTCTTCCAACGGCTTCCAGAGACCGTCACAAGATCATCAGTCCATCCTGTAGGGAACGAACCTACCCACGACACCGCTTTGTAATAATAATAATTATATTGGGATAGGACCATACTAACGGACAAAACTGTTCACTTTAATAGGCCCGATATAACAGTACATGATAAAATAAATCAGATCGTTTTTCTCGTTGATATAGCCATTCCCAACTCACATAATATTCAAACTACAATTTCCGAAAAACTAAGTAAGTACCAGGATCTAGCTATAGAAATAAAAACACAGTGGAAAGCTCAAACTGTACATATTGTCCCTATTGTATTATCGACTACTGGAATCATACCAATATCTCTTACACAGAGTCTAAATACATTACAAATGCCTACTTACACATTACACCTACTTCAAAAAGCGGCTATATTGAACACATGTCGCATTACACGTAAATTTCTTACGTCGTCTACTATTTCCTCAGCATTTTCTATATAATTTTTAATCTTATATGCTTGGCCCTGACCCGCATATAAGTTTCTGTCATTTACCCTCAAAGAGGAGAATTAAATTTGTCAAAAAATAATAATAATAATAATGTATTTATTTATCTCTTTCACAAAGGTTTGGTGTACATACAATATATACATATACTATACATATAGTATTATGTAAAGAAATACAGAGCTAGAAATACAGAAACTATTTATATTGTAATATTGTAATTATTTTAATTTGTAATTTATATCAAGAGTAAATCAAGTGGTTTACAGCGTTTCTGTCTTATATACAATATATTATTATTATATATGCATCTAGCATAGCATCTGATTCCGAGAT
This sequence comes from Pseudoips prasinana, assembly GCA_951640165.1. Classification (NCBI taxonomy): domain Eukaryota; kingdom Metazoa; phylum Arthropoda; class Insecta; order Lepidoptera; family Nolidae; genus Pseudoips; species Pseudoips prasinana. The sequence goes on from OX621234.1 coordinate 42,224,481, forward strand.
TAATAAACACTTTACCTACCTCCCTACGCGATAATATTAGTATAAGTAACATTAAATATAAATTAAAAGCATACTATAGTTCGCAATTGTAACGTACATACGAATATGTGTACATTACAATTGCGAACTGTATAATACCTACCTAGATGTTGTGAATTGTAATGAGGCCTATTACAGTCCACTAGCGCCGCCAATCGAAAATGTGTCATAACTCGTAAATAGAATCAATAATACAAAATATGTTCTATTATTACTGTGGAAAAGGCAATAACGTAATTGTATAACACCTTATCAACACTTGAAATATAGCTGTTTAGCTAAATCGTGCATTCAAAACATAAACGGCCGTTTTTGTTACAAATTTTGTGTTTTGATTCTATTTACGAGTTATGAAATTTTTTCGATTGGCGGCGCTAGTGGACTGAAAAGGCCCCTTAAGTACCTTAGATATGAATATAAGTCGAACCTAGCTATTAAGTATGTTTGTCAGCTACACAACGGACTACAAAAGTAGCACGCACAAGCCCAAGAGGTTTTTGTGTTACTATTATTATTTTTATTTATAAAATGTATCTTTAGTGTTTGGTAAATAAATAATAAAAAAAAGCAACTAGCAAGAGTCTGAGTGTAATCACACTAATATTATAAAGGCGAAAGTTTGTGAGTGTGAAAGTTTTCTACTTCTTCACGACTAAACGGCTGGAGCGATTGTAATACAATTTGGTATGGAGTAGGCTGACTCCCTTGGATTAACACATAGGCTACAATTTATAAAGTCTAACGCGGGTAAAACCGCGGGGCACACCTAGTTATCTATGTAAGTATGTATTTACAAAAGCAAAGTAGTATATGTACTATATAATTTATCTGGTTTCCATAGTAGGTACGCACTTTGATTAGTTTTGGATCAGATGGCCATGTGTATACAATGTCCCAGGATATTATTACTATTATTAAAATAATTTCGGTGTGTTGGTTAGCGACGTCAGGATTTATGAACACACTAGCTGTGCCCCCACGGTTTAACCCGCGTTAAACTATACAAATTATATGCTATGTGTTAATCCAGGGTGTCAGCTAGCTCCATACCAATTTTTATTCAAATCGCTTCAGCCGTTTGGACGTGAAGAAGTAACAAACATACACTCTCACACACTCACAAACTTTCGCGTTTATAATATTAGTGTTAATAATTATTAAAAAGAACGAAAATATTTTCATTATAAAGTCTGGCTCGATGCCCAATGACCTTGGATTACCTGGAGACATCTTCACGTTGTATCAGAGCAGCTAGAGTCTGGTGCTTGCGGGGTGACCGAGGTGCCTGCTTATCCTCTTGCGCAAAGTCCGGCTTCATTGACTCCTTTTCCTTCGGCAACTATTATTATTTTAAATTCGATTATATTTCCGAATAGCCAATTAAAAGTTTGTATATAGTATTTTGGGCAGCATTTAGATGAATTGTATCAAAGCGTGGATATTGTGCTCGGATATGGAGCGACAGTGGAACCAACTTTATTGGGGCCTCTAAAAAATTAATGACACTGGCAGCTAAGCAACCAGATATTGCAGGACACTGTCGAACAGGTGAAAGAGTTTGTATATTTGGGAACTTTGTTTACGAGAGATGGGCAATATGAAAAAGATATTGTTAGAAGAGTAAATGCGGGGAACAGAGTGAATGGGGCACTACACGCCTTTAGCCGGCAAGTCTCAAAGAAGGCTCGACTGGCCGTGCACGATGGAGTGTTAGTGCCAACTTTAATTTATAGAAGTGAAAGTTGGGTATGGCAGAAAAAGAATGAGAGTAAAATAAATGCAGTGGAAATGAGAGCTCTGAGAAGTATGTGTGGTGGGACTTTGAGAGACAGAATTCGAAATACTGATGTAAGAGAGCGTTGTGGTGTGAAAGAGGATGTAGTCACAAAGATTGAAAATGGTATGCTGAGATGGTTTGGCCATTTAGAAAGGATGAATGAAAGAAGATTGACAAAAGAAGTATACCTGGCCTGTGTGAATGGTACAACCGGAAGGGGAAGACCTCGTAGAACATTCTCTGATCAAATCGGGGACGTACTTAAGAAAGGTCAGGTCAGAAGTACCCTAAACCGGCGAGCATGTATGAAGAATATTATGTCAGTAAACGAAGCGAAAGAGGTATGCAAGGATCGTGACAAATGGAAGTCCGTTGTATCTGCCTACCCCTCTGGGAAACAGGCGTGAGTCTATGTATGTATGTATGTATGTACTTAGAGACCCATGGCACTGTATGGCACGTCATACTGCGTCATACCCCTAATTTTAGGGGATATGGGAGGAGGTCGCGAAATCAACCAAGTTCCACTCAAAAAAAGTCATAGGAGATTCAACACTCACGGGACAGGACGTTTGCCGGGACAGCTAGTCCTTAATAAATAAAATAAAACATAAATAAACTAAGTCTCCATGGCATTGTTGCTAACAAACATTGAGCTACTTGTTTTGGGATATTTGCTTTTTCAGTGATTAATCCTCCGTGGCATGTCCGATATTTGTGAATTCAGAGATGGATTCTGTGGTATCGTCACAACCACTGTTCAATAAAGAATATATATATACATAATACATAATATATATATCTAAAATATATCAATATGGTCCGGTTGTCTCGATCATGTTTATGTGTTGAGTTATGTATACCTTATGGTCTAATGCTACCAGTCGAGTTAGTTTCGTAAAAATGTGTTTTAGTACTCTTTGAATTTGTAGTAATCTAAGTAGTTATTATATAAGAATTTGTAGTAATCTTAGGTTCATAAAAAAAATAAAAATAAAAGAACTGTCCTTTACCATGCCGTGGCGACTTGTAAGTGAAGCAACATTTAGCACGTACTTTTATAACATGTATGTATTCAATGTATTAGTGTATGTTTTGTAAGTTGTCCTAAATAAATAAATAAAATAAGACTGATAAAACTACAAACATAATAATGTAAGTAGTGCGTGAGTGCGTGTTCTAACGTTGCTTGTAAGTATCTCTGTTTGTATAGAAAACACGCACAGTCCAACACACAGAACACGCATCTGCATGAACGCGCATGGATGCAGTTTCAGTGTGTTGGGCTGTGCGTGTTTTCTATTCAAACGGAGAAGCACAAGCAACGTTAGAACACGCACTACGCTGCATCATGCGGGGCAGTGCAGTGTGCCAATCGCCTTAATGCTTACTTCGTCTTTCTTTGATGCATTAGAACGCAGTGATTCAGGCGATGGTATGATCTTCAGAACCATCGGAAGCGCTGGTGGACACGCTGAAAAGTAAGCTTCGCCAGCACTGCATAAAGAACAATTGTTGAGTTTAAAAAAAACAGCAGGATTCCATAAAACAGACGTTTAAGTACCCACCAAAAAGGAGTAGAATCTGAGTACTGGTTAAGCGGAACACCCGGTTCTGTAACATATAAATAATTCATAACTCAAATGTTTATTCTATCTAGAACATCATAGAGAGGAAGCATTAAGTTTTTGAAAGTATTTTACATAAACGAGGTTAATCAATCATAGAAAAGTGCAGCATAATTATTGGAGAAAATATTACGGAACTACCTAAATTGAAACAAATTAAACATAGCCATGTTGTGAAATAGGAGAAATACTTTTACCCGTACAAAATGTATCAACTGATTATATGGGGATTTAACCCTTTCTCCGTCTATTGTGTAAGTTATTTGCCACCTGTTATTCAGTTTCGTTGGCAAAGCTCTTGAAGTTTCGTCAACTAATTTATGTTACAGATTGTATATTATTATCGTTTATTATTACTAATAAGAAGCAATGAATAATAATGCAGCAATTTATTATATCACTGTTTCAGATAATGTATACTAACAGTTATATGTAAAATCTATAAAAAAAAAACAAATAAAAAAAATATGAATATCATCATCCCATCTCATCCCCTGGGCGGCGTTGAAATCGTCACGAGGGAATACCTACCACAGAACGGGCATCGCCAACCCGTCTACCAAGCGTGGCGATTATGGCAGATCCCTCTCATTATTTGGGGTGGTTTTTGTCCTGCAGTGGTCGTAATTTGGCTGACATGATGATACTAACAGTATCAGAAACAGTGATATAAAACTAAAAAGACTCGTTAACTACTAAAATAAATTAATATTTTGAAATAAAGTAACATAAGTAAAATCTAACCTCCATGACTCCCTATAGAAAAAGCAGCATTTGTCGAGGTTGCTTCGTCAAGATGCTGCCAGATGGACGCACGCTTTGAGGACATGGGTAAGGTGCAGCCAGGTGAGGTACGCCCAGGTGAGGTATGGGCAGGTGACGACGGCGAGGCAAGGGAGCTTCCTCTATGTGAATCGCGGGAGGTGCGTCTAGACGAAGCGGATGATCCCCGTGGTACGGTTGAGCCCCGCGGTACGGGTGAACGCCGTGATACAGGTGATCCCCGTCGTACGGGGGAATCACGTAAAGGTGGCGAAGCGCGTCTAGACGACTCATGCCTAATGGAATCAGGTGAAGCTCGTCTAGGTGTAACGGTTGAGGCATGGTCTACTGATGCCAGTGAAATGCTACGGGGCAAGTCATAGGCTTGTAAACTAGGTGAGGTGGGGGACGCTGAACGTGCAGGTGAAATATACCCCCTTCTGAAAAATAAACAAGCATTACTAACACACAATTTTATGAAAACATTAACAATAGAAACGTAATCTTACAGTAAATTGACAATATTCATGTTGTTCACGTAAACTCATGGACGTAGTGTTATCACTTCGAATTTATAAGAAACGTGCGCTCTACATACACATAAATAGATTAATTGCACAATTATTTACTTAGGCATGATTCAGTTTAGGTATTACTTTTGATTTCAAGTTTTTGTCAATGACGGGTTTGACAAAATGACAATACAAATATACGGTAAAGTACAAAAAAACCAAAGACTAAGGATTAGAAACTTATGACTGTAATACTCCTTATTCTTTTTGGCGGATATCCCATACACTGTAGATTGTAAGAGTATTATTAGGTTTGCCGTAGTCACCTCGCTTACTGCGAGTTTGCGACCGTGGCAGTTAAGGAGCTGGCAAGCTAGCACACAGGTGGTGCAGCTGCCTGGCTGCTTGGTGTATCCCTTAGGTGATTGGCACCACGCTGCATGTTGCGTGTCGATGCAGGACCACGATTGACCACGCACCGCAAGACGCAGCGTGCTGCGTCTGCCCGCTAGAAAATAGACCGTTGATATATATTTTTTATATTAGAAGGTGACAAACGAGCAAGTGGGTCAACTGATGGTAAGTGATCACCGCCGCCCATGGACACTCGCAACACCAGAGGTGTCGCGGGTGCGGCCTTTAAAAGTCAGCAAACAAGTGTTGCTTACTCTTCCCCCCACCCCAATGAGCTCTGGCGACCTTACTCACACTCGGAAACTCTACATTAAAACTATTAATGTTATTATTAAGGAGTGTCTTCTGTAAGGTGGAGGTACTTCCCCAGTCAGGCTGCTCTTTGAGCAAATGAACGCTATGCCCTACCTATACTTCTTGTGAGGGTCGCAAGACCGGCAATTGTGGAGATCTTTGTCCAGCTGAGGGCGTCTTTCGGCTGATATGATGAAGATGATAAAGCCTAATAACACCTAGTTTCCTGTTTTCCTATGGGCTTCGAGGTCAAATGGCAGTTGCTCACTTAATCCCTAAATCTAGCCGCAACGGGTCACTTGAAGAGGACCCGGAAGAAATAATAGTTAATTAAGAACATAAATAAATAAAGTGCTTGATAATAATTTCAATTAAATAAATTTATTATACGAGTATGTAATAAAACGAACGGATGCGTGAAATAATTACATTATTGATAATGCATACGTGCTAACTTCTGTTTCTGCAAGTGTTGTGTTCGGTAAATGCATTTTTTAATAGATGTTCAGGACGTTTTAGGACATTTCTGAAGACCAGGAAATTTGTGTATTTTTGAAAAAAGTGTAGTTACAAAGGTTAACTTTTTATACCACCAGTTCTAAAAAACATAACGCGTTCTACTCCAGATAACGAGATCCTGCGGCAAATCCCTGGTCGTGAGATAATTTTTACAAAAAAAAAATAGGTTTCTGTATCACCCAGAAATCTGGATGTTGACGGTGTACTCGGGTGCTTCGGAGGGCAATAGGAATAGAAATGTAGTAAATACTTTCTGCAGGGGAACCAAAGTCACCGACACAGCCCGAAGAATTGCAAAACTGAAGTGTCAGTGGACGGGACATATAGCCAGTAGAACCGACACCGCGACGGCCGTTGGGGCTGGAAGGTTCTCGAGTGGCGACCACGAACCGGAAGACGCAGCGTGGGCAGGACCCCTACAAGATGGACCGATGAAACTGCTGGATGCGAATAGCGCAAGACCGGCAGTTGTGGAGATCTTTGGGGGAGGTCTTTGTCCAGATGTGGACGTCTTTCGGCTTATATTATGGTTGGCGACCGCAGTTAGATACTACCTAGCACACAGGAGGCGCTGCTGCCCAACTACCTGCTGTGGCCCTTATTTGCCTTTTTTGACACCCGCGGGATGGTCTGGGGTGGCTCTGTATTTCTTTGACACCCGCGGGATGGTCTGGGGTGGCTTTGTATTTCTTTGACACCCGCGGGATGGTCTGGGGTGGCTTTGTATTTCTTTGACACCCGCGGGATGGTCTGGGGTGGCTTTGTATTTCTTTGACACCCGCGGGATGGTCTGGGGTGGCTCTGTATTTCTTTGACACCCGCGGGATGGTCTGGGGTGGCTTTGTATTTCTTTGACACCCGCGGGATGGTCTGGGGTGGCTCTGTATTTCTTTGACACCCGCGGGATAGTCTGGGGTGGCTTTGTATTTCTTTCTAGGCTGAAAACCACACGGCTAGCACTCGCACACCAAGCGCGCTGGCTACGGCAAACCCCTCTAAATATTAACGTTATAGAAACCTTTGGGGGAGGCCTATGTCTTGGAAGTTGATGGCTGAAGACTGATGATAATAACCTCTGAATGGGTTCCAGTGGGTAGTTTATACAATGGGGTCTAATCTTGAAGGTCCAGTGGGTGCAAGCGGTCCTGTTGGTTTTAAAATAGCTTACCTCCTGATAACCGTTTATCACTTCATTCTTTAGTTGTCCATCTCAAGGTTCTGAGGAATCGCATCCTGCGATAATACCATCTGAAGGTATTTATTTTTTCTTTTTTTTATTAAGGCAGGGGAAGGCCTTTGTCTGCCACCCTCAAAGAGTTTTTGTGGGTGGGTACGTCGGACTAAACCTAACATGCCGTGGACTTCTCTTAGCGCCTGGTGGTGAGCCCTGGGGTTGCGGGTATTCTGCTCCGGTGCCCCCCTTTTGTGCCGTGCCCAGGTGGTTGGAACACGTAGCCGGGGAGGACTTTAGTTTGTCCTCCGATTACCAACCCCATCACATTCCAGAGCTGCCTACAATTCCTGACGTTTACTTCTCTTACTGCCACCCCTAGCTACCTACCTACGGTGGGGATTATGGTAAATTCAGGAACTGTCAGCTCGGGTTTTCCCAAGAGACTAGAGTTTAAGGCTATTAAAAAAGGAATAATAAGGTTTGATCTTGTCCCGGGTGCTGTAATCGCTCATAAGCTACGGTAACCGCTTGCCATAAGGCTTAATCTTATATAAACAAGAATGTTTAATATTGTTTTTGTATTTGTATTTTTTGTATTTTGTTATGTATTAACAATATTAAACATTCTTGTTTATATAAGATTAAGCCTAAGAAAAAACACATGTGTGGCCTGCCTGATGTTAAACGGTTGCTCTAGCTTATAATGCTTGCGATACATAGAGCGTCACACACGCGTTGCCAATCTTTCCCTTCTTGTGAATTTAGTCGGGCAACCTCACTACCCGAAACCGCAATAGCCGCCTGGACTGCATTCTGTAACATGAAGATATTTACTCAGTAGAGCGGCTCAAAGAGCGAAATCATGCAAATTATTGCAATCCTTTACTGCTAACCCGAGGTTACACACGTGGTAGTTTTCGATCCCCAAACTAAATTCTTAGGTAATAATTAATTATCAAATGTAGAAAAATAACTTTTTTTTTCAGACGCACGTGATGTGGGTGGTGGTTATATTTTTTGTATTTTGTAAGTTAATGCTTGCTATTTCATTTTACCTTTGTTCTTGTCTTTCTTCGTTTTATTTATAACAATTCGTAAGGCACGGTTTAGCCCATAAATGGTTGTTCTAAATCTGGGTGTCCTTTGTGTCCAAGAATCGCATGTTTGTAAAGTCTAGTGGCTACCAATCATCAGACAGATTTTGTTATAAGAGAGGACACTGTTTCAGAGCTCCGCAAATAGTAGTTACTTCTAACAATATGATATGTAACCTGTTTATGTTGCAGCGAATGACGTGGGTAATGCGCAACAGAGTTTCATCTCATTGAGAGATCAACGCTTCGTAGGAGAGGATCTGACCCTGGCAGCCCATTTGGCTCGCCGCATGGCTAGCCCACTTAAGTTCAACCCAATAATGACCCCGCAAACCGACTCAGTTAACCTCACCGGTGAACCCACTCCAATTTCTGAACTCTTACTGGACGATGACTTCAACGACTTCATTATTAACAACGATATGTTCGCGGACCAGTTTCCTCATATAGATGGCTCTCTCTTCGATACTATAAACCCTAACAAGTCCTCTCGGCGCCAAGAGCCTAATTTTTTAAATTTATATCATGAACGTTATATCGCTGAAAAAGCTCTTCAAATGATGAAGCAACCTATTTATAGCGTAAGGCGTAGATTCGAAGATTTCGAACCGATCATTAAGAAATATGAGAACGACGAACGGACACGGCTGGCTGTTATGTTGGGTAAACTAATTGAATGGAGGGAAGATATGAGGATGCTGATGCATCATTTGCCGCATCCTTATGTGGACCGGCAGCGGGAATTTTCAGGGAATAGACAAGAACCACAGGTTGGTGATGAGAGATGCAGAAAGACTGACAGAATACCCATTCTGGCATACCTGCACGGATACTCGCGCATGTTGAAGAAGAATATTGACATTACGTATACCGTTGAGTTTGCGAGGCACTGCTTCTCGACCTACAAAAAGCTAAGGCCAGGATCCTATTAGACTACTAAAAACTATATTATAAAAAAAACTTTTCCTGAAAATGTTGCGCAGTTTAGATACAACGCAGTTGTAAAGGTCCGGCTACAATAAGCGTCTATGATATACAGTTGATGACTTAGTTAAATAAAATGAATATTGTGTATGAATAATATTATGTTTTGCCATTATTTTGCGCAGCATAACCTATCTGCCAACCGTGGCGTTTATGGCATATCCCCAATGACATAAGCTTGCTAAGAGCACACTTTCTGCTCCACTAATTGTGCCGATGTGTATATTATATATATTGTTTTTTAAATCTCTGGCCCACTAGTTTTGGAGATAACGGTAAAGGAGGTAAAAAGCCCTTTCATTTGATATTTAACGAGAAACAGTTTGCATTTTTTTTTATTTTTAACTGATCCCCAAAATGTATTTACGTAACACGTCTATCTTTAGCTCACCGACTTACATATTGTTAGGTACACCAAATCAGTTCAGTAGTTTCGGAACAGACAGACAAGGCTTCTGTTTTTTTTAGGAACAGAATCCTATAAATACGTGAAATACTACGAGAAAAGTTGAAACCGATACAGTAGGAAATAGGAAAAAAGAAAACCATGATGGATCATGTGAATTTATAAAATGGCTTTATTATTAGATATATACCGCACCTCCTCAAAAAAAGTTGTACAATCACACAGTAAGTATTTTTCAGAAAAAAAGCTTTTATCAAAATTAGTAATATAACTATACCTACTTAAGCTGTTTCGAAACTAAGACAACCCGACTACTAATACTATAAATATACTATACCTACTACTAATATTATAAACGCGAACGTTTGAAAGTATGGATGGATGGGTGGATGTTTGTTACCCTTTCACGTAAAAACTACTAAATAGATTTTAATGAAAGTTTACAATAATATAGCTTGTACATCAGAATAACACATAGGCTCCAATTTAAACTTAAAGATATTGTGTGAATTATCCAAAATATGACAATAATTATCAAGGAAGTAAGAAAAAATCAACATCATATCCTAATACCATTATAAATGCGAAAGTTTGTGAGTATAGATTTATGTTACGCCAAAACTTCTTTGACGCGGGTGAAACCGCGGGGCATAGCTAGTCTATTATAATACCAACCAACCAATATGTGTCGATTACTGAAGTCACATACGGTAAAACTGAGAAAACCTACACTATTGTAAGTATACTCATTCAAGATCTGACTAGGTACATATGTCTGGGACGGAAATATTATAGACATGAAAGGCTAAACCTAGTGTAGGAGCTTTCTGGAACACGACAATGTTCACTTATAGTCTGTACTTGGAAAAAAATAAAGACTATTTTTATTTTATTTTATTAGGAAAACAAACCGTATTAACATTTTATGCTAAATAACAGGTTATTACAACTAATTACCAATTATATGTTTTCGCAAAAGTCCAAGTATCCAGTAATAAGGGCAATTATAAAGTTCTAGAGACTGTTCTTGACAAAATAGCTTGGGAATGTTTCATTCAACGCATTTAAATAATTAAATTGTAATTAGATGTCAAGATTATCAGGATTAAATAAAAAGGATTCCTAGTGAGATTTTATTAAGTATTTCTCAGTAGCTGTGACGTCAAGCACTGCTTGGAAAATAGAGGAAAAAAGGTGGTAGCTTTATTAAAAAAATGTGCGCGCGATGGGTATAGATTACGGAGATTAGATAATATGTTATGAACAAGCATTTAGTTAAGTCCCTTTTTATGATTTTCATAATTTCATATCGTTTTTTCAAACACTGGACTAAACTTTTTTGGATTTATCACCCAATCTTATGTTACACTAGCTGTGCCCCGCGGTGTTACCCGCGTTAAATTTTATAAATTTTCTTTGCTATAAACCTCACGGAGCCCGAGACCTTTCCAACGAATGCAAAACCGTGGAAATCGGTTCGTGCGTTCTGGAGTTACGTCAGGAAGGAAAACCCGACTTATTTTTATATAGTAGATTGCTGACATTATTCGAATTCAAAATGTCAATAAAGTTAGTATTTTATTACAAAGCTTATCAATCGTACCTAACTAAACTAGGTTCTCTCCCCCAATGATATGTCCGTCCATGAGGAATCTTGATTTCAGATGCAAGATGCAACCGCTTATTTTGTTTCCGAGTCCGCGACATATTCTGGTCGCCGTCTGGTCTGGCCGGTATACCGCACATTAACCGTGCTGTTAGCTTTGCAGCAATTTACTGGTTGTTGCCCTTTTAGTTACACATGTCAGTGGCCTCTTTGTAAATTTTGGGTAAATTTGCACATCAAGACAGGTTACCTTACATATTTCCGTGTGAGCTGATTAGAAATTTAGGAATAAGAAATCCATCATGAAGGCTTAAAAGACCTGAGACGCCAGAGCCTTAAACCAACATTTCAGTCTATATTCTCTTTGAGACTGTCATTGTCAAGAACAGCGTTGCCAGACCGTACCAAAAAGTACGGTTTTCCGTACTATTCAACACACAACCGTACCACAACCGTACCTCAGGGTAGACCGTACCTTTTTCGTACCTTTTCTATAATAGTGATTTATTTTTACTACAAACAAAAAAGTCACCTTCCGTTTTTCTCCACATTCTGTGTTTAAAAACCTTTTCTTTCAACCAAATATGATTTGGCTGTTTGGATTACATTCCTTGCCTTCTTCCTCAGGAGCGATGAATTAAAAAAACAAATGTCGATACTCGATCAAAGATATTACAATATAATTGTAATATCTTTGTACTCGATCAAAGATATTACAATATAACAAGATTGCGCACTGAGGGAGCAAAAACGGCCCGAGCAAGAAGGCGCTTTTTTGGATGGCATCTCCTTCTCATAGAGTGACCATGCGTCGTGGAATTATGCGAATGTTTTAACGCGCCAAATTTAAAATTTTGTTTTTATGAGAATGAATAAACTTACTTTTGAAGTATAATCATTCTAGCTGTGCAGTGCTTTTAAAGTTACTGTTCGCCCCACTGCATACCTAGGTATACGTATTCGAGATGTTTTCGTTACTTATACTTTCTTACTTTTAAATTATACCAAGATTATTTGTAGATTTTTTAAACGTTTAGGAAATTATATAATTATTTATAGTACAATTCCCGCCTAATGTAAGTGTGAGTAGTGGTAGATATTTTGGACAAAGGCAGTAGACTTTCCAAATATTATATATTCGTAATGTATCCAAATAGTTTTCAAGTATATTATATGTTTTATTTACTTATATTCTTTTTCGCAACAAGTGTTTTGTGTCAGTCGGCTCTAGTATTCTAGGATAATTATTGTAATACATATATTCAATATAGATTAGATTGTGAAAATCAGGTTACACTAATAGACTACAGGCCCGATTTTTTAATTTATTCCACAGATAGTACTATACTCACTACCTTAATTGAAAATATCTTCTAAGTGGCTTAATCTAAACAACTGAGATAATTTTATATCTTTTGTTATTAATAAGAGTGTAGCAATTGTCTATTTCTTACCTATTTACTCATAACAAACACTGACACGAGGAAACAGTAGCCTCGTTTTAGTGTTAGATATAGTGAAATAGACAATTATTCATCATCATCATCATTACAGCTTAAACAAGTCTACTGCTGGACAAGCCTCCCTCAAGAATCATCTTGAGGGGATATGCCATAATCGCCACGCTTGGCATGCGGGTTGGCGATCGCAGTATGATGGTCGTAGTACTCAGAAGGAAGCTGCTTCCCGTCCTCTGGTAGATATTCCCTCGGGTCGACTTCTGCGCCCCCCACGGGATGAGATGGGGTGATGATGTTCTGATTCTGATATTTGTCGCCGTCACCACACAGCAGACAATTATTACGCAGGTATAAAATACCTAATATACATTACGACAGGTTGGAAAAATCGTTTGTTGTAAGAGGCAACAATCTCGAGTAGGTATGCTTAGTGGCAATAGTATTTTGTGTCAATGTGCAAAAACTCTGAAACAAATGTGAATGTTATTTGTAAATAAAACAGTTAATTGCTATATCAGATTATTATTTACCGGGAAGAATATTCATCCATTTTTGTTTCAATTCCTCGTTTTTGGGAAATCTAGAAAAACGATCCATTAAATACGTAACGAATGGTTACCCTGTTGCTGAACTTAGCCAAAATATAGAAACATTACAAGATAACAATTACTTGTGAAAAGATATACGACTCCCCAGATGACCCTCACTTTTACACCCTTTTACGCAACAAGTTAATTTTAGTCATTTCTAAGCAAATTGGAAGTGGATTGGAGCACAATACGATAAATAATTTCAAAACAAACATTCGCCATATTTGTTTACAAATTGAGTGTGGCAAACGTCATTTCTTATAAATACTGCTATTGAATTTACTAAACCCAAATAAAATGTATTTAAAAAGCTATCAAAGAATAAGACATAGTTTAAAAAAACGTTGTGTACGTCTTAAATAAATAAAAATTATTTAATTATAGTTATATGAAAACATAATCCTAGGTGTTTGACCAAAAATTCTACTATTTTATACGTCAAGTAAGTTATTTTTAGGCTGGCCATCTGTTAGACAGGGACAGATTCCAAAACGAGACCCTCTCAAGGGGTCCGTTTTTTCCTATTGGTACACTACAAAGAGAAATGGACTGTATCTTAAAGACTTTGAGTTCATTTTACTTTGAACTAAATCTTGAAGTGCGCAATCTTGTTATATTGTAATATCTTTGTACTCGATACAATCTTAATATCTTTGAGTCAATCTGGAGCATAGAGAACGTTTTATAGTCTGGAACCGAGATCGAACCATAAAGTTAGTATACCTACGGAATTCCGGAACTAAAGATAATTCATTCCCACATTTATAGTATTTACTTTTAAAAAGTGTAAGTACTTATTTTTTTTTTTCTAATCACTACTGCCAAGGTGTTCTTTATAATGCCTTTCATTCATCCTTATTAATTAGATACTGACAAACAACTTGAAATTTTACAGACTATCTGTTCTAATGGTGAAACGTTAAACTTTATTTAATTAAACTTTATTAATTTAAAGTTTGATATCTAAATAAATTATTTAATATTAATAATCACCACTAGCGTCAAACCGAAACAGATAAATGTTGTTGAAAAATTCAAAAATGTACGTCCTATTTTTTAATGTTTTGTTGGGGTTGCCATCTTGTGAAATAACAACCGAATTTGGATAATTCCGGAGCATTTACGTACCTATATCACATAAATTCATTCAAGTAATTGGCTATTTGACAGTTGTTGCTTGGAACCAAATAATAATTACACAATAGGTATTTCGCGTTAAAAGAATTTTTAAATATTTTATTTTTGCTAAATAGATTTCTGTCTGAAAAGATGCCTTTTTATTTATGGATTACAAGATTAGAGACGTGATCCGTCATCTTGTGACGTGACATCTCTCAGAAATTGTCAAACAAAACGTCATCTGACAGGTTCGAACAACGTTCACTGATTGGCAAGAAATATACGGTTTTGAAACTCCGAGGTCATGAAATGTGACACCATCAAATGTCACGTGACCGGTTGTTTTCACGCGAATTTTAAATTAATTAATATTGCTGATAAACACCTAAATACAACATCAAATGACCTTTTTTTGTAAATTTTGATAACGAATGATTTCGAGATAAGCAAATGTTTATATGTAGAGAGATATTAAAAATTTTGTAGATTGAAATAACTTGCATTGCATTGAGAATGGGTCCAGGCTAAGTATTAAGCATTATGGAATGAAGTAAAGCATATCTACAGACAGAATGACACATATCCAAACTATTGTAGATTCAAGAATGTATGTGTGTATGTGTGAGAGTCGTACTTTCTTCAACTTTCCATCATATTTGACACTAAAATATGGACACAAATTACTTAGATGGAATTTTCTTAGTTCCTAAAACATTATTTTCATAATTTTTTTGACAAACTACTTCTAACTATAGCATATTTCAACATTTTAGCAATACCTTCTTCAAACATCTACAATTTCTCTGTCTGTGTAAAAATGTAAAAATACTCTCCTGATATTAAAAATATTTTCAAATTCAAAAGATTCCAAAAGACAACTTCAGCGCGCCCTGTCGAGAATTTTTAATACTGAAATGAGGTGTCTTTATATTCGATTCCCTATCGCTTTTTTTTCTAACCTATGGTCGCTGACAGCCAACTCGAAGGAAAAAAACTGATCTAGTTTTTGCAGAAGTATCCCGACTCAACCGTACCTTGAAGTTAAAAACCGTACCTTTTCAGAAAGCCAACCGTCCTTTTTGGGGAAATCATACTGGCAACACTGGTCAAGAAGTGTCATGTTTGTTTTCATTATGGTTTGTTTGAATTTCGCAATACCTATATATTTCAGTATTTCTTTTCCTTAATTTTATAACACTAAGTTCAATAAACAATGAATTTTCAAGATAGATTCAAACACGTTATAAAATTCGTTAAGTGGATGTCAGCTGTCAGTGGGGGCAGCTTTTTTATCGCTTACCATATACGACAAACTTGTAAGTCTCTAGACAAAATTATTAATACTTCTGTTCTAGAGCGGGAAAAGAAGCATAAACCTGAGTATATATACGTTGATGATCCTTCATTCAAAGAGAATCTATTTGAATATGACCGAGAAAACAAGCAACCTGTCGGTTTTGGTCGAATATGGAAAAGTTTGAAACATTCACTGGCTTGGAGATTATTGTGGTTATGTCGTCACGGGAGCAAAGAACAACGAAACATAGCATTGGAACAACTGGCGGCCTTCAAGAACAATAAGATATGGGATTGCTGCAAGCTTGCTCAGGCACTGGACATGAACACGGCAGTGTTGCTAGCTCGCACCCGCGGCGCTGACCTGCGGTACTTCCTGCCACCGCCTGTCCACGTGCGACGAGCAGCACTCTCCTCAGAACTCTTGTCGTTCAAGCTCCGAAACCTAATTCGCACTGCCCAAAGGACTAACGCTCACAGTTGTATAAAACAGTTCCTGTCTAAACATTTCTCTAACATTCAAGAACAAGCAATGGACTCGGACTGTATACCCTGCAAACCTGATAGTATTAGTGAAAGAGATCTATGCATGCTGTGCCTTGATGCTCTATACCATCATGTCTTGCTATTCAATGTAAAAAACTATGAAGAGGATATTTCTATTGTAACATTAGTCAAATCAGGGGTCCTGAGTAGGTTAGCTGAGGCACTCTTAAGGTTCCAAAATGATAAAGAATTTGATTTAGCTGTTCTGAGAGTTCTAACAGTATTAAGTGTGCATCCTAATTTACTAGTAGACTTTTTTCAAAATGGACTCATTAAAGATTTAGCAAGATTGGTGAAGTCTTCAGATATTCGTTTGGCAAGCTCTGCAGCAGTATGTCTTGCTAATTTGTCTGGGGAATATTGTTATAGACCTGGATTATACTTATTACATCCCTTATACAGAACAACAGCTCCACAAGCATGTGACACTTTGTTGGTTCATGGGCTCCGCGGGGGTGTCTTTGTCACATGGAGACAGAGGGATAAAGGATGTGGAGGGCCTCTTGGAATTATGGAGGCTGCTGTAAATGATACTGATTGTGAGCCCCATGAGTGTCAGCCTAAAAGCACACAGACAGAAAACAAGTACCTCGATATTGAACTGCAGCAGGTTATGGAAGATCTGAAAGAAATTGAAGATGAAGCCATATTGTCTGAGTTTGAGGTAGTCTTGCACGACATCCCCACCCAAGCTATGAGAGAACCATGTACAGATAACTGCTATGTAACAAATAAAAAACGCATTGCTTTGGCTGAAGAAGAACAAGATAAATGTAGTCACACCCATTGCTGGCCCAAAGATTGGCTACCAAAGGATTGTGCCAACTTGAGAATACTGGGTGTCAACTATTGGAGCTCTTTATCGGAGTGGGTGGAACGCTGTCCTCTACAGACCGCAGATATTGCTACCCGAGCATCAGATATGGTGCCTGCCCTTCTAGATGCTGGAGTTGGCAGGAAAAATACTCCTATAGTTTGGTTAGCACATTCTATGGGTGGACTCATAGTAAAGCAGGTTCTTGTTGAAGCTTCCCAAAGTGACCAACAACGTTTAAAGAAGATATCTGAGAATACTAAAGCTGTTTTGTTTTATAGTACTCCCCATAAAGGTAGTTCACTGGCTACCATGCCTCGAGCTGCAGCTGCTGTCCTCTGGCCCTCAACAGCTGTAAGACAACTACAGGAAAACTCACCAACATTACTAGAACTGCATAGAGCTTTCATTCAATTTTCTGAAGCTTATGCATGGGAAACTATAAGCTTTGCAGAGTCAATGCCTACATTGGTAACAGCTTTTAAAGTTCCAATACATTTTGTAGAAGCCAAATCTGCTGATTTGGGACGGGGGGTGTTTTACCAACTGCCCTTAGATCACTTAACTATATGCAAGCCTGCCACAAGGCAATCGGTGATATATACAACAGTATTAGATGTTTTGCAGAGGGTTTCACTGTCATCAAATGAGCTTGAGATACAATATCAAAATCCGGTTAAACAGTGGTTACTAAATATGATATGGAATATGATATCACGTAAAACTAAGGATTTATTAGAAGTTTTAGATGAAACACAGACCAGTGATCGATTGCCGTGGATTGAAAAATTGCTCTTGGATAACTTTACAGATGATTTTTCAGATTAAATCAAGTGTTCTATATACCACCGAGCCTTGTTGTTGAAGTCAAATATTTATAAATTTGCTATTTTATTCAGGCCTAGACATGTGCCAATTTAAAGTAAAATATATATATTTTGTACTACATAAATATTGTATTTGATAAAATAATGCCACACTCACATTATGTGGCCATAGTCCAACAGGCTAGTATGTGTTGGGAGACTTCCAAATGCCATCATTTTGGAGAAGTTATAGGCATGCAATGAATTTTGATTTGGTTTGATTTCAAGTTTTCTGTCTCGACAGTCCAGAGGTCTGACCACTAAATCATATTATATCTTGTCATGCCAATTACTATTCATAAAATAATAAGTATATTGGTCTTGATTCAAATCACTAAAATTAAACATATTATAAAATCATTGTATTTCTGTCTAAGATGGTTCATGTTCTGAAGGATACTGAAGTAAAATAAGAGACATGTTCAAACCTATTTAACAATTATGCTCTATGGACAAAGAGTGTACTACTGTGAGTGTACTAAATGTGCTCTTGATATAAAAAAGAGATTTAACAACATTAAAATTATATTGGACACAGAATCGGCATCATTACCAGATTTACAAGTTATAACTTTGTTTAGAGACATATATTGGTGGACATGTTGCTATGTCTAAATAATAAATATTATTATATTTCTGTTATAAAAGATGTGGTGCTTGCTTGCTTCATAAGCGTTTTAACTATTGTACTGGGCTACTGTATTACTATATTGATATGAGTGCGTGGATTGTTCAGGTGTTTATTTTAATGCTTTAGTGAGTTCTTAATTTTTGTCACATTATTTTGTATATTAACTAGTATAGTTGTGCTCATAACTTTATCACTTGTATCTGTAATGTATTGTTATTACATTTAGTATAGATCATTTATTTTATTTCATCTTAATGTATTTTTGTGCATACTATTGGCTCCATCACTATTAATCTACTGCAATGTTGCTTAAACGCATTCCATGCTATGCTAAAATGGATTGCGCCAATATCAAGTATGCATTGATATTTTGTTATATATGTTATAAATACCTATAGAGGCAGTATAATAATTATTTATAAAGAAGTTGTTTGAATGTAAATGAATAGTTTTGCTACAAAAATCAGCCAACAGCAAGTTATAAGGTCCACCATATTTATTAGGAATGTTTATATTTTGCTTAAATTGTGTTACAATGTTATTTGATTTGTTATAGAAAGAGAGGGTGAGGTATGCTTTGATGTGAAACATGCCTCTCTAGAAATAATATATACATATTTTTTGAGTTGAAAATAGCATTATAGTTATTTGTAACACCATAACATTTTGTGAAATGGTGTGGCTTTCTTATCTTGCCCTAGTACATAATTTTGTGATTTTTACTTAAGTCTAGGACCAACCAAATTGTTCTTTACCAGAACATAAGTAATATTATTATAATAGAACTTCTTTTTACAAATAACATTATTGAATCTTATTCCTAACAATAAGTTATATTATTTAAACAAATTGATCATTTTTATAAAAATAAAAAGAAATATTTTTTGCCAATTTGAAGCTACTATTCCTAGTTAAGATCTGCATTGTACCAAAACTTAACCAATAAATTAATTATGATTCTATGCTGTGATGTGTTTATATAGTTATAGTGTATAGAGAATATTTAATTATTTATTAAAAGTTTTGCTTCTTACTATATTTTTAACTTATTGAGTCTTACAGTAGTTATAAGGATTTACATATTAATTGTTAGAATTATGATACTATGTCCAAATGACCATTAGATATCACTTGTATTGAGTGGCATCAGTGGCAATGGCTCATTATATTCTATTATATCATCATATACTATATATGGATCATTATATACATACTCATTAAAACGCCATGTGAAATAGCTTTATGCCATTATATATATTTTTGTTCTTAACAAATACTACAAGGTACTCCAAACTGCAGTTGTGTACGAGTAATGGCAGTGCTACACGGTTACAAACCAACATCCCAACAGAGGTCACCCCGGTGGTTGCCATACATCTAGATTGCAGTTGGGCAGTCTAGATGGATGGCAACCACCAGGGTAACCATCTAGAGCACAACTGGAGTCTAGATGTATCGCAACTACCAGGGTCACCTGTGTTGGGACGTTGGTTTGCAACTGTGTAGAAGATGTTTTTATACCAACATCATGAAAAAGAGTACAGGGTACCTAGTATGGTGAATATGTCTCATGTCTCAGCATTTCATCCACGAGCATGTGGATGAGAGGAGAAATATTATGTCATGTGTCTCTTCTGAGACTGAAGACTCATGACTTCATCACTTTGTATGCTACATTGAAAGGTATCAAGTTGTATGGATCATTTGCCACTGATATAGAAATAAGTAATTTAATTCCTATTTATTATACTTTACTGTTTTTAGTTATCTCTAATAATGTTGGTAGGTATGTGATATTTAATATGGCCAATCAAAAGTAAGCAAAGCAAAGTTAGCAATTAGAAAATTAGTTTTTGTTATATTATCATAGCAGTTGGCGTGACCCGTTTACCACTGATGTAGAAATAAGTAATTTAAATCCTATTTATTTTTAGTTATATTGTTTTATTTATCTCCAAAAATGTTGGTAGGTCTGTGATATTTAATATGGCCAATCAAAAGTTAGCAAAGCAAAGTTAACAATTTCAAATTTTGTTTTGGTTATTTTATCAGGCCGTTGGTGTGACCCATTTACCACTTATATAGAAATAAGTAATTAAGTCTTATCTATTATACTTACTGTTTTTTTAGTTATATTGTTTTATATACTTCCAATGTTTTTGGTAGGTATGTGATATTTAATATGCGCAATCAAAATATAATAAAAAAAAACTTAGCAATTTGAAAATTAGTTTTTGTTATTTTATCATGATAGTTGGCGTGACCCGTTTACCACTTATATAGAAATAAGTAATTAAGTCTTTTATTATACTTAATTTTCTTTTTTTATATTGTTTTATATACCTACTTCCAATGATTTTGGTAGGTATGTGATATTAAAATTTAATATGGCCAATCAAAAGATACTTAATAAAAATAAAGTAAGCAATTTGAAAATTAGTTTTATTTTTATTAATTGAGCTATAATTTTCTTCTATAAGACGGGCCTGTTGGCTTGGTTGGCAAATGTTTGCTTTACACGCCGGTCGTGGGTTCGATTCCCACCCAGGACACATATTTGTGTGCATGAACATGGAACATGTTTGTCTTGAGTCTAGGTGTAATTTATCTATATAAGTATGTATTTACAAAAGAAAGCTCTGCTTATTTTGGGAACAGATAACCGTGTGTGAATAATGTCTTATTATTATATAGTAAATAGAATGGTTTTCACAAGAAAAACTAGTTAACTACTAGGTAATTGGTTCTGGACATTTATGGGGGATGTTTACTGAATCGCACACAGATAGTTTTGAGGCCATCATGTGACAAAGAACAGCATCCCTGCTACGTAGAAATTCGTGAGAGCACCAATAGCATTCTTAAGGTTATTTCTGAAAAGTTGGACATCCCTTTCCTGATGCACTGGACCCGTCGCGTCGGGTATGCATAGTGGCGGAGCTAGTGCAGCAGGACGGTACTTAAATTAATTTTCAAAATAATTATTACTAACATATTCTAAGTCCTGTAATATTAACACTACATGGATTTTATATCTGAATTAAATGAATAATAATAATTTAAAATATGAAACATGATAAGTACCTAACTATGCAAGGAACCTAACTACTATATTATAAAACCTACACATACATAATAATATTCAGTGTGATTAGAGTTTATAAGAACGCGGAAATTCAATTTGGAATTTGGTGATGTAACCTATCCGGTCGTAGCATATAAAGCACGGCGCTTTGTACACATGGCTACATATGAAGCTATAATTTCCAGTATAAGCTGATCTCGCGTCGTATAGGATTTCCATACAATGAGAGGTCAGCTTATATTGGAATTGTATAGCTTGATATGTAGCCGTGTGTAGGTACCACCGGATCGAATGCGCCCTCACTAAGAAGACCCAACGAAACAAACTTTAAAAAAATTAGGTATTAAAATTAAGAATAGAATTTTTAAGCGCTAGTACTAAATTCAGAACGTACGATGTCATTTTCCAATATAATAATGTGCTGGATGTCATTTACACCTACGGAATGTCATATCGTGTCGTTGTCGGTCAGTAAAAAAGTATGAGTGAGCAACGTGTTGCCATCTTTGAGTTTGAAAGTGAACCTTTCGTTTTCTACATTTACTCTAGATGGCGGTAGTTATGCCGAATAAATTAGGGACTCAGTGATAGGTACTAATAGGTAGTCGACCAGTAAAGTTCTATAAAGTTATATTCAAACTTTTAGACTTATCGGGCGACATTAGTAATTTGACGGAAATGTATGTGAGTACTTAATCCAGGAGAGTAAGAAGAGAGTAATATATTTCTCTTTTTTATTAGTGTAGGAAAACGGAATGATAGCGACTGACACACACTTTCAATGCTTCCAATAATACTGTTACCTACACTTACTACTTACCAAACTGGAGAGCTGGATGAAAATATAACAGTTAGGTATTAAGGTTAAGGTTGAAATTAGAATTAGAAGAAGAAAGTTAAAAAGTTAAATTAGAATATATAGAAAAAAAAACAGAATCAATTAAATAATAGGTACTGCTCGGTCCCTCCTCCAGTTAGATGATCTTCTCGTCAGCCCGCAGTGTGCTAATGTAGTTTGTTACCAGGGCCTGAGGACGTTGGTTTTGGTACAGACGCCAGCACATCCAGCTACCCCAATCTGTAAAATTTCTTTTATAGATTTTCAACTTTATCACAAAAGCATATGGTTGACTTTCAATTGGGGAAATTTGACACATTGGGGTAGCTTGATGTGCTTGCCAGGGATCTTAGCCACTGTTAGGCTGGGAATAGCAAGGCTGCCGGGGACTGGAGGCTGCGGTTTTCTTCTTAATACCTTTTTTTTTTGTTTTTTTTTTTTATAAGGCAGGGGGAATGCCTTCGCATGCCACCCGCAAAAAGTGTCTGCGGGTGGATATGTCGGACTTGCACCGACTAAACCTACCTGCTGTGGACTTCTCTTGGCGCCTGATGGGGGAGTCCCGGGAACGCGGGTTTGCCGCTCCGGTACCCCCTGTTACGCCATGTCCCAGATATTCTTCCTAATGCCTAATAATAACAAATATATTGCGACAATTAACACACTGCCATTTGATCCCAAACTACCTACCACGTACTCTGGGAACCAGACAACATTCTTATAAATTTCTAAATACATATTTTATATTATAGATACTTAAATAACAAGACACGAACCGCAAACTGTAATCCTAAGGTTGACGACTGTCATAACTATTTAAATTCAAATATTGTTATATAATATTTTAATAATTGAAATCCATTAATTTTATAATTGAATATTTAATCGTTAGTTTATTTATCCTATAATTTGAACTTACATATTTGTTGTCTACTTATTTGTGAAAATTTACATGCGATATATATGGCGAAGCATGTGAAACCTAACAATAATTACAACGCCTTAATTTGTAAACCATGTTTCATGTAAATAAATGACTTTTATCTATATCAAAACAAATAATCGTGTATATCACGCAAACATTTGTCCCGGGTGGGAATCGAACCCACAATCTGGCTTAGCAGTCAGGATTACTAACCACTATGCCAACAGGCCAGTCCTTATATTTGTGTAGGTCCTTATTTGTATTAGTATCCATCATTTGTGAGGTTTTGCTGTAATAAATCCATAATTTGCGAGGTTTTGCTATAATAAATCCATAATTTGTGAGGTTTTGCTATAATAAATCCAGAATTTGTGAGGTTTTGCTATAATAAATCCATAATTTGTGAGGTTTTGCTATAATAAATCCATAATTTGTGAGGTTTTGCTATAATAAATCCATAATTTGTGAGGTTTTGCTATAATAAATCCATAATTTGTGGGGTTTTGTCCTTTAGTACCAACAAATTACAAGTAAGAGCATATCTAAGTTTGACATTTTTAATGCTAATCCAGAGGCAGTACGACGGTTACTTAGTCAATCTTTTTTTCTTCAACATATTTGAACTATTTGGGCTTATATTTGTGGTTATTATTAATTTGTTATTTTTTTTTATAACAGAGAGCGACAAACGAGCAAGTGGGTCACCTGATGGTAAGTGATCATCGCCGCCCATGGACACTCGCAACACCAGAGGGGTAGCGGGTTTGTTGCCGGTCTTTAAGACTCAGCAAACAAGTGTTGCTGACCCTTCCGCCCACCCCAAAGAGAAGAAGAGCTCTGGCGACATACACACGCAGAAACATAACATGAAAATGATTCATGTTATTATTAAGGAATGTATTCTGTAAGGTGCAGGTATCTCGCCAGTCGGGCTGCTCTTTAGTGAATGAACCCCCCCCCCCCCCCCCTACGGGATGAGATGGGGTGGTAATGTTGTTTGCCGTCAGCCAAAAAGTAAGCACGGTATTATCGACTTAATCACTCCGCCTTTTACGATTATGCGATACTAGCAATGCCCCGCGTAAAACTTTATAAATTATAGCCTATGGGTTAATCTAAGGTGTCAGCTAACTCCATACCAAATATTATTAAAATCGCTCCAGCCGTTTGGACGTGAGGAAGTAACAAACATAAACACTCACAAACTTTCGCATTTATAATATAACTAGCTGTGCCCCGCGGTTTTACCCGCGTTAAACTTTATAAAAATTTGCCTATGTTCTTTCTCAGGGGCTAGACCATCTGTATACCAAATTTCATTCAAATCCGTTCAGTAGTTTTGGCGTGACAGACTAACAGACAGACAGAGTTACTTTCGCATTTATAATATTAGTTAGGATTAGGATTACGTCAGTCCGGTAGACGGGTTGCAAAAAAAACCGATATTATTGCAACAGGTTTTAATATTAAAAAATTACAAACTTATATTAATTCTAAATTGGTGACAATGGTTCGATGTAAGAAACAAGAGTGAGGAATAACTGGAAGACAATGCCGCCGCCCGATGCGCGGTGCGGGTCACGTTGACAATATTAGTGTACTAAAATAAGTGCGGCACGTGTCATAGGCCGTGGCGCCCAATAAGCTTAGTTACTTACTTATCGTGTGGGCAGTGGTTACCCTGGTGACGGAGTTGTTCAAAGCGCCCATTAGGCCTCTGGCAGGGCTTAACGACTGTTGTCTAACGGCTACAACCGGATCCGACGGCTTATCGTGCCCTCCGAAGCACGGAGACGCTTAGATGAGACGCAAGCTGTCACCCATCTATGGACCAACCGCGAGCCTAGTTTCTAACTACTCCTTGTTCGTTTCGGGATCCAAGACAGTTAAAGCGATTCCCCGGGACATGCCTGAGCTTCACCGCTCAGTGTCATTTCATTGTGTGCCACTGTTGATCCTGGCTTACAGGAGTTGCAGTGGTGGGTAAGAGGGAGGGACTAGTCCCGAGCATACTCGCTTGACCTCGCTAACCACTTACGGGCCGGTGAGAACATACAACTGTAACTGTATTAACACACATCCTGAAAATAGTTTGTTCAGAATCGTTTACTGAATCGATTTATATCATTTTTAATATAGGTAATTTTTTATTACAAAAGAATTAAAACTACGGAAATTATTGTCATATAAAACCTGTACAGTCAAAACAAATTCAAATGGAAGGAAAGCCAAAGTAATAAGACTGAGATTTGTATTCATACCAATTTCATCATTCAATACAAAATAAAGAAAAATAAACTTTATTCCAAGAAACTAATTTAGTAAATAAAAATGCATATGACATGTTCAATAAAAAATTCAGTGTATGTATTATGATTAGGTACAACATAATATTCTAATTGGGGTGTTTGAGGGTGTGCGTTAATTACGAGTACGTTAGCTAAGCTATGAACTTTAACATGAAGGCAACAGACGTCCAAAAGCGATTTACTTTATAGAATTACTTGACAAAACTCGTCAGTCGTTTCTTGTTTTTATTTTTTGTTAAGGCAGGGGGTATGCCTATTCACGCCACCCGCAAAAAGTGTCTGCGGCTCGCCCGATCCCGCTCGGCAGCCTCCTTCTGGAGCATAACTGCCTCACAGCAGGAGACCACGGCGTCATTTGGTGGAGTCACCCGCCAGCATCGCACCTACGATAGCTGGTGGGGAAAGATTTATTTATTTATTTAAAACTTTAGCACAACGATGTACAAGGCGGACTTAATGCCAGAGGCATTCTCTACCAGTCAACCTTAGGGTGATGCAGAGAAAAGCTTGGTAGGTGCACTATAAATTGTAATGTGTGAAGGTAAAAATCCTATACTAATATACAAGATGCGTACTTACATAAAATACATAAATACTTATTACATAAACTAATATATATTTATAAATAAATATAAGTATAAACATATATAAATATATACCTATATATGTATATAATATTAAAAATAAATATGAGAATACTATTGAGCTGATTCTGCCAAAATTTTTTTCATCAAATGCGCACGGGTTTTCTTTTTAAAAGAAAAACGACTCTTTGCCATCCTGATTTCCGTAGGAAGAGAGTTCCAGAGGAGAATGGACTGTACGAAAAAGGAAGAATGGATAGAATCAGTACGATGAAGAGGACAATGAAGAAGACGGTTGTGAGTAGACCGAAGGTTTTTATTATGCTGAGTATGTAGATATTTAAATTGACAAGTTAAATATAGAGGAGAAGAAGGAGAATCTAATAAGGAGAACAGGGTGGTTAAGGCTCTTAAAGTTCTACGCTGGCGAATAGGCAACCACTTGAGCTGAGCTCGATAGCTACTCACATGGTCGTATTTACGAAGATTGAAAATGAATCGAATGCAGTTATTCAGAAGACGGTCGAGTTTATTGAGGTGATCTGCATTCAGGTCAAAGTAACATACATCACCATAGTCAATTATAGGAAAGATTAAAGCCTGCACGAGCGTTACCTTTGTTTCTACAGGAAGAAAATTTTTGAGGCGATAGAGACATCGTAACACGTTTGTGACCCTCTGACTGACACTAGTAATTTGGTTCTGCCAAGAAATTGTTGTGTCGATGTGCAAGCCAAGATTTTTTACATTTTTGCTAATAGGAATAGCTGAGTTATTAAATATTACCGGTGGTAGATTATCTGTATCAACCCGACACATCATACGTGAACTACCAACGATAATTGCTTGGCATTTTGCAGGGTTTACAATGAGTCCAAACCTATTAGACCAGTTTTTAATAACGTCTAAGTCCTGATTAATTTTGCCGATCGCCTCTGACAAATGATCTGTACTCGCCTGACTGTACAGCTGTAGGTCATCGGCATAAAGATGATACGCACTCTGAA
This sequence comes from Pseudoips prasinana, assembly GCA_951640165.1. Taxonomy (NCBI): domain Eukaryota; kingdom Metazoa; phylum Arthropoda; class Insecta; order Lepidoptera; family Nolidae; genus Pseudoips; species Pseudoips prasinana. The sequence goes on from OX621234.1 coordinate 42,251,760, forward strand.
GATCGTTTGTTAAGAGATTTATAAAGAGCGAGAATAAGAGAGGAGAGAGAATACCGCCTTGAGGCACACCAGTATCTAAATTACACCAGTTCGATGAGGCTTCACCGACGTGTACTGACTGCTGGCGTCCTCGAAGATATGAAGAAAACCATTCCAGCGCTTTGTCCGAGACCATAAGATGGGACAGGATTGATAAAAGGATATGGTGACTGACGGTATTAAAGGCGTTGGAGAAGTCAATCAAAATCATGACGGTGACTTTCGTGTCCTCCATGCCAGTCCTAACATCGCCAGTCACTTTGAGGAGTGCAGTGGTAGTACTGTGGCCAGGCCTAAACCCAGATTGTAGTGGGCTTAACAGATTGTTCGCAAGTATGTGACGTGAAAGCTGTTTATGCACACAGGACTCTAGGACTTTGGACAGAAAAGGAAGGATTGATATAGGACGGTAATGTACCGGGAGAGAAGGATGAGCGGTCTTGGGGAGAGGAAGGACATAGGCATGGCGCCACAGTGAGGGAAATGTTCCAGAGTCGATGGAGAAATTCACAATGTGACAAATCGCAGGAAGGAGGTGATCTAGTATTGCTGTTATCATCCGTCGACTGATACTATCGCAGCCAACCGCATTGGATTTGATAGAAAGGATTATCTTTTTGATCTCATTCGAAGCAACTGGAGAAAAAGAAAATGAATTGATGTTAGGGCGCGTTAGACCATTGACGAAGGCGACTGTTTGAGATATGGTTAGGTGATCTTTAGATGAAGTGGTGGAGAAATGACGATTAAGATCATCTAAACCAATGGAACTTGGAAGGTCTAAATTTCGCGACTTGCCGATACCTAAAGTTCCTAGGAATTTCCAAATACCAGCAGGAGTTGACAAGGATATATTTTTCAAGATATGTTGGCGTTTAGCATTACGTATCATCTGATTACACCGATTCCTAGAACTCTTATACATGTTCCAATTAATGTCTGAACGATCCTTTCTAAACTTTCGAAAAGCACGGTCCCTACTTCTCATCGCCATCTTCACCCCTGCGGTCATCCATGGTGCTGGAGGGCGCTTAAATTTCACTTTTTTAATCGGAGCATGAATATCATACAGTTTGATGATTGTGTCATTCAGCGTTCGGACCTTATCATCTATGGTAGTAGCTTCCTTCAAAGGCTGCCAATTAATTTCTGACGCATCCTTGCATAACTTTTCCGTATTAATCCTAGCAAAAGAACGGACGTGCAGCACCTTAGGTTTTGATTTAGGAGGTTTTAGGGTGTAGGACAGGAAGATGAGGTCATGATGGGAGAATCCAGGAGCATCATGTTGACCATGAGAGGAAACCAAGGATGGGTTAGAGGTAAGGATTAGGTCAAGCCAAGTATCTTCGCCATTCATATTGTGGTGAGTAGCTTGGAGAGGCAGGACGTGTAAACTACTTGACTCAACAATATTTAGGAGTTTACGAGAGCGAGGGGAATTTTGGGCAAGGAGGTTGGTGTTAAAATCTCCCATGATAATGTGATGAATATACTCTGAACCCAAAGATTCTAAAACCAATTCGAAATCGGTGAAATAGTCAGCATTTGGGGGACAATAAACCACGCCAATAATAGTTTTGGCCCCCTTGAGGGACACTTCGAGGAATAGAAATTCGGCAGCAACAGAATGATTGTTCAAAGAGGTGGAGAGGATCTTAAAAGTAAGGTCGCTTCTCAGATAAATTGCCACGCCGCCCCCACCTTTACCGATTCGGTCATTCCGAATGAGAACGAAACCGGGCAAAGGGTACATCGTAGACAGTAGGTGAGGTTTGAGCCAGCTTTCAGAAATCAGGATGGCATGGACGTTACAGTCGGTGAACACGTTTAGAAATTCACTATAGTGGCTTGGAATGCTCTGAGCATTAATATGGCAAATGTTTAATTTATTAATAACCTTTTCATCAAATGTCATTTGTAGAAAATTACCAAGCGCGTCATTCAACGAACAAAAGCTGTCGTTTGGGGAAATTGATAAATCGTAGGCAGAATGAAAAGAGTCATCAGAATCACTAGACATAAAATAAGTAACTAAATATAAACAAATAAATAAATTATTTTCAAAAATAAAAAGTATGTAAAATTGCAGGTAATGTAGTGCAAAAAGATATCACACAAGTATACTCTGCACCACCCGCCAGCGTACAAACTTGGTACCAGAAAACTTAAACTAAACACACAATACATAAGGATCATACATTTTTACAAAAACTGGACGAAAAAGAAAAGTAAAAATAAATAAAGCTGACTTCACGTACTTACGATAATAGTTAAAGTGTAAATGGAACGCAAGCCATGTCATTCTTAAACATACAATAGACGTCAAGTTATATTCTCTTTGGAATATATGACAGGTGATATGACGTTGCAGAAGTTTGGTTGACATTTAATTGACATATTGATAATAAAGTTATATTAATGTCTACAACCCACTAATTTAATTGTTATTTTATGTAAATACCTAGCTTTACTTTAGGAAGTAACATTCCTTGAGATAAGTTGTGGGGAAGAACAATTAAATTTCTTATAAGGTGAGTAGAAGCAACGTATACTTAACTATGCACGTGAAGTACTGGATTTAAACACTGAGGAGGTTATATAGCCAGGATAAAGTGTATACTGTACTAACTATGACTGTCTTTTCAGTTCACCACTGCTGCCCGCTGAAGTTGTCGATTCCGCCGATACCTTTGGATACTTAGCAAGGAGAAGGTAGCAAGATCTCGTCCGAAAACGTCCAAATCGATTTACTTTATTAAATTACTTGGCAAAACTCCCGATCCCGCTCGGCGGCCTCCTTCTGGAGCATGACTGCCTCACAGAAGGAGACCACGGCGTCCCATTTGGTGGAGTCACCCGCCAGCATCGCGCCTACGATAGCTGGTGGAGACAGATCCTGTCCGAAAACGTCCAAAATCGATTTACTTTATAAAATTACTTAGCAAAACTTGTCAGTCGTTTGCCATTCCAAGTCTCGGGGACACATCAAAAGTTGTTATACCTTTATGTCGTCCCCAGTTGCCAAGACACGCTTTCCAATATAAGTTTAACAACAAACCTAAAGCCTTCAGTATAGTTTTTACAACAGCGTTTTATTTGACGAATTTTACGGCTGCGGGAAACATGAAGTTTTCGTTGTAGCCTTGTTATGTCTAACGTTGATCAGTAACTTACTGTCAACTGTAAACTAATACGCTTGCGACATATGGCATTACTAGCTGTGCCCCGCAGATATACCTGCGTTAAACTTTATAAATTACGGCCTACGTGTTAATCCAGGGTGTCAGCTAACTCCATGCCAAATTTTATTAAAATCGCTCCAGCCGTTTAGACTTGAAGAAGTAACAAACATCCTTACACTCACAAACTTTCGCATTTATAATATTGGTGTGATTAATGTGTTGCAGACCCTTCCCCCTCCCGATGAGGTTCTTACACCTACTGACACAACGTAATCATAATAATTCTATTATCATTAAATGCTTCCTTTCCACGCCGCAGGTCGTGGGTTCGATTTGCACCCAGAACAAATATGTGTGTGCATGAACATGTCTATTTGTCCCGAGTCTGGGTGTAATTTCCATTTCCATCCAGCGCCCCGCACAAGATCATCGGTCCATCTTGTAGGGGGCCTGCCCACGCTGCGTGGAAATCGCTGCATGCGAATAGCGTAAGACCGGCAATTGTGGAGACCTTTGGGGGACGCCTTTGTCCAGCAGTGTAAGTCTTTCGGCTGATATGACTGGGTGTAATTATCTAAATCACTAAGTATGTACATAATTACAAAAGAAAAGTATTATAGGTATGTAATATATATTAGTTATCTGGTTTCCATAGTACAAGCTCTGCTTAGTTTGGGATCAGATGGCCGTGTGTAAATAATGTCCCAGGATATTACTATTATTATTTTAACAATACATTACAAGTAAGTATGTGTGGTGTGACTTTGAGAGACTGAATTCGAAATAATGATGTAAGAGAGCGTTGTGGTGTGAAAGAGGATCTAGTCACAAAAATTAATTATTTGACCAAATCGGAGACGTTCTCAAGAAAGGACAGGTCGGAAGTACCCTAAACCGGCGAGCATGTATGAAGAATATAGTCATTATATTCTTCATACATGATCGCCCGTTTAGGGTACTTCTTGATTGAGTCATTTTTAACCTTTATTTATTTGAACGCCATTTAAGAAATCGATGTTCGGCGACTTAGCTGGTAGGCCCCTGTCGTTTCATACTCCAAGAAATGTCTAAAGTTAACCAATTCCAACGAAATGTCACCGCTCACAAATCACAAAGTCACCATGAATGGTCTGAGCATTTTCTGAGAACCGGGACATATATAATATGTCTATAATAAAATACAACGGAATGTAAAAAGAGAACATTATTAATATGTTACGTTTCCCTTTGAGAAAGCACAAATCCCTTAAGTACTAAGGAAAATAGTAAGCCGTTTAGCGCGTAAAATGGGCTTAGTAGCGGTTTCGCCCTAATTTTGCTCGCCCGAATCGGATGTACACAATTTTTTTTTAACATGACGTATGCAGTTAGCCTTACGGCTTTCACTGCTTCACCGGACTATAGAGGTGAGCGTGGGCTCTAACCGTCTAGCAAATCAAAACTACAAACTAAGTACCCGCGCCGCGCCGGAGGGCACCTCCTTTGAAGTTCGACTCTGGGCGGTTACTGGCGGGGAGATGCAAGGGGCCGTATCGTTTTAGGGATGTTTTGTGCAACTTTCGCTCTACGTTAATACGCGACGCGAGCCGCTCTTCCGGTTTAGCACCAGTCGCTGGTGGTCGCGACGCGTTCGCTGTCGTAGTCTTGTCCGGCGAGTACGAAGTATCGGTTGGTGTGCAGTGTTGCGAGAGTCTCTGATTGACTTGATCTGATCGAGGTAAACGGTGGTCTCGTCGTCCGGTGGCTCTAGTACGAGATCCTGCAGTTTACTTACTCGATAACACGTACAGTTTCGTCCCATACATTGAATACCAGCGCCTCTCGCGGAAACAATTAAGAACTAAAACTCTGGTGCTCAATGTATGGGACGAAACTGTACGTGTGATCGAGTAAGAAAACTTCAGGAACTCGTGCTAGAGGCACGGGTCATCTAAGACGTGCCTGGGACGACGGTACTTAATTGAGAGTCGGAGAGGAATACGGACACAAATTACATTCATACTCAGAACAACTATTTATGGGTCACCTAACTAGTTATCTGGCGCGGGACCAGCGACACGGAGCGACGAGGCGACTGTCTTAGCCGCTGTGACACACTTGCAGTCAGTTTTTTGAAATATATTTTGTACTAGCTTTGCCCCGCGGTTTTACCTACGTTAAACTTTATAAATTACCACAGCTTCTCCCCCGTAGGTGATAGCGTGATAATATGTAGCCTATATATTGACCCGACCTCTTAGTAATATCCATGCAAAATTTGAAGTAAATCCATGCAGTATTTTTTGAGTTTAGCCCGGACATACATACAGAAAAACAGATAAACAGACAAAAATTCTAAAAACTATATTTTTGGCTTCGACTTGGATTGTAGATCACGCCCCAAGTATCCTTTAAAAAAATATTCAATGTACAGTTTTGACTTTCCTACGATTTTATTATATGTATAGATAATTCGCTACGCTGGGATGGGATTTTAAAGGATAAAGACATTTCTGGACTACCTTTCTGGGCCGCAAGGTTCTCGAGTGGCGACCACAGACCGGAAGACGCAGCGTGGCCGAAGGACCGATGATCTTCTGAAGATCGCTGGATGCAGGTAGCGCAAGACCAGTAATTGTGGAGATATTTAGGGCAGGCCTTTGTCCAGCAGTGGGCGTCTTTCGGCTGATATGATGATGCTGACATTTATTATTATTATATACTAATTAAAATGTAATTAATTTTCTTTCTAATACAGCTTGTATTAACATGGTAAACATAGAACTGTCAAACTACTGAAAGTGTTTGTCTGGTGCGGATAATTGGTCGACAGTTTCTAACGGGACATAATTTTCCCCCAGTTTCTAACGTGCATGTGACATAATTTTGCACCAAAACTAAATTAACAATAATCAAAGCCACCAAGTCGTTTCCATGTAAACTATGTTAGATAATAATAACAACAATGAAAATATGATAAATAAATTATAATAAATTGATTAGTTGGTACTTAATATATTTTTTTATATATATTTTCTTTTATTATATATATATTTACAATTGTATAACATATAAGTAATCTCGCTAAACTGTTACATTTAATGGCGATATTAAACGTAACTACGTAAAACGTAACGCTACGACATGTCTGTACAAGTTGTCATAATCTATATATCTAACTCATAACTTCCAAACGACTGCACCAAATTGGATAAACCTTTCTGTGATGTGTTCATTATTCATTTATATTAAAATTTATTATTAAAAGGTTTGGATGAAAAAAAGGACTACGTAGAACATAAAATAAAAAATAAAAATAATAAAGGTTTTTATTCACGTAGACTTTAAAAAAGCGCTTGTAAATAGTCAGAACATGTTTGTAGTAATACAGTTATTATTTCTAGTTACTTATTACAGATATTTAGGTACACGGATGTTAAAACATTTATACAATTTATTTTATAATGGTAGTGATATTTAGCTAGCTTGTATTAAGTTATTGTCAAGGAGATTATGTTTAGGCTTAGGACAGACCACCCAACTAGGTGGGTCCAATTTCGAGAAGGAGAATCGTAGAATGCAACTCGGTTGGGCAGCGTTTAGCAAGCTAGGAAAGTTCTTCTCGTCCGTAATATCAAACTTCAAAGTTCTTCGACCAGTGTGTGTTTCTAGTGATAACTTACGGAACAGAGACGTGGTCGCTCACTATGGGCCTCATAAGAAGGTCACCCCAAGAGTAATGGAGAGGGCTATGCTCGAAGTTTTCCAGATGTTTGCGAGATCAAAACGGAGATCTCGAAATCCACAGGTGAACCAAAGTAGGTAACCTATACCTGAAGAATTGCTGAAGCAAAAGCTAAATTGGCAATAGGCGGGTCACATAGCTTGTAGAACCGACAGCCGTTGGGGCAGAAAGGATCTAGAGTACCGTCTTCAGTATAGTCCGTCTTGTAGGGGGCCTAGCCTAGGCTTCCTACAAGATAGACCGATGATTTTGTGAGGGACGCTGGAAACCGTTGACAAGATTTTCTTTGATTGACTTCAAGATTGAGCAAGACCGGCAACTGTAGATTTCATTGAATCTTGACGTCCCCTTGACGTGACCCTTGACGTCTTTAGGCTAATATAATACGATCAATCACATCTCGTAGAACCGACTGCCGTTGGCGCAGAAAGGTTCTCGAGTGGCGACCACGAACCGGACGACGCAGCGTGGGCAGGCTCCTCCTACAAGATAGACCGATGATCTTGTGCGGGTCGCTGTAAACTGCTGGATGCGAATAGCGCAAGGCCGGCAATTGTGGAGATATTTTGGGGAGGCCTTTGTCCAGCAGTGGACGTCTTTCGGCTGATATGATGATGAATACGATCAAAAGTACTGCAGGTTAATGTATTTTCCTTGAGTTCATTGATGGTGACATCATTAAATTATTAGTTTGGGTATCTTCTGACCTTGTGCTTGTTTTCCTTATATTTATAGCGTAAGTGACAAGTGATGTCGTGTTGGGATAGTCTTATTGATAGGTATATGATGTATCTATTGACATTGAACTCATTTGGCTTTTTATAAAGACCAGCCTGTCATTTGTATGTCGATATGATGGGCCCGTTGGCGTGGTTGGCAAATGCTTGCTTTTCACGCCGGTCGTGGGTTCGATTCCCACCCAGGGCCGATATTTGTGTGCATGAACATGTCTGTTTGCCCTGAGTCTGGGTGTAATTATCTTTATAAGTATGTATTTACAAAAAAAGTAGTATGATATATGGTACCTATATCAGTTATCTGGTGTCCATAGTACAGGCTCTGCTTAGTTTGGGTTCAGATGGTGTATACATAATGTTCCAGGATATTATCATTATATGGTGGTACAAAGTTGGTTCGTTACATTGGTACATGGTAAGTCATACCTACAACACATTGATGAGCGAAGATCTTAAAAATCTGGCGTCCAGTAAGGGTTGGGATCTTTGGGGTTTATCGTGGCGATGCATGATGAGTCGGTTTGACAGGACGTTTCGTGCAGTTATCGCTCTACGTTTCTAGGCGAAGTTGCGGAACGTTCGTCCGGTTAAGCATCGGAAGGGCGATTGATCTCACGGCGCGTTCTAGGTCTGACCTCGGTCGGTGAGTACGATATATTATATATAGCTGTGCCCCGTGGTTTTACCCCCGTTAAACTTTATAAATTATATAGCCTATATGTTAATCCAGGGTGTCAGCAATTTTTTTTAAAATCGCTCCAGCCGTTTCAACGTGAAGAAGTAACAAACATACACACTCACAAACTTTCGCCTTTATAATATTAGTATGGTACTCGTATATGTAAGTCGTAATATCGTCGTCATCAGTTGAGCCGACGTCGTAATAGTTCAAGCGACGGCATCTAGCGTGCCGACGACGTCTCCGTTAAAGCGACGTCATCTGGCGAGCCGACGTCGTACCAGTTTGGGCGTCGCGACTTCTTATGTTGAGCCGACTTCGTCTCAGTTGAAGCGACATAATCTGGCGAGCAGACGTCGGGTCAGGTCGGGCGACGCGACGTGGTCTGTTGAGCCGCTGTCACCTCGGGTTGGGCAACGTCGTCTCAGTTCAAGTGGCGTTATAAGGCGAGCCGACGACGACGTCTCAGTTCGGGCGATGCGACGTCTACTGCTGAGCCGACCTCGATTCAGTTCAAGCGACGTCATTCAGCGAGCCGACTTCGTGTCATTTCGGCAACGCCACGTCATCTGTTCAGCCAATTGTGTCAGTTCGATGATGTCTTCTGTTGAGCCGACGACTTCTCTGTTCATGTGACATCATCTGGCGATCCGACGATGACTCAATTCGGGCGGTGCGACGTCTTCTATTGAGCTGACGTCGTCTCAGTTCAAACGGTGTAACATGTATAACAAAGCAAGAAAGCTAGGATAAAATAAATAAATATCTAAAATATTAAACCCAAATACCTGATCAAATAATACCGGAGGGATCTAACTATTAACTAAATTAACCGACGAGAAAAATGTATAAAATAGTGTTTACACTGTATAAAGAGCTTGTCTAGTTAGCTATCTCCCCCATACAGAATACTCTGAAGGTATAAGTATGACACTTAGTTTCATCGCCAGAACTCAACAGAAAGTAAAAAGGGTTTACAATGCATGTATAACCTCCATGTGTGGGCGTGTGTCACGCCTCATAGGCTACAATAACCACCAACGATTAAATTTGTTAGGACCATAAACCCAACCAAATAGTTAACCATGGGTGACTTACTTACTTCTACCCTACAGTCAGATTTGGTCAAGCACGACATGACATGAATTTATTTAACTTATAATCTAAAACATGATTAAAGCTTAAATTCGCTCCTCAATATGAACTCGTCTATAATACCTAGTTAATTATAGATTTCTTCGAAAACTTGAGATATCGCGATAGCCACTTTATTCTCTGAGGCTATCACCATGGTAACGAGTTTGTAACCCTTATTGATCCCTACTTGGCTATGCGGAGCGGACTGGTCCATACAACATTTGCTTCCGAAAGTTTACACTCAACTAAATAAGGTTCTTACTGAATTTTCAACTAGTTTTCTTATATTTAACTTATTCAGAGAGTCAGTAGGTATGTAACAAAGTTATGAACTTAAGTTTCACTATATTTGTAGAGTGAAATTCAAGTTTGAAGGTTAGTTTATAAATAATTTATTATTAATTCTCAAGAATTGGCCGGTTAGAAGTATCCTAAACCGGCGAGCATATATGAAGAATATTATGACAGTAGACGAGACAAAAGAGGAGTGCAAGGATCGTGACAATAAAAATCCGTTGTCTCTGCCTAACCCGCTGGGAAACTGGCATGAGTCAATATGTGTATGTTATTATTAATAAGTTAATAGGGGCAATGGCCCATCTGGCTTGTTCAGACTTGTTATTAAATAAAGATTTTGTCAGGTTTGTTGAGGTAAGCAATGTTTGTATGATTAATTTTAAGTGACAGTTGAGGTGTAACTATGGTAAGGTGGATGCCTCTTACTTTGGCCCGTCCACCATTTCTGTGGCACACGACCTTGAGAGTCGGAACAATCTTGTGTCACCAATCGAGATAAATTTAGACAACTCTCGAACTGGGGACATCCCAACTTGCTTAGGTTCACCCCTAAAGACACAAGTTTGCGCCGACGTCGTCTCAGTTCGGACGTCGACATCATCTGGCGAGCCGACGTCATCTCTGTTTGGGAGACGCGACGTGATCTCAGTTCGGGCGACGTCTTCATTAAGCCAACGTCGTCTCAGCTCGGACGACATCATCTGGCGAGCCGACGTCATCTCTGTTTGGGCGACGCGACGTCATCTATTGAGCTGACGTGGTCTCAGTTCGGGCGACGTCTTCATTGAGCTGTCGTCATCTTAGTTCGGACGACGTCATCTGGCACGCCGACGTCATCTCTGTTTGGGCGACGCCGGACGCGACGTCATCTGTCGAGCCGACGTGGTCTCAGTTCGGGATACGTCTTCATTGAGCTGTCATCGTCTCAGCTCGGACGACATCATCTGGCACGCCGACGTCATCTCTGTTTGGGAGACGCGACGTCATCTGTTGAGCCGACGTTGTCTCAGTTCAGGCGACGTCTTCATTGAGCTGACATCGTCTCAGTTCGGACGACGTCATCTGGCAAGCCGACGTCATCTGTTGAGCCGACGTGGTCTCAGTTCGGGCGACGTCTTCATTGAGCCGACGGCTTCTTGTAGAATATGAGGAGCCGGGCATCCCAAAAATTTAATGATGCAAACCTCAATATTAACTTAGGTGGTACCTAATAGCTACTGGGAAGCCGTAGAAACAAAATTAATTTCAAGCATTCTTAGAAGGTAGATTTCATTCGAACAAATTCATTCAAAAGTCGGTCAATTACTCCTACGACCACTCTATCTGTAAAAAGTTACTTTTACACACATTACACCATGTTTTTTAATAAGGGTTGCTTGCCAAGGGGGTTGCCTACCTACCCAAGCCAGCCACAAAAAGGGCCTAAACCTAACCTAGCGTGGACTTCTCTTGGCGCCTTCATGGGAACAGGAATGTAGCTTCTTTTTTCTTTGCCACTCAGTGGCTTCTGCCACTGAATGGCTATAGAGATAGGCCATTGGACAGACATAATATGTCTCCACTGCCATATTATCGATAGACTGCACGCACAATGTCCAAAAGTCGATGACGACGATGTATCAATACACAAGTTAACGTAATCTTGAGTACAATGAACACATATTATTTAAATATATTTAGATATTTTCAGCTCTCGTTATTCTTTTACTTCTTATTTTTCTGTATTAACTATTCAGTGCCAGAAAACGGATAAAAACCATTCTGCACAGCCACAGGCATCTATATGCCTAATAAGAGACGCCAACATATTTGCTGTATAACATGTATGTGTAATAACTCAATAAACGCTTTTGTATGTATATGTATTTTTGTATTCTTTCACAGCACAGAAAACCAATGGATTTATTGGAAACTAAACGCCTACTGAAATATATAAAGCAAACTTGTAAATCAAATTATTGCAACGAATAGTTTATAAGCTGTATTAAGTAAGACCAAGTTTGAATAAACATGTTTATGACTAACGTAAGAAAGACTTACAAACTGTCGTCGAATTCACAGATTTGTTTTCTTAAAGTTCTTTGAAAACAGGGGTTGATTTATTTTAGCTATAAGTCTATTTAAGTTTGTCGGTACTTTCGCTGTCTTTTTACGTTCAAAAGTTATGATTGGGCTTAGAAACTGTTTATATAATTTTATTAATTTTACGAAAACGGATGCCATCTTTAGGCATATTGAGGTAGATGGACGTTGGGTATTTTCTGGGCATCCGTTATCGTAAAATTAATAGTTAAAAAACCTTAAATATAACCTTAAAGGTTTTATATAAAATTAAACAAAAAATAGAAAATAAATTTTAATAGAAAATAGTGTAATAAAAATATTTCATTGTTAAAAAAAGCATGGGGTGCAAGGTGCCAATACTGCCGTCGTAAGAGAGAGGGGCACATCTATCATTTTGGTCAAACTGAGATAATTGGGATTAAAGTTTTTAACATATTCTGCTTCATAATGTGGAATGGAAACAAGAAGAGTACAAGAAAAAAAATACTGATGATATATGCGTTAAGGTTAGGTAGGACTATCATATTTTTACTTTATAATTTTAATACATTATTAATTATTAAATAAATTCAAATTATTCCTTTCAACTTAAAATAAAAATATTAAAAAATACCACTTTCTAGAAAGAAAAGGCATAATTGACCAAACGTGACCCTTCTTTTTAATATTTCAATCAAATTGGTCATTGAGTCGAAAAGATAGGGCATATTTGTCTAATTGCGCCTTTTTAATGTAAATTGACTTAATGTTTACTATTGAAAAAAAACAAATAATCATGTGAAGAAACTTTAATAAACTATATAATAAACAAATTTACTGTCAAGCCATTTCTGGTTAGCTTATCCAAATAACTAAAACAAAACTTAACAAGTCTTCTTCTAGAACACCAACATGTAAACAAAAAAAAGTTCTTTATAACGTTCTTAATATGCAATTATTAGGGATAAGCATCTACCTACATTTTAGTTAACAAATATAACTTATGAACTAGAAACAAAAAGTGCTTATACTTAAACTAAATTACACTTTTAAGTTAGTTAAATACCTAAAGAAAGTAAAAGAAATATAGTTTTATTCTTTTTACAAATAGGTTGGACCCTGGATAGGTAACCTTTATTAAAGCTCTATTAGAGCTTATTCTAATTATTTATTGTTCATTTACAGTAAATAGCTTAGACTCGTAATTAATAAAGACATTCGTAGTTTAATATTTAAAAATATACTATTATTATAATAAAAAATCAATGTAACTATAACAAACATAACATGGCACTTGGTTGAATTATCACAATGCAATATATTGGTAATAACTATAAAAAAGTTTAAAGAAAATGAAATAATCAATCAATCAATTTTGCTTAAAATATTAATTGCAAATAGTCTTTAAAGCCGAAATACGGCCAGTAGGATGTCAGCATATGAAAATTATAACATGTAAGTATTTTATTTAGATTTACTTTTTTTATTCGTAATATCTTTTGAATTCAAAAGTTCTTCCGATATTTTCCGATATTCCGATCCAAATCAAATTCTAAAGTAATCTATAGGTATTTAAACATTCTTGAATACGAAATGATTTATTTGTAAAAGGATTAATACGAAGGTATGGATAACGTGGTCTGATTTTGGTCAGCATTTTCAACTTTTAAATTGTATAGAAACAGTTATTATGACATAACTATAACAGTTAGACGCGTGGTATCGCGCAGGTTTTTGTAGATATTGAATTTGTCTTTAATATTGTATAATTTGTTTTCGTTCTATCTATGGTTTCCGCAGCGCATGCGATGAAAAACATTTAATGGCTCATTTTTACGCCTTGACACATTATTGAAGTTTAGGTAGGCATCCCTAATTTTTTCTAGAATAAAATATAGCCTATGTTACTCAGGAATAATGTAGCATGCCAATGGTAAAAGAATTTTTGAAATTGGTTTTGTAGTTTTCGAGTTCATTCGGTACAAACATACAATAATACATAAAACGGACTAAACGGACGAAAAATACATACAATGTTGACAATTACCTAGGTGTTCATCCTACTTATTTGACTTAGCAACAACATGTTACCAATATTACCTAGTAGTAAGACGTAAATAATATTACCTAGCGTGGGCAGACTGCTGACAAGCGTGAAGTCGACGTCGCAGGCACAACTGGCGCGTTTCAATCAAACCCAGCCATCCTTTCCTCACCTCTAATCGTAAATAATTTAAAAGAAAAGGCACAACTGGTTATTTGTGCCTTTTATACGTAAATTAATTGAAATATGCATGGATCATTAATTAAGTAGTCAGGTCACATCTGAGGGAGGCATTTGAGCCCTTTCCTTTATGTTATGTTGCAGGTGTGCCTTTTCAAAGTAGTTTTTAGTAATAATCTGTATGAAGTAATTGTCACATCTACGTGTTTGTGCCTTTTGTAAATAAATGTGCCTTTTCATTCTATAAAACATGAATATTAGTGTCAGTTGTGCCTTTTCAGCCTACTGTATCTCCGAATTCCTTGAAGATAAAATTCTACAAAAAATTGAGCAGATACGTCTTTTTTTTCTGATTCTAAATATGTATATAATTAATTTTTTTCAAAAATGTTAGTTGTGCCCTTCTGTCATACGACGGTAGAATAGTTATAAATATTTTTCTAACAGAAATGCACCCCACGCTTTTGCCACGCTGTGCCCCGCGGTTATACCTGCGTTAAACTTTATAAATTACAGCCTATGTGTTAATCCAGGGTATCATCTAACTCCATACCAAATTTTATTAAAATCACTCCAGCCGTTGAGACGTGAAGAACTAACAAACATATAAACTCACACACTCAAAAACTTTCGCCTTTATCATATTGGTGTGATAGTATTCTATAGGGCAATGCTTTGTTCGTGCAATATTAAAATTTTGCACTAATTTGATAACAACGGTTCTGTGCGTGCTTTAGCTAACATACCAGCCAAAAACAATGTAAGATACAAGAAGAAAAATAAATCGAAAACAAAGGGAAAACGAAGATTAAAAATACAAGCCCGGAGTTTTATTCTGGCTTTCTTCTCCGGGTCGTCCACTTAGGTAGCTAGAGAAAACCATTGATATAGAGTAGGGTCCTCGCCGGTGAGGATCGTGTTTGCCCTTTAATCCCTCGGTGGTGGTACGGGATCACCGACTGATCGTCGATCCCGTGCCTGTAGGATCATCTCTCAGGGTGATCAAGCCGATCAGACCGATGCCAGTGTACCCACCAGTACCACCATACACTCCGTACTAGTGATCACACCCCAGTGCAAAATTTTAAAATAGTATTAAGTTTATTTGTTATCTATTTAACAATTTCTCAAAAATGATGTAATAAAAGAGACCGCATGCACGAACAAGTTCAACATAATTATTTTTGGTTACTTTAATATTATTTTTGATTATATTTATGTAGCTACTGCATTGTGAGCTTGACAAGTACAACTGTATGTTAATACCCAAGTGTGGAATAAATATTATTATTCTCAAAAATGGGAAATCATAAATTTAATCGTCCGGCGGGTCTCGAACCTGCACCATCTACCAATCCGGGGTAGGCGCTCTGCGTTAAGCTGCGAACGATACACGCTGGCAGATCAAATTTAGGATTCCCTTGCTAATTACACTTATTGCAATTAAAATGTTATTACAAAACATTTTAATTATAATAAGTGTTTCATCATCATCATCATATCAGCCGAACACGTCCACCGCTGGACAAAGGTCTCCCCCAAGGAGTTCCACAATAGCTGGTCCTGCGCTGCCCGCATCCAGCAGCTTCCCGCGACCCTTGCAAGATCGTCGGTCCACCTTGTAGGGAGGCCCCCTACAAGGTGGACCGACGATCTTCACGCCACGTCCACGTCCACGCTGCGTCTTCCGGTCAATTAGTGTTTATGAGTAGGTAGTTGATAACCTACATACTATTTTACAGCCTTAGGGACACAAATAATTATAAATTGATGACACCTGGTCCAAAATCAGTTTAAAACCAGCTGCCTACTTAATTGGGTTCAACTGAATTAGAAATATTCCGTAACGCGCATTATTAACGTAAGGTGCATTCAAGCAGGTGAACAAATACATGCGCGTGCGCATTGTGACGATAAAAATGAATTATTTTGTGTTTAACATGAGTTATAATATGGTTTTTATCTATAAAATCGTGACGAGTGCAGTCGTTAATAAATAATAGTCGGTTTATACTTATCTACTTAATAAAAACTGATAATGGATACTTTGAAATTTATTTGGAATCGTATATATTTGCGCATGCGCTCGCAGCATATCCATCCACACCACACAGGGTAATAAAGTAATCATATCATTTTGCATGCGATGAAACACCAATGTATATAAGAGTTAGTGCCTAAATGTCAAGCATTTTCTTTAGCAATGTATAGGCATGTGTAGGAGTTTTAATAAATAAGTGGAATAAGAGCAGCAAGCGACTCTAAACTTCTTAAAAAGCAATGGCCGCGGGCGCTTACTTACTTACTTATCGTATGGGCAGTGGTTACCCTAGTGTCAGAGTTGTTCAAGCCGCCCAGTAGTCCTCTGACATGGTTTAACGACTGTTGTCTAATGGCTACAACCGGGACCGACAGCTTAACGTGCCCTCCGAAGCACGGAGACGCTCAGAACGTAAACCACTTTGGCGGTCACCCCTCTCTGGACTGACCGCGAGCCTAGTTGCTTGACCTCGCCAATCATTTACGGGCTGGTGAGAGTATCTGGCTATGAGCGCGAGCTTAAAGTGTACTTTTACACCGTTTGTAAATTCCTTTAGAGGTTTTTTTTGTTTTCCTTTTGACCCTTTGTTTTTATTCAAGTCGATAAAATGCCCTTTTTGAATCTCAATCTTACGAAAAGCCCGCGTTTTCGGCTATTTGAGCAAAAGTTACAAAAAATGCCCCAAAAAAGGAATCACCCTCTTCCACGTCAGTAGCCGCTCAGAGTCGAGATTCGAACCCCAAAAAGGGTGACCTAAGGCGCTGGTCCTCAGTCAGTATATTTATTTGCTTGACGGCTCCAGGCCACGCTCGTGTCTATTGTCTGGTGAAGCAGTGATAGCCACCAAAGCCAACTGCAAACATCATGTTAATTACGTTAATCACCGCATACCATAAGATAAGGAACTTTATTAGCCGACGTGGTAGTACAAAAAAATGACACTGTCCTCTTTACTTTTTAAATGTAATTCTGCAATGCAATATTCTGCAGTCATATCGGTCTCCCTTAACATATCACGACACGTCTCGAAACGTGTCGTATAGTATAAAGGTTTATGAATAATTTGCGAATCGCGCCGCAGCAGGAACTGGGTCATCGATCGCTTCGTGTCTTTGTCTATACGTATATCGTCTTAGGCACATTATCATAAATTAAGGATTGAACATAGTATCGATCTATGATCACGTATGGGTAGTTAGTATTCCAAAGGTTTCTAAAATGTTGTTATTTGAAAGGGTTTGCCTTAGTAACCGCGCTTGGCATGCGAGTTGGCGACCGCAGTTAGGTGGTACGTTCTTCTTCTTAGCATGTCGATGGCAAAATGATTTGACGGTCACCGTAGCCTAGTTGGTAGTGCTCCTGCCTATGAAGCTGGTGATCCTGGGTTCGAATCCCAGCAAGTGCAAATATTTGTGTGATGAGCACGAATATTTGTTTCTGAGTCATGGATGTTTTCTATGTATTTAAGTATTTATCTATCTATTTAAATATGTATATCGTCGCCTGGTACCCATAGTAGAAGCTTTGCTTTGCTTAGGTTGATCTGTGTGACATTGTCCCTAGATATTATTATTATTATTGATTTTGTGGCCCAGAACGTGGCCACACTAATTGCCCTGCTTGTGGCATTCCTATGATCCTGCCATGAACATGTACCAGAGCAGGCTGGACATGATGTTAGATGGGCCATAGATTGGCCCGATGCTCCACAAACACAGTCCATTTTGGAGTTGTTCGACAGTCCCCACTTTAACGAGTTTATTTGCTTCGGCCCACCTGAGTCCGGAGTCTATCTAGAGACTTCCAAATCAGCCACGGCAATTTATATTTTACACTAGCTGGCGGGCACAGCTAGTGTCAATTAGGCAACTTCATCCGCGTGTTAATTAGTTTATTTCGTTTTTTTCAGTGAAATAAAAACTTTTTCTAAAATAAAAGTAGCCTAAGTTACTCCTTATTACATCAGCTACCTGCCAATAAAAGTCTCGTCAAAATCGGTCCAGCCATTTCAGAGATTAGCCGGAACAAACAGACAGACAGACAGACAAAAATTGTAAAAAATGTTATTTTGGTGTATGTACCGTATGCATATTCATATTTATGTAGTAAAAACCGGCTATTTCAATATTACAAACAGACACTCCAATTTTATTTATTTGTATAGATACCTACATAGACTCACGTCTGTTTCCCAGAGGGGTAGGCAGTGACAACGGACTTCCATTTGTCACGATCCTTGCACACCTCTTGCGCTTCGTTTACTGACATTATATTCTTCATACATGCTCGCCGGTTTATGAAGATAAGATTTAGAATGTTCAATTTATATTTAGGCGTTAGTTTTGTATTATCTTTGCTAATACACAGTTGGCTGCTGGCCGACTACCTGATACTTTAACTCATGACCTGACATCACACATTATGACAATTATTTATACCTGTACCTACTATACTACCTCCCTTATATGTTTAAAATGACAAATTACAATGTAAAAATATTGCTGTGCCCTAGCAGGGTTCATGTTTGGTACTGTACCTACTTTATTGTTAAGACCTATGTAAACCCATGAATGCAATAAATAAATTGAAATTGAAACTTTAACCGCTCCCATGAAATGGTATGGGGCGGCCTTGTCATTCTTTCTGAGCCAGAAATCTGATGGCTAGTACACACGGCTACATATCAAGCTATACATTTCCAATATAAGCTGATCCTGCGTTGTATAGGATTTCCATACAATGAGAGGCTATAATGGAATACAGCTTATAATGGAAATGTATAGCTTGAAATGTAACCGTGTGTACATTCATCATCATCATCATATCAGCCGAAAGATCATCATCATCATCATCATTACAGCTAAATACGTCCACTGCTGGACAAGCCTCCCTCAAGAATCGTCTTGTGGGGATATGCCATAATCGCCACGCTTGGCAGGCGGGTTGGCGATCGCAGTAAGATGGTCATAGTAATCAGAAGGAAGCTGCTGCCCATCCTCTGGTAGATATTCCCTCGGGTCGACTTCTACGCCCCCCACGGGATGAGATGGGGTGATGATATTCTGATTCTGATATTTGTCGCCGTCACCACACAGCAGTCGAAAGATCAGTGTGATCTATTGTGGAGATCTTTGGGGGAGGCTTTTGTTCAGCAGTGGACGTCTTTCGGCTGATATGATGATGATGAATTGTGAAGCTGTAGAAGTCGCTCCGAAGGAATACCTACCAGAGAACCGGCGTGTCTCTGTGAACTCGTCCATGATACGGCGGTCGCCAACCTGTCTACCAAGCGAGGTATTTATGATAAATATGGGGGTGTTTACCATAAATACCATGTTTTGTAGACAGGTTCACGGTCGCCGTATGATTAAAATATCATGCGGGGCAGTCTTTGGGGACTACCGATAGAAGTGTTAACTATTTTTTTACTTCTAATCTGAATAATAATGATAATATCTTCATTTTAATTTTGTAATTTGAATATTTTTAATTTTACTGTTTGATTTGAAATTGTATAATTTTTATTTTTTTTAATATTATAGTTTTTAATTTCATTTTATAATACAATGTTATTTTCAAATCTTAATTTATTTTAATTTGCTAAGTTATAAATTTATTGTTTAATTTATTGTAATGTGCTATTTTTTTTATTTGTCTAAATTACCTATTTGAATGGCTTTAAATTGTATTTACCTACTCTTTTGGCTTTATACTATTATATTTTACTTATAAGTATAACCATAATTGGTGCATGTTCTGTTAGCCTGTAAGAATTGTCGCACTTATAAACGTACCTACTAATAAGCAAGTATAACTTTAAATGTATTGTGTGTATGTTGGTTAACCAATAAATAAAAAATAAATAAATATCTTCTGACATTATTCACACACGGTCATCTGCTCCCAAACTAGCAGAGCTTGTACCATAGAAACCAGATATTAATTTATTAAATTTCAAATAACGAAACGGATAATAATTTTGTTAATACATATTTACATAGATAATTACAACCAGACTCAGGGCAAACAGACATGTTCATGCACACAAATATTTGTCCTGGGTGGGAATCGAACCCACGACCTGCGACGTGCAAAGCAAGCATTTAACAACCCCGACACTGGCCCGTCAGTATAATCTATAATAGTTACTCATATAGCTCACGGGAAGCGTCACGTGACTTGTACCATAGAAAGTCCAATTTAAGTGCTTTAACTTATTATCACTTAGAATTGCACCAAATTTAGTTAAATTACTGATCCAGATCAGGTAACCCACTAATTGTTGATTTAATTTTAGCTAGGCTATAGAAATGAAGATCAATTTGGTCGCTGCAACCATTAATAGTCTTACATAATCTGGGACAAGGAGAATTAGCACCTACTACAGTCCTTCGTAGCGGTGGAAAGAGTGGTGTGATTGAGTAGTGAGGGAGCCGCGATGGTACTCGTAAGTTGAAAACAGCAAGAAGTCTGGAGCAATCACTTTTGGAGCTAAAGACCTTGCATGCAAACATAGCCTCATTAAGATGCCGGCGATAGTTCACTCAAAAAGTACACATGTATACACAGTACACCTGCCCATAGCTTATGGAAAGCGTTCGGTGACGATGGCGCGAGTTCCATGATTTTTGTTTAACCAAAAAGTGATCAACGCGCCTAAAGAAGTTATCAGTTCAACAAAGGGGAGTCGATCCATTGTCCAGGACGACGTATTTCGGCTGATAAGATGATAAATAACGCATGGAACTGTTCCGATTTATTATTCATTTTTTATTCTCACGTGTGCGTGGGCAGGAAGTCGTTCGTTGAATTATTTAAAATTTATGAGTAGTTTTACACTCTAGTTTTAAAGAGATCATATAGATAGAGGTTAAGAGAGGCACTCACAGCCATTACCTCTCACCAGCTCGTAAGTGATCGATAAGGTTAAGCGCCTATGCGGTGACTCTATAGATGGGTGACCGAAAAATACTTTAATTTATGTGCATCTCCGTCTCGGTTGAAGTCGTTAGTCAACAGCCAACAAGCCATGTCAGGGGTCTACTAGGCGGCTTAAACAGCTCTGACACCATTGTCTATACAATAAAGTAAAGTATAATAATAAGAGATAAATGCTACCGCGTCCGTAGGCGACCCTATTTAGCACAGCATTCTTTAACTCTATAACCAGGTTTTCTTTTCCTATTAAAAAGACAACGCCCACATTACGGTAATTAATCCCTGTGTCGCGGGGTACTTTACAAACTTATAATAGATGGACACAAATTACATCCAGACACAGAACGGTTAGTCATGGTTCACACAAATAGTTGTCCGGCGCGGGACTCGAACCCGCGACATGAAGCAGCGCGGCGACTGTCTTAGCCGCTGCGCCACACGTGCAGGCTACTGACTGGGGAAGTTCCTCCACCCCACTTTTATAATTCCATCTTTTTACTTCAGCCGCCCCCTGAGCTGTGGTTTTACATGAATTTGGCATTGCCATCGTGGTGAAAAGATTTACATTATAGATATTCAGGGTTTGACTATACTGACTGCCCAGGGTGCACCGGACGTAGAATATACACACGGGGAGGCTCCTTTGGCCGGAAGCTATATAATACTATATAGATCTTGTGATTTAACACCTTGCGACTTCTTTCTTTGGGGCCACGTGAAAGAGAAGGTCTACGCCACCAGCCCAGCGTCGATTCAAGACCTCAAAGATGGAATTCGCGAGGCTACCGAGGACATAGGGCAGCCACTTTGCTATTTGGTTATGGAAAATTTCATGAAAAGGATCGTGATCGAGGTGATCATTTGCCTGATGTTATTTTCCACTATTAACGGCATATCTACCTTTCTATAATGACATAAACATCCGATCATTAATATTAAATAATAGTTTAAAAACTAAAAAACACGCTTTTAGCACGCACTAAAAATTACAAAAAAATTATATCTACCCATATTATGGGGGTGCATTTCAAATAGCCTGCCGCCATATTGGATTTAAGTCACGTGACAATTTTTTTCGTATTCCTAACAGTAAACCCTTTCTTTTAATACCCATATCATGGGGGTGGATTTCAAACAGCCAGTCCGCCATCTTGGGGAGAGCGCCATATTGGATTTGTAATGACGTTTCTTAGCTAGTCATGTATTGTCATCAGAACTCAGAGCGTGTGCAAAATTTCATCCTAATTGGAGACCGGGAAGTGGGTCAAATTAAGATTCCAAGATTTTCTTATAATAATAAAATAAAAATAAATAAAAAGAAAGGTATTTATTCACGTAGACTTTAAAAAAGCGCTTGTAAATAGTCAGAACATGTTTGTAGTAATATAGTTGTATACATTATTATTTCTACTTACATAGATAATTAGGTATACGGATTGTATGAAAACATTTATAAAATTTATTTTATGATAGCAATGATACTTACATACATAAGTTACAAGTGAAGCTAATAAAAGCGTGTTAAAAATAGCATTTTTCTTTGAATATCAAAATAACACCTCTTATTGGAAAACCCAATATGTCCTTTATTCGAATTTCGAATCAACGAACGCCACCGCGGAAATCGTCCCACCGATAAATAATTACTTCGTATTTTCAACATTTCTGTTTCCGTAAACATAACCTATGTACCACATCACATAATTATGTATGTATCTGTTCGTATATCTACCTACCTCTTCATTATTGCGTCTAACAAAATAAACATCATTCATTTAAATACTTTATTATTTTTTAAAACGAAATCATGCACCTGCTATTTGAAATATAATAATGAAATTGATATATATTACCACAATCATGTTGTGACTATTTACAGGGCCTTTTTTAAAGTCTACGTGAACAAAAACCTTTTTTATTTTATAAATAATAATAATAATAATATCCTGGAACATTATTCACACACGATTGCAAACTTAGTAGCTTGTATTAGGAAACCATTTTTCATCATACATACTTACATAGATAATTACACCCAGACTCTGGATAAATAGACATGTTCATGCGCATAGCATAAATATCTGCCCTGCGCTGGGAATCAAACTAACGACCTGCGACGTGAAAGTTAAGTATTTACCAACTACGCCAACCGGCCCGTCAAAATCGTTTGAAATAAAGCTGGTAGTGTAATAAATAATTTAATATTTATGGCAGTATCAAAAATGGTGATAACATCACCTAGTCTACATGGATAGATTTCTTTTTCCTTTGGCAATGATCTCTGCCGCCCAAGGACACTAGCAACACCAGAGAGGCCGCAAGTGGGATGCCGGCCTTTAAAAAAAAATAAAAATGTTTTTATTCACGTAGACTTTAAAAAAGCGCTAGTAAATAGTCAGAACATATTCGTAGTAATATATAATTAATTTATAATTATATTCTAGGTAAGTACATATAGATATTTAGGTACACGGATTGTAGGAAATAATTTACAATAAGATTTATTTTATAACAGTAACGATATTTAACTAACTTAAATTAAGTTATTCTCAAGGATCATGTGTAGGTTTAATTATCAAAATTTTAGCTATATTTTTAAGAATTTTTAAGCTTTAAGAATAAGATAGGCTCCCAATAGACGGGCATAAGTAATAGTTATGGATATCTCAAATATAGGTAACCGTCCCTACCAAACTGAACCTAAATCAGTTTGGTAGGGACGGTTACCTATATTTGAGATAATAATAATAATATCTAGAGACAATGTCACACAGATCAACCTAGCCCCAAACTAAGCAAAGCTACTATGGGTACCAGGCGACGATATACATACTTATATAGATAGATAAATACTTATATACATAGAAAACATCCATGACTCAGAAACAAATATTCGCGCATCACACAAATATTTGCACTTACCGGGATTCGAATCCAGGATCACCAGTTTCGTGGGCAGGAGCACTACCAACTAGGTTACGGTGACGGTACCGATGGGTTATTAACTCCTCTATATATAATAGGAGTACATTAAACTTACTGTCTATCACCACATCAGCCGAATGACGTCCACAGCTGGACAAAGGCCTCCCAAGCAAACGATTTCCATAATGGAATTGTGACCATCATTTGGCGGGATATGCCATAAACGTAACGCTTGGCAGACGGGTTGGTGATCGCAGTATGATGGCCATAGTCCACAGAGAGACGCTGCTGATCCCAAGGGATGAGATGGGATGGCGAGAGTCTATGCCATCAGCCACACAACACATTGCCTATACACCTCCACGTAGTACCTACGTACCTATTTCCCAGAGGGGTAGGCAGAGACAACGGATTACCATTATTCACGATCTTTGCTCACCTCTTTTGCCTCGTTTACTGTAATTATATTCTTTTTACATGCTCGCCGGTTTAGGGTACCGCTGACCTGGCCTTTTCTTGAGAACATCTCTGATTTAATAGATCACATTTGACACTTCATCAAAATTCAACAATGTTAATTTAACCGGCGGGCATGCAATATTGTTTACTTTGTCGTAATTAGAACTGCACATTTGCTTTATTTTTTTTTCAATAACTGACAGATGTCAGTGATCTATTAAATTGGCCCTACTATAGCTGCTAAGTCCAATTTCTAAACAGTTCCTTGGTCACGAGTTGCCAAGTGTCTGTATTTATTTATTTTACCGTGTTATCGGTTTGACTGTAGGATTAAGTCTCCGTACCACAACTCTTTTATAAGAAAATAAAAATGCTCTAACGGAGTATAGATAATTCTATTAGTACTATACTATGTCAAGTTGGTGATCGCGCAATGGTGTCGATCGTTACACGAGTTCGGTTCATGTTATTGTTTTAATTCATCGAAAAAAAGTAAATAAATAGTAAAAAGGTATGAAAAAAATAATATCAATATAATAAAACTTTTAGCACAAAGAAAATGCCCGAACGGAGTATAGATAAATAATCCGAGTTGTCACTATGCTCGATAGATGGCGTTGGGAAGAAATTACAGTTTGTAACATAAGTAAAAGTAGTGAGCGTGGAAGAATGTTGCAACAATGTAAACTGCTGGTTTGGGATGAATGTACGATGTCCCATAAAAGAGCAATCGAAGCACTTCGTCACACGATGAAAGACATAAAAAACAATCAAGGTATTATGGGAGGAATGGTGGTTCTATTGGCCGGTGACTTCCGGCAGACCCTGCCGGTTATAGCAAGGGGCACACCGGCAGATGAAATCAATGCCTGTTTAAAAGCATCTGTGCTATGGTTGTACTGTCGACGAATATGCGAGTATTACTCCATAATGATTGTCAAGCCGGGCAGTATGCTGCTGCTCTTCTGAAGATCGGCGAGGATCGTATGCCTACCGACTCCGAGAGTATGATCACGCTGAGCAGCGAATGATGCCAAATTGTGGATAGCACATACAATTTCAAAAATAGTGTCTATCCGGATTTACGCGCTAATATCGAAAATCGGGAATGGTTATGCGAAAGGGCGATATTGGCGCCAACAAATGAAATAGTAGGCCGGATAAATGACCAAATTATGTCTGACGTAGAGGGAGATGTCATCGAGTATCTATCAGTAGATAACGTCGTGGATACCGAGCAAGTGACATCTTACCCAACAGAGTTTCTCAACTCCTTAGAGTTATCAGGAGTGCCTTCTCACAAGTTGAGGCTGAAAGTTGGAGTTCCTGTGATGCTTATGAGAAACCTAGATCCACCAAGGCTATGTAACGGCACATAGTTACAAGTAACCTATTTAGGACGGAATGTCATTAACGCCGTTATTATGACTGGAATGGCAAAAGGCGAAACTGTAATTATTCCCCGCATTCCCATCATTCCAACTGATTTGCCATTCCAATTCAAAAGAGTTTAGTTTCCGCTGAAAACTGCGTTTGCAATGACCATAAATAAAGCCCAAGGGCAAACGCTTAAAGTTGCGGGGGTACATCTTGAAAAAGCCTGTTTCTCCCATGGACAACTCTACGTTGCGTGCTCAAGAGTGTCAAAACCACAAGACCTATATATTTTTGCAAAGGATGGCAAAACTCAAAACGTGGTATACAGAAGTGTCTTGGTGTAAGAAACTTTAATAATGTTTAAAGCCTAAAATAATAGAAAATTTGTCAAGGGAGAAACAGTATTTTTTTCTGAAATGGCAAATCAAAATAATATTTTGATAATACCTAAGGGAAAAATAACATTTTCGCCTTTTTCGATCGGCAATAACGGCTTTAATGCCCTAAGTGAGTATACATATCTTCAATTCAAACGCAGAGCTCATTATGTTGATTTTTGAAGAGTTCCCTAGAATATCTTCCACATTTCATTTTTGAAGAGATCCCGCGAGATCGGGAACTATGTGGGTAAAACCAAAAATCTGCCGGAAGACACTATTCCACGCGAACGAAGTCGCGGGCAAAAGCTAGTTTATAAAATATTACATAATATTATCTATCTATCTAGTAGTAACTATATATCGCTCGCTCTGAGGAAGGATTGTTAGTATTGATACCTTTTCATCTTTTGATATAGAACCCTAAAACCAACAAAAGAAAAATAAATACAATAAATAATCTATACATCTATGTTTGTTAGATGGTATCTAATCAATATTACCTTGAATTGTCTACAACAATCTGTTCTCTTAGTCAATAGTCACGCAAGCACGCGTTTCTTGGCCGTGAGGTTCTGGATTCGATTTCCAATCACCTATCTACGAGAACGATTGAATAGTTCATTTTGGACGTTTGTTAAAGAACAAGTGTTTAAAAATAGTTAGAAAAAACTTGCCCTCAAAAATAGCTTGTTCCTGGTTTGATTGGGCAAAAACCCGTCTCTTAAAAATCATAATAACTTCTAAGCTCCCCATGGGATGAGATGGGGTGAAGATATTCTGATATTTACCGCCATCACCACACAGCGTATAATCACTACTACCTAATCTATACATGTAATAAAAACGTAGGAAAATCAAAACTGTACATTGAATATTTTTTAAAAAGGATACTTGGGGCGTGATCTCCAATCGAAATCGAAGCCAAAAATATAGTTTTCAGAATTTTTGTCTGTTTGTCTGTATGTATGTCCGCGCTAAAATCAAAAATTATTCTATGGATATACTTCAAATTTTGCATGAATATTTCTAACAGGTCGGGTCAACATATAGGGTACATATTATCACGCTATCACCTACGGGGGAGGAGCTGTGATAATTTGTAAAGTTTAACGCGGGTATAACCGCGGGGCACAGCTAGTTAGCTATAAATACGCCAATTAGGTATAATTAGCTACCGACCGCCGGAATATTGACCAGAAGACGGGGAGCAGCTTCTTTCTGAGTACTATTACAGTCATACTGTGATCACCAACCCGCCTTCCAAGCGTGGCGATGACGGCATATCCCAGAAGATGATTTTTGGGGGAGCCTTTTGTTCAGCAGTGGGCTTCCCTCAGCTGCTATGATGTAGTAATGGTTGTATCCATTGTTGTATCATAGAAGTTGATTTTCTTTTTTCTATTGTTACTAAGACAGAAATCATTTGAAGCACAAATAGCTTAATCTACCCGTGACACTAAACTTGTATTGCGCACTTCACTGTTGTGTGTTCCTTGCCGTTTCCCATTTTTATTGGGAACAACATGTCCCACTGTAACCTAATGCAGCATTTCAATTTTGACCAACGCTATCTGATCCTGCAACCCAAACGTCCCAAACCCTCAAAACCAGTAACTAAAGTGGTTAGACTAGGTAACAGATTATGTTATGTTTCCGAGGCTAGTTCAAATTTCTGAAACAAATACTTGATTAAACATAAAGATCGTTACACGGTTCGGGAATCAAACCCGAAACATGCGCACAATCCCGTTTTATAGTGGCCTTTTTATAGTAGAAAATGTGCAAATGTATCAACAAATTGATCATGAACAAAGAAATCTGAAGAATGATTCATTTTCTATTTGAAACTCTTAACCACCACTGCAACTCCTGTAAGCCAGGATTAACAGTGGACAATGAAATAACACTGAGCGGTGAGGCTCAGGTATGTCCCGGGGAATCGCTCAACTGTATTGGATCCCACAACGAATTTAATCAGAAAGAAACAAGGAGTTTGATAATGAATAGTTATACTTTCCTTCCCTCTAGCAAAGCGGGGTCTCATACTCGTAAAATTAGAGCAACTACAGATATTTAAGAGACAGTCTTCGGATGAGGGATGGAAGGGTAAGCTGGAAACAAGCCCGTAATGAAGTAGGTACCTAATTAATTTATTTTTATAACCAATGTTTTTTTTTATTAAGTGTTTTTTGTAGATATTACATTTTACAATCTTTTTGTTTACTTGTCTTCAAATTGTATATAATTTTGACATCTACAAGAAGTTCGGAGTCTGTGGCATCTTAGCTAGCTTATACATTGTATTACAAGCATACTCGAATAGTCGCCATTAACTCTTTTTATTGTTTCTGAAATGCGATTGGTCATATCATTTAATTACTTGACAACTCATACGTCTTTTTGCTTTTTGGGCCTAGACAAAAATTAATATCATATTGATATTTTTATAAAGACAGCGAGAACGAGAGGTAAAAGGTATTATTGTAAAACACGAGTTAGTTCCATTGTATTGCCGCTAGATGGCAGCACGAGTTCCATCGATGGATCGATGGAACCGATAATTAGGTAGATTCAGTACGAGTAGGTATATCGTTGTTACTATGCCAATTATTTAATTTATTTAGTTGGCATAGTAACAAAAATTCTAGTAGCTCAGTCTAGATTTGTGTACAGACAGATAGTGGACGGCATTCCCGTACAGAAACATAAATAGTAGGTAATTTTATAGAAAATTATTTGAAGACAGCGATCTGTTTGTGGCAGTCGCTGTGTGCGATTTGCAGGAGTCGGCAATAGGGGAGGGCAATCTGGAACCCTCCCAGGGTACGATTCCCGACCATCTGGGACATGGCGCAAAAGATGGGCAATGGAGCAGCATACCCGCGTTACCGGGGCTTCCCCCATCAGGCGCCAAAAGAAGTCCACGGCGGTTTAGTCGGTGCGAGTCTGACATGTCCACCCGCAGATACTTTTTGCGGGTGGCATACGTAGGCATTCCCCCTGCCTTAACAAAGAATGTACCTACTTAATTTTACAAAAATATGCTACGATAGGTACACTATTTTGCGAGCCCCCTTTGTAGAAACTAAAGAAGACCATTTGGAACAATTGGAGATAATTTTTAAATATGATAGCAAGGGAAATGAGCATGTGGGTCACCTGATGGTAAGTGATCACCGCCAGCCATGGACACTCGCGACACCAGAGGAGCTGCAAGTGCTTTGCTGGCCTTTAAGAATGGAATTGGCTCGCTTCTTAAAGGTTGCCATGTCATACCCCATCGGAAATACCTCCGCAGTTAATTAATTCAAGAGTTGTGTTGTGCGGTAAAAAGTTCCTTGTGAAACGCACAATGACAGACGACCATTCATTCATCTAGGTAATAAGGATGAAACTTCCACTTTTGACATATAAGCTTTTGGAAAATAAAGTGTACTATAGCTATCTATAAGCTCGAACACTTTCTCTGAATACTCCCCGTGATAAATGAAGGCCACCTTCTACCATCGCACCTCTCCCCACAGACAGGGTATTCATCCTCACATCCTCGAACCTTTTCGATCACGTACGGTTCGCTTTCAACGAAACTTCCTCCCACGTACGTTGAGGTTGTGGAATGAACTCCCTGTTACGGTTTTCCCAAGAGACTACAGCATGGGGCCCTTCAAAAAGGAGTTATAAGGTTTCTAAAGAGTCGGGAACGCGCTAATGATGCCCCTGGTATTGCAAGCGTTCATAGGCTACGGTGACCACTTACCATCAAGTGGGCTGTATGCTAGTTTGCCAACTAAGTTGTATATAAAAAAAACACATAGAGACGCCACGTATCTCCACAAGGCAAGAGGATCACGCCGTGGTATCCTTCTGTGAGGCAGTCATGCTCCAGAAGGAGGCCGCGCGAGCAGGATCGGGAACGAGCCAATGCCTCTCGTAGATGAAGGAGGCGTCGGGGCGGCGGCGGCAGCCGGTAGCCCATCTCCCCTGGAGGCTGCGGTGGCAGTGTGGGAAGTGTCCTCTACTGCCACGTGCAAGCAGCTCCAGGAAGACAGCGATCTGATTGTGGCGCAGACGCTGTGCCGGATTGGCAGGAGTCGGCAATAGGGGAGGGCAATCCAGACCTCTCCCAAGGTACGGGTCCCAAACATCTGGGACATGGCGCAAAAGGGGGGCACTGGAGCAGCATACCCGCGTTTCCGGGGCTCCCCCCGTTAGGCGCCAAGAGAGGTCCACGGCAGGTAGGCTTAGCACTATTTGGTTGTACAAAAATTATGGAACTCGCGACACCGTTGCGTCACGCTTCCCATGAGCTATATGTATACTGTGTATAGGTATATGTGTACTTTTTGGGTGAACGACAAGCGTGAAAATTGCGTCATCGTCACGTCATGCTTGCCATAAACTACTTACATGTATAATTAATTAAAAATTAATTTAAAAAATTAAAAAAATTAACCAAATTTAACTATTATACTGTACAGTATTTATATTAGGAGTAATTAAAAAATTTAACTATTATACTGTACAGTATTCATATTAGGAGTGTAAATATAGTTTTCACTTATATCGGCAGTTCGCAAATAATTCCCCGTGTGTTTTTTTGTTCTTGTCAATAGATTTAGTTAAATAAACCCTAGTTACCGACTATCTACTCAAGTCGAAAGTCTTCGACCAGTGTGTGTTGCCAGTGATGACTTATGCAACAGAGACGTAGTCGCTCACTATGGGCCTTATCAGGCGGCTCAAGGTCACCCAAAGACCAATGGAAAGGGCTATGCTTGGAGTTTCCCTGCGAGATCGAATCAGAAATGTGGAGATCCGCAGGCGAACCAAAGTAACCGACATAGCCGTAAGAATTGCCAAGCTGCAGTGGCAGTGGGCAGGGCACATAGCTCGTAGAGCCCACGGCCGCTGGGGCAGAAAGGTTCTCGAGTGGCGACTACGAACCGGAAGACGCAGCGTGGGCAGGCCCCATACAAGATGGACCGATGATCTTGTGCGGGTCGTTGGAAATCGCTACTTATGCTGTTGACTGTACCTCTACGCGTTTCTGTCTTAACGGACAGATATAAAATGGTATTATTAGAGTTAATGGTATTATACATATCAGCTAAATTGTGTAAATAGAGTGTATTTAGACAAAACGTACGTAAAGTAAAATTACTGAATTAAAACGTATAACAGAAAGAAAAGTTCTCGAGAAAGTTCTCGAGTGGCGACCACGAACCGGAAGACGCAGCGTGGGCAGGCCCCCTACAAGATGGACCGATGATCTTGTGCGGGTCGCTGGAAACTGCTGGATGCGAATAGCACAAGACCGGCAATCATGGAGATCTTTGGGGGAGGCCTTTGTCCAGCAGTGGACGTCTTTCGGCTGATATGATGATGATGATACCGACTATATAATTAATAATAATGTTCTCCTAAACATATTATAGTGCCCAAACGTGTCCGCAAACAGAGGTGCACATTTTTTATTTCCTTGCTCTTATGACCCGATGGAACAGCCAACTGACACAACCGGAAACAGTTTAAGTACAAACCTGTGTCGTTGGTCTGGCTGGATTTAGTAGTTTAGAAGATGGTGTTGTTACTTGTTAGGCGCCCGTACTTCGGAAAGTACGTGAATTTGCCTGTCCTTCGCGTGATCCCTGCCGGATCTTGGCAAGAGCTCTATAATTATTATTAATTTCAACTAGTTACCTCCACGCGTTTCTGTCTTGACGGACAGATATGAAATGGTATTATTAGAGTTAATGGTATTATATATATCATCTAAATTGTGTAAATAGAGTGTATTTAGACAAAACGTACGTAAAGTAAAATTACTGAATTAAAACGTATAACAGAAAGAAAGTGTGCGCTCCCACCTCTCTCTCTCTCTCTTGCCCCTACAGTAATATACGAAACTTAACTCTCTATCTTTCTATCTTGGCAAGAGCACTATTTATTATTAATTTCAACTAGGTACAGTCAACAGCAAAAGTAGATGATCAAAGTCGGATATTCAATACTAATTATCATAAATTGCGACAAAATAGTGTGGTGGTGAAGAGTATCTAGTTGAAGGTGTGCGTGAGTGTTAAGTTTAAAAAATATTAACACGTGAAAACTGCCGCCCAATAGCATCATAAACTCTGAACTCAGGTCCGATTTTGATCATCTACTTATGCTGTTGACTGTACCTCTACGCGTTTCTGTCTTAACGGACAGATATAAAATGGTATTATTAGAGTTAATGGTATTATATATATCATCTAAACTGTGTAAATAGAGTGTATTTAGACAAAACGTACGTAAAGTAAAATTACTGAATTAAAACGTATAACAGAAAGAAAAGTTCTCGAGAAAGTTCTCGAGTGGCGACCACGAACCGGAAGACGCAGCGTGGGCAGGCCCCCTACAAGATGGACCGATGATCTTGTGCGGGTCGCTGGAAACTGCTGGATGCGAATAGCACAAGACCGGCAATCGTGGAGATCTTTGGGGGAGGCCTTTGTCCAGCAGTGGACGTCTTTCGGCTGATATGATGATGATGATGATGAACAGAAAGAAAATGTGCGCTCCCACCTCTCTCTCTCTTGCCCCTACAGTAATATACGAAACTTAACTCTCTATCTTTCTATCCCTTATATCTCCCTCTCAACTTCCGTTCGCCTCATCCGATCACCCTTTTCGGTACGCTTTCGTCAAGTATTCACTAGCTTACTCCCGAAGTCAAGCTTAAAGAAGTTTTAATTCAATAAATATATTCAATCATCCAAGTGGAAAAATAAATCTATTTTTCCACACCAAGCTCCAAAGTAGTTTTAAATGTAAGAATAATACAATATTTTCACTAGAACAGTCGGAAGTAGAATATCATTCACCAAAGAAGGCTGAATGCCAAGAATTCTTGGCATGTTTCATTTTGGTGTTAATCTTTCCACTAACCGTTCGACACACAGTAAAAATACTGCCAACAATGTAGACGATATTGAAGCTATTTGTTTTTCTTGCTTACTATAACCATAGACATGTATCGGAGATTTCATTCATCATTTCTTTTATTTTATAGAATATCAACTTAATAGTATTATTACGTATTAGCTGTTCCCTGCGGTTTTACCCGCGTTAAATTTTATAAATTATCACTACTCCACCCCCGTAGGTGATAGCGTGATAATATTTAGTCTATATGTTGACCCGACCTCTTCGTAATATTCATGTAACATTTGAAGTAAATCCATGCAGTACTTTTTGAGTTTAGCCCGGACATACATACAAACAAACAGACACACAGACAAAAATTCTAAAAACTATATTTTTGGCTTCGATGTAGATTATAGGTAGATCACGCCCCACGTATCCTTTTAAAAAAATATTTAATGTACAGTTTCGAGTTTCCTACTATTTTATTATATGTACTGTTTATTATTTCAGCTCAGGTCCTAATCAATCACAACACCAAAATGAGACATAATTGTTTATTTGCCACCTTATATTTAGGTTACACTGTTTTAAATGAATTAATTAGATATTAGAACGAGAGAACGTGCTGCTTGCTCGAGGTGCGAAACCAAAGAGAAAAGGATTTAGTATGGCAATACTAAACATGTACTATAGATGTATTTGGATTACTATACTATATGGATACTCGTATTGGTTTGTTTAGCCACAATAAGAAATTTCTCTCAGACAATGCGCCGTAAATCGTCTGTAACAGAGGCAAAGGCCATACATATATCTGGATTATAGTATCTTCATGTGAACAGCTGAAAGAATTTCACTGCTGGAAAAGCCTGTCACAAGAATCATCTTGGGGGAAAAGGCCATAATCGCCACGCCATATGTGCCCTCCGTACCACGGAGACTTTCAGAACTAAACTACTTTGCTGGTCACCCATCTATAGACTGACCGCTTAACCTCGCCGATCTTTACTAGTCCGTGAGAGCAAGCCCCAACTCTTCTATACATTTTGTATGTAAGTACCTAGTATTAAAATAGTAGCGCCGGGTTAGCGCTGCGCCCGCGCTCAATTCCTTGTATTTTTCCCACATTTAAGGTGTCATGATTGACGTAGTGTCACTGCACACTGATTGGCGGTGATCGGCAGTTTGTCCATACAAACAGTCAGGTGGCCACCGGATAGCGTTCGCCACGTCTATGGAAGAGGATGCGTACGTACTCCCATACTAATCCATTTTTATTTAGTCGTAGTTCTTATATGGACAAACCGTCGACCTTTAAATGTCGATTACGGTTTTAAACAAAAAAAAAAACAACTTGACTTTCTTTATAAGGACCGATTTATAAAATATTCTGCATTCTCTATAGATCTCTTCCCTATCTTCCCTTTATATCTTTCCCTATCTTCTTGTGTAACATAATTGACGGGCTGCTTTTGACGCCGGAGGTCGATTTTTCGGTCGGGTTCGATTTCCAACCAGGACAGATATTTGTGTGCATGAACATGCCTGTTTGTTCTGAGTCTGGGTGTAATTATCTATATAAGTATGTTTTTTGAAAAGAAAAGTAGCATAATAATATGTAGTATATCAGTTATTTGGTTTCCATAGAGTTTGAGAGACGATCACCGTAGCCTAGTTGGTAGTGCTCCTGCCTACGAAGCTGGTGGTCCTGGGTTCGAATCCCGGTAAGTGCAAATATTTGTGTGATGAGCACGAATATTTGTTTCTGAGTCATGGATGTTTTCTATGTATTTAAGTATTTATCTATCTATATAAGTATGTATATTGTCGCCTGGTACCCATAGTACAAGCTTTGCTTAGTTTGGGGTTAGGATGATCTGTGTGACATTGTCCCGATATATTATAAAGATATTATTATATAGAGTTCTGCTTAGTTTGGGATCAGATGGCCGATAATGTGCCAGGATATTATTATAATAAGTGGACGGGACTTAAGGACTTTAATCAGTTAAGTGGCTACTCTATTTATATGTTACATTTTATATCTTACTTTAATCAGCAATGAATCAGACATCATGGCACTGGGCATCACTCACGCGTTGCCTGGTGGAATGAACATGGACATGAAAACTAGGAAGAGCCTGTACTAAGGGAACCAGAGAAATGATAAAGATAGTATGTATTTCAGAACACATATATGGAGAAATCACACTCAGACACAGAACAAATAAAGTTGCATTAAAGCGCGACCGTCGTTATTAACACAAGGTCCGTCATAATAATAATACCTTAATATATACAGAACCATTGACAATATGTAGTAAAAATATTAGACTTAAACTAGATAATTAAACTTAAACATAATCTCTTGACAATAACTTGATACGAGCTAGCTAAATATCATTGCTATTATAAAATAAATTTTCTAAATGTTTTCATACAATCAATACAATGTGTGCCTAAATATCTATGTTACTAGAAATAATAATGTATACAACTATATTACTACAAACATGTTCTGACTATTTACAAGCGCTTTTTTAAAGTCTACGTGAATAAAAACCTTTTTCATTTTATTTAATTTAATCGTCTCATCACAGAAATATTTGTCCTGGATGTGGATCGAACCGACGACCTTTGTCTTAACAGTCAAAGTGACTAACCACTGAACTAATACCAGTCTCTAGTTATACATATGAACCTTATTGAAATAATTACATCGTCCATGACGCAAACTTATTAGGGTTAAAGACATTTATTCCCATTACGACATACATACGTCACTTACATGAGAACATTAAATAACAAATAATATTAACATATCCGTTGTCATCGAGTAATATATATATATATATATATATATATATATATAGGTATATATACAAAGTTAACAATAACTATCAAAATGATCAAATACATACTACACAAATTAATATGAACAAAATAACAAACCAACACGTACAATTTATATAATAACAGTACAATTTATATAAACGAAGCAAGATAGTATTATGCTAGATATTTGGAAATTGGTATTTTTGTCTTAATATGATTTGCTAGCCTCTTTTTGAATACGTTAAGCGATTTAATATTTTTAATGTCCGAGGGTATTATATCTTATTATAAAACCGCGCGCCATCGCATGGTGGATTGTTAAGGAAGGTTAGGAGTAAAAATAACTTCCTTCTTTCTCTACAGTATGGGCAGTGGTTACCCTGATGTCAGATTTGTTCATGCTGCCCACTAGGCCTCTGACATGTCTTATTAAATGTTGTCGTATGCCAAAAAATAGGACCTACAGTTTATCATGCCCTCCGATGCAGAGGCAGAGAAATTAAAACACTTTAACGGTCACCCATCTATGGACTGACCGCGTGCCTAGGTGCTTAATAACCGATCACTTACTGACCGGCGATTACATACGATTAGAAAATAGGATAAAATAATATTAAATCTATTGGAACGAAGTTCCTTATCGCTCGTTGTGAAAGGGGGCTAGACGGAAAAAATTCTTACGAAAAGTTGTCACGACACTTTTTGCAGCTGTGCGGCGTGCGCATGTTTCTCTGTCTCTCTCTCACTCTCTCTTATAGAAAGCAAGCCAGATATTTTCATTTCTATTTCGCATTGAACAGTGTGGTATTTTTGTTGAGTGTATACAGGTTTTTTGTACATAATAAATAATAAGAAATAACTTCGGTCCACCCAGGTGTCCCTTGACACCTCTTAAGTTTTTTGTTTTATATTTGTGTGTTTAGCTCCTAATTCATGTAATTTAGTTTAGATTTACACATATAAATTGTCGTCACTAAAGAAATGTTAGTTACAAAATTAGTTCAAATGCTACGTACGCCGTTATTGTGATGCATATCAGAAAAAAAGCATAAAAATCGTCGCAGATAGTGCTAAGTTGACCGTGGCAAAACCTGTAATTTTTACTTCCAAATCAAATATATTCAATAGCTAAAATTAGATCACAAATACGAGGGAAATCAAGACAAAAAACTCAAGCCGTCATATTTAGAACCGCCACATCTGAGTGCCAAACAACATAACTTATATAATCTAGCGTATTACTGTGTTCTGTTATGTGAAACTTAGACCTCAGGCCTTTACACTAACATGAATTTATTTATACTCCTAGTGAGTATACATAATTCCTTGGTTAAGATTTTGTCGGAGTTGTCCCTAAATCAATTTGAGACTAGTTAGGGTAGGCAGGGGGGGTTGCGGAAGTATCTTTTGTTCCCGCGACCCCCGGCGCAGGTGTGAGATGGAACACCGGGGTGGTTTTTAGTCAGTACGAGTCTGACAGACCCTCCGCCTCCCCCAAGGCGGAGGACATCCATGCAGGATTTTCCACACCGAAAAAAAAAAAAAAAGTAAGGCAGGCTAGCTAGAGTAGGATCCTCAGCGGCGAGGATCGCATTGCCCCCTTAACAGGTGATCGTTAATCCCGTGCAAGTGATCTGACCCTCATTTCAAATTCCATCTTTTTCTTCAGCGGCCGCCTGAGCCCGAACCTCATAAGGGTGCCCTCAGGTATTAGTCGCTTAAATTAAGCTACTGGTTGAGAGCCTTTTGTGCTAGCCAACTGCTCGTTGTTTTCAAGTCTTTAATTTTAATATACAATTGCTAAATGTAACAATAATAGCTTGGTAACTTGCTATTTATTATTTATTTAAGGATATTAAAAATATATGTGACAAAACAGACCGCACGGACGGACTAATTCAAAATGTTTTGTTGCTTTAATTATTGTGTTTATGTAATACATTGTGAGCTTGACAAGTACAAGTGTATGTAAATACCCAAGTGCTGAATAAATTTCATTATTTCATTTCAGACCAATCACGAACAAGGCCCGTTTTATTATAGTGTCCTGTGGCTATACTATAATAAATAAATCTAGAAGAAATAAAATATAATGCGTCTGGAACTCATATAAGCAAATACAGTTACTTACATTAATAGATAAGTACCTATTTTATCACAAGCTGTTTAGAATAAAAACTATTACGCTACCAGGAAGTTAGAAACTTGCTCGCGTCACAAAGACCTTCATGTTGTACATAATTTATCTGTACGCTGGGTGTACTGTGTAGGTAATTATAGTGGGAAGGCGCAAGCACATGTGCGCGGTGACGTAATGCTGATGTCATAGGGCCGGGCTCGCGCATTCTGCCGCGCCGACCAGTTTAGAGATCCTTACACCATTATGATATTGCCACAGAATAAACATTAGCAAAACTTACGGGTAATTCTCTTCGTCGAGGTTCAGGTATAAAGAACATTTTATAGGGTCTCCGTTTTCTAGGCTTCGGTCTTAATTTGCGATTATACTTATAATAATCCATAGCCAATCCCAAACTAAGCAGAGCTTGTACAACAGAAACCAGATAACTGATATACTACTTTCCTTTTATAAATACATATCTACTTATATAGATGTGACACCCAGACAAACAGACATGTTCATGCACACAAATACCTGTCCTAGGTGGGAATGGAACCCACGACCTGCGGTGTGAAAGTCGAGCATTTACTAACCACGCCAACCGGCCCGTAAGTATAATAAAAGTATTAAATTAGTTATTTTAATACAAAAAATATAATGGGTAAAGCGTTGCATATAATACACATGCACATTATACTTCAAATTCAAATATATTCAATGGTTAAAATTGGGCCACAAACACCAGGGATATCAAGTCAAAAAAAAGCCGTCATGTTTAGAACCACAACATCTGAGTGCCAAACAATATAACTTAAATATTCTAGCGTATTACTGTGTTCTGTTATGTGAAAGTTAGACCTCAGGATGCCTTTACACTAACATGTATTTATATATACTCGTAGTGAATACACATAAATTCATGTTTAAGATTTTGTCGGAGTTGTCCCTAAATCAATTTGGGACCAATCATGAACAAAGCCCGTTTTCTGGAAACAATGCTTGCTTGTTTGGAAACCGCAAAAATTAAGTCCCAAGCAACTTCGTCACAAGTCGTGACCTTCTTCTGAAATTTAACTATGTAACGAACCCGAACTCTCCAGATGAAAATAAAAACACTGAGGAAACACAAAGGAGAAAGGTAGTGAAACATGGAGCCGCCAGGAAAATGTGGGTACATTATTT
Organism: Pseudoips prasinana; assembly: GCA_951640165.1. Taxonomy (NCBI): domain Eukaryota; kingdom Metazoa; phylum Arthropoda; class Insecta; order Lepidoptera; family Nolidae; genus Pseudoips; species Pseudoips prasinana. Next base: position 42,290,993 of record OX621234.1, read on the forward strand.
CCATGGCGTTGACATTTATCAGTACCCTTGCCTTTTGTGAAAAATTGCTTCAATATAGCTCCTTTTTGTCGTCTTTATTCAACATCATGTTGTTTTATAATTTACACTGAACGAAAAATGTAAAAGCAGCGAAGTTGTGCTCGATTCTATGCAATAACAAGTCATCATCATATCAGCCCAATAACGTCCACAGCTGGACAAAGGCCTCTCCAAAAGATTTCCACAATGGAATTGTGGCGGTCATTCGGAGAGATATGCCATAATCGCCACGCTTGGCAGACAGGTTAGTGATCACAGTACGATGGTCATAGTAAACAGAGAGACGCTGCTGTCCGTTTTCTGGGAGATATTCCCTCGAGCCGACTTCTAAGAGCCCCAAGGTATGAAATGGGGTGGCGATATTCTTTGCTGTCAGCCAGCTGCTCTAGTGGTTAGTGAAGGTCGTGTGTTGGATTCCCACCCACGACAAATCTTTGTATGATGAGTACGATTATTGATTCTGTGTCTGGATGTTATTTAATATTTATACAAATTATATTTATCAGTTGTCTGGTTGCCATAGTAGCCTGCCTAGTTTGGAATCAGATGGCAGTGTGTTATTTGCTCCAAGACTTATACATCACAAAATGTTCTCATCTTGTGTTGCTTTATTGCATCTCATAGGTGCAGGGTGCACGACATAATTATCAGCGCTTTTGACCGCAGATAAAGCATTCGAACTCGCTAATGCTGGATGAACGGAGCAGTCAAAATTCACCGACAAAACGAGTTTCTTTAGAAGACGCAGTAATCCGCCACTTGCTTTTTATTTGCATAAACTTTCACGGTATACCACTCATCCCCTCGTTTCTGTATGAATGGAATAAAAATAATAAAACCAAAGCCATTGATAGAGATGGCTCCCAATTTAAATTGGTAGGGATTGAGGCAAACTTTTATGTTTGATGAATCGTTTCAAACGAAAAAGGCCGCGTTCTTCTCTAACGAGATCTTTTGTAATGATTTTTATTTGTTTCCGAGTTTGATAATTATGATGGAATGAGAAAACTTTGCTGGATTATATGAAAGACAAAGGCTAGATATTGAAAGAGATATTTACTGTCCATATAAATAAATCCGTAGTCAATCAATACTTACTTACTTTTCATCATCATAGAATGATTGAAGTGATGATGATGGTGACTTTTTTAAATTGTACACACATTTAAAGGACACTAAGTGGTGAGCCTCATGCATGCCTCGAAGAATTCCTTCGACTGTCTTGGAGCATCCAATTTAATCAGAAAGTAACAAGGAGAGAGTTGGAAAAAGGTAGTTTCACATGCCTCCATTGCAAAGCGGAAAACAGAATGATATAACGAGACTGGAGCCTAGCCGAAAACGAGAAAATATTAACAAGAGAGGCAAGCTGCAAAAGCACAAAGGGTATATTTTAAGGGTCTTATCAATATATGTATATACTTGATTCCAATAGTACCTAAGTATGGCAAAAGCGCTTTAACGTCGTTGTACAAGGAACACAATATCACGCTCATTGAGCCAGAGATCACACTGCCAAAATATGTACCTATTATGTTGAGCGAAAACCTCTTGGTGAAGTACTAATATCCAACTGAAAAAAAATACTTTTCAAATTTCCAGGTCAGGTAAGAAATTGTGCCGAACAATGATATATAACTAGCTGTGCCCCGCGGTTTTACCCGCGTTAAACATTATAAAATAACCTATGTGTTAATCCAGGGTGTCAGCTAACTCGATACCAAATTTTATGAAAATCGCTCCAGCCGTTTGATATGAAGAAGTAACAAATATACACACTCACAAACTTTCGCCTTAATATTATATTAGTGTGATTAGCCAAGTTTTATTTAACCGTTCGCGAACATCTGGAGGCCCATGGTGGAAATATTCCATCAACATTGTCATTCATTCAGCATCTCGTCATTTTCGTGAGCTATTAGCATCTATAGCCTGGACGTTTTAGTATGGTCGCGAAGTGATAGAAAATCTTTATAGAAGTCTTCGCGCGAAGAATAATATATCGCTGCACGTCTTTGTACTTCAACATCAACCTGGTTAGTGACATGTATTTCAATTACTTTATAAGTGAACTTAATAATTTTTCACGCTACCTCTGGCCTCTTTTCTCCTGTGGTATAATATTAAGGTTGCCGAACCACCGGACTAAAAACCAATATCCTCCGGGTTTCTTTTCGGCCATGGCGGCAAGCCATAACAGCAGATAACGAGGTGGGTTCAAATCCCGGGTCGGGCCAAAAGTAGTTTCGGGACATTTCTGTAAAAAGAAAAGTTTCTTAGTATCAGCCCGAAGTCTGGGAGTTGGCTGTATTATGCCCCTGTGCCTCGGAGAGCACGTAAAATCGTCGGTCCTGTACCTGTCCTCTTTCCGGTCCTGTCGATAGCCGTCCCATCGGATCATGAGGGTGATGGAATAGAAAGTGCACCTGTGTTTGCGCACACACTTGTGTACTATAATAACTGGCCGCCATCGTGGCCGACATTCGGCTAGAAGGACATTATTACTATTGTTATACCTGTATAGTTTATAAGTGTTCTTTTTGTTATTTTTTTAAACGGCAGCGCCCACACTATGGAATCACATCCCTGTGTCGCGGGGTACTTTACAAACTTATAATAGACGGACACAAATTACATCCAGACTCAGAACAACTATTTGTGGGTCACACAAATAGTAGTCCCGCGCGATGGACAACTATTTGTGTGAAGTACCCCGCGACACAGGGATTCGATTCCCAAGTGCAGGCGTTGTCGTTTAAAAAAAAACACTCGAACCCGCGACACGAAGCGGCGAGGCGAATGTCTTAGCCGCTGCGCCAAACGTGCAGTCAAATTAAATTAAAATACATTTTTACAGTGATGATATACGGGACCATTCGTTTAAACATCGTTGGCACTTATTATTCTTTTATGTTTTTTCTCAGCACAGATTCCACACTCCGCATTCGGACTTCGTAGATGATTTTAGATTCGTGTCCAACTAGTTTTGGTTGTATCTAACAGTTGCTACGCAAAACGGGTTTCACAAGTAGAAATAGTTCCTACTCGAGCAGAACATATTTTTGATACACTGCTTTATCAGAACTCGTGTGGGTATGGTACCTACTGTTATACGGCAATGTAAATCTAGATATTTTCGTGAGATTTCATCGCATTCGTCATATTCGTCATCGGTTTTATTATAGACATTCGTGATTCATATTGAATGACGTGGATATAAAAAAATGTATGACGAATATAAACTAACGTCTATTTCTAATTCTATTAATATTTCTGAACGAATTATTTACGTATATTATGAAACTCCGACTGCAACTAGAAGACGATAATAATATCCTGGAACATTATTTACACACGGCCATCTGATCCCAAACTAAGCAGAGCTTGTACTATGGAAACCAAATAACTGATATACTACATACTACTTTTCTTTTGTAAATATATCCTTATAGAGATAATCGCACCCAGACTCAAGACAAATAGACATGTTTGTGCAAACAAATATTCGTCCTGGGTGGGAATCGAACCCATGTCCTGCGGCGTGGAAAGCAAGCATTTACCAACCACGCCAATAGGCCCGTCAATTTAGATTAGCTGTTACTTCTTAATAACTATTTCAATGAAACATATACCTACCTATAGCACCAGAAGTAGTTTAAAGATAAACCAAATCGTCATTGGAGTCGCTTCAATTTGTGTTCGTCTATAAAATTGAGATCCTAAACAGAATAGATATTCTGTGTAGGATCTCAATTTTAAATAAATTATTAAATTATTCATCTGTAGATAAAGATGAATAATTTTATTAACAAGAAGGAAATTCTAGTTCTAGAGTTAGAAGTAGGCATTGTATATAAGTAAAGACAAATGGCAACCACGAACGGCGAAAGGCACAGCGTGGGCAGGCCCCCTACAAGGTGGACTGACTATCATGCAAAGGTCACGGGAATGATGATGATGATAATCGTAAAAAAATCAAATTATAAGACCACATTGTACAGACGCCAGCACATCAAGCTAGCCCAATCTGTCAAATTCTCCCAATTGAAAGCGAACCTTATGCTTTTGTAATAAAGTTGAAAATCTTTATAAAACAATTGACAGATTAGGGTAGCTGGGTGTGCGTGTGGCGTCTGTACATATGAGGCCTGTGACGTCACGGGTTTAACAAAAATGTCCATAATGGACCCTCCATTAAGGACATCTTAAAAATGTCCTTAATGGACCTCTAAATCTTACCCCAACAAGGCAGAGGCTGTAGGTACTATGGCAACCAGACGACCGATAAACTTACATATCTATACAAATAATAAAATCGCAGGAAAGTCAAAACTGTACATTGAATAGTTTTTAAAAAGGATACTTGGGGCGTGATCTAATAATAATATCAAAGCCAAAAATATAGTTTTTAGAATTTTTGTCTCAACTCAAAAAGTACTGCATGGATTTAATTCAAATTTTGCATGAATAATACTAAGAGGTCAGGTCAACATATAGGCTACATAATAATATTATCACGCTATCACCTACGGAGGAGGAGATATGATAATTTATAAAATTTAACGCGGGTGAAACCGCGGGGCACAGCTAGTTTAGTAATATACTAGCTGTGCCACGCGATTTCACCCGCGTTAAACTTTATAAATTATAGCCTATGTGTTATTCTGATTTATAAGCTATATTATTGTAAAGTTTCATTAAAATCCATTCGGTAGTTTTTACGTGAAAGAGTAACAAACATCCATCCGTACTTACAAACTTTCGCATTTATATACTATTAGTAAGATATTTAGTTCACAAGATGGCCGAAGTATTATTTAGAAAGTACATACAATCTTTTTATTTCAGTTTTGGCGTTAAGATAAGTACGAACGATATTACATCAACAGATCTAATTTCGGAGCATGTAGGTGCTATGTGGGATTTTAAAGGTTATGGCATGACACATGTTCATAGATTTCTCAGTTTTGAGTTAAGAAATACTCTTTGCAATGTAGAAAATTATAAAAACTAAATGTAGATATATTTAATATTATTCATGTCCTTTATTTCCCTCGTGGAATAGGGTGGATAACCGATAGCATATAGAGCCATATAGGCACCAAAAAGCTGATAAACGTACTGAACTGAAAATCAGTTTCGGAAGCTAGTTGTTTTAGGGTTACGCTGCGGGCCCCCTCAGGTCTCGTTAAGGCGTCGATCCCATTTGTCATTACTCTTTACCAGGTAGTTAGAAGCCTAATAGCATCTGATGCCTATTTTTTGAAATGCTCAAATCGCAGGTTGTGTAGTGTTCGATCCACTTAAACCACCACGGTAGCCAGCCTCACAGTGCTTGTAGCGAGGGCTCTGGGTACTCGTGAATGATCTCGCCAGTACCCGGGGAGGGGAAGGGCCCAAATGCCCCCCCCCCCTACCCAGCCCGCACAAGCGCGTTTAGGCAACCTGAGCTACAGCAGGTTATCTCATCCCGGAACCGCTCATACAAGACGAGTGGAGTTTCTCCTTCAAACACCAGCGGTCCCAGGGAGCATCTGACGCCTGGTCGAATTATCTTAGTACCTAACTGGTTAGCTGGTCCGATAGCAGTCACTCGTTATCGTAGATAGCCGTATCAAGTAAGACTGGAACAAGAAAAGGGAAGGAAGAGATAATTTATCTATGTAATATTAAAGAATTTTTTCAAGAAGTTTCTATATTCATTTTTATTGTTCTCATTATTATTATGTTTTTTTTTTACTATTATCTTGTTTGTACCTTGTCATTTAAGTGTTGTATGTGCCTAATTTTTTATTAATGTAAAATATTTAGTTCCTGCAAGACAAGCCTGCGTGCTTAGAGCAGAAATCATTACTGAAAGTAACATGTACTTAAAATTTTGTGAAATAAATTACAGTAGACGTACCTATTCATACCAAGATTGAGCAATGAAGCATGCCATGACTATTATCTCGGCGCCGTCTGTTTTCGGGTTCAATTAGCAAGACAACTAGGACCCATAATTTTGTCTGGCCTGTAAGAATAGTGGTCAGTGGTCTGGACTGCTAAGCCAGAGGACGTGGCCGTGGGTTCGATCCCCACCAAGATGAAACTTTTGTGTGATGAACTCGATTATTTGTTCTTTTTGGGTGTAGTTTATGTATCTATAGTATTACTGAATCTATACATATAATAAAATTGTAGGAAAGTCAAAACTGTAAATTGAATATTTTTTTAAAGAATACTTGGGGCGTGATCTACTTTCGATATCGAAGCCATAAATATAGTTTTTTGAATTTTTGTCTGTGTGTCTGTTTGTCTGTATGTATGTCCGGGCTAAACTCAAAAGTACTGCATGGATTTAATTCAAATTTTGCATGAATAATACTAAGAGGTCAGGTCAACATATAGGCTACATAATAATATTATCACGCTATCACCTACGGAGGAGGAGATATGATAATTTATAAAATTTAACGCGGGTGAAACCGCGGGGCACAGCTAGTTTAGTAATATACTAGCTGTGCCACGCGGTTTTACCCTGTGAGGCTGGGTACCGTGGTGGTTTAAGTGGGTCGAACACTACACAACCTGCGATTTGAGCATTTAAAAAAATAGGCATCAGATGCTATTAGGCTTCTAACTACCTGGTAAAGAGTAATGACAAATGGGATCGACGCCTTAAGGAGACCTGAGGGGGCCCGCAACGTAACCCTAAAACAACTAGCTTCCGAAACTGATTTTCAGTTCAGTGCGTTTATCGGCTTTTTTGGTGCCTTTATGGGTCTATATGCTATCGGTTATCCACCCTATTCCACGAGGGAAATAAAGGACATGAATAATATTAAATCTATCTACATTTAGTTTTATATCATTTTCTACATTGCAAAGCGTATTTCTAAACTCAAAACTGAGAAATCTATGAATATGTGTCATGCCATAACCTTTGAAATCCCACATGGCACCTACATGCTCCGAAATTAGATCTGTTGATGTAATATCGTTAGCATCTATCTTAACGCCAAAACTGAAATAAAATGATGTACTTTCTAAAAAGTACTTCGGCCATCTTGTGAACTAAATATCTTACTAATAGTATAAATGCGAAGGTTTGTAAGTACGGATGGATGTTTCACTTAAAAACTACCGAATGGATTTTAATGAAACTTTACAATAATATAGCTTATACATCAGAATAACACACAGGCTATAATTTATAAAGTTTAACGCGGGTGAAACCGTGGGGCAGAGCTAGTTTCAATATATATTAAGAACAAGATTGTTTTTATTTGCAACATCCTCTGAGTGTGGGAAGGACAATGTTTCCCATTTCTTTTGGTGAGTAACGAACAGTTCTGAATATATTTTGGAATTATTCTCACAAATCCCATGCACGTTCTTCAAAAGAACTAACAATAATTATTTATATTGTATGAAATATTCAAGTATGCGAGTAAGATATCTGCCCGGAAATTATAGCCCTTGAAGGATAGAGTATCTGCCCTGTAATAGTAAAGTTCGATAAGACGATAAAAAAATATTAAACATTGTTACAAACTACTAGCCTTGTCAGAAACCTTGAACGGCAATGTATTCGTCCGCACCATCGCTCATTCACTGGCAACGGACCCAGAAGGCTGGCGACGTTTTTGGAAACGTCGCCCGCCTTCTGGGTCCGGTAGTTACTTAATAAATATTGCAATCCAGCTTGGGCTGGATTGCAATATTTATTAAGTAACTACCGGTCTTTGGGGCAGGCCTGGCTGGTCCTTAAACAACAAGTGCATCCTTCTGTAATTCGTTCGAAACCACTCCCAATTTCATATTTAGCAGGTTTAAAATCGTAGCGGCCCTCTCCTTGGTTGGTCCAAATTCCAAGGAAATTTTGCTTCTCGTTCAAGCACAACTTCCTTGGCTAATCATCTATGGGAGTAACTACAATTCCACGTCTGAAAATTTTGGAATAACTTCCGAAATGTTTCATGTGGCTACGTGTATTATACTCAAGGTATACAACCTTGATATTTAGTCTACCTGGACACCCTCAAGTACAATTTCCTTTATGCCCCCAATCAAAGAGGGGAGCAGCTAGAAATTGAACCTTAATATTTGAAATCTGAGTGTGATTTGGAACGCATGAATGTTGCACTTGGCATCACTTTAATAATACCTGACACTGATTGAGGATCACTATGGAGGAGCGTCGACCAGGGGTTTACGCGGAATAGAATCTCGCGCTTGAGCCTCTACGCTCTAGACTCTCAATCCCAAGCGGCTGGAATATATAATCTCTTTGTTACTTGTATATTTGAACTGCTGCGCTGTAGAGGTACCGCAGACTAACACTAGCACTGGTGTCGGCACATTACATTGTTTTTGTAAGGTGTGTGCTATACCAGAGAGGTGGGAATGTCTCTGGCAGCAAGATAATAGTGACATGCCATGTTTCTAATGTGCCTGGAACACAGGCGGCGACAAGTAGTTTTCTAATTCTAGGCAAAGATAGAAGTCTCTAAACAGACTCCAGACCCAGGTTGGTAAGGTAACGCAAATGGTTCCAGCCTGGAATACAAGTATGCTTCTATCATTCAAACTATGGCAATTTCTGACTAAGGACATTTTAACTAAAGAACTAATCGACGATAACGACAACGCTCATGTCGAAACTGAGTTCTGGGTTGACATCATGTAGGTTACCATCGCAACGATAAAAGAAGAAGTTCTTAATATGCAACAAAGTATGCTATTTAGGATTATGTGTATATTGCAGTACAACGGTACATAGATTAGATGACCCACGTTCAGTAGGTCACTAGAGCTGTTATCAGAATTGATAGCCATTTGAGAAATAGAAGATTTAACTCTTCACGTGTCGAGCGTCTTCAAGGTCGGTCATGTGATCGTGGTGCAAGATGCAAAATAAGTAGTGGACGTATCATAATGAATTCAGCGCTCCATACAAATGTTATCTTCGCTCAAATAAACTAACCTATGTACATACAGTAGGTCACGAATCGACTCATGTGGCTCGACAGCGTCGTCTCTGGGATTCACGGGTTTTCGTTTGCTCTTGATATTTTTTTTATTATTATCTATGGAATTGTTGATGACATCAGCACTCAGGGGCACTACATTGGTTATGCGACGATGGCACTTCGTGATTACAGGATTCCACGATGGTGAAAGGTGGTATCCATCTGCCCGGTTCAAATTATTATGTTTCTTTATTACAACTTTATTTACTTTGCATTGTACGTGAAGGGAAATAAAGAGTGGAGTAATACTTAATAGTGACAATCTGTGGAGAGGATCTGTGGTTTATGTAAACTTTCAATCCAGTGCTAAGATCGGTTCATGAGATACAGAGTAAGATAGAATATTTAGGTGTATATACAACATGTAACTTAATTAACGCACTTCCTGGAAATAGTTTGTTCAGAATCGTTTACTGAATCGATGTATAACATTTTTAATATAGCTAATTTTTTATTCCAAATAATTAAAATTACGGAAATTATTGTCATATTAACCCTGTACAGTCAAAACAAATTGAAATGGACCGTAAGTCAAAGTAATAAGACTTTTAAAATCGCAGGTTTATTTGTATTCATACAAATTCCATCATTTAATGCAAAATAAAATAACTTTATTCTAAGAAACTAATTTAGTAAATAACAATGCATATACATATTAAATTAAAAAATCAGTGTATGTATTATGATTACAACATAATATTATAATTGGGGTGTTTGAGGGTGTGCGTTAATTACGTTACATGTTGTAGGTATAACATTTCACCTCTAGGGTGCTGAAAGCCATGTGACAATATTTATTGTACCTATTATACAGTAGATACATATTTCTTGAATTTGGCTTTAAATTTATTGATGTTATTACAGTTTTTTATGTCATCAGGTAATTTATTACAAAGCTGTGCCCCCTCAATCAATAGTGTAGAGATCCTGTGTCGACTAAGTGCTCAGCCATTGCTAATTCATTAATCTTTCAGTTTCTGATAGCTATGATATATTCTTTGGCCCTTTCAGCAATAACTTTAAAAACCGACAGATTTATAAAATTCGAAATTGCGAAAGTTACCTAATTGGTTCATTGTATCGCTTGTCTAATCACGAACAAATCCGTTTTTTTGTATTATATATAAGGTAAGGCAAGCCTCATCAGAGTCGGCTTATGTCTGTGTACGGTGTGTTATGGTCAAATCATGCCGTTTCTCGAATTTTGCCGAACCCTACGCCACAACAAACTGAGGGTAGCTGCACACGAGCCACCGGCCACAATCACTAAGGTTCAGCGCAAACGGGTCACCAGTGACAGCTACTGGTGTCTAACGACAAACAGTTCACGAGATTTTCCATACAATTAGTATGGACACGCCGCACACGCATAGCGAGTGGCGACCACTCGCGGCTGAGTAGCTGCGACGCGCCGCCAGTGGCAACTTAACGCTAAATCCATCTTGAAACAACAGCAGGAGAGTTAGAAATTGTAGCAGCCACCGACCACCTACGTTTGCTCGGTACCAAAAGACATGGCACGTGGGAGCCACCGGTAGCTGTGGTCGGTGGCCCGTTTGCACGGAGCCTAAACGCAGCCACTGGCACATTGCGTGTATTCCGGCGCCGGCGTCAACCGTCTGCGGCGAGTCCATATAAAATCTATGAAATTAATAATATCCTGGGCTAGCAGAGCTTGTACTATGGAAACCAGTTAACTGATATACTACGTATACTACTTTTCCTTTGTATACACATACTCATATAGATAATAACACCAAGACACAGGAAAAACAGCCATGTCTATGCATACAAATATCTGTCCTGGGTGATGACAACCGACCTGCGGCATGAAAGGCAAGTATTTACCAACAACGCCAATCGGCCTGTCAAATTACAGGTACTTAATATTCCGGTAATGGCGTTTTGTGGTCCTGGCCGGTGGCCTACTTATATAGATAATTGCCCCCAGATTCACGACAAACGGACATGTTCATACACACAAATATCTTTCCTGGGTGGGTAATTACAAGAAGACCTGGCCTTTCTTGAGAACGTCTCCGATTTGGTCATAGAATGTTCTAAGAGGTCTTCCTCTTCCGGTTGTACCATTCATACAAGAGAGGTATACTTATTTTGTCAATCTTCTTTCATTCATCCTTTCTAAATGCCCAAACCACCTCAGCATACCTTTTTAATCTTAATGATTGCACCCTCTTTCACACCATATGTTTTTTTAGTTACTAGCTGGGCCCCGCGGTTTTACCCGCGTTAAAGTAGTTTGGGCGTAAAAGAGTAACAAACATACATCATACTCACAAACTTTCGCATTTATAATATTATTAGGATGTGTACCTCAAGCGGTTTTGGCAGTGCACGCCAGAATAGTTCGCAGATGGTAGATTGTTTCCTACTTACTTGTCACTTATCGTCATATTTTGAACATTTCACACAATATCTTTATTAATTGTAGCCTATGTGTTATTCTGATGTAAAAGCTATATTTTTGTAAAGTTTCATTAAAATCCATTCAGTCATCAAACATCCATCCATACTTACAAGCTTTCGCGTTTATAACATTATTTTTTTATTTATTTTATTTTACTTTATTGGGACTTAAAACAGTAACACATTAAGTATAGTTAGTTACATATTATTACAATATAAATTTTAAGAATAGGTAAACGTGTAACCGGTGTAACCCACACCAATGTTCGTGAACTAATGTTAAAAATAGGTAATAATAAATGCGCGCATTAATTAAGCAGAGAATTATGTAGGTACTAGTGAGTAGGTATTAACTATAACTATTTTAGTAGTTCCAAAGCCATTTTGTTGAACTTAAAGTGCTAAAGTGAAAAAATGTCCAAATCGTGGAAGTGTGTGTTATACGTTTCCTAATCAGTAGGATTAGTAGGATTTATTTAGGTATGCCGGTGGCGGCGTTTTGTGGTCGTGGCCAGTGGCCCGTGTGCGGCGACCGTAATTCTAATGAAGCACATGGTTTGGAGGTCGTAACTATTTAACTGGTGTTACTGTAGTCGCGACTATTTCACAAGGTTTCTAACAACCTTACAAGTAGGTACCTACTTTATAACGTTCACACAAACAAGCTGCGTATTGATTCTATATCATCTTGACCCACTTAGCACGCATCTACACAGATAAGTACGTAGTACAATTAACACCACGTCTATTGACACACTTGAACTATGAAAATAGGCCTTGCTGTCTAAGTAGCAGAGTCGCTATTGATATAAGAGTGTATCCTTCGATGTGACGTTGTCTGTACTGTGACTATACCGATAGTTCGTTAACGCATTAGATAAAACTAGATAAGAGGTGAAATAGGAATTGCTTTATCAACCGACTTTAAAAGAAGGAGGTTATGAAATCGTCTGTAATTTTTTATTGTATGTTTGTTTTTGTGTTAAAATGTTGTTACATTCGGTTTTCAAAACGAAAAGTTAAGGGTTTTCATGTTTTTTTTTAGTAATTATAACCGAATTTAATCAATTTACCTACAAGTATATGGCCTGTATGAATGGTACAATGAGATAGGCAGTAGGTACCTCATCGAATAAATCGAATAAATAAAAAAGAAAATCGGAATATTGACTGCACATGTGGCGCAGCTGCTAAGACAGTCGCCTCGCAGCTACGTGTCGCGGGTTCGAGTCCCCCGCCGGACAACTATTTGTGTGACCCATAAATAGTTGTTCTGTACATACATACATACATAGACTCACGCCTGTTTCCCAGAGGGGTAGGCAGAGACAACGGATTTCCATTTGTCACGATCTTTGCATACTTCTTTTGCCTCGATTACTGTCATTATATTCTTCATACATGCTCGCCGGTTTAGGGTACTTCTGACCTGCCCTTTCTTGAGAACATCTCCAATTTGGTCAGAGAATGTTCGACGTGGTCTTCCTCTTCCGGTTGTCCCATTCACACAGGCCAGGTATACTTCTTTTGTCAATCTTCTTTCATTCATCCTTTCTAAATGGCCAAACCATCTCAGCATGCCTTTTTCAATCTTTGTGACTACATCCTCTTTCACACCACAACGCTCTCTTACATCAGTATTTCGAATTCTGTCTCTCAAAGTCACACCACACATACTTCTCAGAGCTCTCATTTCCACTGCATTTATTTTACTTTCATTCTTTTTCTGCCATACCCAACTTTCACTTCCATACATTAAAGTTGGCACTAACACTCCATCGTGCACGGCTAGTCGGGCCTTCTTTGATACTTGCCGGCTACTCATAAAGGCGTGTAGTGCCCCATTCACTCTGTTCCCCGCATTTACTCTTCTAACAATATCTTTTTCATATTTCCCATCTCTCGTAAACAAAGTTCCCAAATATACAAACTCATTCACCTGTTCGACTTTCTCTCCTCCAATCACAATATCACACGCTGTCGTGTATTCATCCCTCTCAAATACCATTACTTTCGTCTTACCTACATTCATTTTCATCCCTTTCCTTTCAAAAGATACATACATATTTGTTACCATCACCTGCAACTCGTCCGCCGATGATGCAAGTAAAACTTGATCATCAGCGTAAAGCAGACATTTGATGAGTAACTCATTCATCCTTACACCGCATTCACTTTCTTTCAAATCTTTTAAACAGCTATCCATGAATAGGTTAAACAACCACGGTGACGCTACACATCCCTGTCTAACACCCTTTTGGATGCTAAACCACTCGGTGTATGACCCGTTAATCCTCACGCAAGCTCTGGAATCCCTATAAAGAGATTTCAGTGCTTGAACAAGGTTGTCGTTCAACCCATACATGGACAGTACCGACCATAGTTCATTCCTCAACACTCTATCGTAGGCCTTTTCTAAGTCTACGAAGGCACAGTAGACCTTTTGGTTTTTGCCCAAAAACTTCTCTACTATGCTTCGCAGAGAAAAGACCTGATCCGTGCATCCCATTCCTTTCCGAAAACCCGCCTGTGCATCCCATATTTTCGTATCGGTTTCTTTCACAACTCTTTCAACCAATACTTTTGCATACAACTTACCAACGACGCTGAGCAGACTAATGCCCCTATAGTTTTTACAGTCTTGCCGTGAGCCTTTCCCTTTGTAAAGAGGTACAATGACAGCCTTGCACCAATCACTTGGCACTTGGCCGGTGGTATAGCATAGATTGAAAAGGCTGTACAGCTGACTCGCTATGACGCCATGTCCAGCCTTCAGCATCTCGGAAGTTATCCTGTCATACCCTGGTGACTTACCTGATTTCATACCCTTAATAGCTTTCACAATCTCATCCATACCAATTTCATCTTTACATTTGTTCTCGTCTATACTTAGTGAACTACGTTCACTCTCTGTTACACCTCTTTCATACAAACTTTCAAAATACTCCTATATAATAGTAGTTCTGTGTCTGGATGTAATTTGTGTCCGTCTATTATATGTTTGTAAAGTACCCCGCGGCACAGGGATTAAATACCATAGTGCGGGCGTTGTCTTAAAAAAATCAGAATATATTCAAGAAAGGCCACCTAATTCGCAGGTCATCGCGATACATGAAGGTAGACTAAATCATTCGTTCCATCGACTTCCATGACTACATATGACGTCATTAATGAGCCTTTATCGATTTTCAATAATGAAGCCGATTGAACGAATTAGGTGGTAGCCCCAGGGCGGCTACCGACTAAGTCGCCAAACATCGGGATAGTGATTGGAGTTCAACTAAATAAAGGTTAGAATAACTTAATCAATCGTTAAATCGGCTTCCATGAGAATGTGACGTTATAAATGGTTCGGTTTCGATTTTCAACGTCGAAGCCGATTTAACGATCGATTAAGTCATTTTTAACCTTTATTTATGTGAACGCCGATCACTATACCGATGATACCAGAATATAAATAGACCTACACATCCTGTAGGTAATCTATGAGCACTACAGTTTGACACCAGTTTTCGATATAATAATGCCGCTAATTATCACTGAGATAACCATAAGAATTGCAAAGCTGATGAAGTTGTGGGCGGGGTACATAGCTCGTAGAACCGACGACGGCCGTTGGGGCGGACAGGTTCTCAAGTAGCGACCACGAACCGGGAGATGCACCGTGTCCAGGCCCTACAAGATGGACCGATGACCTTGTGGCCATTGAAACGGTGGATGAGGGCCATTGGAAACCGTTGGATGTATGTAGGGCAAGACAATTGCTGGCATTGTGGAGATCTTTGGGGGAGGCCTTTGTCCTTCCTTTCTTCCTTTTTATCGATAATTTATTTTTAACTCTTTGTAGTATGTTATTTTTTATTATTAAACACTTTATTGTACACCAAAAAAATTATCAATACAATAACAATACACATTAGAGAGAGCAGTACAAATGGCGGTCTTATCACTAAAATGTGATCTCTTCCAGACAACCTACTTAGGAAATAGGAGAAAGGATATAGTTGCGGGTAGTTGCCGGTGTACAGAGCGTTTTAATAATATGTTGTAGGTACATGTTTGTGAGTAAATGAAGTCTATTAAGAGTAATTGAGTAATTTTTTATGCTTATTTTAATATTATTTCATTTGAATCGCGTTGCAAAAATGGCACATAATAAATTAACTTTAAAAGGCAGTCATAGGTCTGCATTGACTAACGCGCCGGATGACGACGTACTTCACATTTTATGACAAATTGCGTAGATAGGTGCTTATGCAATAAGTACATTCTAACGTTATAAACATAGAAACATTTTTATTGGAATATGATCCTTGTCGTTAAAGGGTTACGGTGTACTGTCGGCACCTATGAGGCGCACACTTTAAATGGACGAAATCTGGAGCATTTCAATCAGATTCAATTTAGTGCCCAATCAGCACTAAACGAGATGTATTACTTATACATCCCTTGCTAACTGAACGTTCACCTTAATGTCAGAAAAATAAGGTTCTTTTTAACTTTATGGCAATGTTTGCGAATTGTCAGTGGAAAATATGGTGCTGGAATGAGGTGACAATTTATTTATGCAGTTATAAGTACAAGTAGCAGATGTCGTGGGTTAATTTCCTCCTGGTTGAATTTGGATAATGGTGTCCAGGGTCAACGGAGACTGACCATATGCCCAGGTCGTTACGTGTCTTCAGTCGACAGGCCTATTGGTCTAGTGGTGAGTTAACCTGGCTCGTACGCCAGGGTTCGTAGATCGACCCCATCCAGGCCAAACTGGATGAATAGTCGTCTATCACCGTGCGTTTCACAGGAATCAATTAAATGCGGAGGTATTATGATGTTTGATGAGGTATGATATGGAAACCTTCAAGAATCGAGCCCATTCCTTTCTTAAAGGCAGGCAACGTACTTGCGGCTCCTCTGGCGTTGCGAGTGTCCATAGCGGTGGTGATCACTTACCATCAGGTGACCCACTTACTCGTTTGCTTTGCTATCACCTATAAAAAAGTCATTCCGGTCGTGTCGACAACCTTGTTTCAACGAATGAAAGGAACCTTTGTTTTGCAGACAACTGTACACTAGAAATACGTAATGGTCCCGGGCTTGGTTTATCTGTAGTCTATGAATATGGAATAAAAAGGAGGAAAGGATTGCAAAAGTGGAGAGGAATGGGACGACTGGAAAGGTACAGTTGGAAGGGGAAGACCACTTGAAACGTTCTCTGAACAAGGTCAATAGTAGGTACTGTAAGGGATCGCATGTATGAAGGGGGCAAAAGGTTGTGTAAGCACTGCAGCAAGTGGAAATCCGTGATCCTATAGGAAACAAGCGTCATAATAATAATAGTTGATATCACTGTCCCATTTGACGAGAACCTCGTAAGAGCCGAGACTGACAAGTTGTCAAAATACTTAGATTTGGTTCACGAGGTTACCGCCATGGGAGATGTGGACTCAACAATAATTGTCCCGATAGTCGTCTCCGTAAACGTTCTCATAGCGAAGAGCCTTGACCAACATCTAAAGAGGCTTTCGCTAGATCACTGAGTCAAGGGTCGGATACAAAAGGCTGCAATAATGGGAACGGCACGCATTGTGAGGAGGTTCCTTAGTCTGTCGCCCTGACCACCCGCCGGTGGTCAGGGCGACAGACTAAGGAAATATGTGAAAAATAGAGGTCCTCCAGCGGCGAGGTTTGACGCCCTAGGCCGCCGCCTAGGGCGTCAAACCTCGCCGCTGGAGGACCTCTATTTTTTACATATTTATTTATATAAATTGTTTTCTTATTTGTTTAAATTTTATAGATATAAATATGTTAAAAATAAGAACTTTAAATAAATAATTTGGAATAATAATAATATAGCCTTTTATTCAGATCTCTTAGTACAATGAATTTTTAAACGTATCTTACTTACTTACTTATAAGGGCTAGCATTAAAATCTTAAACTTAATAGATATGATTAAATTTAACCTAATATTTGTTGCTTGGTTATCTTTCCAAGATCTGTTTACCAATCGGCAAAGGCCTCCTCCAACCTTTTCCATTCCTTTCTTTCTCGAGCCACTCTGTTCCATGTGACTCCTGCCACATGTCTAACGTCACCATCCCACCTTTTCTGTGGTCGGCCT
Source organism: Pseudoips prasinana (assembly GCA_951640165.1). Taxonomy (NCBI): domain Eukaryota; kingdom Metazoa; phylum Arthropoda; class Insecta; order Lepidoptera; family Nolidae; genus Pseudoips; species Pseudoips prasinana. The sequence goes on from OX621234.1 coordinate 42,308,593, forward strand.
CTTTTCCTTTTGCCTTCGCTTGGGTACCACCATGTACATATAACAATATCTAAATATTAGACGAATAATTTTTAAAATGCCATGAATTATCCCAAACTAAGCAGAGCTTGTACTATGGAAACCAGATAACTGATATACTATGTCCATATACTACTTTTCTTTTGTAAATACATACTTATATAGATAATTACACACAGCCAAGACAAACAGACATGTTCATGTACACAAATATCTGTCCAACCTGTGGCGTAAAAGGCAATTTTTTACCAACTACGCCAAACAGACTGTCATGTAGTCAATAATTGGGACAAAATAGATAAATAGTTTTATTGATTTGCTTTGAAACCGTATGGTTTAGTAGCTAAGTACTTGTGCCGTACGAGAAATGTAACTCGACGCTTATCGTGGGCCTTGGCCTGGTTCGCCAGTCCCACACGAACAATGTGACGTACTGTCAACGGATATAAAACTAGAACAGCCCAATGACTTAATAGGCTGACAAAATCCAGTATTGCAGCTTAAACCGACCCTTAAAAGATAAAATGTATGTAGAGAAATTTTTATTTATAAACAAAATCCTACTTATATTATAAGTGTGAAAGAATGTGAGTATGGATGTCTGTCATTCTTTCAGCCAAAAAGTGCGGAAAAGATTTTTATGAAACTTTTGAGTAATATATATTGTGTGTATATCCGAATAGCACATAGGCTATAATTTTTAAAGTTTAACGCGGGTGAAACCACGGGTCACAGCTAATAAAATCATAATTAAGTTCCCACGTTTATATCGGCCACGCTTTGAATTTTCTTCGTCGTCTTCATTCTTAACTAATTGTTCCCGGCTATAATTTATAAAAGCAATAGCCTGCATGAAACTTTATAAATTATAGCCTATGTGTTATTCAGATATATATATAAACTATATTACTACAAAGTTTCATCAAAATCCGTTCGGAAGTTTTTGCGTGAAAGGGTAAAACCATCCATACATCAATACATGCATAATCACAAACTTTCCCATGTATAAAAGTAGTCGAATAAAAGTTTGTGGCCTATGCATAAACATTATTTCCAGGAATGCTGAGATCCGCAGGTGAACTTCGGTTGTTCTTTCGGTCTGTCGGTTACTTTGACATAGCCGTAAGAATTGCTAAGCTGAAGTGGCAGTGGGCAGGGCACATAGCTCGTAGAGCCGACGGCCGCTGGGGCAGAAAGGTTCTCGAGTGGCGACCACGAACTGGAAGACGCAGTGTGGGCAGGCCCCTACAAGATGAACCGATGATCTTGTGCGAATGGCTGAAAATCGCTGGATGCGGATAGCGCAAGACCATAGTAAAGATGATGATGATATAATTAAATATTCAAATATTCCCTACAGTGAGGTTTTAACAGAACGTATTACATAGATATATATATAATAATAATATCCTGGGACATTATTCACATACGGTCATCTCATCCCAAACTAAGCAGAGCTTGTACTATGGAAACCAGATAACTGATATACTACATTAACTATTTTTTTTTGTAAATACATACTTATATAGATAATTTACACCCAGACTCAGGACAAACAGACATGTTCATGCATACAAATATCTGTACCGGGTGGGAATAGAACCCACGACCTCCGGCGTGACAAGCAGGGTATCTACCAACCACGCCAACAGTTTTAAAATATAATAAAATATTTTAAAATAGGTCTGCTGGTACCTTAATCCAACTCAGTAGGAGTTGATTACATTCTAAAATAGTTGATTCTGGTCAATAAAGATTGAGTTCGTTAGATTTGAGATAATTCAAATGTCACTAGTTTAGTCACAAATAGTTCTAACTGGGGTGATAATGTTCTGACTAATAGCAGCACTAAGCATTCCTGATTCACTCTAATTCGAATGACCTATACTAGTTATTTCAGAGAATGACGATAGAACTCATTAATATTGCATCGAGTCATGGAAAATTACAGACTACTTAAGTAATTCATAGAATAGTTGCCGTTCTGATGTTAACTATTGATTCTATATTTATTTTATTTATTTATTTAATAGTTTTGTACACCCAGAATTAACAGGTTAATAATAATAATAATACGTAGGGACAATGTCACACAGATCATCCTAGGCCAAACTAAGCAAAGCTTGTACTATGGGTACCAGGCGACGATATACATACTTATATAGCTAGATAAATACTTATATACATAAAAAACATCCATGACTCAGAAACACATATTCGTGCTATCCCACAAATATTTGCACTTACCGGGATTCAAACCCAGGACCACCAGCTTCGTAGGCAGGAGCACTACCAACTAGGCTATGGTGATCGTCAATATCATTACATGAATGAAAGAAGATTGAAAAAGGTATAGCTGGTCTGGGTGAATGGGACACCCGGAAGAGGAAGACCTCGTAGAACATTCTCTGACCAAATCGGAGACGTTCTCAAGAAACACCAGGTCAGAAGTACCGTAAACCGGCGAGCATGTATGAAGAATGTAATGACAGTAAACGAGGCAAAAGAGTTGTGCAAATATCATGATAAATGGAAATCCGTTGTCTCTGCCTTCCCCACTGGGAAACAGGCGTGACTCTATGTATGTATATATGTACATAAACTACATACTATTATATATATATATATAAATATATACATAATTAGGATGAAGACAACAGATAGTATTTTTTTACATGCTTCTTAAAAACAGAGATAACGTTTTTGATTCATGAATAGGTATTAGGAGGGAGAGAATTCCACAATCTGACTGCCTGTGAACCGTCAATTTTATTTACAAAGGCAACACATGCACTAGTCCCTAGGCCCCTGCGTATGTCGCGGGGTACTTTACAAACTTATAATTGAAGGACACAAATATCATCCAGGCTCAGAACAACTATTATTGGATCACGCAAATAGTTGTCCTGCGCAGGAATCGAACCTGAGACACGAAGTTGCGAGGCGACTGTCTTAACCGCTGCGCGACACGTGCTGTCGAATGCCTTTTCTTTGGCTCGTGGCCCGAACCCCATAAGGGTGCCCTCGGGTATTAGTCGCTTAAATTAAGCTACTGGCTGAGAGCCTTCTGCGCTAGCCAACTGCTCGTTGTCTTCAATTCTTTAAATTTAATATAGTGGTACTAAATTTAAAAATAATTGTTAGTAACTTGTTATTGAAATAATGAAATTTAGTCAGCACTTGAGTATTTACATACACTTGTACTTGTCAAGCTCACAATGTATTACATAAACACAGTTTAAAAACAGTAATTAAAGCTACAAAATATTTTGAATTAGTCCGTCCGCGCGGTCTGTTTCGTCACATATATTTTTAATATCTTTAAATAAATAATAAATAGCAAGTTACTAAGCTATTATTGTTACATTTGGCAATTGTATATTAAAATTAAAGAATTGAAAACAACGAGCAGTTGGCTAGCGCCAAAGGCTCTGAACCAGTAGCTTAATTTAAGCGACTAATACCTGAAGGCACCCTTATGGGGTTCGTGCAACAGCTCAGGCGCTGCTGAAGTAAAAAGATTGAATACGGAATGGGGGGCAGATCACTTGAACGGGATTAACGATCACGTGTTAAGGGGGCAACGCGATCCTCGCCGCTGAGGATCCTACCCTAGCTAGCCTGCGGCTTTCTCTAGCTACTTTATTTATTTAAGGATTAAAAAAGTAATATGTGATAAGACAGACCGCACGGACGAACTAATTAATATTTTTTTGTCACTTTTATACTATACTCTACTATTTTTATGTAAAGCATTGTGACCTTGTTCCGGGTATAACCTTAAACTGCCTCTATTGGGGGCTCTAGAATCGAAGGATTTACCAGAGGCCTACGATAGCAGGGGAGATGAGCCTCTAAGCACTGGCCTGTAACTCATCTAGGAGATGGAAATCTCTGATCACAAACCCGTAACGGGGTCTCCGTTATCCGCGAGTAGGGTCCAACCCAAAATATGCGGCAGATTTCTACAGCTGACCTAGCTCCACACGTATTGGCTAGTCTTTCCTGTGGGCTCAGCTAGTGAGGCCTAAAGAGGAATGCAGGTCTTGGGCAACCCTGCGCTTCCTTTACTCCGTCCCAGGTGGTGTATTGTCTGTGGAGAGGTCACTTCACCCACGACAGATCTGCTGGGTGGACAACAACACGGAAAGTGGCAGTTAGCCACGAAAAGAAATGTCTCTCGTAAATCGTCTGTAACAGACGCAAAGGCCATATACGTACGTGTGAGCTTGACAAGTACAAGTGTAGGTTAATACCAAAGTGCTGAATAAATTTCATTATTTCATTCATTTCTCATGCGGTTAGCAATATGTGGGTAATGTTGTGTGTGATGTTGCATCCCATTCTACACTGCAGGACAAGAGCCACGTCCCCTTGAAATAAAATAATAAATAAAAAAAAACTTGTGTGTTAGAAGTTATACTTCTTAATATACAACTTGAACATAGTTATCAATTTTCATACCACCTAGAACTAACGTCATGCTGTTATTGCGCATTATTGTGAATTTTTACGATGCGCGCGCATCGTGCGCGCGCATCGTAAAAATTCACTCTCATACCACCTAGAACTAACTTCATGCTGTTAAATTTTTTGGTGTCGGTGTGCGCGCGCATCGTACAAATTCACTCTCATACCACCTAGAACTAACTTCATGCTGTTAAATTTTTTGGTGTCGGTGTGCGCGCGCATCGTAAAAATTCACTCCATCGCGCCAAAAGAAGTATAACTTCAATAAACAATTATCAAAAGCGGATAGCGCAAGACCGGAAATTGTGGAGATCTTTGGGGGAGGACTTTGTCCAGCTGTGGGAGTCATTAGGCTGATATGATGATGTTGAAACGTAAAGAATCTCATGAAGTTGGCACTTTCTTAATTAAATCTGTAATAAGTTAACAATATTTATTATGCCTAATCATCTCGGGCTCTACCGGCTAACTCACCAAACATCGATTTCTTAAATGGCGTTCAAATAAATAAAGGTTAGAAATGACTTAATCAATGGTTAAATCGGCTTCTATAACGACATGTGACGTCATAAATGGTCCGGAATCGATTGTCAACGTTGAAGCCGATTTAACGATTGATTAAGTCATTTTTAACCTTTATTTATTTGAACGCCATTTAAGAAATCGATGTTCGGTGATTTAGCCGGTAGGGCCCCAGTTCAATACTTTATATCCTATTCATATTATAAATGCGAAAGTTTGTGAGAATGGATGGATGTTTGTTACTCTTTACTCGATGTTCGGCGACTTAGCCGGTAGAGCCCCTGAGGCCAAAATTTCCCTTGAAAATCCTGAATAATATAAAAAAATAACAATAACTTTAACATCACTTCGATTTATTGATTTCATAATAATTGGGTTAAGTGATATATTAATTATTAATTTGCCTGCAAACGTAGATCGCGTGCGGGTAATATGTACTACGTATAACTCGATCGATTGACGTTAAATTTTAATACTAAGCAGCGACTTGTAGGTACAAGGTCACCGTATCATTGGTTTGCAATTAAAAACCGACCAAGTGCGAGTCGGACCTGCGCACGTAGGGTTCCGTACCATCACACTATTGTAAATGTGAAAGTTTGTGAGTGTGTGATGTTACTTCTTCACGTCTAAACGGCAGGAGCGATTCTAATAAAATTTGGTATGGCGTTAGCTGACCCTCTGGGTTAACACATAGGCTAGACAGACAGCGAAGTCTTAGTAATAGGGTCCCGTTTTACCCTTTGGGTATGGAATCCTAAAATGGCAGAAGTATATCTTGCCGTGGCAGTGGGTGGGCATAGCTCGTTGAACGGGTAGCCACTGATGCAGAAAGGTTCTCGAGTGGAGTTTACCAACCGGAAGACGCAACCTTCTCAAGGTGAACTGACGATGTATGTAACAAGGGTCACTAGATGACGCTGGATGTGGGCAGCGTAAGAACAGCAGTTTTGAAGATCCTTGGGACATGCCTAAGTCCAGCAATTGATGATGATCGTTCCAAGTCGATTTCGGCTGCAGCGACTGCTATTGGATATCATTGCGGGAGCTTATCTGGTCGGGCCGCTCATGTGCCTTTAAATGACAGCAATTACCAATCTTATTTCGAAAGGTTCGTGCACACAACGTGCACGTTAGGACACCGTCGACGTTACTGGGGAGGGGTGAGGCATTCAGGCCCCTCTCCTCCCCGGGTGAGTCTCGCGGACGCTCAGTGTACAGCGGGGGTACTGGCGAAATCGTTCACGAGTAGCCAGGGTCCCCGCTACAGGGACTGTGAGGCTGGCTACCGTGGTGGTTTTAGTGGGTCGAGCCCCACCACGTGAGACTAGAGCATTTCCACCACGTAAAAATAAAAAATAGGACACCGTCGACGTAATTTTATTGTGTGGATGCAGGTGGTCTAGATTTAAGTGCATCCCGTTTGTCGTCGAGATCCGTCTTCCTCTGGTCTTAAATTTTGTGGTCTTAGTTTGGATCAAGCTGATGATGATTATTATTAGTTTTTAATAGTTTATGATTAGTATTAGTATTACATTGAATTGCTATTAAAATCAACGGGTATGAGTAACTATACCTAGACTAGTGGCTACTTAGTTTAAAATTTTTAACATCTATCGATCGGGTTATGCTTATTACTCGCACGCGATCTTCTTCGAAAGGAAATTAATATGTTGCTTCACCTTATTTCTTGGTAACCAATAATCGAAGTACTGTTTAAGGACTTCCCTTCCCGCTACGCTACGGCTCAGTGCGTCGGAGGTTCGCTGTGAAATAATATTATTTTTCTGCTATTTCGTGATTGTTTTGTGACCTGTGTTTTGTTTCTAGCTTTAGTGTTAGTGCTAAATACTACAATCTGTAAGTTTTTTAAGTGTTTTAATAAGTAATATCTGGATTTTAGTTCAAATTATCGTTCGGTGAGTAAGTTTAACTTTTTTCTTGTGAGGGTACCGCGTCATAGTCACAGTTACTTGTTATCGTGCTAAATTAGTTATCGTGCTGTTTACATTAAAGCGCTTGCTTATTTCGTGTGAATAACATGTCAAAAATGAATGATGTCCCCCCCGATAGAGGGCGGAACGCATTTGGGAGAAGTAAACAGACTCCCAGAACGCCCCCTACAGGCTTCAACAAACGAGTGTTAGACGATGCGTCACCGACGTTTTGTACTCCCGATGGTCAACAGGAATCGGACATAAAACGTTTTCGGGGATCTCAATCCGATTATTCGTCTTCATTAAATATTAGCGATACAAACAGTGCGGAATATAATTATTGCGATCTTGTGACACAAGCTTCCGTTTATCTGTCAAAGGTTAACGAATTAGTCAGTGATTCCAACTCGGGTATGAATATCGCGAATAAGCTGTCGGTGATGGATTGTACGCAGCGCCTTACCAGTATTATTTCATTACTTGCGCTTAAATCTTCATGCAATGAAACTAAATTGGCGAACGCAGAACGTCAGTTAGATCTTTGCGTAAATAAAACCAATTCTGAGATTCCTACGTACGCGGAACAATTAAAACTGCGTTTACCGAAAAAAACCGCCGCCCCCATAGTACAGACGCGAAAACCGGTTCCTTCAATTATTGCGTATCCCACAGCTGAGCGATCAGCGGAGTTCGCGACTTCGTCGGCGACCAAGGAAGCGCTTATGAAGGCTATAAAACCCGCGGACGACGGTTTTCAAATAGTAGGCGTTAAAAAAACTTCCAATTCTGGCGTTGTACTCCGAGTGGCAAATGAAACCCAACTCAATAAAATTCGCTCTGTCGAGGCCATTCGTTCGGCGGGTTTAAAACTTCAAACTCCATCCGGGCGACGACCGCGCATACTTATAAAAGATATACCGTCGTCAATGGACGACCAGGTCTTTTTAACGGCGTTATACAGGCAAAATATCAAAGATAGTGATCTTAAAGTCAGCGAAGACGATTTTACGTCTAAAACTAAAATTGTGCGCAAGCGTAACGTAGCTAATGGGCGCAAGTGGGTGGGAATTGAGCTCGAACCGGAGATTAGAAAACATTTAGTCAGCACTAAAGAAAAACTTTTCATCGACTGGGCTACATGCCGCTTTATTGATGATTTAGAGGTAGTTCGGTGTTTAAACTGCCAGCAATATGGGCATGTTGTCAAGTACTGTAGTAATAAATTACCTACCTGTGCCTTATGCGCAGAAGCACATCCCATAAAATCATGTAAGCACCACAATGACCCAGAATTTAAACCAGTTTGTGCATCGTGTAAAACATATAAAAAACCTCACGACCACAAATGCGGCTCGGACAACTGCCCCACATTTAAGCATAAACTTGAGCAGTTAGTGCTAAATACCAAATATTAATATGGCTTACTTAAAAATAGGGCAGCTAAATCTTCACAACGATAGGGTTGCGACATCAGAGTTGGAAACTTTAGTCAATGAATACAACTTAGATATAGTGCTTGTACAAGAACAATATCAATATGCGCGTTTAAAAAATAAATTGGTGCAGCTAGACAACAAATCACGGGCTGCTATTTACGTAACGCGTACTAATTTTACGGTAAGCGGTATGCGAAACCTCATAACGTCACACTGTGCTGTCGCTGAAATATCATCCCCATCCTGGAAAGTTTACGTAGTGAGCTGTTATTTTCAGTATTCAGATCCTGTCGGTCCCCATTTACATCACTTGCGCCATGTTTTGATGTCCCTCAAAGGACACAAAATTATTATTGCCGCAGATGTTAACGCATCCTCTACGTTATGGTATGGCAAATACCGTTCAAGCGATACAGAACGGCGGAACGCCGTCGAAGATTTCGTCGCTGAGATGAATCTATCAATGCATAACACTCCTGATGCACCGCCTACTTATTGTAGCCCTACTGGCGAATCTTTTATTGACGTCACTTTTTCAAGCTCAGACGTCCGAATAGATGGATGGCGTGTTTTGCCTGACGCTTCATCCAGTGATCACCGCTTAATCGTGTACGAGTTTGTTCCTCGGTTGGCACAAAGACCTACGGCTATTTACGGTAACTATAGATATCGGCTCAAAGGGGCTGATTGGGATTTTTTCAGAGCTCTTTTTGCCGCGCATGCCAGGGATTTCACCCGGGATGAACTAACAACAGAGGAATGTGCTGTAATGATGTCGGACACTTTTACCTACTGTGCCGATATTGCCATAGGCCGCGTCCCTATCACTAATATTCGAAGATGCGATTGGTGGAATAACTACTTAATTAAAGTTCGATGTGAATTTCGGAGAGCACGTAAAAAATATAATAAACTAAAAAAACGTAAAATTGTAGGCGATGTTTTAAATAATGCATATATAAATCTCAAAATAGCTCGTTCACGTTACCGCTCGTCAATAGAGAAATCCAAAGGCAATCTTATTAGAAAAATAGTCGATAAATTAGATAAAGAAGGCCCGTGGTCGCCCCTATACCATGAGTTTAAAGCAAATAGGTCTATAGATTTAGCTTATATTCAAAACATAAAAATCAATAATACCTACACCAGTGGCATAGAGGAGACCACGGAATCCTTACTTAATTCGCTCATACCTGATGATAGTTCCTTGAACGATAATGACTACCATAAGCAGATTAGACAGTGGGCAAACAATCCACCCGCTACCTATATGTCTAGTCTTCCTACAATTAATGAGTTTATGAATACTGTGAAATCGCTACCTGTTAACAAAGCTTCAGGTGAAGATAAAATATCCAACAAAATGATAATAGAAGCCACAAAACAATCCGGTGATTCAATACTAAAAGTTTTTAATCGTTGCATATCTGAAGGGACTTTTCCGCGTTCTTGGCGCAGCGGTTTTATTCGTATTATACCAAAAAATGGCGATAAACTGCCTGAAGACCCTAAGTCATACCGACCAATAACGTTACTGCCTTCCTTAGGCAAGCTTCTAGAACGACTTATTGTACCGCGATTGCTGCCGGGAGGACCAAAATTTCACGGAAATCAATTTGGTTTTACTGCGGGTAAATCGACAGTGGACGCAGCTATCTCAGTGAGGAAAGCTGTAAACTCGTCCGAATGTAAATACGTTTTGGCCATATTCCTAGATATTTCAGGGGCGTTTGATAATACTTGGTGGCCAATTTTGTTACAAAAACTTAAGTTACGCGGTTGTTACAGTAATATATATTCGATAATCACATCTTATTTCGTACATGGCTCTGCAACTCTTAAGCTTGGTCACTTCAGAGTCACTAAATCGTTAACCATGGGTTGCCCCCAGGGCTCAGTGTTCGCGCCGTATCTCTGGAACTTGGGTTTTGATGACTTCTTGACATTACCCTTGCCATCACGCTGCTCTCTAACGGCATATGCTGACGATGGCCTCTTACTTATACAGGGTAACTCCAGGAGAGAGTTGGAAAATCTGGCTCAAACTTGCTTAAGTATGATAAGTGAATGGGGTAAATGAAATCGCCTTACATTTGCTCCTCATAAAACCTACCAACTCCTTCTTAAAGGTGAACTAAAATCCCCCCCGGGCGTAAAACTTAATAATGTTACTGTAAAACGCAAAATATCAACCTGTTATTTGGGTTTAGTTTTAGAAAAGAATTTCTCGTTTATAGAACATATTAAATCAGTTGGGGAAAAAGCTAAGCGAAACTTTTTTGCACTTACAAGGATATCGACGGCAACCTGGGGCCTCTCTTTTAATACTCTTAAAATCATTTACGGGGCAACCTATCTTGGGTGTATATGCTACGGCTCGCCTGTGTGGGCTGATAGGGCTACCATCGGAGCTGCTCGCCGTAAATTACTACAAAGCCAGAGGTTGGCGTTGATATTTCTGTGTAAAGCCTATAGAACAGTGAGCACAGAGGCCCTACCTGTCCTAGCGGGTGTACTACCGGTTGATCTTGAAGTACAAAGACGAGCAGCAATGTATTATTCTACGCGCGATAATTTAGAAAATGATTTCTTATCATTACGCGACCGTGCGAAAATAACCAGGCTATTTATGCCAATAGCTGACTTAAATAACGAACTACTAAATGAATGGCAATGTAGATGGAATACGTCAACCAAGGGTCGCCATCTGCACCAGTTCTTTCCGGACGTACGCGAACGGTTAAATAAAACTTGGTTAATCATAGACCATTGTGTTGCACAATTTCTTACCGGACACGGCAATTTTAAAAGTAAATTGTATAGTTTCAAATTAGTATCTTCACCAATCTGTCTGTGCTCAACATCCAGTAACGAATATGAACAAACTGCTCACCACATCCTGTGGGAGTGTGATCTCTGGCAAAATCAGCGTGATATTATGTTAAACAGCTTGCAACCAATATCTGGAGTAGTTTATTATACGGATCTTGTAGCAACAAGGAACAACTTCCGTGCGTTTAAGCGTTTTTGCCATACCTACTATTGGAATCAAATATAACAGCTCACTTAGGACCCTTAAATTGATCCTCGGTGCTTTTGCAGCTGGCTTCTCTAGTTGCAAATCTCTCATTTTATGAGGCTATAGCCTCTTTACATCATTCTGTCTCCCGCTTTGCTCTGGAGGGAAGTGGAACTATTCATTTTCTAACTCCTCCTTTTTTCTGTTTCTGATTAAATTCGTTGCGGGATCCAAGACAGTTAAAGCGATTCCCCGGGACATGCCTGAGCTTCACCGCTCAGTGTCATTTCATTGTGTGCCACTGTTGATCCTGGCTTACAGGAGTTGCAGTGGTGGGTAAGAGGGAGGGACTAGTCCCGATTAAAAAAAAAAAAAAATACTGTTTAAGGAAATGCCTAGTTAGAAATAGTTGAAGTTTTGCAATGTAATTATTTTGTTCTAAGTTCTTGGATGCGGGCAGCGCAGGACCGGCTATTGTGGAGATCCTTGGGGGAGGCCTTTGTCCAGCAGTGATTCGGCTGATATGATGATGATTGTGAAGTTCTTGTAGTCCCATTGGTGTCTGGTGTGATAACTTACCATCGTTCGTTTTCCTTAATCATCATCATCATTTCAGCTGAATGACTGCTTGACAAAAGCCTTCGCAAAAGATTTCCACAACGAATTTGTGTCCATCATTTGGAAGCATAATCGCCACGCTTGGCAGACGGGTTGGCGATCGCAGAATGATGGTCTTAGAGAGAGCTCGGGAGGCCTCCTACGCCCCCACGGGATAAAATGGGGTGACAATATTCTGTGCCGTCACCCTCAGAACCGCGTTTGCTTTGCTATTATATAAAAAAGGTACAGTTAAATTTTTTAACAATCTATCTGTAGTGTAATGTTCTTTTTTAATTCTCTTGTCAGGTCCCCGGTAGGTTATGTCGCTCCCGCATGGGTTTGTTCAGCTACCGGAAGACGTATGTTTATATATTTTGCCTCAATATTCCCAAAGGCCTTTCAACTGTTGCCTCACAAGACGTTAATCTTTAAATCTTCTCTTAGTTATGAATATGAAGTTTGTAGCTGAATCACGTAAAATCAACTGTTCTGTATAGTCAAACTCACCAGCGAAAACTTACCCTAAGTTTTCGTTTGTGAATATTACTATACAGTTTCGTAAATTTCATAAGAGTAGGTAAAGATATTTGCCCTATTAAATTTTTTTACAACATTTAGACATCCGGATCATCATACATCCAGATGTCACTCGTCATGTCAGCCAAAGTACAACCACTGATAGATAAAAGCATCCCCAAAGAATGGGGGGATATGCAATAATCGCCACACTTGGCAGACGGGTTGGCAATGGCAATTTGACGGTCATATTTCACAGAAAAACGCTGCTGCCCGTTCTCGGTTAGGTATTCCCTAGGTCGATTTCTACGCCCCTACGGGGTGAGACGGGGTGATGATATTCTACGCCGTCACTACACACGCCCTTTCCTTTTTCCATGTCTTTTCTAATACGTGTTGCACTAGACCTTTTTTTAGTATCCTTATACTCTCTAGTCCTTCCTAAGGTTGTCTGGAAGAGATTGTTGACTGCGATAAGACCGCCTATTGTACATGTTTGTATTGTAATCCTTTTCTCGTGTATCATATACCTATAGTATGCAATAAGGAGATCTTATCTTATCTGTTGTTTTTATAACAGTTCTTATATCTATCGGCCTGGTATTACCCGCACGCGACCCACTTCCGAAGACAAATTACTATTATATCGCCCAACCTATTTTCTTTGTTATCAATAAATCGAAGTAGATACTGTTAAAGAAATGTCTAATTGGATATTTCCACTGATATACCTATATTTTAACAAATAGATGTTTCATTCATTCATACAAACTAAACTATTTTTTAAATATCAATGTATTTGTTGCATTATTATTATTATTGACGGGCCTATGGCGTGGTTGGTAAATGCTAGCTTTACAGCAGGTCGTGGGCTCGATTCCTACCCAGGACACATATTTATGAGCATAACCATATCTGTTTGTCCTTTGTTGGTGTAATTATCTATAAGTGTGTATTTAGAAAAGAAAAGTAGTCTATGTAATATATCAGTTATCTGGTTTCCTTAGTACAAGCTTTGCTTAGTTTGGGATCAGATAACCGTGTGTGAATAATTTCCTAAGATATATTATTAAGATATTATACTATAGCTTGACGGACTGGTTGCAGGCTGTGTTTGGTAGACTTGCCTTTCACGCCGTTTGTCCTGAGTCTGGAGGTCATTATATAGTTTATTTATTTTATTTATTTATTTGTTAACCAACTTACATTAACGGTTAGGTTATAAGTTATAGGTTACATATTAAGCAACTGTTACTAACATTTACAACTTATAATATAATTAATTGTTATATTTTTTTTACATTAAGCATGAGAATATAATGCCATATTTGTGCCTTTTGGGGTAGAAACTTTAGGGCCGTGGGGACCAGCGACCAAAATTATGTTTAAAGAAATAGCTGCACGCCTTGTTGAGGCGACACGTTACCAGAATGCTGGCTTATATTTTGCCCAACAAATAGGTATTGCCATACAGCGTGGTAATGCTGCCAGTATTTTGGGAACATTACCAATACAAGAGTATTTAGAATACCTTTAACTTAATGCTTAGTTTTATTAATAAATTGTATTTTTTTGAATATTTAAATAAACATTTTGCGGTAACGGTATCACATAAGTATCAGTATCCGAAAACAATCACCCGGTTATTGAGCTAGGAGTAGCATTAGTTTCTAAATAAAGATTGGCTGTAGCTAGAAATCTCGGTTCCGTGCATGTAAATAAGTCCAAGGATGGTATAGTAAGTATTTTTAAAAAGAAATAATAATAATAATAATTTCTTTATTCGCTTCAGATATGGTCACAAAGATGGTAAGTACATTGTTTTGTAGGTTCCGACATCTACCCTTAGTCGGCATGTGAATATTAAGGGACTTAGGTACTATTACATGTTATAGTATTAAAGTAAATTAAAAAGTAAAATTATCACACAATTAAATAAATGACACAATACAATAATAATTAGTTAATTTTAGTACAACTTCTTAGAAACCTAATAATAAAATTTCTTAATGATAAAAGTTCTTAATGATAAAATTACTTAATAATAAAAGTAAAAATAAATTTAGTTTGTCTTGCGACTTAGAAACTCATTTAGTGTATAGAAACATTCATGAATAACCATTCTTTTAATTTATAAAGAAAGAAGTATATGTAATACTTATATGTAGTATATCACTCACTAATCGGTGAGTAATTTCTGAGCGTAGTTATCCATGATTTGGAGGGCACGTCAAGTTATCAGTCTTCCCCGTTGTCACTAGACAACAGCGTTAAGCTATGTAAGAGGCTTATTGGAAGACCCTGCTAACAGGATAATCACTGCCCATGCGATAAATTGGCTGTGCGGTGACGGCGGTGAATATCAGAATACGTCACTCCATTTCATTCCGTGCGAGATGTAGAAGTGGACCCGAGGGAATATCTACCAGAGGACGGGCAGCAGCTTCTTTCTGAGTACTACGACCATCTTACTGCGATCGCCAACCCGTCTGCCAAGCGTGGCGATTATGGCATGCCCCAAGATTATTCTTAGGGGAGGCCTTTGTCCATCAGTGGTCTTCTTACAGTTGTTATGATGATGCGATGCAGACTGCCTCGTTGGTCTAGCGGTAGCGTGTTCACCCGCAGAAAACGAGGTCCTGGGTTCAAATGGGACTGGGACTTTTCTGTAAAAAGAAATTTTTTTCAGCATCATCCTGAAGTCTCGGAGTTGGCGGTATTATAACCCCGTGCCCCGGAGAGCTCGTAAAGCTGTTGGTCCTGTACCTGACCTCTTTCCGGTCGTGTCGCTAGGCGTCCCATCGGATCATGAGAGTGATGGAATAGAAAGTGCTCCTGTGTTTGCGCAAACACTTGAGCACTATAATATGTGCTAATCTCTATTGAGACTGGCCGTCGTGGCTGAAATTTGGCTAAGAGGACATTATTATTATTATTATATGATGATGCGATGAATAAAAATATAGAAAGGACGCAACAAATCTTAAAAAAGGCACTTATCTTCTCTCGCAAATTACGACTTATATCAATACGGTATGTATTGATATAAGTCGTAATTTAGTTAGTTAGTAGTAGTAGTTACTTAGTTTTAGAGCTAAAACGTTAAAATATAACACAGTATAGCTAAAAAAAGCTAAAAGAAATGTGTCACTAGCTGATTTGAGATCGGCGTTTAGTCTGGTTGGCGGGGAGCCAACACCACAACACCACATTCGAATAGCCAATACACCATCGCACATCACTTCAAAATTAAATGCTATACACATAATTATAAGAATCAATTTTAAACGAATCAGGAAAGCAGGTTGTCTATTCATTACGAATAGATGATAGTAATCGACCGAGTAAGACACGTTCGCTCTTTTATCATATTTCCTTTCGTCATTCTTTAACGGCCAAACGACAATTCCACTCTGTTACACAATTTAAGGTTTTATTCCGCTGTAATACGATTCAAATTAAAATTTTGGAGATGGAAAAGACAAGATGGAAAAAAGTTTCATGTTATAACAGTCGAAGAAGTTTTGGATGTTGGATGAGGCATCCTGAATTTTCTCCACGATGGAATTGTGTCCATCATTTGAACGGCCGGTTGGTGTAATTGGTAAATGCTTGCCTTTCACGCCGCAGGTCGTGGGTTCCATTCCCACTCATGACAGATATTTGTGTGCATGAACATGTCTGTTTGTCCTGATCCTGGATGTAAGTAATTATCTATAAGTAAATTTTTACAATAGAAAGAAGAGCCTGCCTTAGAACTCACGCAGTTTAATTTATTATTAAACTAATATAAAAAAATAATTAAATTCACTGTGGAAATTAGGAGTGCAGAAACTAAAGAAGTGGCTACGCTCGGCCGCTACAGTAAAATAGAACGTACACAGTGATGTCGACGAAGCACACTACCACAGAAGGTCTCAATTGCCGTGCCACGCCGTCTTTGTACTCCTGCGCACACAGACTCAGACAGACTTCGACGTCAAACTTATAACAACCCCCTGCCAGAGCAGTAGAAGTAGTATGTCAGTCATCTGACTTCCATAGTTCAAGCTCTGCTTAGTTTGGGATGTAAGGGGATATAATGGGTGTATATAATGTCCCAGGATATTATTATTATTATTATTGTATCCTTTTTTATTTTCTCCTCCTTTGCAAGGGTAGTAAACAATACCTATCACGCGGGCCTAAGCCAAGGGTGAAGGCAGATTAAATAGAATACGCTGATGTTATCGTGGATGATGTGAGGAATTTTCGTGTGATGCAACAAGTATTTAAGACTGTGGCTTTCTGGAGCATGTGGAGTGTGTATGAGGGCATATCTAAAGTGTGTAAGTTTTGGAGAAGAGATTTAGGGACAATAGCAGTGGAAGACAATACTATAGGGATAATATGGACTGTTTGAGCTTTCCATTGCGTCTTAATTTCGATGGCAAGATTACTCATGTATTTACTCAAATTTTCAGATATTGTGTTTTGTAAGTTATGTGAGTTTGGGATAGCGATGTCAATGAGAAATTATTATTATTAGGTGTTTAGGGGGCTATGGCATAGTCACCACGTTGGGCAGACGGGTTGGCGATGGCAGTAATTGTACACAGAAACATGCTGCAACCCGTTTTCTAGTAGATATTCCCTCAAGACGGCTTCTTCGCTCCCCATGAGATGAGATGCGGTGATGATATTCTTCGCCGTCACCATACAGCGCTTCTACTCTCGTCTTCGTACTTCGGGGGGCACTTAAAGTTGATGGTACCGGTTTTAGTCGTTAGACAGTAATAGTTAAGTCATGTTAGAGGCCTACTAACTGGCCGGCTTGGACAACCTTGATACTGGCATAACCACTATTTAGACGATAAAATAAAATAAGTTAATTCCGCATTTTATTTTTTTTATAAAAATATTTAGGACAATATCACACAGATCATCCTAGCCCCAAACTAAGCAAAGCTTGTATTATGGGTACCAGGCGACGATATTGTACGGTGTAATGCGATGGGGGTTGCAGAGTTTGTTGAATGATAGAATGTTGTTTCACTAAAATAAAGTTTATTGTACTGATCCACAATAACTTCTTAAATGTTAAAATGTTAGCAAGAACTATGTTAAATGGAGTGTTAGAAATGTTGCAATGAATGCACGCGAATATCACGGTTACTCGATGCGCACTGACTCTATGTTACAATTTTAATACTAATGAAGTAACTGCGTAAGTCGCGTAATGCTGAGCAAGGTGTTCGGTGTCATTGCACCGAACATATTCGGGACCGCAAAAGATGAGAAAATGAGATAATTCTAAAATAAAATGTTTACAAATTGATATATGTTAATAATCTAAGACTTGTCATATCTTAATTCTAAATTTCTCCTAGGCATAGGAGAACACGATTGGTTTTTAACAGCACATGTTTTGATTACCCCGTAACGACCGTGGGGACTCGGACGCCGGTCGCCCATGCAAAGTCGCGCACTTTCGTTAATGTCAGAAACACTTGGCTGTCGGTCAACCTTATTTGAACGTGCACTATTGTCGGACGTTTGATCACTACACTGTCGATTAACCCTTCGCGCACTGTTCACCTCACTACGGTTGCCTGCTGTAGGCTGAAGCTCGATGTCCGGCGATAGGCGGGCACCAGACGCCCGTCGTCGCTGCCAGCGGCGGCACCACAAGGCGCCAGCCGCCACTACTCCTGCGCCTACCAGAATGTAGCTCACCGAGTATAGGTGGATGTTGTGGTAAGATAGCGAAGCTTCCAACTCAAACTTGTTATTTTTCATCTCCTCGATCCGTTGATGTAATTGGTTTAGCTCAGTTTCTAGGTTGTTGGAATCTGTTATGTTTGGTATATCTGTCCACGCGATGGAAGTGTTGATGAAGTAATTTAGCTGATCTATCGCTGGGCTATAAACTGGGCTAGTTATGTTCACTAGGTTCTCGGTATTTTTTGGGCTATGAAGAGTGAAATCATGACCTTTGAGTAAGCAACCAGGCTCTATGTATATAATGCCAGCTTGATGTAAAATTTCCACACTGATTTGTTCTCCACACAGTACATTGACCGGACAACTATTGCAGCAATGGTAGAGATAATGGGAGGGATTTGTCAGATATACCCATTTGTTTTCACATCTTGACCTCTTAATTTTACATTTATTTGTGTTAGGATCCAGCTCACAGAAAATGGATTCACTCCTTTGATGTTGAATCGGCTTCTTCAAATCGCATATCCATATGCTCTGTTTCATACAGGTGGATAATTCGTCAGAAGTGAGAGTAGTGTAGGTGTTCCTCTTTAAATCGGTTGCAATATATTCTGATAGTGGGATAAGTTCCACCATAGACTCGTTGTATTGATGTGGTATTGATGTTATTTTATACAGCTTGTATGTGTCCCTTCCAATCAGTGGAAAAGTTATTTGAAATAGAAAATAGTTTTCTGTTAATCTTGCCTTCAAATTCAGTAATGGGTACAAGTCTCTAAGGTTATGGGGCTCAATTGGCAACATCGTGTCATCTGATAGATGCCCCGAGATAGTGTTGAGTTCGCTCTGTAATTGATCGGGAGTCAGTAAGTGTATATTAAACTGTCCATGATGTATGTTGGTAAGTATATCTACGAGAGTATCCTGATTTCCCTTTAAATTCTGTAATAAGTTACTAGCTGTTAGTGACATCAGGGTAAATTCTTGGAGTAGCTCAATGTTATTAATGTCTTCTTGAAACTTTTTGGATCTGTTTTCTAGTTTCATGATATGTTGGTTAATAAATTTGTGTTGTTTATTTATAATAGACGCAGTTCGTTGTAACAGATTGTATTCAGACTCTATAATTGATGTCTGATTCTTCCATAACTCGACAATATGTTTTTCATGGTTCCGTATTAAGTTGATGTCTCGGGTGTACTTTTCTGCGAAATGTTCGTCCAGTACCCCGAACAATGAATTCGCTAAATAGCCTACTCCATTAATAAGGCCGCGTCGCCGCCTCACGTGACGACTCACCTGCTGATTTAGCAAAAACTGATTGTAGTACTTTAGTTCGTTGGCCTCATGCGACAGCTGAGTGGTTATCGTGTTACAATGTTCACCACCTATTGTTTTGCATATAGTATCTAAATAAGTGTTAATTTTGTTGAATGCACTTATGCCTTCCCAGTATGGGGACATGTCGTAGAAAATTACCATAGTCCATTTGTCCTTAGCAAGGTTTTTAATCTTCCTATCGAATCAAAAAATAGTGATTGTTCCTTTCCAAATTGTGTTACATTATATGTACCATGCGCACTGCCGCACATAGTCATGAAAAATGTTAAAGCCATTACAATATACGAAAAACTTACAGTGTTTGATTTCCTTCTGGTGCCCCTTGGGCTTTGATTTTCTTCAATGTTAGATGTTTGGGTGTTTGTTTCTGGGACCTTGCCTTGCTGTTCGTCCTTTTCTATTGGCAATAGCGAGAGTTTGACTACTGGCCGTTTAATAACACCACCTTTGGTTTTTAAGGTGACAACACGTACATAGCCGTCGCTGCCTGGGTGTACATCGACAACTTTTCCCATTATCCATTTCCCAGCTGGAACATTATCCTCGTGTACGACCACCATATCTCCGATTTTCATGTTTCTTTGGGGCTTTCCCCATTTCTCTCTAGCTGTTAACTGTGTTAAATACTCTGTTTTCCATTTCAACCAGATTTGTCGGGTAATCTGAGCAGTCAAATGCCATCGTGTTCGCGCGTCTTGTTTTGTGTCTATTACGGTGTTGCCAGATCTACCCGTTAAGAAGTGGGCCGGAGATATATACTCTAAATCTTCAATGTTTTCGTTAAGCGAGCACAACGGCCGTGAGTTGAGGCAAGCCTCTATTTTTGTTAGAATTGTTGTGTACTCCTCGAATGTCAGTCGTTGTTCACCGACTACTCTTTTTAGGTGATATTTCAGGCTACGCACTGCTCTTTCCCACAGCCCCCCAGCACTAGGCCAAGATGGCGCGTTAAAGTGCCATTCTATTTCCATGTCGGCAATATCGGCAAGCAGTTTATCTCCGAAAACTTGTTGAATTTCTTCATATTCTTCTCTCAGTAACCGGTTGGCTCCGATGAAATTCGTGCCTTGGTCACTGTACATGTGACGCGGCGCACCCCTTCTGGCTGCCATTCGGCTCAGTGCTGCTAAAAATGCCGAACTGGTCAGGTCAGACACCAGCTCGAGATGTACGGCCTTCGTAACCATACATATAAACACCGCCACATATCCCTTAGTTGTTCGCGCGCCTTTACCCTTGTTGGCCTTAACTTCTACGAAACCGGTATAGTCTACCCCAGTGTGGTAAAACGGAGGAGCCGGGTTCATTCTGGCCGCGGGCAGATCTCCCATCAACTGGTGTTCCTTTCTTGTAGCATGTTTTCGGCAAGTGACACAATTCCGCAGCTGTGACTTGGTTGTTTTGATTCCACTTGGTATCCAATACTGTCTCCTCAGGGTCGCCAGAGTTAGTTTGGGTCCTCCATGAAACGTTAGCAAATGAGATTCATCTATAAGAAGTTCAGCTAAACGAGTTTTGTTAGGTATTACTTTAGGATACTTCATCTCACTGCTGAGGTTTGCATGCCGTAGGCGTCCTCCCACTCTCAAAATTCCGTTTTCATCAATAAAACAATTTAAAAGAAATAATTTACTTTTTGTTCCAACGGTACTATTCTTACTGATTTTTTCGACCTCTTCAGCAAATTCCTTTCGTTGTACATATTTAATTATTGTTAATTTAGCTTTTCGCAATTCTTGCAATGTTAGGTACGATGGCAAATGTTTACGTTTTGAAATTGGTGTCAACGCCCTGAGTATCCACGCAAATATATGTATTATTTTTCGAAATGAGCTATAATTGTTTAATAAATCTTCAATAATGTTAATAGTTTGTTGTATAATATTAACTTGTTTTATTTTTCTTGTTTCTTCTTCTGTAGTGTACATGGGTTGTTGACTCTGTACTTTCTTCATGTCTAAGGATAGTAACCATACTGGTCCATGCCACCACAGTGGATGTTCTAAAAGCTGAGACACCGTTAGTCCCCTGCTAGCGCAGTCGGCAGCATTTTCTGCGGACTTTACATACCGCCAGTTGTCACTCGGCATAATCTGTTTTATAGCCTTAATTCTGTTGGAAACAAATGGTGTCCATCGTGTTGAATTTCCATGTATCCAGCCCAACACGACCATGGAATCACACCATCCATAAGTTTCATATGGGCAGCTAATACTAGAAGTAATTTTGCTCATGAGTCTTGCCAATAAATGTGCACCACATAACTCTGTTCTTGGCAATGTTATAGCCTTTCGATGTGGTATAAGCTTAGACTTTCCAGCTACCAATATAGTTTCTTGGCTATGTTTAGTTCGAGCATATACTACACATGCGTAGGCTTCCATGGAAGCGTCACAAAACCCATGGAATTCGATAATACTGTTCTCTTGCGTTCTTATCCACCGCGGCACCACACAATTTTTTATGTTTTCTATATCAGCTGCTAGTTTACACCACTCCTTGTATACGTCACCAGATACTTCATCATCCCATTGGAGATCAGTTTGCCATAGCTTTTGGAAGAGTAGTTTTAGCTTTGTAGATAAGGGTGTTAACCAGCCCAACGGGTCAAATAACTTCGAAATTTCCGAGAGTAATTTCCGTTTAGTAAGTCTTTCTATGTGTGTTGTGAAATTATAATTAAATGTAAAATGATCTTGTTTTGTTTGCCAGCATAAACCTAATGTTTTTGAAGTTTCTTCATTTTTGAAGTGATAACTTATTTCTTCCGCATTCTGTTTTACGCTTTCTAATACTCTTTCATTATTTGAGGCCCATTTTCTTAACGTAAATCCACCTAATTTCAACAACTGATGCAGTTCCTTAATCAAGTACTTTCCCTGTTTAATGTTATAGGCACCATGGAGTAGGTCATCCATCATGAATGAATTTTCTAGGATTTCCGCTGCCTCAGGATGTTTACTACGCTCATCCGACGCCAACTGTCTTAAAGTCCTCATAGCTAAAAATGGGGCTGATTTAGTCCCATAAGTGATTGTAGTTAGTTGAAAGCTCTGTATGGGTTGTTCCGATGATTCTCTCCAAACAATTTTTTGAAGATGCTGGTCGATATTGTTAACCAATACTTGGCGGTACATCTTCTCGATGTCCGCTGTAAACGCGTAAGGATATTGCCTCCACTGTAATAACAATGATTGTAAATCCCTTTGCATGTTAGGCCCTTTGCACATTATGTCATTCAAACTAAACCGAGTAGATGTTTTGGCAGACGCGTTAAATACTACGCGTAACTTTGTTGTTAATGAGTCATCACGCTGCACACCGTGATGAGGTAGGTAGCATTGTAGTCTCGCTATTGAGTTTGTTTCTTCAGGTTTCATATGTTTTAATTCGAGATATTCTTTCATAAAGGTTTTATATTTGCTAGCTAAATGTTCTTGTTTTCTAAATTTTGTTTCTAAATTCCTCAGTTGGGCGATCGCCATAGGCTTAGACATGCCCAGTTTGTGTTTCAACTCTTCCTTCAGTGGTATTCTAACTTCATAGCGGCCTTCTTCTGTTCTTCTTGTTGTTGACTCATAAAATGTTAGACATTCTTGATCTTCGGTAGACAGATTTGAATTCTCACTGATCTCTTCCACCTGCCAAAACCGTCTGATCTCTTCTATGTTATTTAACACGACATTACACTGGTATGTCTTTACGTTGCCGCATAGCAACCATCCCAGTTGAGTTTGTTGTACTAAGGGCTGATGTGCATTACCGCTTTTTATAATGCCACTTAGCATGATGTTTGCGTAAATGTCGGCTCCGAGTAACAAATCCACGGGCCGGCTGTTATAGAACTCGGGGTCAGCTAATGGTATGTTATCAATATGCGACCAATCTGGTTTCGGGAAGCTCTTGTTTGGTAGGCATTTAATGAGATTAGTCATAATAAAGGCTTCCGTTTCGAATGTAAAGTTGTTGTGCAGAGAAGCGCATACTATAGAAATCACTCCCTTGCAGTTGTTCTCCTTTTGTCCTACTCCAAAGACGATTCCTTTACATCTCTGTCTTTTTATGTTTAATAACTGCGCCGCCGATTCTGTTATTAATGATATTTGGGAGCCCTGATCCACCAAAGCTCGCAAGGTATACTCCGAACCGTCAGAACCCTTAACACTTACCAAAGCGGTTGCTAGCAGTATCTCTGAGCTGTCGACGTGTGACGTATGTGACGCAGCCGCGAAGTTCTCATGTTGTTGTTGTGAAGTCATTTGACTACGATTTGATGACAAAGAAGGAGCATTTTTGAGTTTTGCAAATACGTCATGTAAAATAGTGTTATGCGGTTCTTGACATTTTCGGCATGTTAAATTAGAATTGCATTTATTACCATTATGGCTAAATAGGCAATTAATGCAGAGTTTTAATTTGTTTGCTGTTTTTAATTTTTGTTCATCATTTAACGCTAAATAATTTTTGCAATTATAAATGCCATGTTGATAACTGCACATTGGACACTTGACATTCGACACGTGCATGGATTTTGCAATCGGCTTATTTAGGTTATTGTAAGTGTTGTTCGACTTATTATATGAGCTATAAAAATGTTTCTTTATTTCCGATGATGAATTATTGTTATATTTCTTTACAGAGTTTTTTTGTAATCCACTATCTTGTTTTCTCTGGGCTGTTTCGAGAGTAATGAATTTTGTTTCCAAAAACTCTAGGAATTCTTTTAGAACCGGCAGTTCCCTAGAGTTTTTCAATGATTCTAGGTAGTCGGTGTATGTGTCGTTGTCTAGTTTTTGACCTAGAATATGAACTACGATAGGGTCCCATGATGTTATGTCGACGCCTAAGTTCTTTATACCATTTAAGCATTCCAGTGTTGTATCGTGCATCCTTTTTATTTGGCACACCGACTCACTGTGATTCGCGTAGAACAAACTAGCTGGACAAAAACAACTCTTCAATTCCTAATAGTTAATTATTAAGATGAACTCATTAGCCCTATACATTAAGGAATACATCTATTAATTTTCGTAATTACCCTCATTAGGCCCGTCATTAAGGTAAGTATATAAAGTGTTGATAATTCAAAGTGCATTCATTTGCATTTTTACACCATATTGTTAACATTATTTTAAGTCACTAAAAGAAATTTGTGATAGTGTTTTTGTGATGGATTGTGTACATAAGGGTAAGTAGTTTTGTTTTAGTTAATTTTTATCACAGGATCTTCATTATTTAATTTTATTAAATTAAATGTTTCGATAAAAGTGGACTTTTTCACCCATATTTTTGAATTCAATAGTCAAAATATTACATGTCCACTCATGTCCACTCTGTAAAATCTATTTTATATGATTCTCACAAGTATCTAGTAGTAATTAGTAGAAAAAAATATTGCGAATTATTTGCACAACTAATTTTTTTTTTCTTTAAACAGTTTTCACCGTCTCAAAAATGGACTTTTTTGAAGAATGGCTAAAACACCCGAAGGAAACGCGAAACGTGGAGCTCTTTCGGTTTATATCTTTGAGACATGACTTTGATGGTGTTACGGAGCAGTCCCTGAGAGACATCAAGGTCATCATCTCAAAATATTCTTCAAAATTGGCTGAAAAGTGGAGCAGCTGTGCAAGAAATAGCAGCTGTGCAAAGAATAGCTACGAATAGAGATTTACTTAATATGTTATTGATAACATCTGACCCTGTAATAAATGGTTTAAGAGAAATTCCCCGGAAGAAAATAGGTTCATTCCCTATCGAAGTCCTAGATTTATTAGTTCAACCTAGCTTTAAGGAACAAAATGTTAATATAGTTTCTAGTTTTCATAGTTCTGCCACTCATGATCATGACTATTCAATGGATGATTCATCTGATGATAGTGATGATGAGTGATCGATTTAGTTTTTAAGTAGGTATTTTATGTATCTGATATTAGATTTTATAGTTACATTTATAGTTAAATTTATTTATAAAATTGTTTAAAAAAATATTGTGTTTTTATTTCACTATACCTGCTCAAACGACCAATGGACCTCAAATAGTATTATGACCCTTATATCTTTGCTTAATAACCTCATTTATAAATAAAAATCGAAACAAATAATATTGTCCAGCTAGCTTGTTCTACACGAACCACTGTGCGACTGCTGCTGCATGTTAGGAAGGCCAAGGAGAATGTTCATGTGGGAAGAGAAGATCAATTTATTGTTATTATAGCGATGTGTGAGAATCTGCCAGGATACTGAATAATTATCCGTACTAATTTGTAGGTGTTGTATGAGTTTTTCAGCTTCTCCGCGTACCTTGCTCTTGAGATATTGCATTTTCTGGCCGTTGGATAGTGACGGGTTGTTATGGATAGCTTCCGTGAATAGATCCCGGAAGGATACCCATTGGTTATAGTTGCCAGTAAACGTTGGAATTTCGAGTTGCGGAGTTGACTTGTTTCTATGCACGACGGACCACATTTTTTTGTTGATTGCTTTCTTCAAACTGTTGAATTGTTTCTCATACTTGTCGAACATGTAGTTGTACGTTTCGTTGCCTTCGTCTATCTCACTCTCAATCTCCCAATGTAGTGTGTCAATTGTTTTCCATCTAGCTTCCAGCGTTTTTAAAACGTCTTCGAATTCCCATTTCTCCGAGATAGACTCTACATCAATGTTTACCTTTGTTCGCAAGAAGGCTTTAAAATTCGCTTGTTGGCGACGTAACAAATCATCGGCTTTACTATTCGTACCCGTGTGTGTTTTATGAGTTGGGTTGCCCTGAGAGCTGGGCCCCGCAACCGCTGCAGTTTCTTCCTTCTCCGACTGAACCATACTCATAGTTGATTTAGACGGTGTTTTCGCTTGTTCAATCGGCTTGCCCGACCTCGTAACCAATTCCTCGTACTGTTGATTTATTAAAGCCTTCACTTGCTCATAGGCCTGCAAAGTCTTCTCAAATTCGTTAAGCCCGAAGTAAGGGTGAGCCTGACTTATTTCTCTCGTAATGCGGTCATGATTACCCTCATATTCCCTCCAGTATTCCTCCAGAGTATTCAGTCGCCTCTTGAAGTAATCTGGTGTTTACTATCAGCGCTATCTTTTTTGATGTTGATGCCAAGTTTGACGATGCTTTCATAGATCATCGATTGAATGTCAATAAGCTCGGCCATGTTTATTGAATGTCAAAATATATTTCTCTAGAAGAAAAATAAGGAAAGGTATGTTGGTACTTGCGTGTATGCAGTCTAGTACTTAGCTCCACGCAGTCTGCTGCAGCTGTTGTTTCACGCAGTCTGCTGCGGCTGTTGCTCCAATGTTAGCACTACAATCCTCTGACCGAACACACCAGCACTAAATGTTAACTAGTTCACCCCCGCTCGTGCAAATATCGAGATTTCTCGGAACACGTGACGCGCGAGGGCCTTTCGAAGGACCAAACTATGTACGGTGTAATGCGGTGGGGGTTGCAGAGTTTGTTGAATGATAGAATGTTGTTTCACTAAAATAAAGTTTATTGTACTGATCCACAATAACTTCTTAAATGTTAAAATGTTAGCAAGAACTATGTTAAATGGAGTGTTAGAAATGTTGCAATGAATGCACGCGAATATCACGGTTACTCGATGCGCACTGACTCTATGTTACAATTTTAATACTAATGAAGTAACTGCGTAAGTCGCGTAATGCTGAGCAAGGTGTTCGGTGTCATTGCACCGAACAGATATACATACTTATATATATAGATAAATACATAGAAAACATCCATGACTCAGAAACAAATATTCGTGCTCATCACACAAATATTTCCACAAACCGGAATTCGAACTCAGGACCACCAGCTTCATAGACAGGGGCACTACCAACTAGGCTACGGTGACCGTCAGATTGATCACGCCGGGATGCAATTTGCACCGCCCTGCCGCAAAAATATGCACGTGCAAGAAGGACAATATAAAAAGCAAATAACATGCGCCAGTACGATACCCAACACGTGTTTCAGTCCGCAACGGACCATTGTCGATCACCGTAGCCTAGTTGGTAGTGCTCCTGCCTACGAAGCTGGTGGTCCTGGGTTCGAATCCCGGTAAGTGCAAATATTTGTGTGATGAGCACGAATATTTGTTTCTGAGTCATGGATGTTTTCTATGTATTTAAGTATTTATCTATCTATATAAGTATGTATATCGTCGCCTGGTACCCATAGTACAAGCTTTGCTTAGTTTGGGGCTAGGTTGATCTGTGTGACATTGTCCCCAGATATTATTATTATTATTATTATTGTCAAGGGCTGCTTACTCGTAGAGTTCTCGAATGAGACATGTCTCCAGTGAACGCAAATAAACATGGAAGCATTCCTAGCACGCCAAAATGACCCAACGCAGATTGTGACGCGGGCTTAAAAATTGTGCCGCGGAGTTTGCGCACTACAGGCATCAATGGCGGTCGTCTGTCAGTTATTGGTTTCAGCGTGTATAATTTACAAAAATGCAAATCTCATTTGCATAACAAGAGTGTTGAAATTAGTTATTACGGGTAAGTACATCGCTATATATTTTAATTTATTAAATATGAAGTCAATCTAATTCACACAAAATATATGGTGATGTTGTTATGCAAACGAAACAATTTATTTTTTGACACAAAAATTATGATAAATATTTTTATTTTATATAATTATTCATTTTATAACAATCTTAGATAAAATACTCAGCATCTTTAGAGTTTGTTCAAAAGAATGGTAATGGTGGTATTAAAATTACTTGGTTTCTTCAGATTTCTACTTGATCTAAAGTGAAGAGAACTATAGACGAAAGCCGTTCCTTTTGAAAGGAATGCAATTGAATGGAGCCCAAATAAAACGACAAGGGTATGTTCGGTTCATTTCAGCAATGACGATTTTTCTGTTTCAAAAAAGGGATACAGGAAGCTAAAACAAACGCTACGATACATACGGTATGATTATTCGTTTAATGCATTATAAACAGGCAATTCTATTTTATTTATATATATACAGGGTAACTTGTAAAACACCAACAACCTCGCAGGACTAGATAGCTAAAACCATAAGGAATAACATTTATTTTACAAATTTTTTTAATTTGTATTTTTATCCATATCTATATTTTTTTTTTGTAAAAAGTCAATATTAATTTAATTTCACACTTGAATGTTTATTAATCTACGTGTATCGCAAAGATAACGTAAACAGGTGGGTTAATCTTTGCGATGCGCGTAGAGTTAGTTGTTGCTTATGATGTTAACTTCCTAGTCCTGCGAGGTTGTTGGTGTTTTACAAGTAACTCTGTATATATACTAGATCACCTATAATTTCAAGTCGAATCCTCCGCGCGTTTTCAAGATCAAGGGTATTGATAGACAGAGGGACGGACGGATAACAAAAGTGATACTATAGCGGGTTCCGTTTTTTCCTTTGAAGGTACGGAATCCTAAAAGGTCACTACCTACTACTACAACGTATGTAGCACGTTACCGTATACGTAACACTACTAGTGTTATGTATACGGAAATTGTAAATAATAATTATAATAAATAATTGACCACAAATTTGTTTTATTTACCTTATTATCATAGCAAACAAACCCATTACTTGCCAAATACCTAAGAAAAGCTCTTGCCATGAAGTTCAAGAAACTGTATATTTTATCATAATTATATATTATTTTAATAACATCAATATCACGGTGAATTATTTTCGTTGCACTTTATAGCATAAAACATCCCTCGGCGAATGACATGAACATGGCAATTTAAACCCAAACTTCACGTCATAATGTCTACTTTTAAAAGGTGAACCTGAGCGGTAATATTTTTGGCCAATCAGAGACGGTATTCCGTTGTGTCAGTTTGATTGGGATATTGGGTCATGATTTGAGCTTAGTTTCCTTGAAGTAATGCTTCCATGTTTATTTGCGTTCACTGCATGTCTCATATAAAGATAAAATCATGATAATATTAAGTAAAAACCATAATATAGAAGAATGTGATAATGGTAACGTTATCCTCGCTGTGTGGTTGACGGCCAAGAATATCGCCACCCCATTTTCGACGGTCACCGTAGCCTAGTTGGTAGTGCTCCTGCCTACGAAGCTGGTGGTCCTGGGTTCGAATCCCGGTAAATGCAAATATTTCTGTGATGATCACGAATATTTGTTTCTGAGTCATGGATGTTTTCTATGTATATAAGTATTTATATATCTAAATAAGTATGTATATCGCCGCCTGGTACCCATAGTACAAGCTTTGCTTAGTTTGGGGCTAGGATGTTCTGTGTGACATTGTCCCTAGATATTATTATTATTATTTTATTGGGTTGGTGTTGGTAGTCGAGGTTTTATCTCCCAGAGAACGGGCAGCAGCGACTCTCTGCGTATTATGACCGTCATATTGCGGTCGATAGCGTGCTGATTATGGGATATACGCTCATAGCCAGATGCTCTAATTGGTCCGAAAGTGATTAGCGAGGTTAAGCAACTAGGCTCGCGGTCAGTCCATAGAGGGGCCAAAGTAGTTTAATTTTTTAGCGTCCCCGTGGTTCGGAGGGCACGTTAAGCTGTCGGTCCCGGTTGTAGCCATTAGGTAACAGTCGTTAAGCCATGTCAGAGGCCTACTGAGCGGCTTGAACAACTCTGACACTAGGGTAACCACTGCCCATACGATAAGTAAGTATGGCATTCACCTCTAAAAGATGGACATTACTCCATTGTGGAAATCTTTTCGAGAGGCCTTTGTCTAGCAGGTGACGTAATTCAGTTAACGTGATGACGTTATCCACATATGTCATGATGTTGCAAATGTCAAGTGAGTGTGTCAATGTCACATGACGGTATTTATAGAGATATTTAGGATACTAAATGGAGTCGAAATATAATCTGAAAAATGGGATATTAAAAATCTTATTGTCTGGCGGGTTTCGAACCAGCACCACTCCGAGGTAGGCGCTCTGTGTTAAGCTACGAACGATATACACGAGTCACCTTCAGTTCATACAGTTCACTTCTATCACCTCATTTCTCCCATGAAAAACATAGCAAATATTAACAAAATTAATAAAGAAATTTAAATATTTGACAAAAATTACTACCGGTGCAAAAAAGGTTCAAAAACTTGAAAGGTGGCAAGGAATAGGTGCAGCGCAGATGACAGACTATCCGTGACGCACTTTTTAGTCTGTGAAAATAGAAGCTATGCAATTATATGCAGTAACGCACACGACGCGCAAAAAGTCCGGCGCACATAAAATCCGTGTAAATTCGGGCAGACCGCACCGCGCCGCTCGGCACAAAGAGTGTGTGAAAAAAATTGAACGTTTGCTTCAACGCGCGCTAACGCAGACGGCGCACACTTTAGTCGGCAATCTGCATTTGCTAGGGGTGGACGTAACGCACGCGATCTATTATCATGGCACCAGAGGTCGATGAAACGATGTTAATTCAAGAAATACAAAACAGCAATTTATGATACTTCTAAGGCAGAATATCATGATAGACATTTAAAAAGAAAAATGTGGGAAGAAGTGTGCTGTTATGTTTATTCCGCTCCTGTTTGAGACCAAGCTTCTAAGGAGCTGCCAAAATGTATGCCTATTCTGGTAGGGTTCTCACAGTCGGATGTTGTTTCAGAATTGAACGTTTAGTATGGAACAGTAACTGTCCCTTCATTAATCTTTCCGAAAGTATAGGATGTACCTCTAAATTCTCTATTTCTTCTTCTTTTTCTGATCTTCATGTACAAAATAATACTTCGCGATCTCTGCACGATTTCCATAGCGTCTACGTCCCTACAACTCTGCCGACGGAATGATCGAAGATGTGCGTCGTGTGCGTTGAATGAATCTGTGAAAAATCCGCGACCGACTTTTTGCGCGCCATGCAGACTTTATGTGCGCCGCAGACTCGATCGCACAAAAAGTGTGCCGTCTGCGCTGCACCATACCCGGATGGAAAGAAGTTCTTTTCAATGCGAAATAGAAAGACAAAACGAAACTATCTAATTGCTTTCTATGAGAGAGATAGAGAGAGCACGGCTTACAATAGCTTACTATTGTAAAAAGTGTCGTTACAACTTTTCGTCTTAATTTGTTCCGTCTAGCCCCCTTTCGCAACGCGCGATAAGGAACGTCGTTCCAAAAAATCTAACCTACAAGGACACAGGCACTACTTGAAAAAGCGAGTGAACAAAACTCACATCAACACAAGCACAACACACCACATTACACACGAGCAATGCACTATTTTTCTTAATTTCCTCTTCTTAAAAGACAAGGTCTGGTATCTCAAAATCACGGGTCGGTTCGGTCGGGTAATATCGGGTTTAACCAAGGGTGACTTTGATAAGAAGTAAGGTACGGAGTGGCTTATACCTGGTCATGCGATTCTAACTAAACTAAAAAAATTCTTACTATCCGACAAGTATTTAAAATCGCAGCTTTTATTATTATTATTATTACATTATATAACTTTAATAGTAATTATATTCTTTATTTCTCTAGAAATAACCTTTTGCGAGTTGGAGTCTATCGTAAGTTCAAGACTACAGGTCTTGAACTTACGACAGACTCCAACTCTCACAGACAGATCTCCAGGCTCTCTCCTTACGGAATATAATTCCAAGTATACATTACATTGTAAAAAGTTTGTGATAGGTAAAAAGCAAAAGTGTGTGTGTGTGCGTGTAAGTTATTGAAATGTGGTAATAAGTTGTTCTATCTCTTCATAATCCTGTTGCATCAACCATTTTGTAACAACAGATTTACATTATTATCTGCACATGGGATAAATAAACATTTAAAATTTTATTAATCTTATTGTACTAAATTCATTTATTTATGTAATTCGTTGTTTGTGATAATAATCTATTTGATTAGATTTAATTTTGTTAATACGATACGTTTCTCATTACCTACATTAATTGTTATAAAAAAATATATCTAACTGCTGTTGATTGTCTTACGTGTCGACCACAAAATCCTGGCATGGCTTTGTTGGCCAGCGTTCACTGCAGTTTTCTGTGAATCCTTTATACACTTTTTAGTTCCATAAAGCTCAAGACCTTGAAGATGAATTTTTCTCACCTATTATAAAAGCTGACAAGTATATAGTACATACTAATCAGATCTTTCACATACTGTTGAGACGATTGGTTAACTTTTTAAAAGTGGAAAATCAATTTACATGGAATCAAGAGCGTCCTAATTTGTGTAATATACAATTGTATATGCCTACTTAACGTTGTTTATAACACCCTATTACAATAGTAAAAGTCTTTATAGGAATAATTTATTTTTGGTCCGTTTTCGATACAAGCTATGTACAGACGCCAGCACATCCAGCTACCCCAATCTAGCAAAAAGCATAGGTTTCACTTTCAATTGGGGAAAGACAGATTGGGGTAGCTTGATGTGCTTGCGTCTGTATATCGCGCGCAGATTCGTATGCAACCTAGTGGCGCTTACTGCCTTAAGTACGCTTATTTTTGTTCAACAATGCGTTGCCTTAAAGGTCCAGAAGTGTCTGATTTCACGATCTTAGTGACCAGTTAACTATATCCCGACTTGAACTTCCCCAAGCCGCAAATTTTATCTGACGTCTGCTGTGTGCAAGGTTCTATCATCTCGCTGATACAAAAGGTAATCAATATCAATTTGCTGGTTTTTAGTCAAGCTTTCTTGCAAAGAACTCCTGGGAATTTAATGGTTGATAACGATGACAAATGGAAGTGAATGAGAGTTATTTTCTCTAACTTTCCCAAGTAAGTTTTGACATGTTATATCGGATCGAGAATCCCTCCGCAGTTAATTGATTCCACAGAATGGTGTGGTGTAAATTTCGATCTGAAATTTAAGTAAATACGACATACATAGTGACGAACACTCGGGCCACGCTTCAGTGTTCGACCAATTCCCATGCAAGCAGTTATACCCTCGCCTCCATTTCTGTGAATTCATTGGTGGAACGTAAGTGGAATGTCTTCCTCACCATGCTAGAGATTGTTTCCAACGATTATGTGAGCACATTATATACTAACTCTGTTGAGACTGGCCGCCGTGGCTGAAATTCGGCTTGGAGGACATTATTATTATTTTGATATCATCATCATCATCATATCAGCCTAAAGACGACCATTGCTGGACAAAGGCCTCCCCCAAAGATCTCCACAATTGCCGGTCTTGCGCTATTCGCATCCAGCAGTTTCCAGCGACCCGCACAAGATCATCGGTCCATCTTGTAGGGGGCCTGCCCACGCAGCGTCTTCCGGTGATTATGATATACTAAATTAAAAACATAGAAAAATTAATATTACCTTACTTGGCTTAGGAGACACCTAACAGGTTCCCGCACGCGACCTCCTTCAGAAGGCAAATTAATAATATGTCCCTTGTAATCAATAAATCGATATGCCATTTGGATATTGGCCCGCGGTATGTGGTGATGGTTGTAGCTGTATGGCGACGGCGGCAAATATCCGAATATCATCACCCCATCTCATCCCGTGGGGTGCGTAGAAGTCGACCAGTGGACGACCTAAATCTACCAGGAGACGGGCAGCAGCTTCTTTCTGTGTAGGTACTGTGATCATCATAGTGCGATCGTCAACCCGTTTGCAACCGTGGCGATGGCATATCCCCCCCTAAGATGATTCTAGGGGACGCTTTTGTTCAGTAGTGGACTTCTTCCGGCTTGTTATGTAAATCAATATGTCATTTGGATATGGGCCCCGATTATTTGCAATAGGCATAACTGAAGTGAAACTATTAATTTTCTAACTCCTCCTTTTTTCTTTCTGTTTAAATTCGTTGCGGGATCCAAGACAGTCCAAGCGATTCCCCGGGACATGCCTGAGCCTCACCGGTCAGTGTCATGTCATGTGTGCCACTGTTGATCCTGGCTTGCAGGAGTAAGTGGTGGTCAAGAGGGATGGACAAGTCCCGAAAAAAATCAAAAAGGCATAACTGAACTAATATTAATTACATTTTAATCTAATGTAGTATTCCTGTTGTCATCTTTTGTTCAACGAATATTAGCGACATGTCAGTACCGACTAAGCGCTTTGAAAATGAAGTTTTAGTAGTTTGACAGTCCTATTAATGCCTTCTCTTTTTATATGAGATCTAACTTAGTTGAATGTAAGTGGTTCAAAATACAGAATTGCCAGCTTTGGCTGGTTCTCAATAAGTAAGTAGTCTCCAGAGCTAATCGGGCATGCAGATATGAGAAGACAGCGCGTAGTGATGTGATGCATCAAAGCCTACAGTAACCACTTACAATAAGGTGAGACTTTTGTTTTATGTACGGATTTGGTGGACAAGAGCTTCCCAAAGAATGGGGTGATATGCCATAATCCGGCAGGCATGGCCCGGCTGTTCCACACCGCGCTCTGCAGAACTCACGCTGGCGCACGGGTGCCTCTCCGACAAATTTTGGAAACGTATAACACCCACTTCCACGATTTGGACATTTATGCACTTTCACACTTTAAGTTCAAAAAAATGGCTATTGAACTACTAAAATAGTTATAGTTAATATTCACTAGACCTACATACTTACATACTTCTCTGCTTAATTAATACACGCATTTATTAATATTACTTCACGGACATTGGTGTGGGTTACACTTTTACCTATTCTTAAAATTAATATTGTAATAATATAACTATACCTAATTTGTAATTTAATATCTCGGGACAATGTCACACAGATGATCCTAGCCCCAAACTAAGCAAAGCTTGTACTATGGGTACCAGGCGTCGATATACATATTTATAAAGATAGATAAAAACTTATATACATAGAAAACATCCATGACTCAGAAACAAATATTCGTGCTCATCACACAAATATTTGCACTTATCGGGATTCGAACCCAGGACCACCAGTTTCGTAGGCAGGAGCACTACCAACTAGGCTACGGTGACCGTATATGTGTAACTGTTTTATGTCCAAATAAAGTAAGATAAATTAAAAATAAATAAATAATCGCCACGCTTAGCAGACGGGTTGGCGATCGCAGTTTGATGGTCATAGTTCACAGAAAAATGCTGCTGGCCGTTTTCTGGTAGGTATATCTACCCTCGGTCGAATTCTACGCCCCCCCACGGGATGAGATGGGATGATTTTATGCCGTCACCACACAGCCCTGATTAGTGGATTCAAAACACAGAATAGCCATTAAGCTTATGAAGTGTTAAGTTGAACACGGCAGGTAGACTAAAGCTTAACGTATCAAGGTAAAAGATTGAAATAGAATATAGGGAAACTTTATAAAAAGAAACGAACAATCTATTGGGGTACAACAAATATAACAGAGGTAAATGTAAGAACTCTTAGGAAACCATTACGAAATGAAACTTGTCAAGATTTGTATAAATAAAAGGCTCTCAGTCCTTTGTGACCGTTGTGTAATTTATTTATTGTGAAATTAAAAAACAATCTTGCTATATAAGCTTTTTCACCCTGTGAAGAAATTTGACTTTACTGAATACGCTGAATCTATGACGTACGAGGAACCTGTCAGACGATTACGACATTAATGTTATTATTAATTGGAGTTTATAATTGGCTCTCATCATATAAGCCGAAAGACGGCCACTGCTGGACATAGGTCTCCCTCAAAGTTTCCACAACGTTGCCATTTTGAGGGTTTGCCGTAGTCACCGCGCTTGGCATACGAGTGTTTGACCGCAGTTAGGTGAAAGTAAGTTCATAGGAGGCGCTGCTGTCCGTCTATCTGGTGTATCCCTTAGTGTCCTCATGATGTGATGGGACGACTAGCGAAACAAGCGGAAAGAGGTCAGGTACATACAGGACTGCCGGTTTCGCTGCTCTCAGGAGCACGGCGGTCTGATACCACCTACTTCCAGTGTTCGTGACACATCGCAACAGGCCTGAGAGGGGACGGCACCGAGGCGGGGGCGCGGGTGTACGCTCGTACCGGCACCGCACCGCCGCGCACGCAGCGGCCGGCCAGCTAACTGCCCCTCCATCATGGAGTGTGAAACTATAAGCCACACCGAACGCACGTAACACACATTTGTCGCGCTTATCAGTTCCAAACAATTGTACCGTTAATTATTTATAATACAAAAGTATACTACAGTTTACTGCTTTCATTTAAGTCCAGCTAGTCCTATTTTCAGATATTAGGCGCGCTGGATAATCCAGTCTTCGGGTAGATACTGCGAAATTTTATTAACGACGTTTTGGACGAGATGTTACTTAGCCTCCTGAACGCTGCCCAGTAGAGTTGGATTCTAGAATTGACTGACATAGTTGGATGGCCTGATGATGATAAATATAGTACTCCACAAATGCGAGTGTGTCTCTAATTATTACTCGAGTGGGTGGCGTTGCATACGAATAAATTTTAATTTTAAAGCATTATTCGCAATCCAAAGCATTAATCTAATCTCAAAAATGGGAAATCACAAATTTAATCGTCCGGCGGTTCTCGAATCTGCGTTAAGCTACGAACGCTGTATACCGGCAGATCTTATTTGATCTACTTAACGCAGAGCGCCTATCCCAGATTGGCAGTGGGTGCAGGTTCAAGACCCACCGGCTGATTAAATTTATGATTTGCCATTTTTGAAGCTCCATGTGATGATTGTCTTGTCCATATTAGTTTTGAGACACACTCGTTGCGAGACTCTGCTGACCATCATACCGAGGCCTTCCAAGGTCGCGGCCATAAATAACTAACATCATCATCATCATCATATCAGCCGAAAGACGTCCACTAGTGGACAAAGGCCTCCCCCAAAGATTTCCACAATTGCCGGTCTTGCGCTATCCGCATCCAGCGATTTCCAGCGACCCGCAAAAGATCATCGGTCCATCTTGTAGGGGACCAGCCCACGCTGCGTTCTCCGCGTGCTCCGGTTCGTGGTCGCCACTCGAGAACCTTTCTGCCCCAGCGCGGCCGTCGGCTCTACGAGCTATGTGTCCTGCCCACTACCACTTCAGCTTGGCAATTCTTACGGCTATGTCGGTTTCTTTGGTTCGCCTGCGGATCTCAACATTTCTGACTAACTACCATATCATCGGCAAATTGGAGGTGAGTGTTGTACTCGCCATTAACATTGATGCTAAAACCTTTCCAGTCCTCCAAAACATCGGTGAATAGTTTCAGATATCTATACTTCATCTCCGTGTCTCACGCCTCGATAACCTTGGCTAGCTTTCAAGTTCTAGTCCTGGAGCCGGCCTAACAAATATCGTGGCGTTCTCATAAAAAAAAAACATTTTAAAACCTCGATATACCTAAAAACGATTTGGCAGGCCCTTGGAGAGACCTCAGCACGGCCCAGGTTTAGATCGGATCAAAAGCTTTCGCATAGTCCACAAACGATAAGCATAATGGTTATTTATAAACCTTATTTTTAAACCTAAAGTTTACTGTATGATTTGCCGCAAGGAATATACATATGTGATCTATGTTGCTAAAGCCTTTTTGGCAACCGGATTGTTAGGGACCCTTGAAGTCCTTAAACCTACGCGCAAGACCTTCCGTAATGACTCTCGAAAACTACTTGTAAACATGGCTCAGTTGTGTGAAGGGTCTCTAATTCTTCAATAGGGTTTTGGGCCTATCTAAAGCCTTGTTCAACGGTCTTATAGCTTCTTAGCGTAATAAAATAAAATAAATAAATACCCACTTGTACCTAGAGTCTTATAATATTTGTTACTAACAAGAAAATTAAAACTATATTACTAACTTAGGTACCTTACCTTATTCAGCACATTGTGAGTATATTAAGAAATCTAAAGAATATACTTGATGGGCCCGTTGGCGTGGTTGGTAGATAAGCTGCCTTTCACGCCGCAGGTCGTGGGTTCGATTCCCACCCGGGACAAATATTGGTGTGCATGAACATGCCTGTTTGTCCTGAGTCTGGGTGTAAATTATCTCTATATAAGTGTGTATTTACAAAAGAAAAATGGTATACGTTGTATATCAATTATTTGCTTTCCATAGTATAAGATCTGCTTAGTTTGGGATTATATGGCCGTGTGTGATTACCATTATTATATATAGACTGGAATGCTGAGGTCGCTCCATAAACTTGTAATTTCGGGACTACCACAATTATGATAATGGACAGTGGTTAATTAAAACGCTTGATTTCACTGATACGTTGGAACGGTCCGCCAGGAATCTTTAAACTTCAGATAAACATATCTTAGGACGAGTATACATGAAACAAATTGTATGAATAGCTACCGACTTTTGAAGGTACTGAAAGAGTTTGTCCATAAAATTAGTTAACGTCGACTGTGTTGTAAACCCTAAACCATTTAATTTTATATTTTAACTCACTATAGGCCGAGTGGTTTGAGGACTGCGTCTCATATCACAGTGCACCCTTACTTACCTCACCGTAGCCTAGTTGGTAGTGCTCCTGCCTACGAAGCTGGTGGCCCTGGGTTCGAATCCCGGTAAGTGCAAATATTTGTGTGATGAGCACGAATAGTTGTTTCTGAGTCATGGATGTTTTCTATGTATTTAAGTATTTATCTAGCTATATAAGTATGTATATCGTCGCCTGGTACCCATAGTACAAGCTTTGCTTAGTTTGGGTCTAGGAAGATCTGTGTGACATTGTCCCTAGGTATTATTATTATTATTATATATAGATATATAAACTATTCTCGTATCATATAAAACTAGGTTTTAATATAAATAACCAATAGATTTTTATCCAAGAGTTATTACGACACAATAGGTGACTTGCGGACAAGAACGGTAATGAGAGATTTCGTGGTTTAATTTTTTTTTTTGAGTTCCTATAATCCTATTTAATAACATATTTAGTACTACATATAGACTAAAATTTCAACTAACCAGAAAAAAATGTTAGAACATTATAATTATGATTTTTAGTACCGATTTCATCGATGCCACGCAATTCTTGGTATCGGGAAATTCACCCATATAGTATATACCTACAGTAAGCTTAGGACGAGTATACAGGAAACAAATTATTGTATTAACAATTACCGACTTTTGAAGGCTTCTGCAAAAGTAAAATAATTGAAAAAAGAGTTTACGTCGACTCTATTGTGAACCCCAAACCATTCTTCATTTGGTTTGGGGAGTATCAACAATTGCCGACTTTTGAAGGCTACTGCAAAAGTAAAATAATTGAAGAAAAAGTTTGTCAAAACAAATTGTTTACATTGACTTTGTTGTATACCCCAAGCCTTCCGGCCTATAGTGAGGCTTCTGGAGTTCACGTACCACTTAAGTACCAAACTTAGACACAGATTATTGCTGCGTGCCCCATTACTGAAGTTACGTATCTGGGGATGAAATTCTTGGTACGTAGGTGTTTTGTGATTTTAAGACCCTTACACAAAAAGTGCCTTTTAACGCAATTTTCTATGACCAATTTAGACCGTCAAGTCCTAAACCGCAGCTAATAGAGAACCGTTTTAACTTCTTCGACAGGATTTCAAGTAGGTAGCACATGGATAAAGTCGCAGACAAAAGCTAGTAAGTGAATAATAATGATGTCCTCCTAATCGAATTAAAATAACCGCGGTGAGTATAAAATAAATAAAAAAATAAAAAGGTTTTTATTCACGTAGACTTTAAAAAAGCGCTTGTAAATAGTCAGAACATTTTTGTAGTAATACAGTTAGTATTTCTAGTTGCATATTACAGATATTTAGGTACACGGAATGTTAAAACATTTATACAATTTATTTTATAATAGTAGTGACAATTAGCTAGCTTGTATTAAGTTATTGTCAAGGAGATTATGTTAAGGTTTAATGATCGAAATTTATATTTTTCAACATAAGTATCAACGGAGACTATAGTTAGTCTCCATTGAAACTGGCCACCTTGCATATTACAGTGAGCGCAAACGCACATATACTTTTTATTCCCTCACTCACATGATATTATACGGTCATGTATAGGACCGACGGCTTTACGAGTTTTCCGTGGCACGGGGGTTTAACACCACCCACTTCAAGACTCCGACTGATACATTATGGTTTTCATAATAGAAGAATCCTTTTTATCGATATGGCAGGGGATGCCTACTCATCCCACCCACAAAAAGTGTCTGCGGATGGGTATGTCGGACTCGCATTAACTAAACCTAACCTGCCGTGGACTTCTCTTGGCGCCTGATGGACCCGGAACGCGGGTATGCTGCTCCGGTGCCCTCGTTTTTGCGCCATGTCCCAGATGGTCAGGACACGTACCCTCCCCTATTGCCGACTCCTGCCAGTCCGGCACAGCGACTGCGCAACAAAGAAATCGCTGCCTTCCCGGAGCTGCTTGCACGTGACGACAGTAGAGGTCACTTCTCACACTGCCACCGCAGCCCGAAAGGAGTTGGGCTACCAGCCGCCGCTGCCGCCCCGACGCTCCTCCTTCTGCGAGTGGGATCGGCCCGTTCTCGATCCCACTCGGCCGAAGAAGGCTCTTCTGGAAATAGAATAACCCTAAGGGCTAGCGCAGACAGAGAGGAGCGCAGCGGAGAGAATTTTATTAAAACAGTAGGAAATCAACTATAACATTTTTAAAGGATAATAATCTTCCGTAGCCTA
This sequence comes from Pseudoips prasinana, assembly GCA_951640165.1. NCBI lineage: Eukaryota > Metazoa > Arthropoda > Insecta > Lepidoptera > Nolidae > Pseudoips > Pseudoips prasinana. The sequence continues at coordinate 42,349,724 of OX621234.1, forward strand.
TATGTACTAATTATGTTATCCCAATTATTATTGTATTATTCCAATCTCTTTGTATTATAATTAACTTAATTTATAATTGACTTAATTTTAAGATTTGCATGTCGAAATGGTGAAATATAGTTAGCACATTTTATAGATTAGAACATTCTGTATCCACCTATATTTGCAAATAAAGATTATTGTATTGTATTGTAAAAACATTATAGAAATAAAGTGCATATCTGCTTGAACCAGACATATAATGTTTAAGGCGTTTAAGCATATATGAACTTTATTTTAATAAAATAAAAATAAAATAAAAAAGGTTTTTATTCACGTAGACTTCAAAAAAGCGCTTGTAAATAGTCAGAACATGTTTGTAGTATTATAGTTGTATACATTATTATTTCTAGTAACATAGATATTTAGGTACACATGTATTGATAGTATTAAAACATTAATAAAATTTATTTTATAACAGCAATGATATTTAGCTAGCTCGTATCAAGTTATTGTCAAGAGATTATGTTTAAGTTTAATTATCTAGTTTAAGTCTAATTATCTAGTTTAAGTCTAATATTTGTAATACATATTGGCAATGGTTCTGTCTATATTAAGATGATATTATTATGCCGGACCTTGTGTTAATAACGACGGTCGCGCTTTAATGCTACCACCGGATCCAATGCGCCCCAACTGAGAAGACCCAGCGAAACAAACTCAGCGGGTGTCTCTACTACATACAATAAGTTTAAAGTTGATTTTCTAGTGGCTTAATAAAATCCTCTCCGTTGCGCTCCTCTCTGTCTGCGCTGGCCCTAATACACATTTTTGGTCTTACCCGGTATTTGAACCCAGGGTCTCATTATCTGGGGATGAACACGGTACCCCTAGACCAACGAGAGAGTTAATAATAATATGAAGTCGTTAAACCCAAATTGACCTGTGGAAATGCCAACGCAATTAGTGGAGGTCGCGTTTTAATGCTAGGGATTAAGGATTATTATTAATTAATTAATTAGACCCTGCTCCGGGACTCATAATGATAACAATGAGAGGTTAAAGGACGTTAAATTTTAAATGGCGGTTGTATAAATTATAATATCGTGGGACAATGACGGTCACCGTAGCCTATTTGGTAGTGCTCCTGCCTATGAAGCTGGTGGTCCTGGGTTCGAATCCCGGTAAGTGCAAATATTTGTGTGATGAGCACGAATATTTGTTTCTGAGTCATGGATGTTTTCTATGTATTTAGGTATTTATCTATCTATATAAGTATGTATATCGTCGCCTGGTACCCATAGTACAAGCTTTGCTTAGTTTGGGTCTAGGATGATCTGTGTGACATTGTCCCTAGATAAAAAAAAATTAATAAATGACGATGAACATATTCAATTCTCAATTATTTATTGCATTCCACAATTTATGTCTTGGTGGTAGGTAGGTACTGTAATGATAAAACCTGACCCCCTATAAAATAAAACCACTTTTGCGAAGATGGAGAACTCTGGTCATTCTTGTAAAATAGCTGGACATAGGCTTTAAAGTTAGAATAGACTTCGAATGAATAAAAAAATATAATTTAATGTTGGAGTTATGATTGCCAAGAGGAGTTACAAAAGTGAAGTGCTTAAGAATGTATTGTGGTAACAAGCTTATTATTATTGAATAAAATAAGTGAATGGTGTTTCATACGGGTGTTTTCATTATGAAGATATCCCCCTATATCCCAGTTGTAGTATGCTGCGAGTCTTATATAGAAAGTTCAACATGGACCCTGTCAGGCACAGCAAAGTACAGTAAGTCCTATCTATATCTTTTATATAAAATCATTGTCCATTTGGATCCATTGTCCAGAATCGGCTTACGTACGTGAACACACTGTTTAAGTATTCGTGTTAAAGCCTTAAACCGCGTGATGTACTGCTGTGGCTACTAGTTCTGAATAGAAATCTCTGGTTTAGGCAACAAGTGCAAGTCTGACTCAGGTTTTGTATAACACCGTTACTTACTACTTACTATAGTCTTTTCGCCATAAGATGATTTTTTTTTTGTTTTTGCCCTCTTTGGGCAGGCTAAGGTCTGTGACCATACCGCCTCGTCTTCAGTTGTATTATTTATAATTTTATATTTTAAAGTCAGTCAGTCATGTCCGTCACGTCCGTCACAGTCATGTCCGACACGTCCGTCACAATAAAGTCATAGTCCCACCTCAGTAAAGCAGTGGAGACTTTACTAGAGGCTTCTATGGAGTTTTGGTTTCAACACGAAAAATCACAATTCACGGCTATATCGCACTTTCCTCCACTTGTGTACGTTGTCGAAGATGTTATGTCTAAAAATCCACCATATTTACATATAAAAACTCGAATTTACACCAGTTTTTGAAAATAAAACATAGCCTCGATGCGTCCTTTTCCGCGTTGGCGCCAAAACTCTCCCATAAGATGAGTTCCCTGACAGTTCTTGTCTGACAATTGTAGTGACGTGACCTAACGAAATATAATCGATTGTTTTATAATATCGATTCAGTTGGCAAAGAAAATGGAATCGGAATAATGTCAATCTATGAGTAGTGTCAATCTCTATTGGCCGACGTTCCGTTCAACGCATTAGACTTTTTTAAGATTTATACTTTTTAATTTTATTTACTTAATTTTTTAACAGTTAATTATAACTACAATAATTACTTAGTAATTTACGAAAGGCAATTTTTTTATCATTTCTTTTTTAATTTATTTGCCAGTTGATTTTTTATTCGTCTAAAGTAGTACCTATGCGTGCCACGGAAAAAAATGAACTGTCAGGGAACTCATCTTATGGCGAAAAGACTATAAGTAAGTATTACCCTATTTAGTGACTATTTGTTAGGTGTCCACCGTGAATGAGTTGGGGAGGACAGGGACTAGTCCCTCCCTCTTACCCACCACTGCAACTCCTGTAAGCCAGGATCAACAGTGGCACACAATGAAATGACACTGAGCGGTGAAGCTCAGGCATATCCCGGGGAATCGCTTTAACTGTCTTTGATCCCGCAACGAATTTAATGAGAAAGACAAAAAAGGAGGAGTTAGAAAATGAATAAATGAGTTGGGGAGAGCAACTCAGAGTCCTCAAAGGGTGTGTGTCCCGAACATTTGGGACACGGCGCAAAAGGGCGCACCGGAGCAGCATACCCGCGACCCCTCCCATCAGGTGCCATGAGAAGTCCACGGCAGGTAGGGTTGGTCGGTGCTAGTCCGACATACCCACCCGCAGACACTTTTTGCGGGTGGCATACCCCCTGCCATATCAAAAAAAAGGTGTCCACCGAGAATAAGATTACACGTGCGGCGCAACGGTTGCGACAGTCACCTCGCCACTTCGTATCCCGGGTTCGATTCCCGCGCGAGACAACTATTAGTGAGACCCATAAATACATAGTTCTTCTGAATATGGATGTATGTATATGTATGGATGTATATACATATATGTATGTATCAAAAGCCTCCCCATTCTTTGGGAAGGCTGTTGTCCAGTAGTGGACGTACTTTGGCTGACATAATCACTCTTCCGTCGGCCACACTTAGGGCTGCCAACTATACTGTTTTGAACAGTATTATACTGCTTTTCACAAAATTATACTTTTTACTGTTGAACAAAAATAAAGTAGGTATACAAATTACTGTTTACATTTATTTAGTCAGAGGGCGTTCACTGCTCAGTGCAGCGCAGCCACAAAGATTATAAATTAGTAAGATGTGCGAGAAGCTAAAAAAACCGGGCAAGTGTGAGTCGGACTCACGCACGAAGGGTTCCGTACCATCTATAAAAACGAGCAAAAAAATCACGTTTGATGTATTTTGCTTGCCCTTAAATATTTATTTTATTTAGAGTTCTTAGTATTTGTTGTTATAGCGGCAACAGAAATACATCATCTGTGAAAATTTCAACTGTCTAACTATCACGGTTCATGAGATACAGCCTGGTGACAGACGGACAGACAGACAGACTTTGGGTACGGAACCCTAAAAATATGTATTTATAACAATACACAAATAAAATACTGTTCATTTTACTAAAATACTGTTTTATATTCTTCATAGACTAGAAATAAAGTATATTCAGTACTTTATTTCTAGTAAAAAACAGTTGGCAACCCTAGCCACACTTATAATACAACATGTAACTAAATTAACGCACATCCTGAAAAATGTTTGTTCAGAATCGTTTACTAAATCGATTTATATCATTATTAATATAGGTAATTTTTAGTTCCAAAATAATTAAAACTACGGAAATTATTGTCATATTAACTCTGTACAGTCAAAACAAATTGAAATGGACCGTTTGTCAAAGCAATAAGACTTTTAAAATCGCAGTTTTATTTGTATTCATACAAATTCCATCATTCAATACAAAATAAAGAAAAATAAACTTTATTTCAAGGAAGTAATTTAGTAAATATCAATACATATACATGTTAAATAAAAAATTCAGTGTATGTATTATGATTACAACATAATATTCTAATTGGGGTGTTTGAGTGTGCGTTAATTACGTTACATGTTGTATATGCCTACTGCCGAGAAAAACCGCGCTCATCCCCTTATATAATATTAATGCATGTATATCTTAGGCGAGGTTACAGTTCCGTTAATTTTTCAGTAACTGTTCACTCGGGTCAACAATCTTCTATTTAAATTAAAAGTAATGCGTTCAACATAAAACATAATTTTGTGTATCATTTATTCCGTTCCATAGCTTCGTGTGGCATTCGTGTCGTGAATACGTCCATTACGTACTGGAGCTCCAAAAACACACTGGTACCACCCTCCTTCGCCCAATTTCCGCGAAGGAGGAGGGGGAGAGAAAGATTAATGATTCACTGGTTACGTTAAACAAAGAGAATATAATAAATAGCGGTCGGTACAAAGGATTATCAATCTTATGCCATTGTAATAAGATTCAATGGGTGTACAATATAATGTTGGTGGCAATATGCACGCTGGTACGCTACAGCTGTTGCCAAGGCATTTTTATCAGAAACCGTTGTTTTTCGTTGTCCAAGTAGATGGATGTTGCAAAACAGTAGCTAAATATCAAGAAACTATAGGTATTTGTAGATGGTTACTTTTCTGTACTTCATCTAGTTGCAGTACCTTAACATAGACAATGGATGCGGTTAAGCATCTGTAAATAAAAATCATTTATTTTCAGACAACATGACCCATAGTGTTAATAACTTCCTTAAATAACTATGTTAGTAAAAAGTACCTAAGCTAAAATGTAGGTTCCTCAGTCTCTATGAAAGGCCATGTAGCCTGATAAACCTACTTATAATTGGCCCATCCAGCCTTTCTGCAAACGCCCTCAGGATTCAGCTAGTACTTCCCCTCACCCTAAGCGGTAGCGATACAACTTAAGAAAGTTGTATCGCTACCGCTTAGGGTGAGGGGAACACGGATGATTATTTTGCCATCATGAGAAAGATCTCATGATGGCAAAATAATCATCCGTGTGAGCATCAGCAATCATACCTGATGCACTGATAATGCAAAGTTGATTTACCAAATTGTGAACAGTGGGGAAAACGAGAAGATGTTTACCATATTGAGAGAATGTGTCCGTAACGGTAGTAGGCGAGATGAGATGATAAGAGGGTTTAATATAAATTCAAGAGATGTTGGTGTATTTCATAGCATTTTAGATGAACCGTACTCAGTTCGAGCTAGAATGCTATATTTCTTTAAAATTCAATGACTCGTTTTTGTACTGAGTGGGTTAGTCGTTGGCTTTGTATAGTATTGTTTTAGAGTCAGCTTAGTATAAGGTGCGATGGGATTGGCATCGTCATTTCATATATGTACGAAAATCTTGTAAAATATATAAAGATTAAAAATAAAAACCGGCCAATTGCGAGTCGGACTCGCGCATGTAGGGTTCCATACCATTATCTATAAAAAAGAAGCATAAAATTGACGTTTGTTGTATGGGAGACCCCTTAAATATTTATTTTATTTTTTAATTTTTTTTTTAGTATTCGTGGATATAGCGGAAACAGAAATACATCATCTGTGAAAATTTCAACTTTCTAACTATCACGGTTCATGAGATACAGCCTGGTAACAGACGGACAGACAGACAGCGAAGTCTTAGGCTGAGATCTATAGAGCGTACTTCGACTTTGCTCAGACTTTACTTTCGACTTAAGTCAAAGTCGGTATTTATAAAGCAATCTTCAAATTCCTCTGAGTGCATGCTTAACATATGCTAAGTCCACAAAATCGACGACTTACTAAAAACTTACACTATAAGCCAAATAAAAATAAAGTAGTCAAAAATATACTTGACCATCATAACTTACACAACTTTTTAATTTTTCCGTATTATCAGAGACAGTGATGCCACATTGAAATTACGGAATTTGTATTCAAAGGAATACTACAGATATATTGATAAATATTTCTAAAATACAGAAAGCAATAATTATTAGACATTATCATTTTATTTATCATTTATTTATGTGTTCAAACCAAATTTTCGGGGAATTTTAGATACGGCTTGAAGAGAAATCTAATCTGTCATCTGACGACACTGATATACTGTAGTTGACATTCTCATAAGGCCGAAGATGCCAGGGCCGAAAACAATTTAAAAAAAAGTAGTTGAAGTTTCCGTTCACAGCTGATACAACAATGTTCCGTTTCCATAATAAAAATTAATGTAGATTGTTGATCATTAATAAAATCTTGTTTTATATCTCACTCGTAATTTTCTTAATAGTTCAATAATAATAATAATAATACACAGAGGAACTGTAGACGTCGTTTAGATGTGGAAGACTTCCTTTTTAAGTGTGAAACAACTCAAAAGTTTAATTGAAACCGTAATAACTAAAGCAGTTTTAAAATTAAATTAAATTTCATTTATTATGAAAAGGAGGGCAGCTTAATAAATTAGTTATGACATTTACAGTGGTGCAGCATACCCGCGTTCGGGGCTCCTCCCGTAAAACACGAAAAAAAAAGTTTCGATTTAGTTTTGGCGCGAAATATTGAGTAGACAGATATAAGCGACGCGTTATAATTATGACCCGTAGAAGCAGGCGCAAGTGCAGATTATTACTTTTTTTTTATACCTATGTCAGAGGGCGACAAACGGGCAAGTGGGTCACCTGATGGTAAGTGATCACCGCTGCCCATGTACACTCGCAACACCAGAGGAGTCGCGGGTGCGTTGCCGGCCTTCAAAAGTCAGCAAACAAGTGTTGTTGACTCTTCATCCCACCCCAATGAGCTCTGGCGACCTTACTCACACTCGGAAACACAACATTAAAATTATTAATGTTAATTTTAAGGAATGTCTTCTGTAAGGTGGAGGTACTTCCCCAGTCGGGCTACTCTTTGAGCGAATGAACGCTATGCCCTACCTCTCTACGTGTTATATTAGTTGTTTGTCAATTCTAGGTATAACCTGTTCTTTTCATACATGGTATATTAGACAGAGATATAATGACATTTAAATCCGTTCAGTGGTGTATAGACAGAAGAAGCGTCAGCAATAATTGTGTATTATAAAGTTTAGTCCTTGAGGCCGGTTTAGAAGATTAGCCTTCTTTAGCCGTGTGATTTCCGGCCTGGAAAGAATAATGATTTTTATTAACGTGACGTTTGCCTCTCGGCTTTTACTGCTTCACCGGACAGTAGGGGTGAGCGTGGGCTCTAACCGCCTAGCAAAAACCTACAAACTAAGTACCCGCGCCGGTGGGCACCCCCTGTGGAGTTCGAACCTCGACTCTGGGCGGTTACTGGCGGGGAGAAGGCGAGAGATCATGGTTTTTAGGGATGTTTTGTGCAACTTTCGCTCTACGTTAATACGCGACGCGGGCCTCACTTCCGGTTTAGGTCCGGAGAGGGCATTTCATCGGATCGAAGAATAAGGGTGCCACCCCATACAGATATATACGGGAGTCGTAAAAGGTGACTAAGTGATATACCACGTAGTCGGGCAGCAGCGCCACCTGTTTACTAACTATTACCTACCTGCGGTCGCCAACTCACATGCCAAGCGCGGTGGCTAAGGCAAACCTTGGACAGGTTTGGCAACATTACAGAAACCTTTGATGAAGGCCTTTGTCCAGCAGTGGATGATATCAAGCTTGTGAGATTCTTCATAACCCCTTTGTACATGTGATATGATGGGATCTGAGCTGTGATTGGTCTAAGCCGATATTTCTTTCTTTCGTCTCCGGGTCATCCACCTAGGTAGCTAGAGAAAGCCGCAGGCTAGCTAGGGTAGGATCCTCAGCGGCGAGGATCGCGTTGCCCCCTTAACACGTGATCGTTAATCCCGTGCAAGTGATCGGACCCCCATTTCGTATTCCATCTTTTTACTTCAGCGGCCGCCTGAGCTGTGGCCCGAACCCCATTCGGGTGCCCTCGGGTATTAGTCGCTTAAATTAAGCTACTGGTTGAGAGCCTCTTGCGCTAGCCAACTGCTCGTTGTTTTCAATTCTTTAATTTTAATATACAATTGCTAAATGTTACAATAATAGCTTAGTAACTTGCTATTTATTATTTATTTAAGGATATCAAAAATATATGTGACGAAACAAACCGCACGGACGGACTAATTCAAAATATTTTCTTGCATTAATTACTGTTTTTAAATTGTGTTTATGTAATACATTGTGAGCTTGACAAGTACAAGTGTATGTTAATACCCAAATGCTGAATAAATTTCATTATTTCATTTCATTATACTTCAGTATAATATGTGTTACAAATACCTTTTTGTGATCTCGGTAGGAAATACACATTAAATTACCTCTATGATTAAAATTATGATTTTCCTAACTCTAACTGTGAATGAATATATCCTGGGACATAATCACCCACGGCCATTTGATCCCAAACTAAGCAAAGCTTGTACTATATATGGCCTTTGCGTCTGGTACAGACGATTTACGGCGCATTGTCTGAGAGACATTTCTTTTCGTGGCTGAACAAACCGATGCGAGAGCGACATAGCCTGCCGCAGGCCTGACAAGAGAAGTTTGCGGTGGTTGGTGCCGAGCCGCTTTCATGTCGCTTCTGTCTCTAATCAGCAAGTACTCTTACGACCCTCCACCACACACCACCAGCACACGTACTGCTACACTGCAAGAGCGTCGCTTACCAACGGGCAAAGTTCCTGAATGATCCGAAGACACTGCAGGAGGCCCTCAAGCCAGGCTTTCGTGGTACCTGGACTTCTGGATGGAACTAAAATGGTTCGAGTAGCCAAACAAGTATCACGCACAATGGCCCAATTGGGAGGCTAAGTGCGGAAACCTATCGCCCAACTAACTAACTAACTAACTAACGACCCTCCACTACACGTTTGCGCCATTCAACTCTATTTTCAGCGAGCTTTTCCCAGCTACAGTGGTCAATTTTAAAAGCGGCCATATCCCGCTTTGTGCGATCGGTCCCGCTCTCTCTACTATGGATACCAGATAACTGTTAAACTACCTATACTACTTTTCTTTGTAAATACATACTTATATAGATGTGACACCCAGACAAACAGACATGTTCATGCACACAAATATCTGTCCTGGGTGGGAATCGAACCCACGACCTGCAGCGTGAAAGGCAACCACGCCAACAGGCCCGTCACTGAGATCTTGCAAGAAACGTAAATATTTTTATTCCATGAACTGCTTGCGATAGAAACGACCTGAATGCACCAAGTCTTCACAATTGAAGTCCACACAACCTGAATAATAAAGTCAAGCGAAGCGAATAAAGCGGCAGTATGAGAATGAATAGAATTTCCAAGAGTTGTATGAAATATGAAATGATCTATTGTCGTGCAAGTCGGATATGAAATGAATTCGAACTGGCAAGCAACCCGTGTAGCGCATTTACAGGGGAGTAGGCAGCATTTAAACATTTATTCGTGAGTTCAGACCCGTCAGATGTCTGAAATATGGATGTTGTTATTTGATTTGAAAATAGCTGTGCTAGCCTGTAAACTGCTTTCATATTTTTAAGTTCCTTTTAATTTTAATGATAACTTAAGACTAATTCATTAATGTGATATTGAAAAAAGTTCGTAACGTCATTTAAAGTGTTAGTTTTATTATGTGTTAAAGAAAAAAAAATCTAGAATTTAAATTAATGTTTCATTATTATGGTTAGATTTTATTAAAATATATAATATCTCATAATATTATATAAGTAATACCAAAATAAAAATATTACCTGTTACAATAAGAACAACACTAGTTTCATTACAATAACCTTCATAAAAGAAAAAAAATCGAATGGATTTGAAAACCACGCTTCATCGGTTAAACTACAGGGCCTTGCGGCTCACGTCCATATGGGTTTTGTTCGATATCTGTAGTATTCGGCCTGCAGGAAGCGTTTTTGCTGAACCTGTCATTTGGCTCACGGGTGACCCGCGCGGCGTGGATGGAACAGTAAGGGAAGGCTCACCGGTGGATCCTATGGCGCAAATGGAAACACTCAATTTTTCACGCGGCACGTAAGGTGTTAAACAAGCAGCTATGCGAAATATATGTAAAATTATCCGAAAATACTAAAATGAATGACGCATGACGGGCTGGTTAGCGTGGTTGGTAAATGCTTGCCTTTCACGCCGCAGTTCGTGGGTTCGACTCACACCCAAGAACAATATTTGTGTGCATGAGCATGCTATTTTTCCTGTGTCTGGGTGTAATTATCTATATAAGTATGTATTTGCAAATGAAAAGTTTATGTAAGATATCAGTTATCTGGTTTCCATAGCACAAGGTCTGCTTAGTTTGGGATCAGAGGACCGTGTGTGAATAATGTCCCAAGATATAATTATATTAGGCCGACCTAGTTGGTAGTGCGCCTGCCTACGAAGCTGGTGGTCCTGGGTTAAAATCCCGGTAAGTGCAAATATTTGTGTGATGAGCATGAATATTTGTTTCTGAGTTATGAATGTTTTCTATGTATTAAAGTATTTATCTATCTATATAAGTATGTATATCGTCGCCTGGTACCCATAGTACAAGCTTTGCTTAGATTGGGGCTAGGATGATCTGTGAGATTGTCCCTAGATATTATTATTATATTATTATTAATTTTATTATGATCATTGCAGCGTGGGCAGGCCTCTACAAGCTGGACCGACGATCTTGCAAGGGTGGCGAGAAGCGGGCAGCGCAAGACTGGTCATTGAGGAGATCCTTGGGGGAGGCCTTTGTCTAGCAGTGGACGTCTTTCGGCTGATATGATGATAATGATTATTATTATGAAGTAGTTTATTAAAATATAAGGACTTAGACGAAATGCGGTATTGCGGAGCATCGGTCCAATCCATGGCCCATCTAACAGCTTGACCAGCCTGCCCTGCCACATGTTCATGGCAGGAACTTAGAAATGCCACAAGCAGGGCAACAGTGTGGCCACGTCCTGGGCCACGAAAATTTAAAGAGTTTGCCATCACGCTAAGAAGAAGATGGTGTATTACGTTAGGTGAAAGTAATATTATATTATTATTATAAGGAGTGAAATTACTCGAAATACAATAATATCTTATAGTATATTCATTATAGAGATCCTTGGGGGAGGCCTTTGTCCAGCAGTGGATGTCTTTCGGCTGATATGATGATGATGATGATGATATTAATTATCTTAAATGAAAAGTAGATTGACAAAAGAAAAATACCTGGCCTGTGCGAATAGTACAAACGGAAGGAGAACACCTTGTAGAACATACTCTGACCCCAGGTGTCAAGAAAAGCTGAGACGGGCGGAGACTACTCGCTCAAAGAGTATGTCCACCTCGTCCAGCAGGAATATGGTTCATCATCATCATCTGATGAGCCGGCGTCGTCTCATTTCGGACGACATCTTTTGTTGAGCCCATGTCGTCTCAGTTCCGGCGACGTGACGTCATCGGGAGAGCCAGCGTCGTCTCAGTTCAAGCGAGGTCAACTGTTGAGACGACGTCGTCTTAGTTCGGGCAACGTCGCTTAGTGCGACGACGTCGTCTAGCGCGACGACGCGACGTCGTGTATGTTTGGGCGACATCTTTTGTTGCGCCGACGTCGTCTCAGTTCAAGCGACGACATCTGGCGAGCCGAAATCGTCTCAGTTCGGTCGAGGCCTTGTCATCTGTTGAGCCAACGCCGTCTCAATTCAGACGACGCCACGTCATCTGGGTCCACGTCATCTTAGTTATAGCGACGCGACGTCTGCTTGGTCGACGTTGTCTAAGTTCGAGCGACGCGACATAACGACTTCAGAAAGGACAATTTGTTAGGACCGTATGTTTATTTTCCAAATAGTAACCCATGGGTGACTTACTTACTTCTAAACTAGGGTCAGATATGGTCAAGCACGACATGACTTGAGAACGGTTCTGTAGTAGCGACAATTGGGACCGAGATATAATATATCTCGGTCCCAATTGTCGAAAAATATGAAAATAAAAATAAATGTAAACAAAATGGTAATATTATTACCATTTTGTTTACAGTATTTTGAACCCCTCTTCAGAGATTTGCTCTCAGTCACCTAACTACTGAAACTTATAAAGGTGAACGCATTGTTGTCGAATAATGTCGACGTCTTTTGAATACCTGAATGCAGGGTTTCTCCTGAAAACCTATTTTGCGTAACATGTCCGCTATTTGCTATTTTGTAGAGTTCTTTACATTTGTATCTTCGAGTATTGAAGAATACGTGCTATTTCATATAGGATATAGAAAAGTAGAAACTGCCTAGTTAGTTTAGAGGTAGTGTGATCAACTGCTGATAATGAGACAATGATTTCAAATCCCAGGTCGGGTCAAAAAGTGTTGGTCAAATTTTGTTATAAAAACATCCAGTTGTATTCCGGAGCTGATGATATGATACGCTCGAGCCTCGGAAAGCACGTAAATTTCGTAAATTGTCCTACACCAAGCTTGATAAAGCTTATGATAATATTGTTGATACAGGCGTAGGTCCGACATAAATTGAGATTTTTGGGGGAGGCCTTTGTGCAGCAGTGTAGCTGTTCATGACATTCGGATAACAGAGAACAATCTCTTTAGTAGTTGATGGTTGCCTTTTTGACATTTTTGGCGAGGACCAACAACAACAATTCCAATATACACACAAAAAAAAGATATAGACAATAAAAGAATATAAATATAACAGTATAAAATAATCAGACTAAAAAAAATAAACGTTAAAGCAATAAAACAAGAACAAACACTGCCAAATCTCATAAAAGACATATAATTAAAAGCAAAATATAAATAAATATAAAATAATAACATAGCTAATTAACAAAAGCCCAATATAAATAAATAAAACAACCTAAAAAAAATGTCGGCTTAGGGCTGATGTGCCAACAGCTTCTTCCCAACAAAGTGGAAGAATTAAAAAAAAAAACAACAACTTGCAAGTAAAGATCTCCACAACTGCCAGTCTTGTGCTGTTCTTATCAAGCGACATCCCGCGTCCCTCGTCAGATCCTCGATCCACCTTTTGGGGCCCTTACGGTGCCTGATTCATGGTATTATAGTTCATATCTGATAGAAAGTTTTATTAACACTACTAAGATATTATATTATAATTAAAGTTGACGTAAGGAACTAACATAGTAAAAACTGTAAAGGGTTACTCACTTAATTAATTTCATGTCGTGGCCCCGTGTTTGTGTTGGCCGAATCCAACATTAAATTAATGACGCAAGTTAACCGAAAGTATTGAACAAAATATTCATAATTTTCCTAGTCAAGAATGATACAAGTGCGGATGCCTATGAAATACTGCTGCCACCTCTGGGCCGAGGCACAGTGTCAATTTCTTCCTCTTGATCGCATTCAACGTCGCGCAGCTGGAAAACGGTGTTGGTGACGGGAGCTCCCTGTCTGGCTTGATCCTCTTGCCCTCCAGAGAGACGTGGCGTGTCTATGTGTGTCTACCGAATAAATCACAGAGAGTCTTTTGAGAAATTGTTCCAACTTAAACCCACCGCCACATTCTGATACAGATTCTCTCGATAGAAGTGAAAAATTCATGCATTTATTTAACAATGTATGTACACACAAATAAAAACATAATAACAATAAATAATATAAGGAAAAGATTGTACAAAGGTACTGCTTATTTCAATAGAAACCTCTTCCAGCAGACCCGCGAGAGGAGAAACTAACTAGAAAAGAGCATATTATGTGTAGTGTACGCTACTATATACGACATACAAAGTGTATGTATACACTACATACTAATAATTCACAGATACCTATAAAGGGAATATATGTATAAGGGCTATATAATATACTACATATACATACTATTATCAGGATAAAGTTGAGAGAAAATGTTATTTCGTCGTTTTTTAAATAACTTTATCGTACTGCTATTGCGGATGTTAGGTGGAAGAGAATTCCACAACCTGACCGCATGCACCGTAAAAGAGGAGTCGTAAAAATCGGTTTTATGGATTAGAAATTTAAGGAGGGATCTGAGGTGTGACCTACAGGAGGCATCGGGTGAATGAATAAAGGAGAAATATATGCATCTCACTTGGATGAAAATGGGTGTCTACCACCATGCGTTTCACGAAAATCTATGTGGAGACAATTAACTGCAAAGGTTTTTCCGATCCGGTATGACATGGCATCCTCCAAGAAGCGAGCATATATCCTTCTTAAAGACCGACAACATACTTGCGGGCTCTCTGGTGTTGCAAGTGTCCAGGGGCGACGGTGATTATCAGGTGATCAGCTTGCTCGTAAGCCTTACTGTGCTATTAAAAAAGTGACCATATTACTCTTACCAAACTTGGATATTTACTTCCTCTCTCAAATACAGTTATCATCAAAGATAATTGTTGCAACGAATGTTTATTAATTGAATTAACGAACTTTAATTGATGAAGAAATTTATTTCATGAAAGTTCATTTTTCATTTGTGTTTTACGAATATTTAAATCTCTTTGACGTACATTTAATTGGATTTCTCTTTGATCCGCGGTTTTGATTGGCAGGTATTAATTTTTATCATAGCCATGCTTCTTGTTGGGATAAGGTGACATTAAATGTTACCTGTTAATATTTTAGTTACATGGAATTAGTTTTCTGTTGTGATTCTTGTGTTCTGTGTGGTTACTGCATAGAATATCATCAACCTATCCCATCCCGTGGGAGGAGTAGAAATCGACAGAGGGAATACCTACCAGAGAACGGGCAGCAGCGTTTTTCTGTGAACTTGTCTATGACCATCAAACTACGATCGCCAAAGCGTCTGCCAAGCGTGGCAATATCCCCCATTCTTTGTGGAGGCTTTTGTCCAGCAGTGGACGTACTTTGGCTGACATGATGAATTTTCTGATCTATGTTTTTTGCAATGCAATGATGGCGGCGCATGTTATTTCGTGGGGGGTAGAAGTCATCCGGAGTGGTGGGTCATTTTGACACATCTGATCCCAAACTAAGCAGAGCAAGTACTATGGATACCTGATAATTGATATACTACGAAACTAAGGACAAACAGACATGTTCATGCCGTCAAATATCTGCCTTGAATCGAACCCACGACCTGCAACGTGAAAGGCTAGCATCTACCAACCACGCCAATGGGCCAGTCATAATAGTTATGATCTTATTTTAAACTCTATTGTGTGTTAGTAATCTTTAAAAGACTTTCTTATAAAGAAAAATTTCTCAGCATCAGTCCGAAGTCTGGGAGTTGGCGGTATTATACCTCGGCGAAAGGCACGGGGATACCTAGGTAAAGCCGTCGGTCCTGTACCTACCTGAACTCTTTCCGGTTGAGTCACTAGGCGTCCCATGGGATCATAAGAGTGATGGCATAGAAAGTGCTCCTTTGTTTGCGCACACACTTGTGCTCTATAATATGTCCCGCGCAGATGGCTAATCTCTATTGAAACTTGCCGCCGTGGCTGAAATTTGGCTAGGATCTCAATCGCGCCGACTTCCCCTGTTTAGACAGAATATGATATTTTCTTCTTGTATCCCTCTTTTGTGTATAAAAGCTGGTTACCCTAACTATATGACATTGTGACGGCTGGCCAGGCTTTCGAAATCGAGCGGAAATAGAATTTTTTATCAGGATATTAAATTGGATTTTCCTCTGACGTAGATTATGTAGAACTTAAATGAATTGGAACCAAAATGGAAAAGTTTAATCTATTATTAAAATAAGCAGATTGAAATCTGGGATTTCAAAGTACCTCTCTTTATCAAATGAAACATCAAACTGAGGTGATAAGTTAATGATTTTTCAAATTAGCTTAATATATTACCACGAATTAAAGGTAATTATCCGAAAATGACAAATGTGACAATGCACTTAAGGAATTTGAATTTGAAAGCACTATCGCAATGTAAAGCGTTAATCTAAACTCAAAAGGAAATTTATGATTTCCAATTTTTGAGATGAAATATTATAAATTTTGAGAAATAAATAAAATACGTGTTTTGTTTGTTCATCTGGAAATAGTAAATACTGCCTACTAAAATATTGAATTACTAAAACTTCGTGTATCGCGTTAGACTCCAGCACAGGACAACGGTTGGGTGGCCCATAAGGAGTTGCTCTGAGTCTGGGTGTACTTTGTATTGAGGGTGTTAAATAGCGTATGTGAGATATTCACAAGCCAAGAAATCAAACCAACAGTTACCAAATTGGATTGTGCATGGTTAAAATGATTGCAATAACTTGGTATCCCTCGGTGTAATTAATAGAACTGAAAGAAAAAAATATTTGTGACTTCTGCAAAGTCAACAGAATTTTAATGACATTAAAACAAAAAAATATGATGAACATGTCAAAGACTGGTAAATGAAGAATATCATTAGAAAAGCTGGAAATACGGAACGCAGAGGAAAGTCGTTTGTTTGTATTTTTGAACATGTCTCGGGAACCTTTGTCTAGACATGATTATAATACTGCAGTTGACAGAACATCTAAAGAATTTGTACATCTAAAGCGTTTTTTAATAATGACATTCGTTGTATTAAATTAAGAGTCTAGCCGTGTGATTTCCGGACCAAAAAGAATTTGACCTGTGGCGTGGTTGACAAATGCTTTTCACGCCGGAGGTTGTGGGTTCGATTCCCACCCAGGACAGATATTTGTGTGCATGAACAATAAACATGTCTGTTTGACCTAAATCTGGGTGTTATTTATCTATATAAGTATGTATTTACAAAAGAAAAGTAGTGTATCTGTTATCTGGATTCCATAGTACAAGCTCTGCTTAGTTTGGGATTAGATGTCCATGTGTGATTAATGCCCAGGGATATTATTATTTTTAGATAGATAGAACTACGATTATTGAATAAACTCAGACGGAAAAATAAAATACCAAAAAACATTGCATATAAAGAACATAATCCACAACGGGCAGTCTTATTGCCCTAAGCGATCTTTTCCAGACAACCTTTGGATGGATAGGAGCTGTATGTAAAGTAGAAACTAGTTGTAGTGAGACATCGCCTCAGTTTGGTTTACGCAACGTTATCTGTTGAGCCGACGTAGTCTCAGTTCAAGCGGCGTCATCGGGTGAGCCGACGGCGTCCCAGTTTTAGTAGGAGAGCTGGCACGCATTTTTGGGTAGGTATTTGAGGCAAGCTGAAAAATTGTCCTATAACTCTTCAGACACACCCCAACACGGAACTTCAGACCTGTCAGGCGGGTAGCGGGTCTAAACCAACCTCTAAATTTTTGTTTTTTTTTTTAACAAATTATGTATTAGAGGCAAGCTGAAATTTTGATATGTATTTGTTAATGTTTATACAATACAAAAAAAAAAGACAGGCGATTCTGTCGGGTCTTTAGCACTGCCAGGCGTGTGCAAAAATATTTTGCAAAAAAATCGAAAAAATGTATTTGAGGCAACTTGAATGTTATTTATGTATTGTATAAACATTAAACTACAACATATCAAAATTTCAGCTTGCCTCAAATACATTTTTTGGATAAAAAAAAAGTTCAAAAATTTAGGGGTTGGTTTAGACCCGCTACCCGCCAGCCAGGTCTGCAGTTCCGTGTTGGGGTATGTCTGAAGAGTTATAGGACAAATTTTCAGCTTGCCTCAAATACCTACCCAAAAATGCGTGCCAGCTCTTGGACTTTTTGGGCGACTTGTTGGCGACAGTTCGGGCGACTGTACTAAGGATAGTACAAGTATTATGGAAACCAGATAAATGATTTACTATTTTTCTTTTGTAAATACACACTTATAAAGATAATCGAACCCAGAGTTAGGACAAACAGACATGGTTATGCACACAAATATCTGCGAAAGTCAAGCATCTACCAACCACGCCAATGTTATTTAATAACAAAATAAAATAAAAAAGGTTTTTATTCACGTAGACTTTAAAAAAGCGCTTGTAAATAGTCAGATCATGTTTGTAGTAATATAGTTGTATACATTATTAATTCTAGTAACATAACTATTTAGGTACACATTGTATTGATTGTATGAAAACATTTATAAAATTTATTTTATAATATCAATGATATTTAGCTAGCTCGTATCAAGTTATTGTCAAGAGATTATGTTTAAGTTTAAGTATCTAGTAGTAATCAAGTAAGACTTCAGGTGAGGATCTAAAAAATCTTAAAATGTCTAATTGTTGCTATGAAGGTGGACGTGTTTGTGTACTTACACTTTCTTTAACTACCGTAAAGTTACCGATTCGCAAGAAGACGCCCGCCTGCTTTAACATTCTGAACATATCCAACAGTTACAGAGGATATAATTAAATTCTCCACAACGGATCAGCTGGTGCGTAATGATGCCTGAAAAAATGTACGACATTTTCAGAACATTTCTTTAACACGCTCGGCGCCAAGCCCTATAAGCCAATACCACCAAATGTTTTCGACATTTTTCTTTGTTTTTAGTCTCTAAATTAGTTTAGATGTCTTAGAGGAATGATTTTTTTCATCTAAACACTTTTTTTTGCTGAACAGAATGTATGAAAAGTGTGCGCGTTAGCGATACACGGCGCTTTGACTGGAATGGTGCTCACGAGCACCATTCCAGTACTTTTTCGATACACGTATCGAAAAAGTTACACAAGTATTTAGACAGTGTGTATCGCAAACGATACACATGGCGTTGAGCGTGTTAAGAGAGGTAGGGCACAGCGTTCATTCGCTCAAAGAGCAGCCCGACTGGGGAAGTACTTCCACCTTACAGAAGACATTCCTTAATAATAACATTAATAATTTAATGTTGTGTTTCCGAGTGTGAGTAAGGTCGCCAGAGCTCATTGGGGTGGGGGAAAGGGTCAGCAACACTTGTTTGCTGACTCTTAAAGGCCGGCAACGCACCCGCGACTCCTCTGGTGTTGCGAGTGTCCATGGGCGGCGGTGATCACTTACCATCAGGTGACCCACTTGCTCGTTTGTCGACTTCTGATATAAAAAAAAAATCTCTACTTCAAGTTATCAGAATGTTGGCAGACTCCACGGCGTATTTAAATGTCATGGCCATTTTAATATACCTATCTATTTTAAAACAATTATTGCTTTTACAATTTGTTTTAATATTGATTGATTAAATGCTAGCTTGCGTATGGGCAGTGGTTACCCTAGTGTCAGAGTTGTTCAAGTGGGCCTCTGACTCTGAATTGGTAATTATTTGGTACGCAGGATATATCTCTTACAAAAGACAAGCGAATAAACCAACTCACTTATGTCATCAGATATGTCCTGCCTAATGGATCACATGTAGAACGGTTCCTCAAGTTCATTCCCAAGACCAAGACCTAAGAGGGGGGCTACCGGCTAAGTCGCCGAACATCGGGATAGTGGGCATTTCTCAAGGCACAGGCATCCGATTCGGACGTTTCCAACAGTGCAAATACGTGTATATAGACCACCCGATACACAAAATAACGCCTCACAATTTTTATAGTGGTTAAATTATTTTTAAATCAATTTTATATACAAAATTCTTAGTTTTCTCGGGTGTCGCGCCTTATTCTGCTCGTCCTGAAAAAATTTCTTCGGGAGCTTCGAACCCAACCACTTTTAAACAACAGCCCTGGTCTTTGCCTACCCGAAGACACCCATCTCGTGGGGTCAGACTCCAGGGAAAGTGGTAGGGAAGCGTCGGAAACCGTTGCGACAGCAAAAATTGACCCGCCCGCCATCTGAAACATAAAATATCTTCAAAATTATACATAATCATACTGTTGACAATATATACTTACCTTTATTATATACATACCTAAATAACTAAAACCAACTGGCGGCTTAAATATTTAGGTGACACTTAAAAAAAGACATTTTTCCTATACATAGTGAAATATTTGACCAAAAGTTCACCGTTTTTTGGCTATCTTAATTAATACTATCTACATATAATTGTTTTAATAGCGCATTTAGCAAGATCTCAACGAGACGCATCTCCTGACACCCTGTTTGTGGTAGTATTGCGAAAGACTTTTGAGATTTTTTGCTAAAAAAGTCAATTTTCATACAAAAACGCCCGTAGTCTCAGGTTTTTGGGTGTTTTAACCAAATTTTGTACGGGCCCCTAAAATTTTATTTACCAACTAATTAGACCTTCTCAAGACGCGTCTACCGACACCCTATTTATATAGGTCAGCCACATACAACTTGTTAAATTTATCAAATTAAATCTCATAGACTCGACCGGGGTGGAGTATATACATGTATAGGTGCTTTGCGCCCATACATTCGGCATTTCTCAAGGCACAGGCATCCGATCCGGACGTTTCCAACAGTGCAAATACGTGTATATAGACCACCCGATACACAAAATAACGCCTCACAATTTTTATAGTGGTTAAATTATTTTTAAATCAATTTTATATACAAAATTCTTAGTTTTCTCGGGTGTCGCGACTTATTCTGCTCGTCCTGAAAAATTTTCTTCGGGAGCTTCGAACCCAACCACTTTTAAACAACAGCCCTGGTCTTTGCCTACCCGAAGACACCCATCTCGTGGGGTCAGACTCCAGGGAAAGTGGTAGGGAAGCGTCGGAAACCGTTGCGACAGCAAAAATTGGCCCGCCCGCCATCTGAAACATAAAATATCTTCAAAATTATACATAATCATACTGTTGACAATATATACTTAACTTTATTATATACATACCTAAATAACTAAAACCAACTGGCGGCTTAAATATATAGGTGACACTTAAAAAAAGACATTTTTCCTATACATAGTGAAATATTTGACCAAAAGTTCACCGTTTTTTGGCTATCTTAATTAATACTATCTACATATAATTGTTTTAATAGCGCATTTAGCAAGATCTCAACGAGACGCATCTCCTGACACCCTGTTTGTGGTAGTATTGCGAAAGACTTTTGAGATTTTTTGCTAAAAAAGTAAATTTTCATACAAAAACACCCGTAGTCTCAGGTTTTTGGGTGTTTTTAACCAAATTTTGTACGGGCCCCTAAAATTTTATTTACCAACTAATTAGACCTTCTCAAGACGCGTCTACCGACACCCTATTTATGTAGGTCAGCCACATACAACTTGTTAAATTTATCAAATTAAATCTCATAGACCCGACCGGGGTGGAGGTGCTTTGCGCCCATACATTCGGCGGAGTCTCGTTTGGACAGCCGACGCGCACGGACACGTTCGTGCGCTCCTGCCTTACCCGACTATTTCCGACCATACGTGCTCGTGTACGTTCGTCAGTTGAGATAAATCGATCGTTAGATTGGTTGAATCTCGGCAAACCTTCACACTATTAATTGGTGTAGTGGCGTCTTTTTCAAGACAGCGCTACCCCAATATAGTGTGTGTTTCTTTGTACTTTCGTGCCCTTCAGGGAAAATCCACTTTTCTAGTGGTACTTGGTGGAAACGTAACCGTGCCAACTAAGCCAAGTTAGTGTAGCCCCAAGCACTAGGCCTTGCTCCTTCAGAGCAACGCCAGTTAATTGGAAGCGGTTTGGAATCATTGGCCTTGGGGGCTACCCTAGTCAACTCCAAATCGGAATCCCACCTCCTTAACCTACCTTCCCATTCTCTCTTGTTGTTTGGGTGCTGACGGCTTCGGCCCATATCACCCTCTGCATTAGAGCTGCTAGGAACCCTTTCGCACAATAAGACTGGCGAGAGGGATACAAGCTTAGGGCTCACCATAGGTACACATACCTCCTCGTCTAACCCGGCGAGGAGGGTGATACACACACCAACACACCCTCGGGCCCGTCCAACCCGAGGTGATAGTTGTTAGGGACATTCTATTGTTAGAGCGACCGCCGAGAAGTTTCTTGTTGGTTCTTCTTCTCGGAACGCTCCGGGAGCGAACCAACGTAAATTCCGGTAGTTGTTAGGCTCATAAAACCATCACAAGATGGCCGCCCCCGTACCCGCCTCCATGGTAGACATTACCAAGGATCCACGCTTCATTGAGGCTGTCTTCAAGGTCCTCAAGTCTGACCCAGTTGTCTGGGCAAACTTGATGGAGTCTGTGAAGACTAAGCTCATGCTAGACGACCCCCCTTGCTCCGGCGCAACAGCGCAGGAGAAACTCAGTCTCTCCGTCCCCTCCTCTTCTGCCCCGTTCACCCAGACGGACAGGCAGTCGCCACTCCCCCGTAACCGTAACCCCTCTCCATCTCAGCCTCTAGCCTCAGAGGAAGAGATGGACGTCGTACAGTTAGACAGCGACGACGATGCCCACAATGAGTGGACAACTGTCAAGCGCGGGAAAGCTGACAAGCGGACCCGCGCTGACAAGTCGTCGTCGTCTTCGTCTGGCAGCTCTTCCGGCTCTGATTCTGAGGCTTCGACTCAGGAGAAGAGCAAGAAGAGCGCAAAGACGAAGAAGTTGCGCACGGAGAGACCCTCCGCCACCAACTCTGTCGCCTCTTCCCCCACTACAAGCGCCCCCGCCTCTCAGGCAAAGGCCAAACCCTCTGGCTTCACGGCCAAGACCACTAAGCCCCCACCTATCATGCTACTCAGCATCGATAAGTGGGAAGACTTATCTACCGCGCTAAAAGCCAAAGGTGTAGTCGCACTTAGCACTACATACATCCTCAAGGAGCAGATGTATAAAATACAGCTGCAGACCCCCACTGAGTACAGGACTACGACGGCCCTCTTTGATGCTCGTAAGGTAGACTACTACACTTACGGCACCGCTGAGGACAAAACACTCCGCGTGGTTATCCGCCGAGTCTGCCGTCACCTCCCTATCGACTCCATCAAGGAGGACCTAATCACCCAAGGGTACCCCGTGAGAGAGGTGCATCGGATGCGACGATCAAACGGTGGCGAGCCCTTCGATATGGTGCTGGTCCACCTAGATCACTCGAAGGAAGGACAAAAAATCCTGACCGTCCTAAAAACAGTTTGCGGCGTCGGCGGCATTGTCGTCGAGCCGCCGCGGCGAGGGACCGTACAGGGGCAGTGCCACAACTGCCAACTGTACGGGCACTCGTCTAAGAACTGCCACGTCGCCCCGAGGTGTGTCAAATGCCTGACCCCAGGCCACCACACCTCCGACTGCACCCGACCCAAAGATCGTAGCGAATGCTCCGAACCACCTGGCTGCGTCAACTGCCAGTCCCTGGGACACCCTGCGAACTATTGCGGCTGCCCCAAGGCACCGGCGAGGAGACCCGCCAGGAGGCCTCGCAGCAAGCGCAACGCTCGAAAGCCCCAGGCGCAGACTAGCTCCGCCAAGCCCCAAGCAAGCCCTCCCCCGCTAATGTCCTTGGATGTCCAAAAGACATCCCTGCGACCAGCGAGACCACACTGGCCTCTGCCAGACTACGTCCCCTCGACCGCACCCAAGGCTGCGGGTGAGGCGGTCGCCCCTAAGGCTGTGCCAGTCCCAGCTAAAGAGGCGTCCCCCAAACCCTCAACCAGCGCGACCCCTCCCGCCCCAGTCCAATCGGGCTGGGCTTACAACCCGCTGACCAAGAAGTCACAGGCTCCAAAGGCCCCGGCCAAAGGAGCCCAGACTCCAAAGTCATCAGCCCCAGCGCCCAAAACCCGGGCGCCCCAAGCGAATAGCAAAGGGCGCGCCTCAGGCTTTGCCGAGCGCATCATGACTCAGGGCTGGGAGTTGCTCGATCAGTTTGAGGACCTCACCCAGAGGGCCGAAGCTGATCCGACCAACATCCAGTTGGCCATCGACGCGGCACGCGTATACCGCCGCTTTATTAAATCAATACAACTGTAATGGCTGTACACCCGTTGATGACTCCCCAATTCACTTGCAGGCTAAAACCCAGATCTTTAAAGATCGGGTTTTACAATGCAGACGAATTAGCGAGACAACGCGATGAAGTCGCAGAATTCCTCTGCGATCATCAAATTGATCTCTTCCTCGCTCAAGAGACATTCCTCAAACCGAGCAAACGGAGAAGTCCTACAGTTGCCAACTATAGTATAGTTCGCAACGATAGGACTCACTCCGCCAAAGGGGGCACGCTGATTTACTTTAAGAAATCACTGCATTGCGTACCTTTGGACCCTCCCGTGCTGAAGAACATTGAGGTCTCTGTCTGTCGAATAGGCATGACAGGCCATCAGCCAATCACGATAGTCTCGGCCTACCTCCCCCAGACAAGGATGACGTCGCCATAGCCTAGTTGGTAGTGCTCCTGCCTACGAAGCTGGTGGTCCTGGGTTCGAATCCCGGTAAGTGCAAATATTTGTGTGATGAGCACGAATATTTGTTTCTGAGTCATGGATGTTTTCTATGTATATATGTATTTATCTATCTATATAAGTATGTATATCATCGCCTGGTACCCATAGTACAAGCTTTGCTTAGTTTGGGGCTAGGATGATCTGTGTAACAATGTAAAAAAAAAAAAAAAACACAAGTACAGAAAGATACCCCACAAAACCGATTTTAAAACTGTATTAAAATCCATTAAGCAATATTGTCCCGAACAGGCAGACTGATACCACGTAAAGCTTTGTTTTTTTTTTATAAAAAAAAGTAACAAAAAAAAAAAGTAACAAGGAGATTCTACTTAGCGATCTCCAAGCACTGTATGACTTAGATGGCTCTGTCATAGTGGCAGGCGATCTAAACTCCAAGCATGAGCAATGGAGCTGCCGTACGAGCAACTCGAACGGCCGCGCACTTGCTAATCACATGGCAATCATACCGTTCGACCCTATAGTCCCTCTCGAACCGACCCACTTCCCCAGAATTGACAGTCACCGACCCGACATACTCGACATAGCACTCCTTAAGAATACAAACCTACGTTTGGCTTCTGTAGAAGTGCTACACGAGTTAGACTCCGACCATAGACCGGTCATCCTTAGTCTTGCCTCCCGCACAAGCCACTCTGGCGCGGATAGCAACCTACCACCCAGATATGTTACCGACTGGCAGAAACTTGAGGGTAAACTCAAGTCAGCCACGTCGGAGCACTTAGATTCGATTCCATCCCTCATAGAGACCCCCGAGCAAACGCATGCAGCCATCGGCTCTTTCACGACTCACATCCAAATCCAAATGAACGAATGTTCCCGGGAGGTCCCAGCGGCTGACGCGTTCAGACGGTGGAAGCTCCCGGAGGATTTGCGTGAGTTAGTGACTGAGAAGAACGCGGCCATCAGAGCCTTCGACTCCTATAACACCTTGGAAAACCGCACTCGAATGCGTGAACTACAGCGTACTGTACGTAAACGCATGACCGAGAGGCGGGATTCCGGGTGGGATAGGACGTTAGCCGAGATTCAACCCTCGCGGAAGGCCTTTTGGAATCTCTGCAAGCGACTCAAGACAGACACCGACTGGACCATCCCCCCGCTGACGCGTCCGAATCAACGCCCCGCGTTCGATGACGACGAAAAAGCCGAATGCATGGCCGACAATCTAGAGACCCAATGTTCTCCCAGCACCCTACCAGTACACCCGGAGCACCTCAACGAGGTCGACTCTGAGGTAGAACGTAGGCTCGCCATACCACTCCCTCCGACCCCAACTGCCCCCTCCCGGGAGGATGCAGACGTCGTCGACGACGACGACGATCCCCTGAGGCCAGTGACCATCGAAGAGGTTAAAACTCTGATCAGGGACCTCCACCCTCGCAAAGCCCCCGGGTATGACGGAATCACCAATCGCGTTTTCAAGCAACTCCCGTTGCTTCTACTTAGCCTGATGGTCGCGATTTTCAACGCGGCCTTTTCCAACAACATCTTTCCACACCAGTGGAAACAGGCAAACGTGATTGGTATCCCGAAACCCGGAAAACCCAAATCCGATCCGGCGAACTACCGCCCCATTAGCCTCCTCTGCGCCATGGGGAAACTCTACGAGCGCATCATCCACGCCCGTTTGTCGTCTTACATCCACGCAAACGATATCCTCCCTGACGAGCAGTTTGGCTTTCGAGCCAGACACTCCAGCGTTCACCAGGTGCATCGCATTGTCGAACACATCCTAGTGAAAGCTGCCCGTCAAAAAGCCCACACAGGAGCACTCTTCTTCGACGTGGCCAAAGCGTTTGATAAGGTCTGGCACAACGGCTTACTATATAAGCTGCTCGAACTCAAAGTGCCCGACCGTCTCGTGCACATCTTACGAGACTTCCTTACGGACCGAACATTTAGCTACCGCGTCGAGGGAAATTACTCCTCCCTCAGACCGATACGCGCAGGAGTTCCCCAAGGCTCAGTCCTTGCCCCGCTCCTGTTCTCGCTGTACACCAGCGACATCCCCAGACCCAATAAGGCTCATCTAGCCCTCTTCGCTGACGACACAGCTCTCTACTACTCCAGTAGGAGCACGTCAGTCATCCACCGAGAACTCCAATCCTCAGCCGACGCCCTCGGCGAATGGTTCAGGAAATGGAGGATCGAAGTCAATCCCACCAAGAGCGCAGCCGTGCTCTTCTCTAGGATAGACCCCGCCCCCACCGCCGATCCCGTCCGAATGTTTGGTGAACCGATCCCCTGGGAGAAGAAAACTAAATATTTGGGAGTGATCCTCGATCGGAAGTTAAACTTCAAGGACCATCTGAGATACGCTCGTAACCGTGCCTCATTTGCCCTTTATCGATTACACGGCCTCCTGAATGCACGCAGTAAAATGTCCCTTGAAAACAAGGTGAGAATTTACAAGACGTGCATTCGACCCATGATGACCTATGCGAGCCCGGTCTTCGCGCACGCTAAGGATCGATTCATCCACCTCCTCCAGGTAGTCCAGAACAAGTTTATGCGACGAGCCGCGGGCGCACCGTGGTTCGTCCGTAACAATAGCCTCCATGCCGATCTCCAATTGCCTACCATCAGGCAATGGATGAAGCAAGCGTCGAAAAGGTACTTTGACTCTGCCACTCACCATCCAAGCAAATTGGTGGTACAGGCGGTCAAATACACTCCTTCCCGACTCTCACGTAAACACCGTCGTCCGAAGAACGTCATAGACGAATCGGACGACGAGATCACCGTATACTTAAACCAAATCAAATCGATTAGAGACTCTCGCAACACTGCACAACCGATATTTCGTACTCGCCGGATGCGAGAACGACCGCGAACGCGTCGCGACCACCAGCGTCCTCCATGACCCTTAGTTTGCATATCGTTCCGATAAAAAGCCCCCCTCAACGCGGACGGGGGGCCGCGTCATGTCATTAACGTAGAGCGAAAGTTGCACTAAACTCCCTAAAAACCATGATCTCTCGCCCTCTCCCCGTCAGTATCCGCCCAGAGCCGAGGTTCGAACCCCACAGGGGGTGCCCTCCGGCGCGGGTACTTAGTTTGTAGTCTATATTTGCTAGGCCGGTTAGAGCCCACGGGCCCACGCTCACCCCTACTGCCCGGTGAAGCAGTAAAAGCCGTAAGGCTAACTGCACGCGTCACGTTAAAAATAAAAAAAAAAAAAAAAAAAAAAGCATACATTCGGCATTTCTCAAGGCACAGGCATCCGATCCGGACGTTTCCAACAGTGCAAATACGTGTATATAGACCACCCGATACACAAAATAACGCCTCACAATTTTTATAGTGGTTAAATTATTTTTAAATCAATTTTATATACAAAATTCTTAGTTTTCTCGGGTGTCGCGTCTTATTCTGCTCGTCCTGAAAAATTTTCTTCGGGAGTTTCGAATCCAACCACTTTTAAACAACAGCCCTGGTCTTTGCCTACCCGAAGACACCCATCTCGTGGGGTCAGACTCCAGGGAAAGTGGTAGGGAAGCGTCGGAAACCGTTGCGACAGCAAAAATTGACCCGCCCGCCATCTGAAACATAAAATATCTTCAAAATTATACATAATCATACTGTTGACAATATATACTTACCTTTATTATATACATACCTAAATAACTAAAACCAACTGGCGGCTTAAATATATAGGTGACACTTAAAAAAAGACATTTTTCCTATACATAGTGAAATATTTGACCAAAAGTTCACCGTTTTTTGGCTATCTTAATTAATACTATCTACATATAATTGTTTTAATAGCGCATTTAGCAAGATCTCAACGAGACGCATCTCCTGACACCCTGTTTGTGGTAGTATTGCGAAAGACTTTTGAGATTTTTTGCTAAAAAAGTAAATTTTCATACAAAAACACCCGTAGTCTCAGGTTTTTGGGTGTTTTTAACCAAATTTTGTACGGGCCCCTAAAATTTTATTTACCAACTAATTAGACCTTCTCAAGACGCGTCTACCGACACCCTATTTATATAGGTCAGCCACATACAACTTGTTAAATTTATCAAATTAAATCTCATAGACTCGACCGGGGTGGAGTATATATATAGGTGCTTTGCGCCCATACATTGAAGAGTCTCGTTTTGACAGTCGACGCGCACGGACACGTTCGTGCGCTCCTGGCTTTACCCGACTATTTCCGACTATACGTAATCGTGTACGTTCGTCAGTCGAGATAAATCGATCGTTAGATTGGTTGAATCTCGGCAAACCTTCACACTATTAATTGGTGTAGTGGCGTCTTTTTCAAGACAGCGCTACCCCAATATAGTGTGTGTTTCTTAGTACTTTCGTGCCCCTTCAGGGAAAATCCACTTTTCTAGTGGTACTTGGTGGAAACGTAACCGTGCCAACTAAGCCAAGTTAGTGTAGACCCAAGCACTAGGCCTTGCTCCTTCAGAGTAACGCCAGTTAATTGGAAGCGGTTTGGAATCATTGGCCTTGGGGGCTACCCTAGTCAACTCCAAATCGGAATCCCACCTCCTTAACCTACCTTCCCATTCTCTCTTGTTGTTTGGGTGCTGACGGCTTCGGCCCATATCGCCCTCTGCATTAGAGCTGCTAGGAACCCTTTCGCACAATAAGACTGGCGAGAGGGATACAAGCTTAGGGCTCACCATAGGTACACATACCTCCTCGTCTAACCCGGCGAGGAGGGTGATACACACACCAACACACGCTCGGGCCCGTCCAACCCGAGGTGATAGTTGTTAGGGACATTCAACTGTTAGAGCGACTGCCGAGAAGTTTCTTGTTAGTTCTTCTTCTCGGAACGCTCCGGGAGCGAACTAACGTAAAATTTCGGTAGCTGTTAGGCTTTTAAAACCATCACAAGATGGCCGCCCCCGTACCCGCCTCTATGGCTGACGTCACTAAAGACCCCCGCTTTATTGAGGCGGTCTTTAAATACCTCAAGTCCGACCCAGTTGCCTGGACTAAACTGATGGAGACCGTTAAGGTCCGCATCATGTTAGAGGAACCTCTTTCCCTCCCTTGCTCCGGCGCAACAGCGCAGGAACAACGTAGTCTCTCCGTCCCCTCCTCTTCTGCCCCGTTCACCCAGACGGACAGGCAGTCACCACTCCCCCGCAACCGCACCCCCTCTCCACCTCAGCCTCTAGCCATAGAGGAAGAGATGGACGTCGTACAGTTAGACAGCGACGACGATGCCCACAACGAGTGGACAACTGTCAAGCGCGGGAAAGCTGACAAGCGGACCCGCGCCGACAAGTCGTCATCGTCTTCGTTTGGCAGCTCTTCGGGCTCTGATTCTGAGGCTTCAACTCAGGAGAAGAGCAAGAAGAGCGCCAAGACGAAGAAGTTGCGCACGGAGAGACCCTCCGTCGCAAACTCTGTCCCCTCTTCCCCCACCACTAGCGCCCCCGCCTCTCAGGCAAGGGCCAAACCCTCTGGCTTCACGGCCAAGATCACAAAGCCCCCTCCTATCATGCTACTCAGCATCGATAAGTGGGAAGACTTGTCTACCGCGTTAAAGTCAAAAGGAGTAGTAGCTCTTAGCACTACATACATCCTTAAAGAGCAGATGTATAAAATACAACTGCAGACCCCCACCGAGTACGAGACAACGACGGCTCTCTTTGATGCACGTAAGGTAGACTACTACACTTACGGCACCGCTGAGGACAAAACACTCCGCGTGGTTATCCGCCGAGTCTGCCGTCACCTTCCTATCGACTCCATCAAGGAGGACCTTATCACCCAGGGGTACCCCGTGAGAGAGGTGCATCGGATGCGCCGATCAAACGGTGGCGAGCCCTTCGACATGGTGCTGGTCCACCTTGACCACTCGAAAGAAGGACAGAAGATCCTTACTGTCCTTAAAACAGTTTGCGGCGTCGGCGGCATTCACGTCGAACCGCCGCGGCGAGGGACCGTACAGGGGCAGTGCCACAACTGCCAACTGTACGGGCACTCGTCAAAGAACTGCCACGTCGCCCCGAGGTGTGTTAAATGCCTGACCCCAGGTCATCACACCTCCGAATGCCCCAGACCTAAGGATCGTAGCGAATGCTCCGAGCCACCTGGTTGTGTCAACTGCCAGTCCTTGGGACACCTCGCGAACTATCGCGGCTGTCCCAAGGCACCGGCGAGGAGACCCGCCAGGAGGCCTCGCAGTAAGCGCAACGCTCGTAAGCCTCAGGCGCAGACTAGCTCCGCCAAGCCCTATCAAGCCCTCCCCCGCTAATGTCCTTGGATGTCCAAAAGACATCCCTGCGACCAGCAAGACCACACTGGCCTCTGCCAGATTACGTCTCCTCGACCGCACCCAAGGCTGCGAGTGAGGCGGTTGCCCCTAAGGCTGTGCCAGTCCCAGCTAAAGAGGCGTCCCCCAAACCCTCAACCAGCGCGTCCCCTCCCGCCCCAGTCCAATCGGGCTGGGCTTACAACCCGCTGACTAAGAAGTCACAGGCTCCAAAGGCCCCGGCCAAAGGAGCCCAGACTCCAAAGTCATCAGCCCCAGCGCCCAAAACCCGGGCGCCCCAAGCGAATAGCAAAGGGCGCGCCTCAGGTTTTGCCGAGCGCATCATGACTCAGGGCTGGGAGTTGCTCGATCAGTTCGAGGACCTCACCCAGAGGGCCGAAGCTGATCCGACCAACATCCAGTTGGCCATCGACGCGGCACGCGTATACCGCCGCTTTATTAAATCAATACAACCGTAATGGCTGTACACCCGCTAATGACTCCCCAATTCACTTGCAGGCTAAAGATCTCTAAAGATCGGGTTTTACAATGCAGATGGATTAGCGAGACAACGCGATGAAGTCGCAGAATTCCTCTGCGATCATCAAATTGATCTCTTCCTCGTTCAAGAGACATTCCTCAAACCGAGCAAGCGGAGGAGTCCTACAGTTGCCAACTATCGTATAGTTCGCAACGATAGGACTCACTCCGTCAAAGGGGGCACGCTGATTTACTTTAAGAAATCACTGCATTGCGTACCTTTGGACCCTCCCGTGCTGAAGAACATTGAGGTCTCTGTCTGTCGAATAGGCATGACAGGCCATCAGCCGATCACGATAGTCTCGGCCTACCTCCCCCCAGACAAGGAGATGCTACTTAGCGATCTCCAAGCACTGTATGACTTCTAAGTCATACAGTGCTTGGTGATGGCTCTGTCATAGTGGCAGGCGATCTAAACTCCAAGCATGAGCAATGGAGCTGCCGTACGAGCAACTCGAACGGCCGCGCACTTGCTAATCACTTGGCAATCATACCTCGAACCGACCCACTTCCCCAGAATTGACGGTCACCGACCCGACATACTCGATATAGCGCTCCTTAAGAATACAAACCTACGTTTGGCTTCCGTAGAAGTGCTACACGAGTTAGACTCTGACCATAGACCGGTCATCCTTAGCCTTGCCTCCCGCACAAACCACTCTGGCGCGGATAGCAACCTCCCACCCAGATATGTAACCGACTGGCAGAAACTTGAGGGTAAACTCAAGACAGCCACGTCGGAACACTTAGATTCGATACCGTCCCTCATAGAGACCCTCGAGCAAACGCTCGCAGCTATCGGCTCATTCACGACTCACGTCCAAATCCAAGTGAACGAATGTTCCCGGGAGGTCCCAGCGGCTGATGCGTTCAGACGGTGGAAGCTCCCGGAGGATTTGCGCGAGTTAGTGACTGAGAAGAACGCGGCCATCAGAGCCTTCGACTCTTATAACACCTTGGAAAACCGCACTCGAACTCCACCCTCGTAAAGCCCCCGGTTATGACGGACTCACCAATCGCGTTTTCAAGCAACTCCCATTGCTTCTACTTAGCCTGATGGTCGCGATTTTCAACGCGGCCTTTGCCAACAACATCTTTCCACACCAGTGGAAACAGGCGAACGTGATTGGTATCCCGAAGCCGTTTAAATCTAAATCCGATCCGGCGAATTACCGCCCCATTAGCCTTCTCTGCGCCATGGGGAAACTCTACGAGCGCATCATCCACGCCCGTTTGTCGTCGTACATCCACGCAAACGTTATTCTCCCAGACGAGCAGTTTGGTTTTCGAGCCAGACACTCCAGTGTCCATCAGGTGCATCGCATCGTTGAACACATCCTGGTAAAAGCCGCCCGAACCCGTAGTCATACGGGAGCAATCTTCTTCGACGTGGCCAAAGCGTTCGACAAGGTCTGGCACAACGGCTTATTATATAAGCTGATTAAACTCAAAGTGCCTGACCGTCTCGTGCACATCCTACGAGACTTCCTTACGGATCGAACGTTTCGCTACCGCGTCGAGGGAAATTACTCCTCCCTCCGACCGATACGTGCAGGAGTTCCCCAAGGCTCAGTCCTTGCCCCGCTCCTGTTCTCGCTGTACACCAGCGACATCCCCAGACCCAAGAAGGCTCATCTAGCCCTCTTCGCTGACGACACAGCTCTCTACTACTCCAGTAGGGACCCGTCAGCCATTCACCGAGAACTCCAATCCTCAGCCGATGCCCTCGGCAAATGGTTCAGGAAATGGAGGATCGAAGTCAACCCGACCAAGAGCGCAGCCGTGCTCTTCTCTAGGGTAAACCCCGCGCCCACCACAGATCTCGTCCGAATGTTTGGTAAACCGATCCCCTGGGAGAGGAAGACCAAATACTTGGGAGTGATCCTCGATCAGAAGTTAAACTTCAAGGACCATCTGAGATACGCTCGTAACCGTGCCTCATTTGCCCTTTATCGATTACACAGCCTCTTGAATGCACGCAGTAAAATGTCCCTTGAAGACAAGGTGAGAATTTACAAGACGTGCATTCGACCCATGATGACCTATGCGAGCCCGGTCTTCGCGCACGCTAAGGAACATCTCATCCACCTCCTCCAGGTAGTCCAGAACAAGTTTATGCGACGAGCCGTGGGCGCACCATGGTTCGTCCGTAACAAAAGCCTCCATGCCGATCTCCAATTGCCTACCATCAGGCATTGGATGAAGCAAACGTCCAAAAGGTATTTTGACTCTGCCACTCACCATCCAAGTAAATTGGTGGTACAGGCGGTCAATTACACTTCCCTCCGACTCACAATTAAGCACCGTCGTCCGAAGCACGTCCTAGACGAACCGGACGACGAGACCACCGTTTACCTTGAGCACATCAAATCGATTAGAGACTCTCGCAACACTGCACAACCGATATTTCGTACTCGCCGGACGCGAGTACGACCGCGAACGCGTCGCGACCACCAGCGTCCTCCATGACCCTTAGTTTGCATTCGATCCGATGAATGCCCGCTCCGGACCTAAACCGGTAGCGAGGCCCGCGTTGCGCATTAACGTAGAGCGACAGTTGCACAAAATCCCCTAAAACCACGACATCTTGCCCTCTCCACGTCAGTATCCGCCCAGAGCCGAGGTTCGAGCCCCACAGGGGGCGCCCTCCGGCGCGGGTACTTAGTTTGTAGTTTATATTTGCTAGGCCGGTTAGAGCCCACGCTCACCCCTACTGTCCGGTGAAGCAGTAAAAGCTGAGAGGCAAACTGCACGCGTCACGTTAAAAAAAAAAAAAACATACATTCGGCATTTCTCAAGGCACAGGCATCCGATCCGGACGTTTCCAACAGTGCAAATACGTGTATATAGACCACCCGATACACAAAATAACGCCTCACAATTTTTATAGTGGTTAAATTATTTTTAAATCAATTTTATATACAAAATTCTTAGTTTTCTCGGCTGTCGCGACTTATTCTGCTCGTCCTGAAAAATTTTCTTCGGGAGCTTCGAACCCAACCACTTTTAAACAACAGCCCTGGTCTTTGCCTACCCGAAGACACCCATCTCGTGGGGTCAGACTCCAGGGAAAGTGGTAGGGAAGCGTCGGAAACCGTTGCGACAGCAAAAATTGGCCCGCCCGCCATCTGAAACATAAAATATCTTCAAAATTATACATAATCATACTGTTGACAATATATACTTAACTTTATTATATACATACCTAAATAACTAAAACCAACTGGCGGCTTAAATATATAGGTGACACTTAAAAAAAGACATTTTTCCTATACATAGTGAAATATTTGACCAAAAGTTCACCGTTTTTTGGCTATCTTAATTAATACTATCTACATATAATTGTTTTAATAGCGCATTTAGCAAGATCTCAACGAGACGCATCTCCTGACACCCTGTTTGTGGTAGTATTGCGAAAGACTTTTGAGATTTTTTGCTAAAAAAATCAATTTTCATACAAAAACACCCGTAGTCTCAGGTTTTTGGGTGTTTTTAACCAAATTTTGTACGGGCCCCTAAAATTTTATTTACCAACTAATTAGACCTTCTCAAGACGCGTCTACCGACACCCTATTTATATAGGTCAGCCACATACAACTTGTTAAATTTATCAAATTAAATCTCATAGACTCGACCGGGGTGGAGTATATAATATATATAGGTGCTTTGCGCCCATACATTCGGCATTTCTCAAGGCACAGGCATCCGATCCGGACGTTTCCAACAGTGCAAATACGTGTATATAGACCACCCGATACACAAAATAACGCCTCACAATTTTTATAGTGGTTAAATTATTTTTAAATCAATTTTATATACAAAATTCTTAGTTTTCTCGGGTGTCGCGCCTTATTCTGCTCGTCCTGAAAAATTTTCTTCGGGAGCTTCGAACCCAACCACTTTTAAACAACAGCCCTGGTCTTTGCCTACCCGAAGACACCCATCTCGTGGGGTCAGACTCCAGGGAAAGTGGTAGGGAAGCGTCGGAAACCGTTGCGACAGCAAAAATTTGGCCCGTCCACCCACCCGTCTACTATATTTCAAAGGGGGTACTGAAAAATTTTTACTGGCCGATCAGATAGGTCTCCTCAAGACCATCCGATATATACCCTTATCTTTATCTTATCTTGTTTTGGGGTGTACCTATGTTCAGCACTTCGACCCTTCAGGATCTTTTGTACTATCCCCCACTGGTTTTATTCTATCCCTAGAGCCCTGAATGAGGTATGCACATAATCCAGTACGCTTCTTAGAGGTAGATCCTTGTAGTCTCCTGGTTCTGGATATGCCAGCCCCAGGATTGCCATTCTGTGTCTCGCCAGTGCATCGCATTTGCATATAATATGCAGCATTGTTTCATTTTCTTCCCCACAGGTTCTGCAGATCGGGCTGTTCGACAGTCCTAGTTTGTGTAGGTGGTAGTTGGTGCTGTAGTGGCCCGTGAATACTGCTACTATTAGTCGTAGCTGGTTTCTGCTGTATTTCCAAAGCTTCTTGGACCAGCTCTTATCTACTCCTTTCATGAGTTGTTTGGAGTGTTTTAGTTCTTTGACTTTGGTCCACATTTGATTGTGTTTAATTGTGGATTCGTTTTTAAGGAATGCTCCTATTACATTTGGAGGAATCCCTACACACGGTTCTGGTCCACAGAACTGACTCTCAGATCCCTTTCTAGCCAGTGCATCTGCTTTTTCGTTGCCTTCTATTCCCGTATGACCTGGTACCCATACGAGTTTGACTTTATTTTTAGTGGCAAGTTTGTTCAGAGCCGTGATACAGTTCTGGATTAGTTTCGATTCGATTTTATGTGACATCAGGGCTTTTAATGTAGCCTGGCTGTCACTGAGTATGTAGATGGTCTTACCTTTCGTCTCCCTATCTATGATTGTCTGGGCGCATGTTATGATCGCATATGTCTCAGCATGAAACACTGTCGCGAAGTTTCCCATGCTTTCGCTAATACTGCAGGTTTCATTATAAACACCCGCACCTGTGCCGGATTTCATTTTTGACCCGTCTGTATACCAAATTTGACTTTGTTCGTTTTGTTTGCAAAGTCCCAATTTCCATTCCTCTCTACTGGGAATGTATAGTTTGTATTGTTGGTCAAATGTATAGGTTGGTTGCATTTTATCGCTGCCCATCCCTATTACATTGTTAAGATCTTTTCAGTCTTCTATCTGCGTGTTGCTTGCTTATCGTATGGGTAGTGGTAACCCTAGTGTCAGAGTTGTTCAAGCCGCCCAGTAGGCCTCCGACATGGCTTAACGACTGTTGTCTAATGACTACAACCGGGACCGACAGCTTAACGTGCCCTCCGAAGCACGGAGACGCTCAGAAATTAAACCACTATGGCGGTCACCCATCTATGGACTGACCGCGAGCCTAGTTGCTTTCCCTCGCCGATCGCTTACAGACCGGTGAGAGCATCTAGCTATCTGCGTGAGCTTGGTGGACATACGATCGTAAGAAAAGTGGCCCAATGCAGCAAGTCTTTGGAGTGTTTTCCTTGCCTCTTCTTGTACCTCAATGTGTAGAGGCACTAGGTCTAGGATTACTTCCAAGGCTGCTGTTGGTGTAGTGCTAAATGCTCCTGTCATTGCTAAGCAGGCAGTGCGTTGTATTTTGTCTAGCACTTGTTTACAGGTTTCTAGTTTTGTTCTTGGCCACCAGACGATACTACCGTACATCAGTATCGGTTTTATTATCATTCTGTATATCCAGTGAACAATTTTGGGTTTCAGTCCCCATGTTTTGCCATAAGCTGCTCGGCACATGCCGAATATTCTCAAGGCCTTGTTTTTAATATTTTCTACATGTTCTTTCCATGTGAGCGCTTTGTCGAGTGTTATACCTAGGTATTTCACTTCTTTTGACAATTCAATTTTTGTGTTGTATAGTTTCAAAGTTCCTATTCCCGATAGGTCCTTCTTCTTTGTGAATGGTACTATAACTGCTTTATGTGGGTTTATCGAAAGGTTATTTGATTTGCACCAGTCCTCTGTCTCTTTTAAGGCTTGTTTCATAATGTCCGATACTGTGTGAGGGAATTTCCCACTTATAAGTATCACAATATCGTCTGCATAGCCGACGGTATAGCGTGGCCCTGTGTTTAGGTCTATCAGGAGTTTGTCCACAACCAGGCACCACAGTAGCGGTGAGATGACTCCGCCTTGTGGGCACCCTCTGGTTGTCGTTGCATATCTGATGTCCCCGAGCAGTGTTGACTGCAGTTGCCGTCCTTTCAGCATTTTGTCTATCCATCTACATAGAGTGGTTTCTATGCTATGGTTAGTGGCGGCATTTTGTATAGTGTTGAATGCCGTGTTGTCAAAAGCACCTTCAATGTCTAGAAATGCCGCAAGGCATATTTCTTTGTTTTCTAAGGCTGCTTCCGCCTTTTTGACTACATGGTGTAGGGCTGTCTCTGTAGATTTCCCTGCCTGATACGCATTTTGTTGCCAGTGTAGAGGAAATCTTTTTAGTGGCCCTTGCCTAATGTGTGTGTCTACCATTTTTTCTAGCGATTTGAGAAAGAATGATGTAAGGCTTATCGGTCTGTACGATTTTGGTGATTCGTAGTCCGACTTTCCCGGTTTCGGGATGTATACTACTTTAACTTGTCTCCATGTTTGGGGAGTGTATCCAAAGGCTATGCAGGCTCTGTACAGCCTGCATAGGTGTGGGTTTAGTACGTTATTCGCTTTTTGTAATAGGATGGGATATATTCCATCAGGGCCAGGCGATTTGAATGGTTCAAAGCTGCTTATGGCCCACTTTACCTTGGTCTCGTTTATGATCTTCTTGGCGGTATCCCAATCTGCCTTGGTTATGCGCCTTTTCGCATCCTCATGGCTGATTGGGATTTCTCGCTCCATGGTTTTCTTTGTCACAGAGCCTGGGAAGTGGATTTTAAACATGACGTCTAGTGTCTCTTCTCCAGAGTCTGTTAGTGTCCCGTCAGCTTTCCTGATAACGGATAGTGGGTTCACCCTGGCAGTGGCCAGGGCTTTCTTAAGTCTCATACATTGTGGAATGCTGCCTATTTCCTGGCAGTGATTCCTCCATGCACGCCTTTTTGCATTTCTGACGGCTTTGTTATATTCTGTGAGCTTTCTAGCATACAGTTCAAAGTTTTTTGTGGCTTTGGCTAGATTGAATATAACCCTAGTTTCCTTCTTGAGCCTAATTAGCTCAGGTGTCCACCAGGGTATTCTCTTAGCCTTGGCCGTTTTCTCAGGACAGTTGTCTCTCCATGCTTTCGAAATTGTTTGAACAATTCGTTCTGCCTCAAATTCTATATCTATGACTGAATTGAGCTTACCTTTCGGATCACCTAGTTCTACCTTCAGGTCCCTTAAGTACATGGGCCAGTTAGTGTGTCTAGGGTTGCGTCGTTGTACAGACTCTCTTTTCATTCGTGTTCTGTACTTGAAGCAAATGTACCTATGGTCCGATAGGGATATCTCATTAGGTACATTCCATTCTTCTATTAGGTTGCTGGCTCTAGTCGTTGCTAGGGTTATGTCGATAACTTCAGCTCTCTTTGCGTTAACAAATGTTGGCCTGTTACCAGAATTAATTAATTGGAGCGGTGAACTTACCAGATAGTCCAGTAGTTTCTCTCCCCTCTTGTTTATGTTTGTGCTGCCCCAAATGATGTGGTGTGCATTCGCGTCGCAGCCGATTATGAGATCTACATCATTTGCATTGCAGTTGTTCACGAGTTCCCTTAACTTCGGAGAAGTTGGTTCTTCTGCTTCATAGGGTAGGTAGGCAGAGGCTATACAAATAGTCCTCCGACCTACCCCCTCTTTTAGTATGATTTTGACAGCTGTCAGGTCTCTGTAACAGAAATTGTGTAAGGGTATTGTATCTAAGTCATTTTTGACGTAGATGCATGCCCTCACATTATTATCAGAACGGTGTTGATATATTATACCTCCCGTCCCGCTTAGTCCTTTGATTTGGCCCTTGTATAAGTAGGGTTCCTGTATTATTGCTACATCATATTTGTCCATTATAAGTTCGCGTGCCAGAAGTAAGTAAGTAAATACGGCAAATCAATCATAACAGAGGGGAACTGGACAGGGAAACAATCGGAGAAACGCTATCCGGCTCACAAGAGAAAATCAGCGCCCTATGTGAACCCTACAACACATCTCAGGGCCGATCCCTATACAATCGGTCCTTCCCCAAAACAAATTACGCATATCTTACTAGAAGAGTTTGCTTGGTACAGCCATAGAACACAAACCTATATATACTTATATACACAACATATAAAAATGGGATATTTGTATAGAAAACATACTGATTATGGAACAATGCAAATACCACTCAGCGCAAGATAAACATAAATATGATGAGCATATATTATAATATTATTAAATTCAGATGGAGACATGTATAACAGAGAAGGTTGCAAGAATATGTATTATGTAAAATACGTAAAAATTGCAAAAAGGGAAAGTGAATAAGGAAGTGTAATACAAAATATAATTATAGTATTCTTTCAACAATATAAAATATATATATATATATGTATACAAAATAATAATAATAAAACATTCAAATAAACATCTAAGAATAAATCAATTATATAACTGCATCTATAAAATATATATAAACAAAAACAGTGTGGCTGTACCAAACGAACCCAAGTATATAAGACAATAGCCATAATATTTAACTAAACTCACAACTAAAACTCATAATTCAATAAAAAATACTTATTCAAAATCAACAAAAACCTAACCAATTTCAAATTAAATTTAAATAAAACATGCAACACGCTTCCAATTAAACATAAACTTCACAAACTATAAATTTAAAGCTAATTTACCAGCTAAATAATACAAACTTAAATAAAACAGACCCAATTTAACCTTAACAGTAAACTAAAATCCGCACCCACATAATTTTCGACGAAACCTACAAAAGGACTCTTGCAATGCAAGGGATACAGTAAGCCTATTCCCCAAAACGAGGGAATAACCCCAAAAAAAAAAAAAAAAACATCGGGATAGTGATCGCCGTTCAAATAAATACAGGTTAAAAATGACTTAATCAATCGTTAAATCGGCTTCCAAGAGCACATGTGACGCCATAAATAGTCCGGAATCTATTTTCAACCTTGAAGCCGATTTAACGATTGATTAAGTCATTTTTCACCATCGTAGAATCCAACTCGGCTGGGCAGCGTTTGGGAAACTACGTAACATATTCTCGTCCAAAATACCGCAGTGTCTCAAGTCGAAAGTCTTCGACCAGTGTGTGTTGCCAGTGATGACTTACGGAACGGAGACGTGGTCGCTCACTATGGGCCTTATTAGAAGGCTCAAGGTCGCCCTAAGAGCAATGGAGAGGGCAATGCTCGGAGTTTCCCTGCGGTATCGAATCAGAAATGTCGAAATCCGCAGGCGAACCAAAGTCACCGACATAGCCCGAAGAATTGCAAAACTGAAGTGGCAGTGGGCGGGGCAAATAGCTTGTGGAACCGATGGCCGTTGGGGCAGAAAGGTTCTCGAGTGGCGACCACAAACCAGAAGACGCAGCGTGGGCAGGCCCCTACAAGATGGACCGATGATCTTGTGCGGGTCGCTGGAAACTGCTGGATGCGAATAGCGCAAGACCGGCAATTGTGGAGATCTTTGGGGGAGGCCTTTGTCCAGCAGTGGACGTCTTTCGGCTGATATGATGAAGTCATTTTTAACCATTGACCTAGTCTATTCGGCGACTTAGCCGGTAGAAAATCGGGATAATGATCGGCGCTGAAAACGATTGACTAAGTCATTTTTAACCTTTATTTATTTGAACGCCATTTAAGAAATCGATGTTCGTCAACTTAGCCGGTAGAGGCCCAGGTCATAGATCACAACGAATGACAGATGCTGCCACCTCAACTTTAACTGAAATGGTTATTGAGATTTCAAACCCCCCAAAGGAAATTTCACCCCTTGCCTACAATCGCTCAATTTAGTAGGTGAATGTGTAGCTTAAAGCAGACAAGAGGCTTAATCTCTTACTTCTTCTTCTCTTTCGGTTCGTTTATTTTCAAAATTAGCTATAAAGTAAATTCAGTATATACCCAGTCTATATGAGAAAGGGTGCTGAGAAAGGGGCGGCACTTGTCCTGGGGCCTAGAGCGGCCAAGACAGCAAATACGCCACTGTTTGGGCGGCCTTAATGTTTGTAATTGCCAAAAGGTTTGACACAATCCATTGTTTATTTCATTTACGCTTCATATGAATAAAAAATGAATTGCATATTCACCATTTCAGGGCTTTCAACAAGCTTGTTATTTTTCAACTTCAAAAGGTTTTCTTTTTAATTTGTAATGTTGTAGGTTTAATTAAGCCAGCTACAGCAGTAGAGCGGCGTTGATAAAACCGCATTTCGATGGGCGTAGCTAGATTTCGGAAAAGGGAAGCATGCTTATAATAAAGAGAAACAAATAAAAACGGGTATTTTTATTGAATATAATATCGTTATTAAATATAATTTATTGTAGTAAGTATTATATTATTATTAGTAAGTATTATTTAATAAATTAATTAAACAGAAGTATTTTGTACGTCACTAGTATTCAACTCAATTATTTTGTATATTTCGTTCACCATAAAAATTAGTAAGTAATCGTATTATCATGAAATAGATAAATTTGAAAATCTCAATTGTAAATAGTCCATTAAATTATGATGCTAAAGAGATAACACACTGGAATATACAGGATTCAAACTTAAATCACTCTTTTAATTCCAGGATATTTTATACTGTAAGTACTGTAAAAATCAATCCGATATATCGTTAAAACAGTCATAATTATTGTTCTTTTGGAAATTATGAGTACCTACAGTAGTATATTTAATTATAACGAATACAGAATTAATATTTTAAAATGTTTATCGGATTTATTTTCACATTATATATTTGAGAGTTTAAGCTAGGTATGTTGCTAATTAATTATTTATAATAAACTGTAATCGCTAACGGTACGTTAGCAATCACAGTTCATAAACAAGTAAGCACTTGTTTGTAAACTGTGATCTATGTTATCAATATAGTAGATACGGACCAACAGCGATCGTTTAATTTGACGTTAACAGTCCCGCTTAATTGCCCTGATAGTAATATTCAGCTACGCCAATGATCCCGAGGACTAATTGAAAATGTAGTTTTCTTTTTCTGTTCGCAGCAGTTAATTAGTTCGTTGCTTGTCACATTACTTGTATCCAGAGGTTAAATAAACCTGTAATTATGTTACGTTATGGTCAAATATAGATTATTATAATGTGTATTATATTTATGATTCCTTCAAGGAACTTATTTTCAGTATTTTTATGAATTATATAATATAACTCGCATGGCAAGTGCCGTACTTACTTACTTGTCGTATGGGCAGTGGTTACCCTATAACTACATAAGAGTCCACAGCGTGTCCGTAATATCTGAGTTAAGTAAAACAAGTAAGGTCATTATAAAAGGATAAGTGGTCATCACTCTTATGCCATTTGTCACTAGAATAATAATACTAATAATAATGAATTATATCTCACCACAATATAAGGTACATTTTACATGGCATCAAGAACAATACATAAAACCTTCGATTTGCTTTTTGAGTTATGTAAAAACAGTTGAGGTCGTTATAAAAGGGTAGATGGTCGTTCACTCATAACCCATTTATCTTTGGAATTCTTCATTATGGTCAGCAAACAAATGCCCGTCATATTCAGGTCAAAAACTATTACTGTAAGGCAGTGTTTTTCAATCTTTTTCATCACGCGACCCCCTACCCGTTCTTGACCCCCTTTTTCCATGTTTCTTCTAATTTGTGACACATATTGGATCCAACATTTTTATTCATTTTCATAGGGTTCTGATAAATACATCATTAAACTTTTGTGAAGAATTGGAATAGATAGCACTTCACCAAAATTTACTTTATCATTCAGAGGTTAGGTGGTTGTCAAGAGACAAAGTACTAGCCAGAGTTTTGGCACTTCGCGCTCAACTTTTAATGTATTTGCAGCAGGCCTCATCATAATACTCAAAATTCATTTGCGATCCTATGACTAGCTTTCCCAACTTTTGGCAACTTCCCTATAGAAGTTTCGCGACCCCCCTATAGAGGCTTCGCGATCCCCCAGGGGGTCGCGACCCACAGGTTGAAAAACACTGCTGTAAGGTAAAGATATAACTGCTACCGTCTAATCGGAGTTGGCACAAAGTAAGTAGCACCTACCTATACTGCGACTATCGATTTGTCACAGACACGCCAGTTAATAACATTAAATTATAGCCTACTGCTATTAAACATTTCTTAACCACCAACTTAAAAGAGACATTTTGTATTTTCTTGGTATTTATATGAATATTATATAATAGTAATAATATCCTGAAACATTATTTACACACGGCCAACTGATCCCGATCCAAGCAGAGCTTGTACTATGGAAACAAGATAACTGATATACTACATGTACTACTTTCCTTTGTTAATACATATCATCCAAAGTACGTCCACAGCTGGGCCAAAAGCCTCCCCAAAGAATGGAGGGTTATGCCATAATCGCCACGCTTGGCAGACGGGTTGGCGATCGCAGTTTGATGGTCATAGTTAACAGAAAAACGCTGTTGCCCCACTCCCCCCACGGGATGAGATGGGGGGATGATATTCTATGCCGTCACCACACAGCAAAAAACCTCCTTCCTCGGCTGTTACGGGTTAAGTCCCCGAACAGTACAATTACTACTACTGTCCTTGTTGTACGTTTGTCAGGGCTTAATCTATTCCGTGTCATATTAAAATAAATAAAATAATACTTTATATAATAATTTATTATAATATTTTTTTCACCAGTTTTTACCTTAATCCACTACACATTATGTAACGGGTTATGGAAAAAAACTGTACTGCAAAATCAAATTAAATTGTCAAATGTTATTAAATTTCTTATGATAATGTTTCTTTTTTGACAGAAACCTAGGTCTCATCATCATAAAATTTGAAAAAAAATTGCACTGCTGAACAAAAGCCTCCCCAATGATCATCTTGGCGAATATGCCATAATGGCTGCGCTTGGCAGACGGGTTGGCGATCGCAGTAAGATGGTCATAGTTCTCAGAAGGAAGCTGCTGTCCCTCTTCTGGTAGATATTCCCTTGGGTCGACTTCTACGCCCTCAGGGGATGAGATGGGGTGATGATATTCTGATATTCACTGCCGTCACCACACAGCAAGTATAGT
Organism: Pseudoips prasinana; assembly: GCA_951640165.1. Lineage (NCBI taxonomy): Eukaryota > Metazoa > Arthropoda > Insecta > Lepidoptera > Nolidae > Pseudoips > Pseudoips prasinana. Next base: position 42,394,397 of record OX621234.1, read on the forward strand.
ACAGACGCCAGCACTTCAAGCTACCCGAATCTGTCAAATTTCTTCTATTGATTTTCAACTTTATCACAAAAGCATAAGTTTCACTTTCGACTGGGGAAATTTGACAGATTGGGGTTACTTGATGTGCTGGCGTCTGTACATAACTCAACAATGAATCCATTTAGATAAAAGATTAGATTGCTCGAATGGAGTGCGCGTCTTTCAGGTCGAGTCTAGCTTTTATTCAAATTGAATCTTTTTTCTATTCTGTTTCAGTTCTGATTTCATGACAATAGATGTCAATTTGAAACTTGGGCATTCAGAACTTGAGTGAAAATATAACCGAATGAAATATAGCGCTCTAGTTCGTGGCTGCATTTGTCATATTCAGTTTGTCACTGGAATGTGGAGTGCCGTTCTTTTAAAGATGTTTTTTATTAACTGACTTCTAAATTAGTTCTAAAATCTATTTTTCAAGTCTATATTGTATGTTTTTTGTATATATTAATAACCATCTAGAATAGTCGAGTCTATTACAATTGCTGCATAGGAATGCATTCTGTAAGGTGAGATTACTTTCCCAGAACTGTTCATAGACCTATACTCACTCTTGACTCAGGGGTCCATACCTCCCTAGGTTTGTGTCTCGACCATCTGGGACATGACACAAAAAAACGGGGGCCCCGGAGCAGCATACCCGCGTTCCCGGGACTCCCACCATCAGGCAAGCCCACGGCAGGTTAGGATTAATCGGTGCGAGCCCGACATACCCAACCAAAGACATGGTTGCTCGTGCCTTATAAAAAAAAACCGGCCAAGTGCGGACCGGACTCGCGCACAAAGGGTTCCGTACCATTATCTATAAAAACGAGGTAGTCCACGAAGGGCACCCATCTGAATGGCACCTGCGCGAATGGCACCTAGCCTAGTGATTTTTATCGATATCTTTCATTTAATAACCTAGGTTACTGTAACGGTTAACGTAGGTGCCTTTTGTGGACAAGAATGCAAAAAATAAATTGAATCCACGATGAGCACCTGCCAAAAGTATTGATAGGTGCCTTTCGTGGACTAGGCTAGGTGCCATTCGCGCAGGTGCCATTCAGATGGGTGCCCTTCGTGGACTACCTCATAAAAACGAGCAAAAAATTTTGTATGGGAGCCCCCTCTAATATTTTTTTATGTTGTTGTTATAGCGGCAACAGAAATACATCATCTGTGAAAATTTCAACTGTCTGACTATGACAGTTCATGAGATACAGCTTAGTGACAGATGGCCCTATTACTAAGACTTCGCTGTCCGTCTGTCCCGTTTTACCTTTTGGGTACGGAACCCAAAAAAGAAAAAAATGTGCTCATGCATAGCTGAAGGCTAAAACTTACGAACATGGAAACTTTTGACCCCCAAACACAAACGTAGAGTACCCAATAACAGTAGGTGTATCGACCTTGTAATACTCATTAATAATAGAAATCGTTATGTCCAACAGCTGTTTTAATTCAGTCAGATTCTATTATACACAGAAGAACACGTCCGCGATTGGTATTACATAAATAAATAATTACCTACTGTTATGAATATTTGTATAACGAATTATTGTAACGGAAAATAATAAAGTTGGGTATGGAATTGCGTTCGGCCATTCACGAGTCGACGCGGCGTCCGCATGTGTGATACAACTTGGTATATATGTCGCAGGGAAATGAGGATATCAGGGATTTCACGAAATCCCTAGGGATATCACAAAATCCCGGTAGATGTCGAATATGCTTGTTTATTACGTCTTCTTACTAAAACTAAAATAAAATAAAAAAGGTTTTCATTCACGTAGACTTTAAAAACGCGCTTGTAAATAGTCAGCACATGTTTGTAGTAATATATAATTATTTCTAGGTACATACATATAGATATTTAGGTACATGGATTGTAGGAAAATAAATTACAATAAGATTTATTTTACAATAGTAACGATATTTAGCTAGCTAAAATTAAGTTTTTGTCAAGGATCGTGTGTAGGTTTAATTATCGAAATTTAAAATTTTAGCTATACTATCTAGTGATATGACAAAACACCAATTTATCGTCAGTGATATGTCGTTTCACTAAACTAAATCCAGTAAAAAGTCAGAAAAGTGGCTACTGCCGAATAAAAAATACTGTTGATGAATAAATTAGGTTAGGTTAGATTGGTGACCTAACTTTTATTGGGCAGTTTCCGCATTTCTGACATTTTACTAGATTTAGTTTAGTGAATCGACATATCACTGACGATAAATTGGTGTTTTGTCATATCACTACATAGTTTTAGTAAGAAGACGTAATAAATAAGAATATTCGACATCTACCGGGATTTTGTGATATCCCTGGGGATTTCGTGAAATCCCTGATATCCTCATTTCCCTGCAACATATACATTTGCTACGGGTTCCAAATATAAATTATATTAAACCTTATTCATAAGTGAATAAGGTTGCTAACACTTTATGTTAGTTATTTGATAAGTATATAGTTAGAAGTTGTTCAAGGTTGTCGAGTCGTGGGGGAGTGTAAAATCTTGGTCAAGGTTTGTTCTTGCTTAATGGTTGTGACTAGTATTAATTTCTGCTTTTGACACTCTCGAGTACCTACCTTCATACATAATTATTAGGAAATTCCGTGTGTTCGAAACTTTATATTAACAATGAACAGGAAATTGGGTGTGTGTTTATCGTTGAGGAAATCGAATAATTAGCGAACGGCTCGCGGGTCGGTTATAAAGTGTCTAAAGAATAATAAAACAAAATAATAATAATACACTCCTAGCCAACTCTCGGCCAGTCTCAATAGAGTCTCAAAAGAGGCTAGCCATCAGTGCGGCACATACAACATGTAACTTAATTAACGCACATGTTGAAAATAGTTTGTTCAGAATCGTTTACTGAATCCATTTATATCATTTTGAATAAGTACTTATAGGTAATTTTTTTCCCAATATAATTAAAACTACGGAAATTATTGTTATATTAACCCTGTACTGTCAATACAAATTGAAATGTACCCTAAGTCAAAGTAATAACACTTTTAAATAGCAGTTTTATTTGTATTCATACAAATTCCATCATTCAATACAAAATAAAGAAAAATAAACTTTATTCCAAGACACTAATTCAGTACATGTTAAATTAAAAATTTAGTGTATGTATTATGATTATAATATAATATTCTAATTGGGGTGTTTGAGGGTGTGCGTTAATTACGTTACATGTTGTATAGTGCACATGTGTGCGGAAACACAGTGGCACTGTGGCACAGTCTATTCCAGCACTCTCTTGATCTGATGGGACGACTATCGACACGACTGGAAACAGTCGTGTCGATAGTCAGGTACATGACCGGCTTAACGTACTCTCCGAGGCATAGAGTGTAATACCGCCAACTCCCAGACTCTGGGCTGATATTGCAAAATTTCTTAACAGAAAAATCAAAAGACTAGGGATTTGAACCCAGGACTTCACCTTTACCGCTAGAACATGAGGCAGTAGCTTAAATAATAGGAGTACCTACGTTGAGGTAGAAAACATGAGTTATATTATTTTGTTGCGAAGTAGGTAACAGTTAACCTAACTAGTATTTAACTTTGAATAGTTGAAACCGCTATTGTGTGCACGTGGTATAACCCTGTCGGAGGCTGTTATACCCAAAATGTTTATTATATATTCACGCCTGTTTTCATAGGGGAAGGCAGAGACAACGGATTGCCATTTGTCACGATTTTACCACACCTATTTTGCTTCGTATACTCTCTCATAATACCCTTTTAACTGTTACCTACACACAACAAAATAATATTGCAAATGCAAATAATATTACATTTTACTACTAACACCTAGGCTAAGTTTTACTAACAATTATGAGTTTATTTAAAACTTGAAATAAACGTTTCATTATTATTATTATTTACGTGCTCTCCGGTGCATGGGGGTATAATACCCCGAAGTCTGGGAGTTATACCCCATGAGTATTATATCCCCATGCACCGGAGAGCACGTAAATAATAATAATAATGAAACGTTTATTTCAAGTTTTAAAAAAACTCATAATTGTTAGTAAAACTTAGCCTAGGTGTTAGTAGTAAAATGTAATATTATTTGCATTTGCAATATTATTTTGTTGTGTGTAGGTAACAGTTAAAAGCAAGTTCACTGTTAGATATGGTTCGTTGAGTTTTGTTCATACTTATATCAGATGCCTGAACATAGGAAGATAGAACGAGATAGAAAATAAAAAAATATCTCGGTACAACTAACATACTGTCATCTGATCCACAACTAAGTAGAGCATATACTATACTAGGTGTGCCCCGCAGTTTTACCCGCATTAAATTATATAAATTATAGCCTATGTGTTATTCGAATATACATATAAGCTATATTACTACAAAAGTTTTACCAAAATCCGTCCGGTAGTTTTTCCAATCCAATCTTGCCAAATATTATAAGATTATTAAGTTTTTAGAGGTGTGTAAGCCTGATACAATGTTTCTATACTGTGTTTAGTTTGTATCGACGTATTTGTTATACAAATCATGTATCTATTTTTATGCCAATAAAATAAATAAAAAACAAAAAGTCAAAGTCGTAAATCTAGTAAAAAGTCAGGAAAGTAGCTACCACTAGAACAAATAGACTTGAAGAAATTACAAACATATTGAAAAATCGCGTGTTGTCGGCTGTGACAGAAAGAGAGAAACTCCCTCTTAACTTCCGTTCGAAAAGCCGGGCACACTTTTCGTAACGCTCTCTTCGTGCATTCACCAGCTTACGAGGTAAAGCATTCGTATAGAAGTTTAGAGGGTTACTTTACAAACATATAATAGACGGACACAAATTACATCCAGACTCAGAACAACTATTTATGGGTCACACAAATAGTTGTAAGGCGCGGGACTCGAACGCGCGACACGTACAGTCGTGCACGTGCAGTTCATAGTTCTGTGTATATTTGTTTTTATGATATTTATTTACATTTAGGGTTGCCAGTAGGACTGCCTCGTTGGTCTAGCGGTAGCGTGTTCAACCGCAGATAATGAGGTCCTGGGTTCAAATCCCGGGTCGGGCCAAAAAGTGATTTTGAGATTTTTACGTAAAAAGAAATTTCTCAGTATCAGTCCGAAGTCTGAAAGCTGGCGGTATTACACCCCCGTGCCTCGGAGAGCACGTAAAGCCGTCGGTCCTGTACCTGAACTCTTTCCGGTCGTATCGCTAGGCGTCCCATCGGATCATGAGAGTGATGGAATAGAAAGTGATCCTGTGTTTGCGCACACACTTATGCACTATAATATGTCCTGCACAATTGCTAGTCTCCAGTAAGACTGGCCGCCGTGGCCGAAATTCGGTCGGGAGGACATCATCATCAGGGTAGCCCGTATATACGTCCCGTAGATACGGGACTGGCACCGTATTAAGTATTATGTCCCGTATTGTTACTTGTCCCGTTTATCTATATTTCCATACAAAGTAAATACGTCAAATTATGACTGGATGAAGAAACAGGAACCGTTGAGAAGAATCACCAGGCCTTCCTGGTGGTTCTTCTCAACGGTAATTGAATTGGTTTTTTAAAATGTAGTGAATAATTTTTGCTGTCATTCTTTTCTATTTATTTTTAGGGTTCCGTACCCAAAGGGTAAAACGGGACCCTATTACTAAGACTTCACTGTCTGTCTGTCCGTCTGTCTCCTGGCTGTATCTCATGAACAGTAATAGTTAGACAGTTACAACTTTCACAGATGATGTATTTCTGGTGACGCTATAACAACAAATACTAAAAAACAATATAATAAATTTTTTGCTCGTTTTTATAGATAATGGTACGGGACCTTTCGTGTGCTAGTCCGACTCGCACTTGGCCGGTTTTTATTATATTTTTTATTTAAAGACGACGCCCGCAATAGTCAATATAATCTCTGTGTCGCGGGGTACTTTACAAACATATAACAGACGGACACAAATTACATCCAAACTCAGAACAACTATATGGGTCACTCAAATACCGGCGCGGGAATCAAACCGAATTAACCGTTACTACCCTTATTTTCAGGTTTTATTTATTTGCCACTAATAAGTCCCGTATCATTCTGAACAACATTGGCTACCTTATTTATATTAGAAAGATGTAATGACATATTAAATTTAAATGTCATAAAGTACATAATTATCAAAACTTCTGTGTCTTTTTCGTCTTAAACCACAAAATACACAATCGCCAGCATTGGCCTCAAACCATGGAGCTAAGCTCCATGCCTCAAACTAACGACAAAATGAATAAATACTAAACAAAGTTAACTATTTGCACGCGAGCTATTCTAATGTCTATAGTACTAGTCACAAGGGTCGTAACTGCTTGTCACGAGCTGGTACCAAAGTATATTGATCGGTATTACTTCGAGCAACCTTCAAGCCACTCTCGAGAAACTATAGTAAGTATATGCTTCTTAGGTACATATAAGTAAGGCATATTTTAGGTACATATAAGGCATTGACTGCACAGATGGCGAACTCGTAACGGGTCAGAATTTTAATATATTAAAGTACTAGCTGTGCCCCGCGGTTTTACCCGCGTTAAATTTTATAATTTACCACAGCTCCTCTCACGTAGGTGATAGCGTGATAATATGTACCCTATATGTCCGACCTCTTAATAATATTCATGCAAAATTTGAAGTTAATCCATGCAGTACTTTTTGAGCCCGGACATACATACAGACAAACAGACAAAAATTCTAAAAACTATATTTTTGGCTTCGATATCCATTGTAGATCACACCCCAAGATTCCTTTTTAATAAATATTCAATGTACTGTTTTGACTTTCCTACGATTTTATTATAACTATGTATAGATATAAAATTTTACTTTGCTCTTTCGAAGAATGTGCTTGGGCCTTGTGTGATGACGTTTGCCAAATAAGCAGAACGAGTCATGCCCCGCGGTTTTTCGCGTAAATCTTTATAAATAATAGCCTATTTTTTATTTAAGTAAAAAAAAAGGATTTTATTCACGAATACTTTAAAAAAAAACGCTTGTAAATAGTCAGAACATGTTTGTAGTAATATAGTTGTATACATTGTTATTTCTAGTTACATAGATATATAGGTACACATTGTATTGATTGTATGAAAACATTTATAAAATTTATTTTATAGCTCGTATCAAATTATTGTCAAGAGATTATGTTTAAGTTTAATTATCTAGTTTAAGTCTAATATTTGTACTACATATTGTCATCATTTGGATATAATATAAGCTATGTTACCACCAAGTTTTATCAAAATCCGTCTGGTATTTTTTGCGTGAAAGAGTAACAAACATACGCACTCACACACTCACAAACTTACGCCTTTACTTTTGTACTGATAAAAATAATTTAAAAAAATAAGTGTACCACCCGATGAAGTGGAAATTCTTTAGTTCCATCTATGAAACGTAACTGGCCGTGAGAGAAAGGGACAAAGAAAATGTGTGATCACACCTCTCTCTTTCTATCTTCACTTTTTACTTTATCAACTAATATAATTAACAATTTCATAACATGATAATTAAGACGATTAAAATACAAGTAATTGTCTACACAGTAACATACTCTACCCTTGTGTTTTTAATAAGTTCACCAAAATTTTCCGTAGACTCGGGGTTATTGTTTCCCGTGGGCGTTTCCGAGCAGTGAGACTGTAAGTCTGTAGCATCCTGGATCGTCTGGTCAGATTGCTCCAAGTTCAGTAATGTGTTGTAACTGAACCAGTTCTCATCATTTTCTAAAGCTTGCGCCTTATTACTAGATTGATATGGCAATGGCATCAAAGTAGTATAATGAGTATCACTTTTGGTTACATTATTTACATATTCAGAATTTTGTACATTTCATAGTGATTCTGTTGCGCACTATAGTACTGAGTACTACTATAGTACAGAATAAGAAGTACTGTAGTGAGTTGTGATCGAGCACACAAGTGGCCATAATGACTGAACATTGTCATTTGGGAGCTATGTGCGAATTCCTCAAAGCTAATAATTTGTAGGTCTTTGAAATGGTGGTTATCTATTTGCTGTTCATAAGCGTAATTGAGATTACATGGAAATCGTTGTATTTTATTTGATATAGTCTCAAAACCTATAGTATTGACTGCGGGGTATGGCGGCCCTTTGCCTTGCCCTATGTTGGATGTGTATGGGCCATTGTGACTGTGGTGGTTATTCGTATTCTCAAAGTGATATTGACTCTTGTAGTATTATCATTGGAAGCCTCGCTTCTATATCCATAAGACATATCATCATTTATACTACTCTGTGGCGTCGAATTATTCATATCATAATGCACATTATTAAAACTGCCTGTATTTACACAGGATTAAACTTCGATTCTTTGACTGACGCTGACATCACGTAACAGCCCATCTTCATGACTAAGACAGCGTTCCCTTTCGTACACCGTGTTTGCATGTCAAGAAGCATAATGTCTTCATTTTTCTTTTCGAGGCCTATTATCATAAGAATATGTATGATATGAGTTCTCACTTTAACAAGGTAAAACTCTATTGATGCAATCGTATTACCACATCCGTCGCGAGTGCTCCCACAGGGAAAGTTTAATCTTGGCACTTGGCATTTAAAGCCAGCTAAACTACACGAACAAGTTTCTGGATTACAAGTGCCTTTACAAGCGCAACCGCAAAATTCGTGTGATGTTCTTGTATCTCTGCATTCATCTTTTTCATAGCCTTCTTTTTTCTCACGCCAGCTGCACGTAAAGGAGGTCTCCTTTGCTTGCTTGAAACAGGTTGTAGGAAAAAGTAGCTGTCTGAATCGAGTTCTGATTCAGAAATATGACTGGCTTCTTCCGTGTCACTATCTTCACTAGTAGAGTGACACACCTTGAAGCGTATGCCGCTCACTTTTCAGTTGCTACAATATTTGTCTATGTAATCTTCTCTGTTCTAAGGCGTGTATTGCTAATGTAAATCTTTGTGTATGGGTATGCTCTCATTTCATTCCTAATGTTGAACCTCCCTGTGATGGCACACACGAAAAGCCTTACTATTCAGTAACATCAAATTGAATGTTTTCTTTTCGCCTTTACAATTCTGGTTCATTTTCATTATCACTAGTACATTTTCTTTTAAGACTACTTCTGAGGGGTAATTTAACTTGTGTTATGGAATTATGGCCGTTGTCTACATTGTTCTCATTATTATTACGGCTGGAGTTTTCATGACTACGATTGGATTCATTTGAAGTATTAACACTTTTTAGGCTATATGTGCATGGCAGTGCAAGGTTGGTATTTCAACATCGTCGAATGCATCAGATCCAAGGCCAGAATCACTGCCTTCAGATCTCTATTGAGCCCCTTCTTCGTTGTCATTAAGAGCACTGTCTGGAGGCACTACCGTGAGCAGAATCTTCACTGTTCTAAGGCGTGTATTGCTAATGTAAATCTTTGTGTATGGGTATGCTCTCATTTCATTCCTAATGTTGAACCTCCCTGTGATGGCACACACGAAAAGCCTTACTATTCAGTAACATCAAATTGAATTTTTTTTTTCGCCTTTACAATTCTGGTTCATTTTCATTATCACTAGTACATTTTCTTTTAAGACTACTTCAATTATACAATACAATAATCTTTATTTGCAAATATAGGTGTATACAAGATGTTCTAATTTATATAATGTGCTAACTATATTTCACCATTTCGGCATGCAAATCTTAAAATTAAGTCAATTACATATAATTTTATTAAGATAGAATGAGATTATACAATAATTATTGGGATAACATAATTAGTATAGACTACCTACTGAATATTATTATCATTTAAAAACTCATTAACCGTGTAATACGCTTTCTCTTCAAGATAGGTGTTAAGTTTATTTTTAAACATATCTGAACTATTAATGGATCTGATTTGTGATGGTAATTTATTATAGATTATAGGCGCCATACAAAATCCTCGTAGCAACTGTGTTCTGCTAGATAATTGTCGGAGGCGACTTTCACGTCGACCTCCACCTGGGAATGTAGTATATAAGTGCAAGTTATTTTTAACAAAACATGCAACTTCGCTTATATACAAAGCTGGCACTGTTTGTATTTGTAACTCTTTAAATTTTTCTCTGCAAGAATCACGCCTTTTTAGCCCTAGCATTGAACGTAGGCATCTTTTTTGAGCCTTAAGAACTTGTTCTTTATTAGTTGAGTTCCCCCAAAACATTATACCGTATCTTAATAATGGCGCAACGTGTCCATAATACGCTGTCTTTACCGCAGTTAAGTTAACTACTTTAGCCAATTTGTAAAGAGCAAATGAGAATTGATACAACCTTTTGCATAAATTATCTATGTGCGATTTCCATTTAAGTTTATTATCAATAATTAATCCCAAAAATCGCGTTGTATCAACTTCTATTATTTTTGTATTAGTAGAATCAATGTCAAGTGTGTGCGTATCATGTCGTTGCCTAAAGTCCATTGCATATGTTTTTGATAGATTCATTAATAGATTATTATTTTTCAACCAATTATTAATACATGTCAAACTATTACATATTTCTGAATTTAAAATGTCAATATTTTTATTTATATATAAGATTGTACTATCGTCAGCGAATAATATTATGTCATGTTTAATTATTTTTGGCATGTCATTTACATATATAAGGAATAACAACGGTCCTAAAACACTTCCTTGGGGGACTCCGTAAGATACTAACTTCTCATCAGATGTATATATTGTTTCTGTGAGTGTAGAAGGACATAGATTTCTTACATGAGTAATTTGCTTTCGGTCCTTTAAATATGACTGCAATAAATTGTGTGCATTGCCTCTAACTCCATAAGTGTCGAGTTTTTTTAACAGGACTTTGTGACATACGCGGTCAAAGGCCTTTGACATGTCCATGTATAACGCTATTGCTCTGTGCCTTCCATCCATGGCCGTCGTTACTTTAAACAAGAAATCATAGATTGCCATGTTTATGGTTTTCTTCTGAGGGGTAATTTAACTTGTGTTATGGAATTATGGCCGTTATCTACATTGTTCTCATTATTATTACGGCTGGAGTTTTCATGACTACGATTAGATTCATTTGAAGTATTAACACTTTTTAGGCTATATGTGCATGGCAGTGCAAGCTTGGTATTTCAACATCGTCGAATGCATCAGATCCAAGGCCAGAATCACTGCCTTCAGATCTCTATTGAGCCCCTTCTTCGTTGTCATTAAGAGCACTGTCTGGAGGCACTACCGTGAGCAGAATCTTCACTGTAGGCAGGGGCACTATCTATTTTTATGTCGTCTATACCACTCAGAGTATGTCATCTATTTTTACAACATAGTATATTTTACAGTCACTGCTCTCAAAAACCTGAGAGTTACTTCTACTGATTACATTACTTTGATAATAATACTCTTCACTGTGTTTATCACACTCATCATTTTTTTCGTCTTTAATACGACGGAAACCATCCTCTTCTCTCTGATCTTCAGCGATTTCCTCATCACATTCTGAAGTGTCAGTATCTCGTTGGTCTGTAGGCTCGCCGCCCATCTCAGGTATAGCGTTCTTCATGACTAATATCTAATTCAAAAGGTTGTGGCTCAGACTAACTCCACCGAAAAGCTCGTGCGAGCCAGCGGACCCCACACTCCATGATCATTCCAGCGACGCAAATAGGATCACTGGATCTTCATTGCCATCATCGATAAATATCCCTAAGTATTATAACTAATTTCAGCAATTCGGTCTTTGACTATAATTTTGACCCACGATAGTCACTCTAATTCATCACTTTTATAAGGTTCTCTTTATATCACTTTATTTAACGAGCCGTTGTGTTTAAGGCTTTTTATTTATTTTCCACCTTATTTTGACAGCGTCGTTTGCGATTCAGAAAAGGTTCCATTCTCGTTTTGGTTCATCGAAGACTTTATTTACTTAAATATGCCGTGATTAGTCCACAAAATGTTTAATGTACAATCATAACTACACTATCTTACAGGCCACTACACTGACCGATCTCGCATTTCCCACCTCTCGTAATCGGGTTGGAAGACTCGGACTCGCTGAACTTTCGTTCGCCTCACCCGGTCTCGCTTTTCGTAACGCTGTCATCATGCATTCAACAGTCAAGCGTGCGTGAAGAAGGTTTACATCAAACAAACGTGTGGCTCACGCCTCAGCGGTTAAGCCGCCTGCCCACTTCGTGGGTCACTAGCTCAAGTGGTCTTAAAAAATTAACTACCGTCTCGAAATAAACTTGAAATAAATAAATAAAATAATCGTTTATTTCTCTCTTAAAGGTACATGCATTAGTTTTAACAGTTTAGTTTACAAAAATTTAGCTTATGTTAGACCTTTGAGAGAGCTGGAGGGTGTACTAGGCTCGAGACCTGTATGACAAATCTCCAGGCTTTCTCCAACTTGCATACAAACTAGTAGCTGTTAAAAGTTGACAGTGCTACAAGTAAAATTAATAAGAAACTTGTTGTATATATATACATAATACATAAGACGGTCACCATAGCCTAGTTGGTAGTGCTCCTGCCTACGAAGCTGGTGGTTCTGGGCTCGAATCCCGGTAAGTGCAAATATTTGTGTGATGAACACGAATATTTGTTTCGGAGTCATGGATGTTTTCTATGTATATAAGTATTTTTCTATCTATATAAGTATGTATATCGTCGCTTGGTACCCATAGTACAAGTTTTGCTTAGTTTGGGGCTAGGATGATCTGTGTGACATTGTCCCGAGATATTAGATATTATTATTATTATATAAAAAAAAACATATACATAATTATGGTGTATAAATGAAGTTCACTCCGCATAAATTTTACGATAATGAGAAATCTTCAAGACTTTGGTGGTTTGTTGGGGTACAAGCTTCTTTAGTTCGTCAGCTCCTATTGTTATAAGTATCACAATAGTTTGAAAGTCAAGTAATTAATGTACCTAACTAGTTAACTTTGAATAGTTGAAACCGCTATTCTGTGCACGTGGTATAACCCTGTCGGAGGCTGTTATACCCAAAATGTTTATTATATATTCACGCCTGTTTCCTAGAGGGGTAGGCAGAAGCAACGGATTTCCACTTGTCACGATTTTAGCACACCTATTTAAAAAAGTCAAATATACCACGAAGTCTGGGAGTTGTCGGTATTATACATGCGAGCATCTCATAATAGTTAGTAAAACTTAGCCTAGGTGTTAGTAGTAAAATGTAATATTATTTGCATGTCGCAGCATCTTCTTATAAACGGACAGTCTTTCCTGTCCGCGATCATTTTCAGCACTATGCTGGAACTAGTTCCTGTACCTGACCTCTTTCCGGTCACGTGGCTAGGCGTCCATCGGATCATGAGAGTTATGGAATAAAAAGTGATCCTGTGTTTGCGCACACACTTGTGCACTATAATATGTCTCCCGCAGATTTTCTTTTGTAAATACATTGGTACATATATGCGTAACTAGGTGTGCCCCGCGGTTTTACCCGCAAATTTTATTACCGCCGCCGTTTAGACGTGAAGAAGTAACAAACATACACACTCACACACTCAAAAACTTTCGCCTTTATAATATTAGTGTGATTAGACCGAGACTCAGGACAAACCGACATGTTCAAGAACACAAATATCTGTCCTGGGTGGGAATCGAACCCACGACCTGCGGCGTGAAAGCGCCACGCCAACCGGCCCGTCACTATAATGAGTGTAGTTAAGACAGTGGCTTTGCTACTGAAACTAGAGATTCAAGTATATTTCCATTACATGCTACTGTAATTATTCGTTAATTTTGTTTTTATTATCAAACAAATTTGTTCTGGGATCTTAGTGCGATGGGCGACATTCATGAGAACATTAGTAAACAATGGCATCGCCATATTTTGGCACTTTGTTCGTTGAAGGGGAGAATTAACACACGTCGTAGACACCAAATATTCTACATTCGTATTTGTAAATTTTGCCGACTGCCACTGCAGCTTTGCAATTCTTTGGGCTATGCGATGACATTGGTTTGTTTGCGGATTGCGACATTTCTGATTCGATCGCGCAGGGAATCTCCGAGCATAGCCCACTCCATTGCTCTTTGGGTGACCCTGAGTCTGACAACTGACTTTAAATATCAAAAAAATTATAATCGCTTCCTCTAACAAATCACGTTAAGTACGTCCAAAGAATTTAACATTTCAATGGACTATAGGGATTTTTGTTGAAATATGTTAGTACCTAAATAGATTCTTTAACTCTGAATAGAATAATTCCAACCGCACGAACGACAAGTATAAGTGTGTCAAAATATGGTATACGTTTGACCTTTCTTACCCCTAGTACCTGATGCCCCTTGACTAGGTATTTATTACAAAATAATTCAATAATCATCACTATATACATAGCAGTACGACTTCATTTTGAACTGGAGTTAGATGGTTGGTAGGTCTTTAAAGATCTAAATGCGTTTAACAAGGTGACATGTTATGACTGAGTTGAAAAAAATACAAAGAACTCGCGAAGGTCGCCCGAAGCCATTCATTTCTACTAACGCAATAGTACGCGTAGCTTGTGTGTAATTAAAATAATCAATTGATATCTGGGGTTCCGTACAAACTTAAACTTATTGGATCATGCTCCCCATGATCGGCGATTTTGGGGGTAGCCTCCCAGCGCTGCATATATTTTAACTGTACCTATACAAATTATAGCTTGTACTATGGAACTAGATACTACTTATCTTTTGTAAATACAAAGTCAAAGTCAAAGTAATTTATTTGTTAAACATAGGTAATATGGTACATGGTATAAAAATTGTGTTGTATCACTATGTTTTGCCTTGCAAGGCGTACAAATTATACAGAGCAAACAAACATGCAAAATAATGACATAATAAATATTAAATTTCATAAATAGGGTAGAGTAATAAGTAGATCGGACATTTCTTATTTTATGTTTTTGTCATCTAAAAACTCATTGATAGCGTAGTAAGCCTTTTCAATTAAAAAATTCTTAAGTTGCAATTTAAAATGGTTTATGTTACTAATGTTTTTTATAGTTTTTGGTAATTTATTAAAAATTTTTGGACCCATGCCGAGACAACTCTTTAAAAAAGTGCAGTATTATGTCTTTTTAACTTTAGTGTATTTTGGTGACGTCTATTATTAAGTGTATCAAATTTAAATAGATTCACCTTTAAAAATATTGCAATTTCATAAATATAGAGGGATGGAAGCGTAAGTAATTTAAGATTAATGAAATATGTTTTGCAACTTTCGGTAGTTTTTAAGCAACATATGGCTCGAAGACATTGTTTCTGGGCTTTAAATGCCATTTCTCTGTTGGTAGAGTTGCCCCAAAATATTATGCCATACCGAAGAGTTGTGGAGACATATGCATGATATGCGGTAAGAACAGTATTACGGTTTGCAACCTTATTCAAATTGTGCAAAGCGTAACAGAATTGATTTTTTGTCATGATCTCGATGTGTGTTTTCCAAGTCATGTTAGCGTCTAGCCAGATTCCCAAAAATTTAGTTCGTTCCGTTTGCATAATCTTATTTTTGTCATAATTAATGTCAAGAATTATAGGATCAGTTTTTGTTTAAATGTCATTTATGAGTTTTATTAAAATTAATCTGTAAATTGTTATTATTAAGCCATTGAATTATTAGACTTAAGCTACTGTTTATGTCATTTTCATGAGAGTCACTATTTTTGCCAGAAAATACTACAGTGCAGTCATCAGCAAATAGGGTCATAGGGTGTGGTATGGTTTTCGGAAGGTCATTTATATAGCATAGAAATAGTAAGTAAGTACAACTAAAGTATATATACCCAGACGCCGGTCAAACAGAAATGTTCATGCTCATGAACATGTCCTGGGTAGGAATCGAACCTGCGGCGTGAAACAGCTTCTACCAACCACGCCAACCGGCCCGTCGAAACCTTGCCATTTGGAAGTATTTGCTGAAGTAGCCATTTGAATTGCGACCAGTGCCTCTAGCACGAGTTCCTGCAGTTTACTTACTCGATCACACGTATAGTTTCGTCCCATACATTGTGCACCAGAGTTTTAGTTCTTAATAGTTTCCGCGAGAGCCGCTGGTGCGCAATGTATGGGAGGAAACTGTACGTGTGATCGAGTAAGTAAACTACAGGAACTCGTGCTAGAGGCACAGGGGCTCTACCGTCTAAGTCGCCGAACATCGATTTCGTGAATGGCGTTCAAATAAATAAAGGTTAAAAATTACTTAATCAATCATTAAATCGGATTCCATAAGCACATGTGACGTCATAAACGGTCTGGAATCAATTGTCAACGTTGAAGCCGATTTAACGATTGATTAAGTCATTTTAACCTTTATTTATTTGAACGCCATTAACGAAATCGATGTTCGGCGACTTAGACGGTAGAGCCCCAGGTACAATTAGGCAGTAGAACACAGATGGCGCTGCTACCCTATTACCTGGTGTATCACTTAGTCACCCATAACAACGGTTTATGGTGTGGTCCTGTTATTCTATCTAAGCCGAAAAACATACAGCTATATAACATTGGAGATAACGGGTATATTATTTATCTACAACATGTAACATAATTAACGCACATCCTAAAATAGTTTGTTCAGAATCGTTTAGGTACTGAATCGATTTATATAATTTTTAATATACTTAGTTAATTTTTTTTCCAAAATAATTGAAACTACGGAAATTTTTGTCATATTAACCCTGTACAGTCAAAATAAATTGAAAAGGACCGTAAGTCAAATAATAAGACTTTAAAATTGCAGATTTATTTGTATTCATACAAATTCCATCATTCAATACAAAATAAAGAAAAATAAACTTTATTCCAAGAAACTAATTTAGTTAATAACAATTCATATACATTTTTAATAATAAAATCAGTGTATGTATTATGATTACAACATAATGTTCTAATTGGGGTGTCTGAGGGTGTGCGTTAATTACGTTACATGTTGTATACATATAATAAAATCGTAGGAAAGTCAAAACTGCACATTGAATTTTTTTTTTTAAAGGATACTTGGGGCGTGATTTTCACCCGATATCGAAGCTAAACATATAGTTTTTAGAATATTTGCCTGTTTGTATGTCCGGGCTAAACTCAAAAAGTACCTACTGCATGGATTTACTTGAAATTTTGCATGAATATTACTAAGAGGTCGTCCACATATTATCACGCTATCACCTACGGAGGAGGATCTGTGATAATTAATAATATTTAACGCGGGTAAAACCGCGGGGCACAGCTAGTAAAAAATAATTCAATACGAAAGCCTTGATTAATTTTGCAGTTATTTTCTATACACAAACAATTTAAACCATTGTATTTAGTTGGAAACCATTGTTCGTATTTGGTATCATCGTACTGTATGTTATCGCGCGCTAGTACTTGCGCCTGCGTCGAAATTCGACGGTGTCATCGCACCCAAGTGGCCTAGTTCGCGAGATATTTCGATATAGCGTCGCACCGTGCCAGTTAAAATTGAATCATATTATCATAAATTTAAAACTCAAGTTGGAACGGTATCTTAGCTGACAGTTAGTCGTTCTTACACTGAACAGTTCCTAGAGTGGCTAAAAGCATTTACTCACACTACCAACGCGAATTTGGACAGTAATGGACAGTTATTACGCATTATGAGCACAAATTATACTTATATAATTTGCTGTAACGTTTTCTAATGTATTGTTTTGTAGTGATGTATATGTATACAGCCACTATACGCATTAACAGATTCTAGGGAAACCTTAATCTAAAATCATTTACGACTTTATGGTATAAAATAATTACATAGCTCAGCAAAAGTTTTAAATACTTATACAGGCAGAAAAAAAAAATCTTTTTTCAAATTTAAAAAATGTAATGACAGAAACAAAAGAATAATCAAAATATTCCTTTTTCAAATTTTTAAAATGTAATAGCAGAAACAAAAGATTAATCAAAATACAGCGGCAAATTGTTAGTAATTCGTTTTGATAAGGAAAATTAAAATTGTTTTTTTATGAAATATTTATTTGCTATATATAGGTACAGGGTTGATGGGTCCATAATAAACTTATCCAACTATATTTGATATAGATATTATGTCGTGCAAAAATTTTAAACAATGTCAACTATAATATAAATAAGTAATTTAAAACTAGTAAAATGTCAACCACAAATAATAGTTGATAAAAAGGGATTAGATTGTTTTTCGTTTTAGGGTTCCGTAGCCAAATGGCAAAAAGCGGAACCCTTATAGATTCGTCATGTCTTTCTGTCTGTCGTCCGTCCGTATGTCACAGCCACTTTTTGCCGAAACTATAAGAGCTGTACAGTTGAAACTTGGTAAGTAGATGTATTCTGTAAACCGCATTAGGATTTTCACACAAAAATTGAAAAAGAACAATAATTTTGGGGGTTGCCAATACATAGAACAGAAACTCAAAAAAACATTTTTCATCGTACCCATACATGTGGGGTATCTATGGATAGGTCTTCAAAAATGATATTGAGGTATCTAATATCATTTTTTTCTAAACTGAATAGTTTGCGCGAGAGACACTTCAAAAGTGGTATAACGAGTCCCCCCCCCCCTGTAATTTCTACAATAAGAGAATAATAAAAATAAAAAAAATATAGGATGTACATTACCATGCAAACCAACGACGAAAATTGGTTTGAACGAGATCTAGTAAGTAGTTTTTTTTAATACGTCATAAATCGTAAACCGCAATTTACCTTTCATTCACCGTAGCGTAGTTGGTAGTGCTCCTGCCTACGAAGCAGGTGGTCCTGGGTTCGAATCCCGGTAAGTGCAAATATTTGTGTGATTAGCACGAATATTTGTTTCTGAGTCATGGATGTTTTCTATGTATACAAGTATTTATCTATATATACAAGTATGTATATCGTCGCCTGGTACCCATAGTACAAGCTTTGCTTAGTTTGGGGCTAGGATGATCTGTGTGACATTGTCCCTAGATATTATTATTATTTAATCAACTGAAATACTTGTTGTTACGGAACCCTTCATCGGCGAGTCCGACTCGCACTTGGCCGGTTTTTTTTTAATTTAACGTGTCGTGTAAGTTTTAAGAGTCATTGTGACGTCGTCTTTTATGTTGGGATGAAACGTTACGAGCTGTGGCTGTCATAGAAAATGGTGCCATAGAACGCGTGGTTGCCCAACACAGCTTATACTTTGGAACTAGATACTACTTATCTTTTGTAAATAGGTACATACTTATAGACACCCAGAAACAGGACAAACAGACTCGTTTGAATCTCCTTGACAATAAATTAATACAAGCTAAATATCACTACTATTATAAAATAAATTGTATAAATGTTTTAACATTCCGTGTACCTAAATATCTGTAATAAGCAACTAGAAATAATAACTGTATTACTGCAAACATGTTCTAACTATTTACAAGCGCTTTTTTAAAGTCTACGTGAATAAAAACTTTTTTTATTTTATTTTATTTTACAGCAGCCAAAACGGATATCAAGGTTGTGGTCACTGGTCACGTTATCGCAGTACTGGGGATGTGGCTGGCATTCAGGTAGATATCGTGTTACTACGCAGAGACATCTATTTCTCCAAATGCCGCTAGAAGACAACCCAATATAATATTAATAAGTCATTTATTCTCTCTCACAAAGTACAAACAGGTTTACAAATATGATGTCCTTCCGACCGAATTTCGGACACGGCGGCCAGTCTTAATGGAGACTAGCCAATTGCGCAGGACATATTATAGTGCACAAGTGTGTGCGCAAACACAGGGGCACTTTCTATTCCATCACACTCGTGATCCGATGGGACGCCTAGCGACACGACCGGAAAGAGTTCAGGTACAGAACCGACGGCTTTACATGCTCTCCGAGGTACGGGGGTGTAATACCGCCAACTTCCAGACTTCGGGCTGATACTGAGAAATTTCTTTTTACGGAAAAATACCTAAATCACTTTTTGGCTCGACCCGGGATTTGAACCCACGACCTCATTATCTGCGGTTGAACACGCTACCGCTAGACCAACGATGCAGTCAGATCAAATATAATAGTATCACAGTATATAACAAAACTTTGTGAGAGACTGGTGCTTCATGTAGGTTTGATGTATGACAGGTCACCAGTGCCCTCCCGCGGCTATTACATAACTATGTAACTTAAATGACAGTAACAATTACTAATTCTTAGAGTGATTATACTATCTATTAGTCTAAAAGGAAGTATTATTATTAGTGTATGACTATGGATGTCGTACGTGTCGTACGTGTGAGAGTGTATGTGAAAATGTGTTTAAATAAACTCTCACACCCACATCTACATCCATAGTCATACACCACATAATATCACAGCGAGGCTCCAGGAGTGCAACCAACTGGTGGTAGAAAACCAAATCATGCGTAGAAGGTGCAATGCTCGAAGACCGCCACGTGTTCCAGCAATGACGAGCCTGTTGGCGATGATGGCAAATGCTTGCTTTTCACGCCGGTGGTTGTGGATTCGATTGCCACCCAGGACAGATATTTGTGTGCATGAACATTTATTTATCTATTTATAGTTAAATAAAACGGTTAATAACCAATTACATTAATTAACATAGAAACAATTACATTACTTATTTTTAGGGTTACATATAAATTTCAATACAAAATACTGGACTTCGCAGAAAACCAAACATATTCGCCTAATGTCTGTCCATCTACTGGCAAACACATCGCATTCAGGATAGGCAATCAGGAGGGCGTTTAGCATATATATATATAGGGTTCGACATACTGGAGACTTGGCTCTAGCGACAGTATGATGTCGGCTGGCTGTTTGTCCTGAGTCTGAGTGTAATTATCTATATAAATATGTATTTACAAATGATAAAGTAGTATAGGTATGTAGTATATCAGTTATCTGGTTTGCATAGTACAAGTTCTGCTTAGTTTGGGATTAGATGACCGTGTGTAAATAATGTCCCAGGATATAATTATACTGCGAGGTCGCAATCGCGGTCGGCGGCTTTCGTGGGCTCGGGACCATTTACCAAGGAGTAACCTACAGACGCCAGCACATCCAGCTACCCCAATCTGTCAAATTTCTTTTATAGATTTTCAACTTTATCACATAAGCATAAGGTTCATTTTCAAATGGGGAAATTTGACAGATTGGAGTAGCTTGATGTGCTGGCGTCTGTACATAAGTATTTGGCCTCGCCGAAGAGTTTCAGTTTAGGTTTCATCCAGATTCACGAAGAATACGCGTTTGGACAATTCCACGGAGAGTTAGCCGTCTACGGCACCGTCGGGAGTCCCACTCATAACAAAGCGGGATTATTGCGGTGTGAGTAGGAGTAGGTCATGTTGGCGGACGAACCCTGCTCGGTTGTATCCAAAGCACCATGACTGGAAAAAATACCACGAAGACGTAGTAGAACCTGTTATTGTCCCACAAATAATCCAAATGGGCGAGGAAGATTTACCTATGCAAGATAACACTACTTCCCATACGCTGTTTAATTTGACAATAATAATAATAATATCTAGGGAATACTTATACATACATATTATGTAAATAAATGATTTTTATCTTTATCTTTTATCTTTATATTATATTATTTTTTCAATGTGCAACTTAACTAAAACCTTAACAACTATTGATAATTACCGAAACAATCCTAATGAAACGTCATTATAAACAAATTATTATATGTTGTGTTATCCTTAATTAAGTTGCAAGGTATTTTACTACTACAATTTAAAACTAATTTAATAATAATAATATTTAGTCACACAGATCATCCTAGCCCCAAACTAAGCAAAGCTTGCTATGGGTACCAGGCGACGATATACGATACGATATACTTAGTATAGATAGATAAATACTTAAATACATAGAAAACATCCATGATTCAGAAACAAATATTCGTGCTCACCACACAAATATTTGCACTTACCGGGATTCGAACCCAGGACCACCAGCTTCGTAGCTTTCGTAGGCAGGAGCACTACTAACTAGGCTACGGTGACAACTTAGTATAAGCTAGCTAAGTAACGAAATCATAAATTAAATGTTATATCTAAATGTTTTCATACTTAAAATAAATATTCTATATGTATCTAGAAAGAATTATATTTACTTAACTATATTACTACAGCCATGTTCTGACTATTTATAAACGCTTTTTTAAAGTAAAAGTAAATTGCTCAACATTTCAATGGCGGATTTTAGCAGGAAAAAAAATGCATTTTGCACACGTTCTGATATCAACAGCCTTTAATGAGCATTGTGATTTTTTTATCACTTTTTAACCAAAAATGAAAGTACAGATGCCAGCACATCAAGCTACCCAATCTGTCAAATTTCCCCAATTGAAATTAAACCTTATACTTATGTGATTAAGTTGAAAATCTATAAAAGAAATTTGACAGATTGGCGTTGCTGCAGGTGCTGGCGTCTGTACCTTTGAAATACACTCTGATGCCGACGCGGAGCGCCTATTGAATTGCCTTTAGTTAGTTAGTTTATTTTATTTTAGATTATATTAGCATTATAGTTTTATTACATATTTACTTTTCTTAGAAATAATTAGGAATACTATGATATATAAATGATATTACGATCATCATTTTAAAATGAAAGTCTGTAAAAACATACGTGCAGCTAATGCCACATCGGTAGATATATTTGACTTTGACAGCATATTTATTACATAGGCAGTAAGGTAGATTTTTGTAGTTCAAGTGAATCCTGTGACTGGTGGCTGTTCATATCCATATTTCCCGTAACTTTGCATCATAAAAGCCTTGGTAAAATGGTTATGCACTTATTTTCGTGGGTTAATGAGGGGATGGAAGTGCTCCTATAGAATTTGGATATTCGTTTTTACAAATAGGGCACGGTAGCGAGTAATTTAATTTGGTATCGTGTTTTAAGTTTCAGCGATATATCCAAAAATGTTTTTGTGTTGGGAATTTATTTAAGTAATTGAGCTAGCCACGTAGTTTTTGGCTGTGAAATAATAACAGAACTACTCCATACCGTACTGTGGCTAGCGTAAAATGTGACTAAGGGAAACACCAGGTGGTCGGGCAGTAGTGCCACCTGTGTACTAGCCACTTGCATGCCAAAGAGGTGACTACGGCAAACCCTGTCTAAATGGCGAGGTTCTGGCAACCTTTCGAGGCCAATTTCTGGCAGTAAATGGCCTCAGGGGCTCTACCGGCTAAGTCACCGAACATCGTTTTCGTGAATGACGTTCAAATAAAAAATGGGTTAAAATTTACTTAATCAATCGTTAAATCGGCTTCCATGACCACATGTGACGTCATAAATGGTCCGGAATCGATTGTCAACATTGAAACCGATTTAAGGATTGATTAAGTCATTTTTAACCTTAATTTATTTGAACGCCATTCACGAAAACGATGTTCGGCGACTTAGCCGGTAGAGCCCCAGGCTGATGATGATAAAATAATTTAAAATGCATAATAATCCAATACTTATAAACTTTAATCGATTTGGCATTATGTGTTATTACAGATTGCTAAAAAATATAGATAAAACATAATGTTGCGGACTAACCGAACATTGTTGCTCAGCGTGGAATATGGAAATACTTTATATATTAAATTTATATACTTTATAGCTGTGCCCCGCTGTTTTACCCGCGTTGAACTTTATAAAATTATAGCCTAGGTGTTATTCGGATATAAGCTATATCACTACAAAGTTACAAAATACACACTCACAAAGTTTCGCCTTTATAATATTAGTGTGATGTTATATCTTACTACTAAATCGATAAAAAATTACTACAGGTCTATCCTTCTGTTCTACAGAAATCCGTAGTACTATATGTCAAGCTAAAGTAGTAACGTCAATAAACAAATAAAAACGCACCAAAAGACTGATCACCTGACGAACTTTGTATGAAGATTAAATTCCAATCTTTGAATCAACATGTGTAATCAAGCTTTGGTTCCCGGGAGGTGGACTCCCGCACCGAACAATATTTAGGTAAAACCGAAAATTTGTCTGTGGTATAAATTAACGCATGTTTCTAAACGCATCCAGTTCTGCGTTTCAAAATGAAGGCGGAACTAGATTTTGAAGTTTGTGCAATATGGAAGTCATTGCACTAGACTTTAAAATCTTCTATCTTAGAGACAAAAATCTAAATTGTGCAGTGACCTATATATTATACTAGATGTGCCCCGCGGTTTTACCAGCGTTAAATTTTATCAATTATCATAACTCCCGTAGGTGATAGCGTCATAATATGGAGCCTATATGTTGACCCGACCTCTTAGTAATATTCATGCAAAATTTGAAGTAAATCCATACAGTACTTTTTGAGTTTAGCCGGGACATACATACAGACAAACAGACACACAGACAAAAATTCTAAAACCTATATTTTGGCCTCGACATTGATTGTAGATCACGCCCCAAGTATTATTTAAAAAAAATATTCAATGTACAGTTTTGACTTTCCTACGATTTTATTATATGTATAGATATTTATTTTATTACTTGTACACAAAATAATAATCTATAATATTTTTCTGTTTTGGCGATCTATTTGTGCTGTTTCTTTAGATGAATTACGTGTGCTCAGTTGAAGATTTAAACTCCTAAAATAACGTTTAAAGCTAGAATAGAAAACAATTTGCGTTATAATTTAAGTTAGTCTGGTTCTATCAGTACCTATAATTTTTCACAATAGTCTAAAACTATAGATAATACGACTATTGTCTAAAACTATAGATATTAAAGACTAATATTAATCTGTTCCCAGTTTGGACACTCAGAGTGTCATATCTTTTGAGTTTCAGTACAATACAAGGAACCCAACTCGGTTAAAAAATAAACATATTTGCCTTATCACCAAGTACGAATCGTACGAGGCCACTAATTTAAAATAATTGTTTTGTTGGCCAACCTATTACGTATCTACTCTGTATTATGCTTGCTTTGGTGCATTGAAGCCATTTAACTAATGTACTCTTCTGGGAACTATATAATAAATATAATTTGACCACTAACACACTGATATATGAACCCAAACTAGGCAGACCCTTACTCGCCGTGGTCTCCTTCTGCGAAGCAGTCATGCTCCAGAAGGAGGCCGCCGAGCGGGATCGGGAACGAGCCGACCCCGCTCGTAGGCGGAGGAGGCGTCGGGACGGCGGCGGCAGCCGTTAGCCCTACTCCCCTCGGGGTTGCGGTGGCAGTATGAGAAGTGTCCTCTACTGCCGCCACGTGGAAGCAGCCCCGGGAAGACAGCGAACTGTTTGTGGCGCAGTCGCTGTGCCGTACTGGCAGGAGTCGGCAAATGGGGAGGGCAACACACAGCTCTCCCCGGGTGCGTGTCCCGACCATCTGGGACACGGTGCAAAAGGGGGGCAGCGGAGCAGCATACCCGCGTTCCCGGGGCTCCTCGTATCAGGCGCCAGAAGAAGTCCACGGCAGGTTTGGTTTCGGTTCGAGTTCGACATACCCACCCGCAGACACTTTTTGCGGGTAGCATGCACTAGCATTGCCCCTGCCTTATCAAAAAAAAAAAAATGGCAGAGCCTTACTATGGCAACGCGACAATTGATAAACATACTCACATACATATTTCTAAATACTTTACATATCCTACTAATATTATAAAGGCGAAAGTTTGTGAGTGTGTATGTTTAACTTCATCACGAATAAACGGCTGGAGCAATTTTAATAAAATTTGGTATGGAGTTAGCTGACACCCTGGATTAACACATAGGCTGTAATTTATAAATTTTAATGTGGGTAAAACTGCGGGGCACAGCTAGTTATAGTTAAAATACATCCAGACATGCAACTAATAATAGTGCTCACACAAAGATTTGTCGTATGTGGCGATTGAATCGACAACCTCTTGGTTAGTAATTAGGCTCACTAATCACTAAACTAGCCAATAAAATACTGGGCCTCTACCGGCTAAGTCACCGAACATCGATTTCTTAAATGGCGTTCAAATAAATAAAGGTTAAAATGACTTAATCAATCGTTAAAACGGCTTCCATCAGCACATGGGACGTCATAAATGGTCCGGAATCGATTGTCTACGTTAAAGCAGATGTAACGATTGATTAAGTCATTTTGAACCTATATTTATTTGAACGCCATTTAAGAAATTGATGTTCGACGACTTAGCCGGTAGAGGCCCTTGTCCTACCTATGTGGCAACTCAGCATTACACCTTCATTGCCTAGCTCTTCTGGTCTTATGAGATGGATAAGTCGAGAGCTCATATAAGAACAGGGGCGTCAAGTGGTACAGAGGCGCTCACAGCTAGATGCTCTCAACGGTCCGTGAGTGATCGGCGAGGTTAAGCAACTAGGCTCGCGGTCAGTCCATAGATGGGTGACCGAAGAATCTGAGCGTATCCGTGCTTCACAGGGCACGATAAGCTGTCGGTCCCGGTTGTAGTCAGTAGACAACAGTCGTTAAGCCATGTCAGAGGCCTGCTGGGTGGCTCGAACAACTCTGACACTAGGGTAACCACTGCCCATACGATAAGTAAGTAAGTAAGTGGTATTCAGAGCCAACACTTGAACGCTGTCACTGGTACGACCTGGATTTGAACCGGGGCGATAGCATTATCTGTATGCAGTATAGGAATTTGCAGTTTAAAGACTGCAGGTCCAATGATAGCGATAATGGAGTTGGTGCTAGAATGGTTCTTTAAATGTAAATTCGTATTACATGGGTTGCGCTGATATGCCATAGCAATTTGCAATTCAAGAAGTTGCTCAAGTTTTGCTATCGCTCGGCTTCTACATAATAGGTAACGAGGGGACCGGATGCAAGGAGTATATTTACAATTTGTGATTCAAATGCCACATTTTTCCATTTTCCATTGTAGCAGAAAAGTTTCTATCCTACCAGCAAGATTCCTAAAGAGTCGGAGCTATTACAAGTCTTCACATTTCCAGGGAATATCTCAATATGAAAAAGAACCCAATTGGGATTTTCTCCACGTACGCAATTTGCTATCTAACTCGATCGACTGGCACAAACGCCAGCACATCCAGCTCCCGAATCTGTCAAATTTCCCTAATTGAAAGTGAACCTTATAATTTTGTGATAAAGTTGAGAATCTATAAAAGAAATTTGACAGATTGGCGTAACTGGATGTGCTGGCGTCGCGTCTGTACGTTGACTCGCGGGCTTCCTCTACGTAGTCGGCATTTAAACTAATAAACGGTAGATTTGCAGAAAAAAAGCGATGAAATATTTTAAAACCGGTTTTGAGGTAGTACAACGGTCAGTTGTTTAATTTTAGACAAAACGGTTAAATTCCAAGATCAGTTTCTTTTACACAAAGAAACTTTGCTTGATAAGTTTTTAACCTCCTACTCTAACAGAAGGGTGTTATAAGTTTAACGTGTTTAGATGACGGGCCGGTTAGCGTGGCTAGTTGATACTTGCCTTTCACGCCCGCAGTATATCAGTTATCAGTGCCTCTAGCACGAGTTCCTGCAGTTTACTTACTCGATCCAAAGATATTACAATATAACAAGATTGCGCACTCCAAGATTTAGTTCAAAGTAAAATGAACTCAAAGTCTTTAAGATACAGTCCATTGCTCTTTGTAGTGTACCAATAGGAAAAAACGGACCACTTGAGAGGCTCTCGTTTTGGAATCTGTCCCTGTCTAACAGATGGCCAGCCTAAAAATAACTTACTTGACGTATAAAATAGTAGAATTTTTGGTCAAACACCTAGGATTATGTTTTCATATAACTATAATTAAATAATTTTTTATTTATTTAAGACATACACAACGTTTTTTTAAACTATGTCTTATTCTTTGATAGCTTTTTAAATACATTTAATTTGGGTTTAGTAAATTCAATAGCAGTATTTATAAGAAATGACGTTTACCACACTCAATTTGTAAACAAATATGGCGAATGTTTGTTTTGAAATTATTTATCGTATTGTGCTCCAATCCAGTTCCAATTTGCTTAAAAATGGTTTTAACTTGTTGCGTAAAAGGGTGTAAAAGTGAGGGTCATCTGGGGAGTGGTATATCTTTTCACAAGTAATTGTTATCTTGTAATGTTTCTATATTTTGGCTAAGTTCAGCAACAGGGTAACCATTCGTTACGTATTTAATGGATCGTTTTTCTAGATTTCCCAAAAACGAGGAATTGAAACAAAAATGGATGAATATTGTTCCCGGTAAATAATAATCTGATATAGCAATTAACTGTTTTATTACAAATAACATTCACATTTGTTTTAGAGTTTTTGCACATTGACACAAAATACTATTCCCCACTACCAGCCACTAACCATACCTACTCGAGATTGTTGCCTCTTACAACAAACGATTTTTCCAACCTGCCGTAATGTATATTAAGTATTTTATACCTACGTAATAATTGTCTGCTGTGTGGTGACGGCGACAAATATCAGAATCAGAATATCATCAACCCATCTCATCCCGTGGGGGGCGTAGAAGTCGACCCGAGGGAATATCTACCAGAGGACGGGAAGCAGCTTCCTTCTGAGTACTACGACCAACATACTGCGATCGCCAACCCGCCTGCCAAGCGTGGCGATTATGGCATATCCCCTCAAGATGATTCTTGAGGGAGGCTTGTCCAGCAGTGGACTTATTTAAGCTGTAATGATGATGATGATGATGATGGTGAATAATTGTCTATTTCACTATATCTAACACTAAAACGAGGCTACTGTTTCCTCGTGTCAGTGTTTGTTATGATTAAATAGGTAAGAAATAGACAATTGCTACACTCTTATTAATAACAAAAGATATAAAATTATCTCAGTTGTTTAGATTAAGCCACTTAGAAGATATTTTCAATTAAGGTAGTGAGTATAGTACTATCCGTGGAATAAATTTCAAAATCGGGCCTGTAGTCTATTAGTGTTACCTGATTTTCACAATCTAATCTATATTGAATATATGTATTACAATAATTATCCTAGAATACTATAGCCGACTGACACAAAACACTTGTTGCGAAAAAGTATATAAGTAAATAAAACATATAATATACTTGAAAACTATTTGGATACATTACGAATATATAATATTTGGAAAGTCTACTGCCTTTGTCCAAAATATCTACCACTACTCACACTTACATTAGGCGGGAATTGTACTATAAATAATTATATAATTTCCAAACGTTTAAAAAATCTACAAATAATCTTGGTATAATTTAATTTATATTGCTTGCAGAGAGGCATACAAAATAAAGAAAGTATAAGTAACGAAAACATCTCGAATACGTATACCTAGGTATGCAGTGGGGCGAACAGTAACTTTAAAAGCACTGCACAGGTAGTATGATTATACTTCAAAAGTAAGTTTATTCATTCTCATAAAAACAAAATTCTAAATTTGGCGCGTTAAAACATTCGCATAATTCCACGACGCATGGTCACTCTATTAGAAGGAGATGCCATCCAAAACAGCTACTTCTTGCTCGGGCCGTTTTTGCTCCCTCAGTGCGCAATCTTGTTATATTATAATATCTTTGACTCGATCACACGTACAGTTTCGTCCCATACATTGAGCACCAGCGCCTCCGCGGAAACTATTAAAAACTAAAACTCTGGTGCTCAATGTATGGGACGAAACTGTACGTGTGATCGAGTAAGTAAACTGCTTGTGCTAGAGGCACTGGTCTCTATACTACAAGCACTGCTTAAATTGGGATCAGATGGCCGTGTGTGAATAATTTACCAGGATATTATTATTTAGAATTTTAGATGTATCTTTGTGGGTGGCATCATGATTCTGAACGATATTATCTGAAATTATTTTAAACAGACAGACTTGAAGCCTAGAAAAGTTTCAGTTCTTTAACTATTTGGAGTAAGAAGTACGTGCCAGTTTTGTTATGGCTGGTCTGGTTCGGTTAGGACCTTCGAGACTCTCGAAGTACAAAGTAAAGCTTTAGCAACTTTTAGGGTCCATGAGCATGCCTTCTGACGTCATAGTCAAAAATATATTTCATGGAATAATATGTTACGTACGATATTGTCTTTAGAGGGCGCGTTGCTTCGTTGTTTGTCTTTAGAAGGGAAGTTGGTGCGGGATTGGGGCGGCGGCAGCCGGTTGCCCAACGCCCCTCGGGGTTGCGGTGGCAGTAAGAGAAGTGTCCTCTACAGCCACGTGCAAGCAGCTCCGGGAAGACAGCGATCTGTTTGTGGTGCAGTCGCTGCACCAGACTGGCAGGAGGCGGCAACAGGGGAGGGCAACTCAGAGCCCTCCCAGGGTGCGTGGCCCGACCATCTGGGACACGGCGCAAAAGGGAGGCACCGGGGCAGCATACCCTCGTTCCCGGTGCTCCCCCATCAGGCGCCAGACGAACTCCACGGCAGGTTAGGTATAGTCGGTGCGAGTCCGACATTGGGTATGCATTGGGTACTGCAGACGCTTTTAGCGCGTGGGTTGAGTAGGCATGACCATGCGTTATAAAAAAAAATATTAAAAAACAGAGGTGAGCTGACGCAATAACTGCAAAATGGTATTACGTATTTGGTTTTCGTTGTCGGCAAAGTTTCAATTCAAAAAGTTTATATAAGAGTATACACCATCATTATGTCAGCTAAAAGACGTCCCCTGTTGGATATAGGTCTCTCCCAAAGATCCACAATTGCCGGTCTTGCGGTACCGATAATAATATCACCATAGCTTTCAATCCCAATGGAGTCCAGCCATTCATAGAGGGAGGCGATGGCTGGCCCTCACGTCATACTTGTGAACGGGTGCTGCTTGCGGTAACTGGTCGAACTGCTGTTGGGGTACTCATAATATTTTATTTTTTCATACAGTCGTTGCCTCTGGT
Source organism: Pseudoips prasinana (assembly GCA_951640165.1). NCBI lineage: Eukaryota > Metazoa > Arthropoda > Insecta > Lepidoptera > Nolidae > Pseudoips > Pseudoips prasinana. The sequence continues at coordinate 42,425,272 of OX621234.1, forward strand.
TGACTACGTGTGACTTGTAAATTTTCCAAATGTACGCGGATGTACCCACCGTTTTCTCATCTAGCAAGAGGTTATTCTAATTGCTTGAGTGAAATTTAATGTTATTGTTTATTATCTCACAATTTTATGATTCATTAGATGACAACGGTTCTGTGCGTGCATTAGCCTACATAACGCCCATCAAAATGTAAGAATATGATTAAAAAAATAACGAAAACAAAAAGCAAAAGAAGACGAAAAAAGCAAGCGCGGAGTTTCTTTGTGGCTTTCTTCTCCGGGTCGTCCACCTAGGTAGCTAGAGAAAGCCGCAGGTTAGCTAGGGTAGGCTCCTCAGCGGCGAGGATCGCTTTGGCCCCTTAACACGTCATCGGTGATCCCGTGCAACTGATCACACCTGAACCTCTCTTAGAATTCTGTCCTTTGCTTCAGTGGTCCCCTGAGCTGTGGCCCGAACCCCAAAAGGGTGACCTCGGGTGTTAATCGTTTAATTTAAGCTACTGGTTAAGAGCCTTCTGCGCTAGCCAAATGCTCATTGCCTTCAATTCTTTAATTTTAATATTGTACAACTAAATTTCAAAATAATAGGTCATTTTTTAGACTAATTATAGTTTTGTAATTTTTATACTGTATTCGACTATGTTTATGTACTGCATTGTGAACTTGACAAGTACAAGTGTATGTTAATACCCAAGTGCTGAATAAATTTCATTATTTCATATTTCATTTCATTTCATCATATGATAGTTGTCCAGCCGCATTACTACTATATATAGTATATACTAGCTGTGCCCCGCGGTTTTACCCGCGTTAAACTTATAAATTATCACAGCTCCTCCCCCGTAGGTGATAGCGTGATAATATGTAGCCTATATGTTGACCCGACCTCTTAGTAAATATTCATGCAAAATTTCAAGTAAATCCATGCAGTACTTTTTGAGTTTGCCCGGACATACATACAGACAAACAGACACGCAGACAAATAAAACTATATTTTTGGCTTCGATATCGATTGTAGATCATCACGCCCCAAGTATCCTTTTAAAAAAATATTCAATGTACAGTTTTGACTTTCCTACGATTTTATTATAATCTATAGATTATGAACGAAATGAAGCCGTGATGTGAAAGCTAGCACAAGTATTTGCAAGGCAAGTTACAGGAGTACCTTCTATTCCCTCAGTCACTCCGATGGGACGGTAGCTGACACGACTGGAAAGAGATCAGGTACAAATGAATGCCCTCCAAAGCAAATTAAGTTGTGAGAAACACAAGCAACCCAAAGATTTGAATACAAGACCTCACGCTACCACTAGAATAAAGAAGCTGCTACATATATATGGCCTTTGCGTCTGTTACAGACGATTTACGGCGCATTGTCTGAGAGACATTTCTTTTGGTGGCTAAACAAACTGATGCGAGAGCGACATAGCCTGCCGCAGGCCTGACAAGAGAAGTTTGCGGTGGTTGGAGCCGAGCCGCTTTTATGTCGCTTCTGTCTCTTATCAGCATTTACTCCGTATCATCACAGGTCTTACGACCCTCCACTACACGTTTGCGCCATTCAGTTCTATTTTCATCGAGCTTTTCCCAGCACCAGTGGTCAATTTTAAAAGCGGCCATATCCCGCTTGGTGCAGTCTTTAAAGGTAGGTACTATTTGTTCTTCTACTTACGTAATAAGGCTACCTACGGAATAAGAATATTCATTCGTTGGCAAGACGACCGACGCTGGTTTACAATCTAAATTGCCTACTCTAACGTGGAAAGTGTGGCAAATAAGATTAAGGTAAGCATATATAATGAATTTCGTTTGAATTTGCTGTATATGCATAAAACATAGCTGTGTGAATAGAATCACCGTGGTGACGTGTTTGTGTGTGGTGATGTCCACTCATGACACTCTCTTCTTCGCCCTTTTCTCTTTTCTCAATCTGATCTGGGACTAGATTTGACTGCACGTGTGGCGCAGAGGCTAAGACAGTCGCCTCGCCGCTTCGTGTCCGGGTTCCGTGACCCTTTAATAGTTTTTCTGAGTCTGGATGTAATTTGTGTCCGTCTATAATATGTTTGTAAAGTACCCCACGACACACGGATTAGATACAAAAACGCGGGCGTTATTATCAAAAAATAAATTCACCAATTCCAACTTTGAAGTCATTGTTCGATAAGGCTGTGTATCGGATTGCCAACATAATACTACTGCCTTTGGAGGCAGTTTTACACATAGTGTCACTAAGGGTTGGGATAATTTGCCAACCCCAATAAGAAACCCTAACTTAAATTTAAAATCAAAAGAGAAACAGCAAATTTACTTTATATTTAATTTACTATGCCATTGTGGCTTATATCAGCCTCTATCGGAAGATCAGCGCTGCAGTAATACACCTGTGTTGCCGTGGCTAATGTTGAGATAGGGGCCTTTTTTGACAACCAAAGGTAAACGGCAAAAATGTATGAGACTTTTGTACCGCTAGTAAAACTCGTGTTACGGGATATTTTATGTTTTAATTGGTGGTTAATGTGATAGAAAAGGCATTTTTAATTTCTTAGATTTTTAGAACTTGGGATATAAAAGTTATAGCCAGTTTTATTTTAAGGTTATGTTTGGTAATCTGTGGGTCAACCCCATGACCGTGGAAACATTGCAGTTCGAAAATCACTCTTACTGCCTAAGTAATAAAGATACTGTAAATATCAAAGTCTGTCTACTGATGTGGCAATGAAATGCTAGTGTTAACTAGTGTACCAATGAAGATTGTTACATATTATATTTACACCGTAGCCTAGTTGGTAGTGTTCCTGCCTACGAAGCTGGTGGTCCTGGGTTCGAATCCCGGTAAGTGCAAATATTTGTGTGATGAGCACGAATATTTGTTTCTGAGTCATGGATGTTTTCTATGTATTTAAGTATGTATCTATCTATATAAGTATGTATATCGTTGCCTGGTACCCATCGTACAAGCTTTGCTTAGTTTGGGGCTAGGATGATCTGTGTGACATTGTCCCTAGATATTATTATTATTACATAAACATTGTTATGTTGATAAAGTAAATGTTTTAGCTCTTTTTATAGTTTTTTACATGGATTTATTCCGAACCTGTCCCGACAACCCTAAACGGGTCGCGAGTTAGGTTAGGAAGATGCAAAAAGCTATTATTTGTTGAAATAATGAAAAGGTCTTTATTTCGATTAATTACATAGTTCATAACCCAGTGTACATTTGTGTGAGGTTGCGAGGGGTTATATATGAGGTTTTTAGTGGAGGTAAATAAAACAATAAATTCTTTGTTTTTTGTAACTACATTAATTTGATTGATATTATTATTGATTTATCCTTAGTATTACTTCATCTAAGAATATCTTCTTATAAGTACTAAACAATAATTATCACATAGCACAAAGCAACATTGGGTTTATTGAGAACTTCACTCTCTACGGATAATCCTTGTCTTCTTAGTCGGGGCAAACGAATGTTGCAATTAACACATTGCAAACTCGTCATTTTAATTAAATGATAAAGCGTCTTTTCGTGAATCCACTGTCAACAGATATATAGCACGGAGGAACTGATGCTGAACTCACGTAATATCTGCAAGATTATTTGCTAAATTGATGACATGTATCAAAACAACAGCAATAAATACCTGACAGATTGCCTGTCAATAAATAATTGCCATGAACAAAAAAAATATTGACGACCAAAATCGTTCCTATTCTAAATCATTAATTATTTATGATATATACATATATATACATATATATATATATATATATATATATATATATAGATTTAATGCAACTACTGTGCTTTCTTAGGTATAATAAATAAGTCTATAATTATATGATTTATATGTAATGTTGTTCCCATTTATAAATAATTAATTATAATTTTGACATTTATATAATTTTACTCATGGCAATTTCTGTAAACATAACTGCGTTTAGTTTACGATTTTATAACGTTTATTTATTGAAAATAATTGAAATATTCATTTTGATTTTATTAATTAAACCCAAGTTCTAAAAATATTATACTTACATTAAAATCAATACCTTAGTTGTCTTAACAAGTGGTACTAATTATATAGCTGAACAACAACCGAAGTATGCGATACTAATTCTGCCGTTCTCTTTTATTATATTAATTTAGCGATGTAAGGTAAGATTTCTTTTTTCTCAAATATAAACATTTTTTCATTTCATTTCATTTCAAATTTCTGCGGTCTAACTACAGTCCAAAATGAAAAAATAACCTTAATCTATATAAATAAAAAGAGAAGTCCTGACTGACTGACTGACTCATCAACGCCCAGCCCAAACCCTTGGCCCTAGAAAGCTGAAATTTTGCACAGATGTTTTCTTTATAATGTAGACAAGGAATAAGGAAGGATTTTTCGAAATTCAACCCCTAAGGGGGTAAAACGGGGGTGCCAAGTTAGTATGAAACTTTGCCATTTTTGAAGTTAGAGGCATGAAAGTTGGTATTTGGCCTTGCAGTTAAAAATAAAAAATATGTGTTTCAGGATTTTTGGAAAGTACACCCCCAAGGGCGAAAAATAGGGGATGTAAGTTTGTACGAAAAAAGTTTCCATTTTTAAGTTAAACGCATGAAAATTAGCATTTGGCTTTTTAGTTAAAAATAAAAAATATATATTTCAGGATTTTTAAAAATTCCTCCCCGAAGGTCATAAAATAGGGGATGTAAGTTTGTATGAAAAATGCGATATTTTTGAAGTGAAACGCATGAAAATGAGTATTTGGCCTTTATGTTAAATATATACCGGGTGTCCCAAAACTCAACGTCAAGCCGAAACGGGGTGACAGGATTGATCATAACCATCACGAGAAAAATCTGAAAAAAAATCTATCCCATGCAGTTTGAAAATTATGGGCATTTTAAGAAAAACCTATAAATTTGATCAAACTGTACCATTTTTCGGTTATTGTGGTTATTATTTTTTATTTTTGTTCATTTGAACTTTAGAAACGTAATCCTAAATAACATTTCTAGAATCCCAATAAAAAATAATGACACAATTGCCTTAAGTTCCCGAGAATTGAGACTATTTGTTAAACTACGAATTTAAAATTTTCAAGATTCGTCGACTTTGACAGGCCCTCCTATAAAAAAAATGTACTAGAGTGCCTTGGCAAGTAGCATTAAAAGTTGGCGCATTTAATCAGAATTCTAAAATGGTACAATACTTGTTAGTTCCATACAATAGAAAAGAGTAAAAAAATTAAAACCTCAAGTACCCCGATTTTTGCTATCAGATTTTACTCAGTTAAAATGTTTTTAATTCGCACAAGCTCTAGGTAGGTTCTTAATTTTAAGACAAAATGATGAGAGAGATGGATAATGGGTATGTTCGCCATGAGTGAGCGAGACAGATAGTGACGCCACTTTTACCAAAGTGAAAAAAAGTTAGTAAAATTAGTAAAATAATTAGGTTTGTTGGAATAAAAGTCAGATGATAGAGAAATAACGTTTTTTATTAAAATAAATGTTCAAATTGTTTACCATCAGCCTCAATACAAGCCCTACATCTTCTTAAAAAAGATCTACTTATTAGTCGGGCATATCTTCGAGAGTTGATCGCCTCAGCTGCTTGAGAAATGCGTTCACGCAGGTCGGCTACGTTGTCAATGGGCTTTGAGTAAACTTTTTCTTTGAGAACTCCCCAATAGAAAAAATCCAGGGGATTTAAATCTGGTGAACGGGCGGGCCACGAGATAGTGCCCGAACGTCCAATCCACCTTCCCGGATATTCCTGGTCAAGGAAATCTCTTACTTGCAACATGCGATGCAACTTGCAATGGCGAACATACCCATTATCCATCTCTCTCATCATTTTGTCTTAAAATTAAGAACGTACCTAGAGCTTGTGTGAATTAAAAACATTTTAACTGAGTAAAATGAGATAGCAAAAATCGGGTTACTTGAGGTTTTAATTTTTTTACTCTTTTCTATTGTATGGAACTAACAAGTATTGTACCATTTTAGAATTCTGATTAAATGCGCCAACTTTTAATGCCACTTGCCAAGGCACTCTAGTACATTTTTTTTATAGGAGGGCCTGTCAAAGTCGACGAATCTTGAAAATTTTAAATTCGTAGTTTAACAAATAGTCTCAATTCTCGGAAACTTGAGGCAATTGTGTCATTATTTTTTATTGGGATTCTAGAAATGTTATTTAGAATTACGTTTCCAAAGTTCAAATGAACAAAAATAAAAAAGAATAACCACAATAACCGAAAAATGGTACAGTTTGATCAAATTTCTAGGTTTTTCTTAAAATGCCCATAATTTTTAAACTGCATGGGATAGATTTTTTTTCAGATTTTTCTCGTGATGGTTATGATCAATCCTGTCACCCCGTTTCGGCTTGACGTTGAGTTTTGGGACACCCTGTATAGCATTTATTTCAGGATTTTTGGAAATTACACCCCCAAGGGCGGAAAATAGGGGATATAATTTTATACTGCCTGACTGCCATATCAACGCACAGTCTAAACGGCTGGAGTAAGGGACTTGAATTTTGACAGTAGTTACGTTTTATGACGTAAGCATCCACCGAAGAAGGGTTTTTGAAAATACCACCCCTAAGGGAGTAAAATAAGGGATAAAATATTTTATGAAAGTCCTTAATTTTGATGTAAAAGGCATGTATATAGACTTGCAGTTAAAAATTATAATATATATTTCAGGATTTTTGAAAATTCACCCCCAAGGGCATAAATTGGGGATGTAATTTATACGAAAAAAGTGCCAACAAGTTTTAAGTTAAACGCTTGAAAATTGGTATTTAGCATTACAGTTAAAAATTAAAAGTATACGTTTCCGGATTTCCGAGAATTCTACCACGAAGGGTGACAAATAGGGGATGTTTGTATGAAAATTGGTATTTCAGTTAAAAATAAAGCAATCAAGGGAATAATTTGTTGTTAAAAGGTAATCCATAACTGATTCAATAGGTCAACACCAAAAATTTACACCAACTTAAGAAATTCGTTTCTTATTGCTTAAAATGTCGTGTTTGTTGTCGTCTAAGTAAAGATTTAGCGTTAAGATTTGTAACTTCTTTTTTTTGGTATTTTTATAATATATTAAGAAAACTTCAATTTAATAAAATTGGAATAAAAAAGTAATTTACCCAAAATTCGAGTTAGCGTAGTATAAATTGTTCGTGTCGAGATGATCGCACCCAAAAAATATCATCTTAATTTTACTGATCTACAAGTTCACAATTTTGTAACTAGATGGTGTTTATATCGTTTCAGATCGCAGAACTCATTTGACATATCGGTTAAAATAAATAAATGCTTAAAGTAAAAGGTAGTCCAAAACTGAATCAAAAGATAATCGCCTAAATATCACCCAAAATATATGCCCACATTTTAATTTTACCGCTTTACAAGTTTATATTTTTGTTAGTAGATGGTGTAATCATCGTTTTAGATCGCGCTATGGTTTCGTTCACAAAATGTGATGTATATTAGACCTATCAATGCCGTGGTCGCAACCTAAGCTAATGGGAGTTACCTTTGTGATTAATGCATCGTTGATTATTATATTACTTTATTGGACTTACTGACTTTACTTAAGGACAATTGATATGTATTCTTTGATATTTTTGGGTTTATGATATCGGGTCTTTTTTTTAAATAACAGTAGCAAAGTAGTCTTTAGTTTATTTCTTAGCTAGGTTATTTATAGGTTAGGTTTTCTTAAATTTATATTGCTTATTTCTTTTAAAAGTTATATTTTTTAGATTAAGCTAGAAGTAAGTAGTTACATTGGTAATCATTCAAAATTGTCGCGGACGAAGTCGCGGGCACCAGCTAGTCTAAAAATAAAGTGATAGGATTCATTTAAACTTAAATTTATACACACTAGCGCTGCAACAACATTTACACAGATGCCGTGGCCAATGATGATGACTGGCCTTAGTCGAATGCTGCATTTTACTCGATAAATGTAGCATAATGATGAACTAGGGCCATTTAGATAAAAAATACCTATAATATAATAATATCTCGGGACAATGTCACACAGATCATCCTAGCCCCAAACTAAGCAAAACTTGTACTATGGGTACCAAGCGACGATATACATACTTATATAGATAGATAAATACTTATATATGTACATTAAAAACATCCATGACTCAGAAACAAATATTCGTGCTCATCACACAGATATGTGCACTTACCGGGATTCGAAACCAGGACCACCAGCTTCGTAGGCAGGAGCACTACCAACTAGGCTACGGTGACCGTCAAATATATCTTGTAGGTTTTTATAATATCAGTTTTTTGATTTGTATTTTTTTTATTTCTTAATGTTTATACCTACCCCTTGTATCTTTCTTTATGTCGTGTCTAATAAATATATTTAGTTAATTCTTTAATAAGTAACTTTGACAGGAACTGTAAGTACGTAAGTACTTTTTATTCTGTGCTGTAAGGCTAGATATCAATATTATATGTCTGAATGCCAACTCACTAGATATTTTTTCCGATGCATTTTATGCATTCAAGCGTAAAATATTGGAAGCGTTAGCATAGGGACTTTTTTTTTCTTAGTCCAATAAGAACTTTTTTAATAGTCTTTAATGCATTTTTATCAGTGTTAGTTATAGTATTTTTGTTTGTTTTTAATTTAAAATAACTTGTATTGTATGTCAACGTTGTCTATGTTTAGTGCGTGTTGTGCATGCTTTTAATAGGTGTACATATAAGAACTGAGCTATGTAGTGAGCTAAGATTTAAACGTTGTGTATGTATACTGTTGGTGTGTGCATAATAAATAAATAAATAAACTCACCTCGAAATATAGCCATATGAATGTAACACCAGAAATCGACTACCTGGTATAACCATCACAGTTAGTACTGGTGATCACTATGCTATGTGTTAGATTTCTTCTGTAACGGATGATCTCATGACATCCGGATGGTGATTTACCTGGGCATTTACCGTGGCATGCCCGATAAGCACCCAACAAACCACTTTCCAAAATCATTTTTACATAAAGATTTTAGTGCGGGAATCGAACCCACGAGACGGCATGCACTGACCGAATAGATAGATAGACAGATACACTTTATTGCACAACATATAAAAAAGAAGTTTACAGGAAAAATCTTAATATTTAAAATAATGTACATACGCCAGCACATCCAGCTACCCCAATCTGTCAAATTTCTTTTATAGATTTTAAACTTTATCGTGTAAGCAAAAGGTTCACTTTCAATTGGGGAAATTTGACATATTGGTGTAGCTTGATGTGCTGGCCTCTGTACAACTGGCGGCCTTATCGCATAATAGCGATTTCTTCCAGACAACCGAAGGATGGACTGGTAAAAATTGGAAATGACAGGCAGCTGGTAGTGTACCATCGTCAGTTCTACAGACTGTAGTGTTCTAACCTAGTAATATACTACATAGATTAATGTACTTATATACATTCATATTCATACATAAACAAGTATAATAAACTAATAAATATTTCATAATACATATTATATATTAACAAATAAATAATAATAAAAAAAGTTAAAAAATATGTCAATTAGATTAGTCTAATTAGTATTCTAATTATTAACAAGATAATTTGTGGTTTTTAACCATATTTTTGAACGATTTTATATTTCTAGCAGGTCGTATTGGCACTGGTAGTGCATTCCACAGTCGAATTCGATGCAATACATGTTCGACCTATCCACGTATTCATTTATAAATATGTATGTATATTTATTCTATTGATTTAGCATCACTGATTCATGCCTACTTATTCCATTCACCGGATTTAAGTAGCTATAAAAATTTTACGGCTTATCGGCCTCCACAGATAATAATATTCTGGTTACGAATCCCGAATAGGGAAAAAGGAAGAGCCACAAAAATTTACATTAGAGCTACCCGAAGTCGAACTCGAGTAGGAAGTTACGAGTGTACCATAACGTCGGGTAAATAAAGCCGTAAGTTCTCACTCCAGTCAATTCGTAATAAAAGACATGTTATATGCGCCCGTATTTACTCGTAACTTATTTGTCCGCGAAAATATCTCGTGCCTATCTACATTGGTTGGGACTATACCGCACGCGAACAATAATAACCGACAAAGCCAGAAAAATTACCAAGTTGAAGTGGCAGTGGGCAGGGCACATAGCTCGTAGAGCCGACGACGGCCGCTGGGGCAGAATGGGTTGAATGGCGACCACGAACTGGAAGAAGCAGCTCCGCATGTATCAGTATAGGATCTTTCAAATAATTGTAAACACCTAAGAGCCGATTTCACCGTTAAAATTAAACGCGATCAATGGGCGCTAAACTCGGTTCCGCTTCCTGTAACTGAGTCTAGCGTCTATTGATCGCGTTTAATTTTAACGGTGAAATCGGCACTAAGTCGCTACTAGTTTCTATGTGTCCCAACTTAGAGGACCATTGGTCTAAAGGTCTGACATTTCCATAAGCGTTGTGTAAACTAGTTAAAGAAATCGTTATTTGATACTTACTGCTACTATCTACGTACTGGTCTTATGCAAACATGCTCGTTTGACCTCAGCCCCTGTTGGGAAACTCGGTTTTCGCTTACGATTTGATGGTATAGGTACAGGTAGATTATAAAAAAAAATTCTGTGTGTACTTATGTACACGCGTTAGAAGTTATACTTCTTTGGCGTATGGAAAAAAAATAACTGAAATGCAGTAGTGATTGATAAATATTAAAATTAATCAAAAAGATTTTATTTAAATAAAAATACTAAAATATACAACTTGAACATAGTTATCAATTTTCATACCACCTAGAACTAACTTCATGCTGTTAAATTTAGGTGTCGGTGTGCGCGCGCATCGTAAAAATTCACTCTCATCTAGAACTAACTTCATGCTGTTAAATTTAGGTGTCGGTGTGCGCGCGCATCGTAAAAATTCACTCTCATCATTTTTCTCCATCGCGCCAAAAGAAGTATAACTTCGAAAATTCTGTGTGTACTTATGTACACGCGTTAGAAGTTATACTTCTTTGGCGTATGGAAAAAAAATAATTAATATGCAGTAGTGATTAACGATAAATATTAAAAAAATCAAAAAGATTTTATTTAAATAAAAATACTGGAATATACAACTTGAACATAGTTATCGATTTTCATACCACCTAGAACTAACTTCATGCTGTTAAATTTAGGTGTCAGTGTGCGCGCGCATCGTAAAAATTCACTCTCATCTAGAACTAACTTCATGCTGTTAAATTTAGGTGTCGGTGCGCGCGCGCATCGTAAAAATTCACTCTCATCATTTTTCTCCATCGCACCAAAAGAAGTATAACTTCGAAAAGAGGTTTAGCATATTTAATAAGATTTAATATTTAAGAGAGCCTTTTGCGCTAGTCAACTGCTCGTTGTTTTCAATTCTTTAATTTTGCATAAGCATTTAGCATAAGGTTCACTTTCAATTGGGGAAATTTGCGGAAATAGAAAGGGTGACTTTGAGTACTTGACGTCATTATGGGTATGTTTTGTATTTTCTTGAATTGTGCCAAATTCAATCAAATTGTAATTATACAAAATTCTTTCATAATTAGGTGATTCGTTGTCATATTTTCTGTTGTAAATATATGGCATTATTAGGATCATACCAAATTTACAGAGAGACAGGGAAGGTGAGCGTTGATGTATCACATAGGCCCAATAAATTAAGTTAAATTTGAAGACGGACACTCTATTTAGCTTAAGAGTATTTTAGCAGATTTGAGTCACAGGATTCCACGACATTTTTTCTTTCTAACCTCAGTCGTCTAAAAAGTGCGGGCATCCATCAACGCTCAAGGCTGTCCCTATTTTTGCTGTATTTTACCGATATGTTATCCATTGAAAACATTTATTAGGTTGCAGATGACTTTTTTGCTGTCATCAACAAAGTAATGGCAAAAAAAAAAGTTTTAGCAGTAGCGTGTTGCATCACAGATGAACTCCTGGGTCCTCTTAGTCGGACCCGGGAATATGGCAGGTATATACCCAGTAGCATTCTGAAGTCTAGAAGTGAGCTGTGTAGTACGCCTGTGCCTAAGAACGACCTCAAAGCTATGCTCTCTGCGCCTGAACTCGCCCAGTCGTGACAAATAGTCATCTCATGTCATCATAGGGACGAAATAGACAGAGCACCACTGTTTCTCCAGAAACTACTAACTTGGACAAACTATTGAAGTTTGGCCGTCATTGTTAAAATTTGACTGTGGGGCACTATGTCCACACTGCCGGAACAGCTCCCATCAACTATGGCTTTTATGCCTCAAAGAACTTTGATCCCAAATCCGATAGAACACTCTTACTACATAGAGTCAGTGCCTCGCCTTCGTTCTTTGTGGCTAATGCCCATCGGCGCGTGACGTAGGTACACTTGAAGGTCACGGATCGATAGACTGTGGCGAAAACCGTGCTGGAGGTCACTAATGCAGTAGCGACCGATACGTCTGATCGACCCTGCTTATCAGTGTGACCCTTTTAGTATCGGATGAACATGGACACAATAACCTCCAAGATTATTAGTTATTTTAATCCATGTAAAAATTAAAACAATTGAATAAAAGTATGGCAGCGCAAGACCGGCAGTTGAAGAGATCTTTGGGGGAGGCCTTTGTCCAGCAGTGGACGTCTTTAGGCTGATATGATGATGATGGCGTTCACTAGATGCCTGGTAGGTGAGGAATATCGAAATTGATTGTAATTAAATATATAGGTACAATAAAGAAAATAAATAAATATAGAGTAAAATAAATAATAACATAGGGTCTCGATGATTCTCTTTTTGGCGCAGTCGTTGTGCCGGACTGGCACGAATTGGCAAATTAGGGAGGGCAATCGGCTCTCCCCATCAGGCGCCAAGAGAAGTCCATAGCAGGTTAGATTTAGTCGGTGCGACTCCAACATAGCATAGACTCCAATATAGAGAAACGCCTACGCATGCCCGCAAAGTCTCTGCGGGTGGCATGCGTAGGCGTTTCTCCTGCTATACCAAATAATAAAGGCTACGTTGATGAAATAATTTTCTATATATTTTAAGGTCAAGGCTCAAGGTCACCCAAATAGCAATGGAGAGGGTTATGCTCGGAGTTTCCCTGCGGGATCGAATCAGAAATGTCGAAATCCGCAGGCGAACCATAGTCACCGACGTAGCCCGAAGAATTGCAAAACTGAAGTGGCAGTGGGCGGGACACTTAGCTCGTAGAACCGATGGCCGTTGGGGCAGAAAGGTTCTTGAGTGGCGACCACGAACCGGAAGACGCAGCGTGGGCAGGCCCCCTACAAGATGGACCGATGATCTTGTGCGGGCCGCTGGAAACTGCTGGATGCGAATAGCGCGAGACTGGCAATTGTGGAGATCTTTGGGGGAGGCCTTTGTCCAGCAGTGGACTTCTTTCGGCTGATATGATGATGATGATGATGATATTTTACCAAGTATATTTATAGTAAGAAAATGAGTATATTTATCGAATAACAAAGTATCATCCACGTACCGCGCCTAAGAAGTACAGGGCACTTCCACTGCCATTGATTTAATTTAATCACGCAATGCTGATGGAACCTGACCGTTACTTTCAAACCTGTTGACTAATTATGCGTCCGCGCCGCGCAACTTCACTAGTTTGTCAGTCCTAAAACAACTCTGTCCTTTTCATACAATGTACGAATGAAAGAGACGTAATGGCATTTAAATTACTACCTACCCAGTATCCTTATTACACACAGGCCTACCTATTACTACTCCTTATCTTATCGAAAATTACCAAGTGAAATAGCGCCGGTTAAGAGTGTGTTGAGCTGCACCTATGCAATATTTTCATCGTAATATACCTTTCTATCGTTATGATTCCAAGAGCAACTATGTAAAAGCCTTGCGTTGATAGATACAGTTTCATTACAAAAATAGCCCTAACTACTAAGAAAATAAAGTCGATCAATATGTGTGCCACTGTGCTGATCGCGGAGTGGTCTGTACTGCCGTAATAAGTGATTTTATTGCCAGCTATAATTTCGTTTCTAATGGTATACATACATACATATACTCACGCCTGTTTCCCAGAGGGGTAGGCAGAGACAACGGACTTCCATTTGTCACGATCCTTGCATACCTCTTTCGCTTCGTTTACTGACATAATATTCTTCATACATGCTCGCCGGTTTACGGTACTTCTGACCTGACCTTTCATAAGTACGTCTCCGATTTGATCAGAGAATGTTCTACGAGGTCTTCCCTTCCGGTTGTACCATTCACACAGGCCAGGTATACTTCTTTTGTCAATCTTCTTTCATTCATCCTTTCTAAAGGGCCAAACCATCTCAGCATACCTTTTTCAATATTTGTGACTACATCCTCTTTCACACCACAACGCTCTCTTAGATCGGTATTTCGAATTCTGTCTCTCAAACTCACACCACACATAGGTACTTCTCAGAGCTCACATTTCCACTGCATTTATTTTACTATCATTCTAATAGTATATACATAACTAATCTTTCCTGCAGCTACTGCTGTAAGTCATGATAAGTCTAGATCTAGATATAAGATATCTAGATTTTATTACCTATTCATAGGACATCATCGGCATTTAAAATAAAACAATGCGTTGCTTTTTTTCCAAAAGAAACGACATTTAACGTTTATTATTAAGAATGCTGTGTGGTGACGGCGACAAATATCAGAATCAGAATATCATCACCCCATCTCATCCCGTGGGGGGCGTAGAAGTCGACCCGAGGGTATATCTACCAGAGGATGGGCAGCAGCTTCCTTCTGATTACTATGACCATCTTACTTCGATCGCCAACCCGCCTGCCAAGCGTGGCGATTATGGCAAATCCCCCAAGACGATCCTTGAGGGAGATTCTTGAGGACGATTCTTGTCCAGCAGTGGACTTATTTAGCTGTAATGATGATGATGATGATTAAGAATGCGTTATTTTCTATTTTAATAAAATTTTTCATATGGCAGTATAATTTGACATGACATGATAAAGAAAAGAAAATAATATATTTATTTCTTTATCTATGCCATGCACCTAAGGTTTAATTAAAGAAATACTCTTTCTTTCAGTGAACGCAAATAAATATGGAAGCAATTACTTCAAGGAAACTAAGCTCAAATCTTGACCCAATATTCCAATCAAACTGACACAAAGGAATACCGTCTCTGATTGGCCAAAAATATTGCCACTCAGGTTCACCTTTTAAAAGTAGACATTATGACGTGAAGTTTGGGTCTAAATTGCCATGTTCATGTCATTCGCCGAGGGATGTTATATGCTATAAAGTGCAACTAAAATAATTCACCGTGACATTGATGTTATTAAAATAATATATAATTACGATAAAATATACAGTTTCTTGAACTTTACGGCAAGAGCTTTTCTTAGGTATTCGGCAAGTAATGGGTTTGTTTGCTATGATAATAAGGTAAATAAAACAAATTTGTGGTCATTTATTTATTATAATTATTATTTACAATTTCCGTATACGTGCTACATACGTTGTAGTAGTAGGTAGTGACCTTAAAGGATTCCGTACCTTCAAAGAAAAAAACGGTACCCTTATAGTATCACTTTGTTATCCGTCCATCCCTCTGTCTATCAATACCCTTGATCTTGAAAACACGTGGAGGACTCGACTTGAAATTATAGGTGATCTAGTATATATACAGGGTTACTTCTTAAACACCAACAACCTCGCAGGACTAGGAAGTTAACACCATAAGCAACAACTAACTCTACGCGCATCGCAAAGATTACGTAACCCGCCTGGTTACGTTATCTTTGCGATACGCGTAGAGTTATAAACATTCAAGTGTGAAAGTAAATTAATATTGACTTTTTACAAAAAAAAATATAGATATAGATAAAAATACAAATTATCAAAATTTGTAAAATAAATGTTATTGCTTATGGTTTTAGCTATCTAGTCCTGCGAGGTTGTTGGTGTTTTACAAGTTACCCTATATATATATATATATATAAATAAAATAGAATTGCCTGTTTATAATGCATTAAACGAATAATTGTACCGTACGTATCGAGCGTTTGTTTTAGCTTCCTGTATCCCTTTTTTGAAACAGAAAAATCGTCATTGCTGAAATGAACCGAACATACCCTTGTCGTTTTATTTGGGCTCCATTCAATTGCATTCCTTTCAAAAGGAACGGCTTTCGTCTATAGTTCTCTTCACTTTAGATCTAGTAGAAATCTGAAGAAACCAAGTAATTTTAATACCACCATTACTATTCTTTTGAACAAACTCTAAAGATGCTGAGTATTTTATCTAAGATTATTATAAAATGAATAATTATAATAAATAAAAATATTTATCATATTTTTTGTGTCGAGAAATAAATTGTTTCGTTTGCATAACAACATCACCATATATTTTGTGTGAATTAGATTGACTTCATATTAAATAAATTAAAATATATAGCGATGTACTTACCCGTAATAACTAATTTCAACACTCTTGTTATGCAAATGAGATTTGCATTTTTGTAAATTAAACACGCTGAAACCAATAACTGACAGACGACCGCCATTGATGCCTGTAGTGCGCAAACTCCGCGTCTCAATTTTTAAACCCGTGTCACAATCTGCGTTGGGTCATTTTGGCGAGCTAGGAATGCTTCCATGTTTATTTGCGTTCACTGCTTTCTTTACATATATATTAACTCTTTAATTTACCCACTTCATCTGCCTGATATCTTGCACTCCTGGTCATAGGCCTCCCCCAAAAATATCTCTAATGTTGCCATTTGGAGTGGTTTGTTGTAGTCATCGCGCTTGGCGTACAAGATGGCGACCGCGGTTAGGTGGTAGCTATGGTCACATATGCTTTGATCGGTATTACTATAATTAATTATGTCATTACATCTTTTAAAAATTGCATGCCCTCACCGGCTGGACATAGTGATCTTCACATTTGTATGACACCATAAAATGTAATAATGTACCTATGTTTGCAATGAGGGCTACCGCGTATCAATTTGCCGCTAGAGGCGCTAGCATCGCGGCAGGTCTACGAAACGTCAAAATACACTGTTTTTGTTCGGGTTACGCTGTTTATTAATAAAAACTGCGATTATAACAAAAAAATTTGGTTTAAAACTAATTAAATTACAAAATGAGTAACAGCTCGATGACTGTAAATAATTTGAAATAAAAATTAAAATCCTGTTAAAGTGTTTCATAAAAATAGCATGCCGCAGTGTTGTGCAGTCCCCGCACAACACTGCGGCATGCTATTTATGAAACACTTTATAACAGGATTTTAAATATTTTTCGTAAAAACATTGGTCGCGTCCACAATAACAATGATTTTGACAGCTATAGTGGACCTTCCGCGACAGTGGCGCCGACTGGTGAGCACAAAAACGGTAGCCCTCATTGTCAGAATATTCGTAGTTTTAATAAGAACCTTAACAATCTACTCGTTTTCCTGTACCGTCTACAATTTCATCACACAAATCAAATCAAATCAATTTAATAAATAAATTGATTTGATTTGATTTGTATGTTGAAATTGTAGACGGTACCTACAGGAAAACAAGTAGATTGTCAAGGTTCTTATTTAAACTACGAATATTCTGAGACAAAATAGTTAATTTGTTGCTGGGAATGTCGAGGTATTGATCCTTGAAAATAACTTAATACAAGCTAGCTAAATGTCACTACCATTATAAAATAAATTGTATAAATGTTTTAACATTCCGTGTACCTAAATATCTGTAATATGTAACTAGAAATAATAACTGTATTACTACAAACCTGTTCTGACTATTTACAAGCGCTTTTTTTAAGTCTACGTAAATAAAAACCTTTTTTATTTTATTTTATTGTTTACATAAGACAGGATTATCTAGTTCAACAGATTTTGAAAGGGATGTATTATCCAATTCGTCAAGAAGTAAATTGGTTTTGTCACCCATCAAGGAAAAGAGTAAAAGCTAAAAGAACCATAATTTGAGGGCATTAAACCACCATAATCTGTTGGCTTATATTATATACATAGCTTACTAGTTCGGATAGAGGTTTTATTTTAAAAGATAGAAAATACTTGAGGAGAGTATAAATGAGGAGTTTCATATTTATAGAATTACACTGTATGTATACAAAGTGTAACAGAAAGTGTGAACGTAACTTAAGGGGGTTATAGGGTATCAGGACGGCTACCTATGGACGAAACTTCAAACAGAAATAATCATTTTTTATTCAACTAGTAATTTATTTTTCTATCGACAACCTAAATCAACAAGTAAGATTACCGACATTATGAACAACACTAAAAACTCAGCCGCAAGGGTAATGAACCTTACTGCGAACTTTTTGGGTACCTACTACTTAGACTGTAAATAAAAAGTGTGGTTCTGTACAGTCACATAATTTATTACACGTGTTTATTTTAAGATTCAATCAAATGTTTAACTGAATTTTTGATCTAATTTTTAATGGTTCCCTGTAACGACATTTTAATCATTCATACAAATATGATAACTAGGAAAAATCACTTAATTTAATTTAAATTGATATCCCGCAAGATGTTGGATCTAGGAGAAATAAATAATTTAATTGACTTTACAACTGCAGATATTTTTTTGTGTGTTAAATAGTAAGAATATTAAATTTTTCTTTCAGTATGTGAATTTAATCTGGCCGGAAACGAATAGGTTCTTAATTTTTAATACAAACTAACCAGATAAACACACGCGGTACGACTACTGATAAATTACGAAAATATATGAATAATGTACTAGGCTCATATGAACATTAGGGGACATTTCGAATTCCGTCCTGATTTTGTCGCAAGGAACTCTAATACGGCGGCGAATACAAAGGATTGATGTAGGTAAATAATAAATGCTTAAATATTTTTTAATATTCATCAAAGCGGGCCCCGCGCGTGGAGGCATCTTTGAGAGACTCAAAGATGCCGCCACCGCGCGCCGCGCCGTTTGAATGTGTTCGTGTATAACTCATTGGTCTAGCGGTAGCGTGTTCAACTGCAGATAAAAAGTCCTGGGTTCAAATCCCGGGTCGGGCCAAAAAGGGATTATGGGAATAATAAAGTCCTGGGTTCAATTCCCGGGTCGGGCCAAAAAGTGATTATGGGATTTTTCCGTAAAAAGAAATTTCTCAGTATCAGCCCGAAGTCTGGGAGTTGACGATATTACACCCCCATGCCTCGGAGAGCACGTAAAGCCGTCGTTCCTGTGCCTGACCTCTTTCCGGTCGTATCGCTAGTCGTCCCATCGGATCATGAGAGTGCAGGGGCACTTTCAATTCCACCTTTAAAATTTAGAGTGATACACTCTAAATTTTAAAGGTTCCCTGTAACTACATATTAATCATTCATACAATACATACAAATAAAAAATATGAATAATGTACTAGGCTCATATGAACAGTAGGGGACATTTCAAATTCCGTCCTGATTATATCCAAAGTTACACTAATATGGCGGCAAATCAAAGAGTTGATGTAGGTAAATAATATACGGTTAAATATCTTTTAATATTCATGAAAGCGAGCCGCGCTCGTCGTCGATACCTAGGCGGCTCTTTTGAGTGGACTCAAAGAGGCCGCCAAAGGGGCCGCGTTCGAAGAAAGCCGCCAAATTCATCAAATATTGTGCATTTCTCATTTATTTAAAAATATTAAAATCATCAGTTGTTCGTAAATTGCTGTCTGTTTAGGTCGTGTTTAGTTACTAAATCGTCTAAAATGTCGTTTAGTAATGAGTAAAGTGTTCCGCGAAATCCTTAACTATGTCGTTTAGTGATCGTAATAATTTTGAAAATTTCGTGCATTCATCTATGAAAGAATAGCCTCAGACGTGCACTTTGTGATGATGAGGATTCATAGGTCACAGAATTTAAGGCTGATTAATTACGAGGAACCTATGTCGTGAAGGGTACAGTGTCACGATGGAGGCCACGCCTCTTTATAACTTAGAAACATGAAAGCTTTACGATTCTATGAATATGTTGTACATGAGAGAGACTCGTGTTAGTTGGCAAGTCTTAGAGTTAAGCTTGCGGTGTCGGTGTAGATTTTAGTGAACGTGAAATAATGAAATTCTTCCATCAGTACTGAAAACAACTTCAACTAGAAGTTAAACTATAGAAAGATTCTCGTAATGTGTTTGTGTATCACGTACTTATACGATGTAAAGTATCCAATAGCTATTCAGCAGTGCTATAAATAAAAACATAACTCGAAAATAAAACAAAATATGTGTAGTGAGTGCAATCGGAATCAAACTACCAGGCGTGCATAGAAACACAGAGGTATGTCAAACAATTTCTAGCGTAAATCAGTATCAGCTGTGCTGTGTTAGTACGGATGTTCGTTATATCGATAAAAATACTTGTCGATATATTGAATGGTATATTATTTTACGATTAAGATTAAAATGATGGTATTTCGGTATGAAATTTGGTGTATAGGTAGGCTTAAGGAGACCGTATATGCCCCTTAAGTTACGTTCACTCTTTCTGTTACACGTTGTATAAAAATATGAATAAAATAGAATAAATCTGCCAACAGAATCACACGATGTTCCAGAAGTAATTAAATCCAAAGGGCTCACTCACTTATCCTTCCGCGTTCTACGGAAATTCAATAAAATTCTCAGCATCAACCCGAGGTCTGACAGTTGGTGGTATTACACCCCCGTGCCTCGGAGAGCACGCAAATCCGTCAGTCCTGTACCTGACCTCTTTCCGATCGTGTCACTAAGCGTCCCATCGGATCATGAGAGATGCTCCTGTGTTTGCATACACACTTGTGCGCTATAACATGTCCCGCGGGGATGGCTAATCTTTATTGAGACTGGCCGCCATGGCCGAAATTCGGCGAGGAAGACATTATTAGGTATAATTTATATATTTACTTTACTGACTGACTTTCAACATGACATGTTAACCCCTATTATCATAGGAATAAAAGCAAATTCTTGTATACATACTTAGTTCAAAGGCCCTCTGAACATATTATGTACAGACGACAGCACATCCAGCTACCCCAATCTGTCAAATTACTTTTATAGATTTTCAACTTTATCACATGAGCATAAGGTTCTGTATCAATTGGAGAAATTTGACAGCTTGGGGTAGCTTGATGTGCTGTCTGTACATAATGTACGTTGTTAACGAACAAAGTAATAGGCCGAGTCACCTGACCTTACCGATATGATCGCTCCGAATAACATTAATGATAAAATCTTCTATTATGTTCTAGTATGTACCAGGGAGTACAAAAGGATAAGTATCACACAAAGTTTATTCTGGATTTTTTCCAGAATGGTAAAACTGAATCTCAATCGGAAGTCTTGTTTAGTGATTTGTATTGCGACTTATCGTTTTAAGTGCATGGAAAATTTGTCTCTTCGGAGTATCAGAGAATTGTCTACGGATAAATTTAAAAGAATTATTAAAGCCAAATTGTGTTGCAGGTCATATTACAAAATTTCTGAATTTTTATGTGACAAAAATGCTTGGGTTTCTGTTGTTCTGAGTCAACACACATGATTGTAATTAATATGAAGTATATTTTATTTTAAAAAAGGATTCCTACTGAGTTTTCTGGCAGTGTTTCTCAGTAGCTGCCACATCATGCACTGCACGGTAGGGTAAAAATAAATAACGATTCCACATAAATGTTATTTTTAACGGATACAATGATTTTTGACTTTTACTTTTACATCCACAAAAACAGACATCTATGCAGTTAAGGTCACCGTAGCCTAGTTGGTAGTGCTCCTGCCTACGAAGCTGGTGGTCCTGGGTTCGAATCCCGGTAAGTGCAAATATTTGTGTGATGAGCACGTATATTTGTTTCCGAGCCATGGATGTTTTCTATGTATTTAAGTATTTATCTATGTATATAAGTATGTATATAGTCGCCTGGTACCCATAGTACAAGCTTTGCTGAGTTTGGGGCTAGAATGACCTGTTTACCTTTTGTCCCTATTTATTAAAAAAAGGCACTTGTTTACTATAATGTGCAAATAGCCAAGATGCTCCATATTCATCAAGAATACGTTTCTTTTTGTTTAAAAAGGACAACGCCCGTACTAGGGAAATTAATCCCTGCGTCGCAGGGTACCTTCAAACATATAATTGACGGACACAAAGTACATCCAGACTCAGGTCAACTGTTTTATGGGTCAGACAAATAGTTGTCCTGCGCGGAACTCGAACCTGGGACACGAAGCGGCGAGGCAACTGTCTTAACCGCTGTGCCACACGTGCGCCATACTTGTGTCTTTGTTTTTTTTTTTTTGGAACGAAGTTCCTTATCGCGCGTTGTGAAAGTGGGTTAGACGGAAAAAATTCTTACGAAAAGTTTATTTTTATTTATTTTATTTTAAAACTTTATGCACAAGAATGTACAGAGGCGGACTTAATGCCAAAGGCATTCTCTGCCAGTCAACCTTGGGGTGATGCAGAGAAATCATGGTAGGTGCACTATAAGGACAGTGAGTAAGAAAATTAAAATCTGAGGATATATAGAATACACAAATACCTATATTAAAATAAACTAATAAATATTATATATATATATATATATATATATATATATATATATATATATATATATATATATATATATATATATATATATATATATATATATATATACTAATACTAATATATATCATTATATATTATACATATAAATAATACAAATAAATAAAATAATACTAATGTGATGAAAAGTTGTCACGACACTTTTTGCAGCTGTGCGGCGTGCGCATGTTTCTCTGACTGTCTCTCTCTCTCTCTCTCTCTCTCTCTTATAGAAAGCAAGCCAGATATTTTCATTTCTATTTCGCATTGAACAGTGTGGTGTCGCGACAATTATTTTTGTTGAGTGTATACAGGTTTTTTGTACATAATAAATAATAAGAAATACTTCGTTCCATCCGGGTGTCCCTTGATACCTCATTTTTTTTTCTTTTTATTATTTATTAAAAAAATTTAGGGGCCTTTGGTCACAATACGACCATGCCAGCCCTATCATAACCTAATACAATAAAAATGCTTTACACTATTCGGAATTTAAAACCTTTATTACTATTTTATAAAGTAAGATAGCTGCATTCGAGACAGGCTCTGATACTATGCTTTGAACAAAACCAACATCTATCAAATTAATTTCGAAGGTATTCATCAGCGCCTCTCTTGCAGCTCGGGTCCTGACGCACTCCACCAACAAGTCTTTGTTTTTAATGTTTCAACAAAGAAGTCTGGTGTTTTTTTTAAAGTGGGAAGTGGAACTATTCATTCTGATTAAACTCGTTGCGGGATCCAAGACAGTTAAAGCGATTCCTCGGGACATGCCTGAGCCTCACCACTCAGTGTCATTTCATTGTGTGCCATTGTTGATCCTGGCTTACAGGAGTTGCAGTGGTGGGTAAGAGGGAGGGACTAGTCCCAATATAATAAAAAAATGTGTTTTTTTAAGTTTTCCTTATAGTTTCATAGGTCCTCCTAGATGTCAGGTGAACCTCAACCGAACAGTTGGTGCTGTTGTTGATTTTCTCAAAAAAGTAGACTCAATTTAGGTTCTAGAAAGAACTTAAGAAATAATGGAATGTCTCTCACATCTTCCACCACCACTCCACTTTCAAGAACAAGAACACCTGAGAGGAATTTACGAATTAACTGTCTCATCAACAATGTCGTCGCGTAGGGGTAATAATAATATCCTGGGATATTATTCACACACGGCCATCTGATCAAAAATAAAGCAGAGCGTGTACTATGTAAACCAGATAACTGATATATTACATATACTTACAATTTGATTTTGTACATAGATATGTTCATGCACACAAATATCTGTCCTGGGTGGAATCGAACCCACGACCTACGGTGTGAAAGGCAAGCATTTACCAACGCCAGCCGGCCCGTCGAAGTAGGGGTAAACCCGTACTCTGCTCTGCTCTGACCAGTGATTTACTCTTCTAAATCTACATCTGTACAGAAAGACACACCAAACAAGGTCATCCCACACACTTATGGTCAGCGCAGACAGAGAGGAGCGCAGCGGAGAGGATTTTATAAAGGCACTAGAAAATCAACGTTAGAGCTATAGGAATAAAGTGCAAATATGCTTGAACCTGACAAAATGCTCGCGCAGTCTGGCACATTATAATGTTCAAGCATACATGCACTTTATTTAAATAATATTAAAGTTGATTTTTCGCGAACCAAAGTAACCGACATAGCCGTAAGAATTGCCAAGCTGAAGTGGCAGTGGGCAGGGCACATAGCTCGTAGAGCCAACGGCCGCTGGGGCAGAAAGGTTCTCGAGTGGTGACCACGAACCGGAAGACGCAGCGTGGGCAGGCCCCCTACAAGATGGACCGATGATCTTGTGCGGGTCGCTGGAAATCGCTGGATGTGGATAGCGCAAGACCGGCAATTGTGGAGATCTTTGGGGGAGGTCTTTGTCCATCAGTGGACGTCTTTCGGCTGATATGATGATGATGAAAGTTGATTTTCTAGTGCCTTATTAAAATCCTCTCCGCTGCGCTCCTCTCGGTCTGCGCTGGCCCTTAGAGTTACCACAATCTGCCTCAACACTGCAGCCAATTGAGACACCGAACGAATTTACGACTACTATTAATTATTCGTCGGTATGATATTCTCTCCATAGTTGATCCTATAATTATACAGGCTGGCCGAGGAGTTGACGTTCAAACGCAAAATTTTTATACTTTATGATGAGGAGTATCCGAATCAACCCCATATGTTCTACGATTTTGCGTAGTTTTTGAGATAGATTTTTTTTAATTTTTTTTATTCATTTTTCGTATTTTTCTTGTTCTGTTGAACATTTCTGGTTCAGTTTTTGTGTGATAATTAGTCAGCATGGTTTAACCTAACAGCCTAAAAAGTATGGTTTATCCATGGAGCTATTACAAAGAGGAGACGGCCTAAGCAACTGAGCACTGTGATTTTCAACTGAGTCCTGACGTCATCATGTAGGCGTGGCCTAAGTCAATGTATTGTTGGCGTTCGTCCTGTGCACAACTACGTGAACGTTCACAATTTACAGCAATATTTGCGCTAGAAGAGAAAAATAATGAAGTGTGTATTTTATCTTGTAAAAACTACTCGGACAGACGTTCTAATGCTATCGATGGCATCAAATTTCATTTGTAAGATTTTTTATCAAAATAGTTCTAGAAGATTCCCTTAACGTCGGCGTTTCGAAACATAATTCTACTCGACATTAGATGGCGGCACTTGGGAATAAAAAATATTTAGGTACGCAGAGCTCAGTACTATCATAATTTAATAATCGTATGTACTGAAATTTGTTTTACATTCATTCGTAAAACCCCTTTAATGGCCAAAATACATTTTTTGTAGCTTTTAATATCATTTTTTTAATAAACTGCCATCTATCGAACAAACATGAACATAACAAAAAACAGGGCCGTAATTAGAATCCAGTTATTTTACCTAATGTCCCGCAATACGAGATCTAGTAAGTATTTTTTTTTATACGTCATGAATCTTAAACCGCAATTTAGCTTTCATTCAATAAACTCAAATACTTGCAGCTCGGAACTCTTGATGGGCGAGTCCGACTCAGCCGCTTTTTTTGTAAAATAAGTCATTAACAAAATCCCATAATCTTCAATCGTCATTCATCAATGACCTTTTTATTCTAACATTTATTTTATAATAATATCACTGTCAAAAAAGAAGATATCATTATGGTTCGCAACAGTAAAAAAAAACAGTACTCCCTGGTACGAAGTTGTGAGTCCGGCCTTGTTGCATCCTGCACTGTGTGACATCTAGTGTGAAAGTTACGTTACTACTAATTATAGTCGTCAAAACATGCGAATAGTTTACCTATTGACCGGGAGATGTAAAATAAAGAAGTAGGCGGGATCTAACACCCTCTCCCCCCCGCAAAATGTCACGCGTTGTTTTATAGAAAAATCGAATTACAACGTCTCCTCTTTGTAATAGCTCCATGGGTTTATCTAATCATTGCAGAACTGACTTAGAATTTATTCGAAAGTAAAAAATTAGGGTTCGAGCTCAGGACTCATAAATAATCAAAGTATCAAAAAAAAGGCAAAATCGTAGAACATACATGGGGGTGATTCGGAAACTCCTCATCATAAAGTATCTAAATTTTGCGTTTGAACGTCAACTCCTCGGCCACCCTGTATATCAAAGGTTAATGTACCGAAACTTTATAAATAAATTAAGAAGATAAGTAGAAAAAAATGTAGCCTATGTCTCTGTTATCCGCGAACGTATTGACCCGCCTTCGGAAGTTCGAGAACAAGCACTATCTGGTAGACTTTATCTCTTCTTAACAATTACAATTAATTAAACTATAACAAATTATCCATAATCATGTGTAACCCGACATTCGACTCCACTCTCAATTAAAAATCAATTAAACATTACTTAATAGCCGTCGTCACAATATTTATTTATAGCCAAAGATTTAAATATATTGAAAGAGTAGTTGTAGAAAAAAAACTTGAGAGGTGTCAAGGGACACCCGGATGGAACGAAGTTACTTCTTATTATTAATTATGTACAAAAACCCTGTATACACTCAACAAAAATAATCGTCGCGACACCACACTGTTCAACGCGAAATAGAAATGAAAATATCTCGCTTGCTTTCTATAAGAGAGAGAGAGACAGACAGAGAAACATGCGCACGCCGCCCAGCTGCAAAAAGTGTCGTGACAACTTTTCGTAAGATTTTTTTCCGTCTAGCCCCCTTTCACAACGCGCGATAAGGAACTTCGTTCCAATAATTTAAGTATCATTTGTATTTATTTATAGAGAAGTGTTAATTAGGTAACGTCCTTGTTGAGTGTTCAATATCAAAGGGCAGTTGGCGTCTAGGTCTCATAGATTAAACTATATTTTGTGAAAATGTTGAGCCCTTGGATACTGCTTTAATTCAAAGTAAAATAGAAATATATTAGGGGAGAAATAGGAATATAGAAAACTTCTTGGCTCCAGGCGATTATTGAGATTTGTCGGCTTTTTGTTTTTCGCAGTATATTGGTAAAAAGAAAAGAGCACTACATAATTTGATAGTTCACTTAATTAAATCGGCTAACAATGAAGTTCCGTACAGTATAAGAAATTGCAAGCAATTGAGTCTTAAAACATCAAGAGTGATTTCAACAAGTCTCCAGGGGGCGCGGGCGTAGACAATTTTTAATTTACAAAGTAACTGTCAGAAACACGGACGTCTTGTTGACTGGACGGCTCGAGCGGGAAGTGAATTACAGTAACTTATATATAGTTAAAGAGAAAACAAACATTTTTAATTGTACGTAATTCTTAATTGTTTTGTTTACTCTCGAACTTAAAAATTAACGTTTTAATTTAATTTGGATTTGTATTTTTATTGACACTTAAATTGTAATTAGATTTTAAGTAGATATTGTTATATATAAGCTAACAATAAAAAGATAAAACTAAAGATACCCTATTTACACTAATAGGCGTCGAATAATCCCTCCGCACCACAGAAGGCTGGCCGCATTGCCAAGCTGGATGACAATGCTGACCCATGAACAGGCCAGGCCTCCGGTTAAGGGAACCGTCGATCAATCTTTTAGTAAACGAAATACTAAACATGCGTTTGGGCCCCATGGTTTCTACCCCAAACGGCTCAAAAACATAATTTTCCGCAAAATTGGTGTATTTGCGTCGTTTAAGGGTTTCCGCCAAAGCAGCAGAAGCGCCTGCAGAACCCGACGTAGGAGGAAGAGAGGAGGGCGCGAGGGTGTCGACACATGTAGCGTCCCACACCAGGGGCCTACTTTTATTGTAGGTATGAATGTAAAAGTTATAAAGTTTTAAAAGAAGCTAATATGTCAAATGTCAATAATAGTTTTTATACAACTAGTTGGTTCCTTTTATGTCTTCTTTAATATCGTCTTGAACATAGTCTACCTTAGTTTATTGAAGTTATACTTCTTTTGGCGCGATGGAGAAAAATGATGAAAGTAAAAATAACAGCATGACGTTAGTTCTAGGTGGTATGAAAATTGATAACTATGTTCAAGTTGTGTATTAAGAAATATAACTTCTAACGCGTGTACATAAGTACACACAAGTTTTTTTTTTCTTTCTTCTATGTACGAGAGAGGTTGATCAAAGATGATGGCTTCAAATTAAACATTTAACTCTCTATTTATTAGTTAATTATGTACTAAACACAGCATTTCCTATCAAAGGCACTAACGTGGAAAATCAGGTAACGGCTTGTGCAATTCATGCCTTCGGGTAAACCAAAAGGTAATGTTTTGCCCTAAAGTGTAATCGCGATCGTGACTCGTTTCCATATTAAATAATGATGTGTCAGATCGAGAAAGTTTAAAATACCTAAAAAAGTGTTTGTTTAATATATATTACTTCTTTTCGTCAGCTATAATATTCTTTGACAGGGGTCCGTGGGATTGTGTTAATAAAGTGGTCTGTGACCGCAAAAAGTTTGAGAAACCCTGCCTCATAGGGTTACTTAGTTTATCTATTTTCGCGTCCGGCCGCACGACCAGCAATTACTGACACGTGACTTTTACTAATGTTGCTAATTTTAAACAACTTGTAATGGGGAGGTCAACCTTTGGTAATACGGGTATGAAAACTGATTTTAAAGCTGTTTATGTAGTTTTTGAGATTAGCCGTGTGGTCTCCGGCCTAGAAAGAATAACATGGCCACCCCATACCATCCCATGGGTGTCGTAAAAGGCGACTAAGGGTCAGCGCAGACAGAGAGGAGGATTTTTTAAGGCACTAGAAAATCAACTTTAGAGCTATAGGAATAAAGTGCATATATGCTTGAACCTGACAAAATGCTCGCGCAGTCTCGCGCATTATAATGTTCAAGCATACATGCACTTTATTTAAATAATATTAAAGTTGATTTTCTAGTGCCTTAATAAAATCCTCTCCGCTGCGCATCTCTCTGTCTGATGCAGGTAGTCGGACAGCAGCGCCGCCTGTGTACCATGACTATGGTACACAGGCGGCTTAAGCCGAGCCCGTTGATTACGGCAAATCTGACTGACGGTGAGCCTATTTGCGTAACCTCACCGGTATCTTACGGACCGGTGAGAGCATCTAGCTGTGCTAATATTTTTTTACAAAGATTGTAAGCGGAGTGGGTCTTTATACACATTAAGCCGATTGGCACACTGCCCCGCATGATGCAGCGTAGTGCGTGAGTGCGTGTTCTAACGTTGCATATAATTATCTCCGTTTGTATAGAAAACACGCACAGTCCAACACACAGAACATGCATCCACGTGAAGTACAATACTTACAGTCCCACAAACTTATCTGGCCCGCTGGCAGCGTCGCTGTTATCGCATTTAGTGTTACTAGTAACTATTTTTTGCAATAAAGTGGGTAAAAATAGTTACTAGCAACACTTAATGCGATAACAGCGACGGTGCCAGCGGGCCAGATAAGTGTGTGGGACTGTAAGTATTGTAAGGATGATAGTGATGTCATGGTGCTATGTATGTTGTAGATACGTATCTTCTATACGTTTTAGATTTTAGTACCTAACTTCGTGAATAGCTTATTATCAATTCAAAACTCATTTCATACAAACATCATCTTGCTTGTTGTCCAACACACAGAACATGCAGCTGCAGGAACGCACGTGGATGCATGTTCTGTGTGTTGGACTGTGCGTGTTTTCTATACAAACGGAGATAATTATAT
This sequence comes from Pseudoips prasinana, assembly GCA_951640165.1. Taxonomy (NCBI): domain Eukaryota; kingdom Metazoa; phylum Arthropoda; class Insecta; order Lepidoptera; family Nolidae; genus Pseudoips; species Pseudoips prasinana. Next base: position 42,455,054 of record OX621234.1, read on the forward strand.
GCAACGTTAGAACACGCACTCACGCACTACGCTGCATCATGCGGGGCAGTGTGCCAATCGGCTTAATGTGTATAAAGACCCACTCCGCTTACAACCTTTGTAAAAAAATATTAGCACAGCTAGATGCTCTCACCGGTCCGTAAGATACCGGTGAGGTTACGCAAATAGGCTCACCGTCAGTCAGATTTGCCGTAGTCACCGGGCTCGGCTTAAGCCGCCTGTGTACCATAGCCATGGTACACAGGCGGCGCTGCTGTCCGACTACCTGCATCAGACAGAGAGATGCGCAGCGGAGAGGATTTTATTAAGGCACTAGAAAATCAACTTTAATATTATTTAAATAAAGTGCATGTATGCTTGAACATTATAATGCGCGAGACTGCGCGAGCATTTTGTCAGGTTCAAGCATATATGCACTTTATTCCTATAGCTCTAAAGTTGATTTTCTAGTGCCTTAATAAAATCCTCTCTGCTGCGCTCCTCTCTGTCTGCGCTGACCCTTAGTCGCCTTTTACGACACCCACGGGATGGTATGGGGTGGCCATGTTATTCTTTCTAGGCCAGAAACCACACGGCTAATGACAAAAACTACATAAACAGCTTTAAAATCAGTTTTCATACCCGTATTACCAAAGGTTGACCTCCCCATTACAAGTTATTTAAAATTAGTAACATTAGTAAAAGTCACGTGTCAGTAATTGCTGGTCGTGCGGCCGGACGCGAAAACAGATAAACTAAGTAACCCTATCAGGCAGGGTTTCTCAAACTTTTTGCGGTCACAGACCACTTTATTAACACAATCCCACGGACCCCTGTCAAAGAATATTATAGCTGACGAAAAGAAGTAATATATATTAAAAAAAAAACACTTTTTTAGGTATTTTAAACTTTCTCGATCTGACACATCATTATTTAATATGGAAACGAGTCACGATCGCGATTACACTTTAAGGCAAATCATTACCTTTTGGTTTATCCGAAGGTATGAATTGCACAAGCCGTTACTTTATTTTCCACGTTAGTGCCTTTGAAAGGAAATGCTGTGTTTAGTACGTAATTAACGAATAAATAGAGAGTTAAATAACTAAGCGTGGACGTCTGATACCCATGCTACGGACCCCTAAGGGTCCGTTGACCCCACTTTAAGAAACCCTACTATAAGAGTTCCTTGTTACCATTTCGCTAAGGTACCTTAAGGTAAAGACAATAACCTCATACGAAGTTTTTCCGAGATATTTAAAAATTATAATTTTTGGAACCGTTAACATGGGTTCAGAGACCGTTAAAATAAAACTGAAAAATATTACATAATCGTGCGGAAATATCAATGACGTATGTTTAAATTTTCATGGAACCGACCTCTATCATCATGTCAACTGAATGTATTATCTCATGAATTCTATTAGATCTTGTTACAGGAGTCAATGATCTTGTAATATATTTGAATAATGCTATTACCTATGTTTCAATTTTTAAACGACTTTAAATAAGGAAGTTCACGCATATCGCATCATCTTTTTACTTCAGCGGCCGCCTGAGCTGTGGCCCGAACCCCATAAGGGTGCCCTCAGGTATTAGTCGCTTAAATTAAGCTACTGGTTGAGAGCCTTTTGCGCTAGCCAACTGCTCGTTATTTTCAATTCTTTAATTTTAATATACAATTGCTAAATGTAACAATAATAGCTTAGTAACTTGCTATTAATTATTTATTTAAGGATATTAAAAATATATGTGACGAAACAGACCGCACGGACGGACAAATTCAAAATATTTTGTTGCTTTAATTACTGTGTTTATTGTGAGCTTGACAAGTACAAGCGTATGTAAATACCCAAGTGCTGAATAAATGTCATTATTTCATTTTATACACAAGAAGAAGACGAATTGATGATCCCAATTTTAAGGAATATCCTACTAATATTATAAATGTTACAGTTTGTAAGTATGGATGGATGGATGTTTGTTACTGCTTCACGCAAAAAATATCAAACGAATTTTGATGAAACTTTGTATTAAAATAGCGTATTTATCCGAATAACACATAGGGTATGATTTATAAAATTTAACACGGGTAAAACCGCGGGACACAGCTAGTATTATAATATAATTATATTGTTTTAAAGGTTGTAAACTTTTTACATTTTACTCCGTGTTAAATTTAGTCCTATTAATGCAAGATTAGGAAGTCCTTGTTGCTGAAAGCTTTTTTAATTTGTAAGGTTATGTATGACCAACCACAGGCACTTTAGTCATCTTTGGAGCTTGTTTTTTAATATATACATTTTATATATAAACTTTAGTGTACCTACTTAACTGGACAAAGCAGTACTTCACCCCGAAGCAAAGCCTATTGCTGTATAAAGCACAAATCCAGCCTTTCAAGTAAGGCTGGATTTGTACGGCTGGATACTCTTGAACGAGAGCACTTATGCACTTATATGCCGGGTCCCTTTACTTGATCTAAAGACGAGCTATGTGTCAACGAGTCCTGAGCTTTCGAACGAGGATTGAACCTCGTAAGACTAAGGATATATGTACAGACGCCAGCATATCCAGCTACCCCAATTTGTCAAATTTCTTTTATAGATTTATCAACTTTATCACATAAGCATAAGGTTCACTTTCAATTGGGGAAATTCGACAGATTGGGGTAGCTTGATGTGCTGGCGTCTGTGCGTTGTTTATTTTTGTGTGTTCTACAGACTGTGTTTCGAAGAATTTTTACTTCCATTACTTTCTATCAAGAGGGGGTTCGTCCTTAATCCCTGGTATACATCGATTTCAGACCAATTTCCTCTCATGCACACTGAAACTCTAAAAATTGCTTCCTGGCCTTAATTTTCTTAAAAGCATACACGAGGCACTTCCACTGAAAATAAAATAGTCCAAATTCCAGTTTGATGTTTTACTTGAAGCCATCATCTTTGATCAACCTCTCTCAGAACGAAATAAACTCAGAAAGAAGAAAGAAATAAACTAAGGTGGACTATGGTCAAGAAGATATTAAAGTAGACATAAAAGGAACCAACTAGTTGTATAAAAACTATTATTGACATTTGACATATGAGCTTCTCTTAAAACTTTATAACTTTTACATAAATTCCTAGAGCCTATTTGCGTCACCTCACCGGTATCTTACGGACCGGTGAGAGCATCTAGCTGTGCTAATATTTTTTTACAAAGGTTGTAAGCGGAGTGGGTCTTTATACACATTAAGCCGATTGGCACACTGCCCCGCATGATGCAGCGTAGTGCGTGAGTGCGAGTTCTAACGTTGCATATAATTATCTCCGTTTGTATAGAAAACACGCACAGTCCAACACACAGAACATGCATCCACGTGCGTTCCTGCAGCTGCATGTTCTGTGTGTTGGACAACAAGCAAGATGATGTTTGTATGAAATGAGTTTTGAATTGATAATAAGCTATTCACGAAGTTAGGTACTAAAATCTAAAACGTATAGAAGATACGTATCTACAACATACATAGCACCATGACATCACTATCATCCTTACAATACTTACAGTCCCACAAACTTATCTGGCCCGCTGGCAGCGTCGCTGTTATCGCATTTAGTGTTGCTAGTAACTATTTTTTGCAATAAAGTGGGTAAAAATAATATGAACATTGTAACGTAAATGTTACTTCACTAAAAAGCAAACAAATACTGTCATTACAAATCTTTATATTTTTATACAATAATTATGATCATTTACATAAAATGTATGCTGAGTGTTCTCTAACGGAGATACTCCAGGTATTATTATGTCACCGGAATGGTTTAATTCAGAAGTCATTTTATTATCATCATTATTGGAAACACTGCTTTCGCTTTCACTATCACTACGTAAATGAATGATGAAAAGCTCGTTTAAGTATTTAAGTAAGTACACATTTTCAATATTTTTTCACATGATTGCAATGCTTTTGCCATTCATTGACCGTTATTTTATCAAACGCTTCTGCAATCAATGATAGGATTTCAGAATTCGATCTACCAATATTCTGATCTGCTATAAATTTTTGCATCTGCTTGCTCTTTTTCTTTCACAAGTTTTCTTACAAATCGCTCCCGGACACCTACAAAGGAAATAGCAAAATTTAAATAAATAATGAATATTTTAAAATATGTATTTTAATTTAAAATGCGAGGGGGAGTTTCGTATTTTTTCAGAAGCTGACAACATTAACCTGTAGCAGCAGCTACGCGTTCATACAACTTATTGAAGGGTATAATTGGTGCCTGATGGCGTTTTTCTTCCTTCATATAATTCAATACTTGTAATATAACATTCCTCGCATCACTTTTTAAAGCTTTCGGTATTTATCACAATAAAAAAACACAAAGAAAAATAAATACGCGCAACAAACAACCAATGGCAAGAATGTCATGGAATAACAGGCCGATTGACTTTTCAAACTGGCGTCGTTAGTTCTACTTTTGGCCACCGGGCCAGATAAGTTTGTAGCACTATATACCCTTATATTGTTACATCTACTTGTGCTGATAACTGTCAGTTAAATAACTGTAATTTTATAACTTTGACATATTACATTCGAAAATTGATTGACACAAAAATTGGTTGGTGCTTTCCATTCCCACCTTAAACTTCCCCACTCTATGAATAAGGAGGCAACCATTTTAAGAACTCAACCAGGAATCTTGAAGCCATATTTTTCTATCTTTAAAGTCGTTTTCTTTATTTAAAGTCGTTTTAAAATAAAAACATAACAGCATTATTCAAATATATTACAAGATCATCGACAAGACATTCAGATGACCTAATGACGGATGGCGGTCCCATGAAAATTTGAACATACGTCATCGATATTTCCGCACGATTATGTAATATTATTCAGTTTTATTTTAACGGTCTCTGAACTCAATTTTAACGATTTCAAACATTATAATTTCTAAATATGCACACTGCTATGCTACTGCACACATCAATCATTTTCCCACAAAAATTGGTTGGTGCTTTCCATTCCCACCTTAAACTTCCCCACTCTATGAATAAGGAGGCAACCATTTTAAGAACTAAATCAGAAATCTTGATGGCTTATTTTTCTAACAAAACTAACTTCCACTACCCGTATTCTCTATGGCCTCACCAAATAATTCAGCGCCACTGTTCAAAGCATATACTAAAGTTTGAGGATCTAGAATATTCCAAAGTTTGTTCAAAGCCTTCGTAACCCGTCTATTGTGAGTTTGAAGTACTCTGTTCGAGACAAAGGCCAAATTCAAACGGACATCGAATAGAATTAGACAGTATATAATATTAAAGTAGACAGTATTAATGTGGTCCAAGAATTGTTTAATGAGTTTTCATGTCTATATCTATACATACAATAAAATCGTAGGAAAGTCAAAACTGTACATTGAATATTTTTTTAAAAGGATACTTGGGGCGTGATCTAAAATCGATATCGAAGCCAAAAATATAGTTTTTAGAATTTTTGTCTGTTTATCTGTTTGTCTGTATGTATGTCCAGGCTAAACTCAAAAAGTACTGCATGGATTAACTTCAAATTTCCCATGAATATTACTAAGAGGTCAGGTCAACATATAGGCTACATATTATCACGCTATCACCGACGTGGGAGGAGCTGTAATCATTTATAAAGTTTAACGCGGGTAAAACCGCGGGGCACAGCTAGTAAAATATATATTTGTTTATACGACTGGCATTTGAACTTAGAAAATTGTATTATAATAATCATATAATCAGCCTGATTTTGTCCACTTCTGGATATAGGCCTCTCCCACAGGTTTGCCGTAGTCACCGGGCTTGGCATGCGAGTTAGCGACCGCAGGTATTTTTTTCATTTTAGATAATTGCATACATGAAATTTGTATAGTAAATCACTAGGAAGAACTTTGTCAGTATAAAATTAATAAAATAGAATTAGCCATCCTCTATGATTTTTCCCACCCAGTGACTGTACCAAACTGCTCAGAAACGGTTGTCAGAATGCTGTTGGGATTATTATGTAGCCAGTCACCGGCCCGGCCACTAAAAACATTTGCGATGCACGCATTGGCTTGATGCCTTGATAGTCCCAGCAGCATTCTGAAACCATGATTGTATTAAACGTGAAGGGCGTTATATGCTTGGCGAGTATGCTGAATCCCTGCGTATTAATTCAAACCTTCTACACATGTACTACATGTGTTTTCTACGCCGTGCAACCCTGCGGGCCAGCATATTATTCCTGACTGCCAACGCCTTCCGCTCCCTTTCAATGTAAGGAGTTTCCGCGACCCTTGTAAGACTGTTGGTCTGCCCACGCTTCTTTCCAACTTTATTTCTGCTATGTTATGGAATGCCCTGCTAAACAACAAGATTTCGGACACATGGAAGTTTGATAGGCCTCTATCGAAATGACCGAGGAATGCAGGATGCAGTACAGACTTAATTTAACGTGCTGTCCTAGACACAGATACAGCCAACTAACTGACTTTGGGCTGTTAGTAGGTGTATTTCTTTGGCAGGAAAATGGCTATAACTTTTAGTAGAATCCAGGACCATTTTATCTACGGTTTGTCTTTAGCCCAAAGATGCGATGAGTAATATTTATATCTCTTGGAATCAATGAACTGCTGAGATATTTCCGATCTGGTATACATGGGAATCTTCAAGAAAAGAGTCAATTCTTTTTTTTGTTAAGGTGACCGTGCGGCCCATCTGGTGTTGTTACGGCGGTGATCACTTACCATCAGGTGTTCTGCTTGCTCTATTACTTTGCTACTGGAAATAAAAAAAATTAAGCGTGTCATCATCATCATCATGCCAGCCAAAGGACGTCCACAGCTGGGCAAAAGCTTTCCCAAAGAATGGGGGATATGCCACAATTGCCACGCTTGGCAGACGGGTTGGCGGCCGCAGTGCTGGTCATAATTCACAGAAAAACGCTGCAGCCTATTTTCTGGTAGATATTCCCTCGGGCGATTTCTACGCCCCCCACGGGATGAGAAGGGGTGATGATATTCTAGCCGTCACCAAACAGCCTAACCTTTTATTAACTGGCAAAAATTCTTCATGACTGTCAAGTGTATGTATGTCTCATGTAGCTAAACTATGCAACCTTGGAACCCACTTATTAATTACTGTTCGTTAGAGGATCTAAACATTGTTGAACACATTTTGACGTGACGTGTTCTTTGAAGTAAAGCTTGCTTGATTCTATTTGCCTCAAATTCAAGATATATCGTTTGCACCGTTGATCGTAGCTCTAAATGCAAGGAGCTGAGTTTACTCAGAATGTGAAGACGAGAAATATCCATGGTAGGCAGTCATTAAAGCTTCTGTTTGTGACACCTGACAACAACTGCTTCTACAAATGTTGTATTGTAGTCTTCTTCTATATTAGTTTTTTAGTTATTTAGACTTTAATTATATAGATATTATGCGACTAGAATTTAGAGAAAAGTAACTATACTATATACACTCGGTCTTTGTTTAATCGATTGGTTTGCCCCTCTATCAAGCAGTGCTTTCAGAAGCAATTCATAAAATGTGGGATATAGCCGCTATTTCGTAAATTTAATTAATTAATTATTTGTTATTATTTTTTAACTATTATTGGGGGTATATATTCCTGTTCCTGTCGTGTGTGTAAATGCTATCTTTGGGTCTCAATTAGTAAACCGAAATAAACATCTTTTATTTATTTTATTTTTGAATTAATAGTCTTATTTTTATTTTGTTTCATTTTTAGATTCTTCTGTGTCAGCCAGTACATAATAAATAATAATAATAATAAATTTAATTATTTTTATTTTAATTTTAAATAGTCTTTTATTTCAAAACTTAGCCTGTAATAACCCTAATCCTAGCCGACATCTTGACGTAACTGTTGTCTAAAAGTGGGTATATATCAAACATATTTAGCAGATTCAAAAAAATTAAACTATCCAACCCGAATGTAGTAGACACTGACAATCGAATGATTTTTAAATAAATAAAAATATATTTATTTTCCACCACACAGTAAATATAGATACAAATAAATAAAACAGGTACTTATAATTTTATATACTTATGAAATAGATGTCAAAGTGTTATTATCAGTGGGTTAGGTACGCGACTCACGCGCACGAGACAACTATTTGTGTAGCCCGCCGATAGGAGTTCAGAGACTTGGTATGATTTGTGTACGTGCTCTCCATATTTGTAAAGTACTCTGAGATGCAAGATTTCATTTACTAAGAGCGGATGTTATGTTAAAAAACCGGTCAAGAGCGGTATTTTATATAAATTCCAGGTTAATACCTCCACTCTATCCTAACAAAAAGGGTCTTGACAGACAGACGGATCACTTTTTTGTCGTCAAACAAAGTGATCCTATAAGAATCGTTTTCCTTTCGAAGTATGAAACTCTAAAAACGAATGTGCTTTATACTTCAAGACTGAAATAAAACTAATATATAAGGATCAAAACGTCACTGGCTATGAGAGAAAGTGAGAAAGAAAAATGTGTACTCGCATCTCTCTCTCTACCCCTACAGTAGTATTTATAGTAAAAGAAACCCTTTCACTCTCTTTATATCTTCACTAACTTATTTCTCCCTCTCAATTTCCGTTCGCCTCACCCGATCACATTTATCGTAACGCATTCGCCAGCTTACTCCCCAAGTCAAACGTGTGGAAATAAGTTTTACTTCAAAAGTAAGAAAATAATAACCGATTGAATTGATATTCGCTGTACACAAAGTTCCCAACAGCTGACTTCCACTCTATTTTATAGTCCAGCACCTATTCAAAAACGTTACGAAATCCAACCTGAATACCAACCATGCCGTGACAGTTAAATAAATAAAAGCTTCACGAATGGCGCTATAAATTATCTCCTATTTATTTTCCGTAAATAACTTCTCAGCTATATAAAAATATATATTGCTCCTGGCCGCATTTCAGCTGCGACAATCTAATCTAAAATAGTTATAGTGCACGTGTGTGTGGGCAAACACAGATGCACCCTCTATTCCCTCACTCTCATAATCCGATCATGGGACCTACCGCCTAATTCGCTGATCATCGTGATCGCGATCGGCGATCAAATTAGGTAGATAATGTTTAAAAATTACTAATTCATTTGTCCAATCGACTTCAACGTTCAAAATCAGCCCGAAGTCTGGGAATTGGCGGTATTATACCCCCGTGCCTCGGAGATCTGTAGGTACCTGACCTCTTTCCGATCGTGTCGCTAGGCGTCCCATCAGATCATGAGAGTGATGGAATAGAAATTGCTCCTGTGTTTGCGCACACACTTGTGCACTATAATATGGCCCCCGCATATGGGTTATGTCTATTGAGACTGGTCGCCGTGGCCGTGGGAATTAGGCTAGGAGGACATTATTTCTTTATTAATACCAATGCCAATTAATAAGCTCACGAATTGGCAACCCTTAATAACTCAAATAGGTTATCAGAGCAATCAAAGCCCGGCGAACTCTCCAATTAACTTTATGCGTATTAATTAACATACTTCCGAATGATCTAGTTTTACAGTTCAATGCTTGATTGGATTCAACATGTTATTAGTTCTACTTCAACCTGCTTCTACGGAATAACTATCGAGTGAATGAGAAAGGTACTTAAGTGAATCCGATAAGGAGAGCAATTATACTCTCCTGAGGCAAATCTAATCCAGTAGCTAGCAGTGAAGTATTCATAGTAGTGAGGTAGACCCTATACCCGAACATAAGCACTATAATTTAGAAAAATAGCGAAGCTCTCTAATAAGCTACGTGTATCTACTTAAACACTTGTTACCATGATTTGTTTTTTAATTGCCATGATCATGTTCTCTTTCAAAAACCATACACGTGAGCACATTTTAAATAAAATAAAGTCAGAAAACTCTCATCAGGAATATTTTTTATGTATATATTAATGTATACATACATAGATAGATAGATATTTATTTATTTGCCATAAATGTTGGTACAAATAATTGAGGTCTTAAATATAAAAACTTAAATTAATTTCTGTTAAGTCCTATTGAAGAAGTCTGCTACCGTGTAAAATGATCTTTCTAACAACCATATTTTGAGTATTTTTTTTAATTTCTGAAGTGGTAGTTCCTTAATATCAACAGGCAACTTATTAAATATACGTCCACACATCACGTAGCTACTTTTCTTGTATAAAGTTGTCATACATAGACTCTCGCCTGTTTGCCAGAGGGGTAGGCAGAGACAACGGATTTCCATTTGTCACGATCTTTGCACACGTCTTTTGCCTCGATTACTGTCATTATATTCTTTATAAATGCTCGCCGGTTGGGCTGCTTATTAATGTATGTATTTATTTATATATTTATAATAATATGTAGAGTATAATATGTATAAAATAATATTTGTAGTAAGTAGTTATGTAGTTTTGTTTATATAGAGTACAGAAACATTTACAATTTTCTTAAACGTTCATTCGTACATGTACCATAATATCTCTGCATCACCCAAAGGTCGACTGGTAGAGAATCCCTTTGGAATTAAGTCCGCCTTTGTACATTTTGTTTACAAAAGTTTAAATTTATAAATAAACTAGCTGTGCCCCGCGGTTTTACCCGCGTTAAATTTTATAAATTATCACAGCTCCTCCCCCGTAGGTCATAGCGAGATAATATGTAGCCTATATGTTAACCCGACCTCTTAGTAATAATCATGCAAAATTAGAAGTAAATCCATACAGTACTTCTTGAGTTTAGCCCGGACATACATACAGACAAACAGACACACAGACCAATATTCTAAAAACTATATTTTTGGCTTCGATATCGAATGTAGATCACGCCCCAAGTATCCTTTAAAAAAAATATTCAATGTACAGTTTTGACTTTCCTACGATTTTATTATATGTATAGATATACCTACTTCTCTACTGCGTCGTTTTTTTTAATAACTGTTTTTATTCTGAGTGACGTTCTGTCTATTTTCCTCCAATCAGAACCCCATTCCAAACATCTATAAGGAATATTTTTGTTTAGGAAATACATGTTTGATGTATTACCTAAACAATTTCCTAAACATTTGATGTACCTACTTCGAATGAAGGTTCCTGAATCATAAATCAGACTTATTTTGTTTATAATAACTAGGATTGGACTAGATTTACCACCCACCCATCTAGTTAAGCAAATGTACGCCGTATTCCTTTAAACCCATTGCACATTTTATGCTATCAATGGGGAAAAGAGTAATTACTTTGCGAGTTCGTTCAAAATTCTATACCCTATTATTATAATTTAGCTTTCAATCAATTATAAAACTTGTGTCAAGGCCACAGAGTTCAAACTTCAAGCAGGGAGCGTTTTTTGCCCTAGCAGGAAACTAAGCAATCTCTGAGCTTATATTAAAGGAAATACTGATTCCTGTTACTAAGAGGAAAATAACTTAGGTATATGTTTGTAATTCATAATATTTTTTCCATTGTAATAAGTAGAAGTAGATGATAAAGGAATCATATTGACACATTGCCGAACTGTAATTTCTCTACAATGCAGTGAAAACTGGATACCTGGGACATTAAGGGACCTTGTCTTACTCATAGGGGTATTTAAAATATATAAACAATAGTAATATCCTGAGACATTATTCATACACGGCCATCTGATCCCAAACTAAGCAGAGCTTTTACTATGGAAACCAGATAACTGATATATTACATATACTCATTTTCTTTTGTAAATAGATACGTATTAGTAAACAGATAATTACACCCAGACTCAGGATAAACAAACATGTTCATGCACACAATTGTCTGTCCTGGGTGGAAATCGAACCCACGACTTGCGGCGTGTAAGGCAAGCATTTACCAACCACGCCAACCAGCTTGTTCATTTCATATGTTTCATTTACAGAGGGTTCCATAGGGGTCAGAATACAGGTTTTTTTTTATATCAGAGGGCGACAAACGAGCAAGTGGGTCACCTGATGGTAAGTGATCACCGCCGCCCATGGACACTCGCAACACCGGGGGAGTCGCGGATGGGTTGCCGGCGCCTTTAAAAGTCTGCAAACAAGTGTTGCTGACCCTTCCCCCACCCAAATAAGCTCTAGCGACCTTACACACACTCGGAAACACAATATTAAAATTATTAATGTTATTATTAAGGAATATCTTCTGTAAGGTGGAGGTTCTTCCCCAGTCGGGCTGCTCTATTAGCGAATGAACGCTATGCCCTACCTCTCTTGAAAGGTTATATATACATATATCACTTTGTTTTTTTTTTATGATTCAGATGCTCACCGGATACCGTGAGTTGGAATGGTCGACAAGCGACCACACATTGTCACCACTGCGGCAGCCACCAAGACTGCCCAGCACATTCTACCGAGTGCCCAATTTGGCCAAAAGGGGATTCGAATGGAATTTGTCCCCGCCGGCTACCGTAGGTGGGTCTACCAAAGACGACGTCGTGTTCTCCTTTTACAAATGAACACAGCCTATATTTATACACAAAGTTTAACTGGATGTCGCTCGATAGGCATGCGCAATATTGTATTCGCATTTGTCACATCTGGAAACTGTTACGATATCGCCAATGTATTCAGTTGGCATGCAGCATCCGTTGCGCCTTTGCCAAGAACAGTATCTTCTTCCCAACTTGATATTTCCAAGAATTTATTATGAATGAGAAGATGACTAGCTGCATTATTATAACAGAAAAACTATCATCCAAAATTAGATCTTCTGCTCATGCAGTTAACACTATTAAAAGTCTTTCTGATGACTATTTAATACTGCGAATAGGTTGAATGTTCTTCCAAAATATGAAACATTCATTTAAACAAAAGAAAGTTGAGCTAAAGATTTGCACGACTTAAGAATACTAAGTTAAACCAACTTTTGGATCTGTCAAATCTCTTAATAGAAGAATTTTTAAAAACATTGCCCACCGGAGGAGTATTAAATTTGGCACAGTTAAAGTTCATATGGAAAAGGAACGCGAGAAAGCAAATTTTTATATAAGCTAAATGTTTATATTATAGGCATTAGAAGTAAATTATTTTAATATAAATGAAACATTACTACCATGGTTTTGACATACTGACAAACTGAGAAGAGATGACAAACTGAGTGCCAAAACTGAGAATAGATTGATATTATATACTTAATGCATCTCGAACAAGTGCTATCTCTACCAACAAGTAAACGTCAGAAAAAATGAGGAAACGAACAATTACTGGACTCACCGGTTAAAGCAGTCCCAGGGTTTGATTCCTGTGCAACTTGTTAATTATATTTAGTCTGGGTGTACTTTGTTTCCGTTAATTCATCATCATCATCATATCAGCCGAAAGACGTCCACTGCTGGACAAAGGCTTCCTGCAAAGAACTCCACAATTGCCGGTCTTGCGCTATTAGCATCCAGCAGTTTCCAGCGACCCGCACAAGATCATCGGTCCATCTTGTAGGGGGCCTGCCCACGATGCGTCTTCCGGTCCGTGGTCGCTACTCAAGAACCTTTCTGCCCCAACGGCCATCAGTTCTACGAGCTATGTGCCCTGCCCACTGTCACTTCAGTTTTGCAATTCTTTGAGCTATGTCGGTGACTTATGTGCTAGTAAATTACCTCGCGTCACAGGGACTAATTTCCCTAGTGCGGGTTATGTCTTAAAATAATTGCGAGGTAGTCTTTTGGGACTGCCCATAAAAGAGAAAGCACGGAGGGTACACAGTATACTTATAGCTTAGGGCAAGCGTTGGGTGACGATGACGCGAATTCCATGATTTTTGTTCCCTTGAAAGTGCTCAATGCGCCTAATGCGTTTTCACTTCAAAAATAGTTAGTAATTTGTTGTCATAAATTTCGTACGCAATGGTTTTTTCTGACGCTATATCAGGAACGTATTGACTGATTTAGATGTTTGTTTTGGCGCTGAGAATTTTGCGAGAGGATGCTTGGAAATTGAAGCATTGGAAAAGTATGAAAATTATAAAAAACATCCGGTAACAATGCCATTAATACATTAGAATTTACTGCAATTCTTGTCATCATCATCAACATAGACTCTCGCCTGTTTCGCAGAGAGGTGGGCAGAGACAACGGATGTCCATATGTCACGAATTCACGATCTTTGCAAGCCTCTTTCGCCTCATTTATTGTCATTATATTCTTCATACATGCTCGCCGATTTAGGGTTCTACTGACTCCTTAGCTTGGCCTTTCTCCAGAACATCGTCGATTTGGTCAAAGAATGTTCTACGAGGTCATCCTTCTCAACAAAACGATTTTGATAAAATTTAATGTGTATGTTTGATCGGGTTTAGTTTAAATTGGGACAACTAGTTTATAATAACTCGAAGATTACACAGTTATGTCGTTATCAAATAATATAGTAGATACTGTAGATAGACTAGTATAAGCAGTAATCTACCTATAAAACTAATACTTCTCCCAGATTATGTTATTTAAAACACATGCTTGTATCGTCTTTTCTATTTAGTAACTTGAAAACATCGCCTATATTTAACCACGGACGCAATAAGAGAGGTGTTATAACTTTGAAGTCGATGTCCGTCTGTCTTTCTGTAGCATCTTAGCTCTCAAATTTTGACGGTCAATCTAGCCAGCTATACCTGTTATTATAAATTAATGTACTAAATAAATATATAATTAATGTACTAAATAAATCTCAAGTCGAAAGTCTTCGACCAGTGTGTGTTGCCAGTGATGATTTGGGCCTTATCAGGCGGATCAAGGTCACCCAAAGACCAATGGAAGGGGCTATGCTTGGAGTTTCCCTGCAAGATCGAATCAGAAATATTGAGATCCGCAGGCGAACCAAAGTAACCAACATAGCCGTAAGAATTGGCAAGCTGAAGTGGCAGTGGGCAGGGCACACGGCCGACGGCCGCTGGGGCAGAAAGGTTCTCGAGTGGCGACCACGAACCGGAAGACGCAGCGTGGGCAGGCCCCCTACAAGATGGACCGATGATCTTGTGCGGGTCGCTGGAATTCGCTGGATGCGGATAGCGCAAGACCGGCCATTGTGGAGATCTTTGGGGGAGGCCTTTGTCCAGCAGTGGACGTCTTTCAGCTGATATGAGTACTAAATACTTGCCGTGTGGTTTCCAGTATAGTAAGAATAACAGGGCTACCTCATACCATCCCGATGTCGTAAAGTGCGAGTGGGACACCAGGTAGTCGGGCAGAAGCGTCACCTGTGTACTAAGTAACACCTAAATGCGGTCACCAATTCGCATGCCAAGCAACCGAACTTTAGTACTATAATAATAACATAGCTAGCTTCTGCCCGTGACTTCGTCCGCTTGTTAGTTGAAATCAGACATCCAAGACGGTGATACAAATACATCAAGACCATATTTATAAAAGGGGAAACTGAGAAACGTTTGTTTTATCATTTTAGGGGTGGAATAGTAAAAAGATTCGATGAAATGTTTTATGAATCTTTAAATCAATATAAACGAAACAGTATCTCGAAGTAGTACCTTAATATAGGACAGAACCATTCAGACAATATGTAGTACAAAATATAGCTTAAACTATTAATTTAGATAATTAATCCTAAACATAATCTCTTTGACAATAAATTAATACAAGCTACTATTATAAAATAAATTTTATAAATGTTTTAACAATCCGTGTCTCTAATCTATATGTAAATAACTAGAAATAATTATGTCTACTTAACTATATTACTACAAACATGTTCTGTCTATTTACAGGCGCTTTTTTAAAGTCTACGTGAATAAAAACCTTTATTATTTTATTTTGACGCAAATAAGATGACCCCACTTTTAAAACTTCAGTCAGAAGTAACTAAGAAGCCCCTATACCGGTTCCACTTCGCCATGAGGGGTTGTGAAACGACCAATGAAACGAGACGGGTAAAAGTAATAAAGTTATTTTAGTTACAGGTATTTTGCAACTTTCAGAATTCCCAAATTAAAACGCAAAACGGAGCCTTATAACTGCCGCTCTGACGTCAATCTAACGTCGACGTCGGCAACTAAGGAAGCACAATTTACCGTGAAACTCAACATCTGTTGACTACACACGCGAAAATAATCTTCGCTATTCTTATAATTCGTATAATTGAGTGAGTCAGATACTAGGGATGTCTGAATCGGAAGTGAAAAATATTATGATTCAAGACGTTTATTTCTCATAAGAAAAACAATTCATTTATCTGAAAAATACAGGATACTTAATTTAAGCTTAATACTAACTTCACAAATAACTATGACGGGCCTGTTGTCGTGATTGGCAAATGCTTGCTTATCACGCCGGAGGTTGTGGGTTCGATTCCCCCCGAGGACAGATATTTGTGTGCATGAGAATTACAAACATATACCTAAGTTATTTTCCTCTTAGTAACAGGAATCAGTATTTCCTTTAATATAAGCTCAGAGATTGCTTAGTTTCCTGCTAGGGTAAAAAACGCTCCCTGCTTGAAGTTTGAACTCTGTGGCCTTGACACAAGTTTTATAATTGATTGAAAGCTAAATTATAATAATAGGGTATAGAATTTTGAACGAACTCGCAAAGTAATTACTCTTTTCCCCATTGATAGCATAAAATGTGCAATGGGTTTAAAGGAATACGGCGTACATTTGCTTAACTAGATGGGTGGGTGGTAAATCTAGTCCAATCCTAGTTATTATAAACAAAATAAGTCTGATTTATGATTCAGGAACCTTCATTCGAAGTAGGTACATCAAATGTTTAGGAAATTGTTTAGGTAATACATCAAACATGTATTTCCTAAACAAAAATATTCCTTATAGATGTTTGGAATGGGGTTCTGATTGGAGGAAAATAGACAGAACGTCACTCAGAATAAAAACAGTTATTAAAAAAAACGACGCAGTAGAGAAGTAGGTATATCTATACATATAATAAAATCGTAGGAAAGTCAAAACTGTACATTGAATATTTTTTTTAAAGGATACTTAGGGCGTGATCTACATTCGATATCGAAGCCAAAAATATAGTTTTTAGAATATTGGTCTGTGTGTCTGTTTGTCTGTATGTATGTCCGGGCTAAACTCAAGAAGTACTGTATGGATTTACTTCTAATTTTGCATGATTATTACTAAGAGGTCGGGTTAACATATAGGCTACATATTATCTCGCTATGACCTACGGGGGAGGAGCTGTGATAATTTATAAAATTTAACGCGGGTAAAACCGCGGGGCACAGCTAGTTTATTTATAAATTTAAACTTTTGTAAACAAAATGTACAAAGGCGGACTTAATTCCAAAGGGATTCTCTACCAGTCGACCTTTGGGTGATGCAGAGATATTATGGTACATGTACGAATGAACGTTTAAGAAAATTGTAAATGTTTCTGTACTCTATATAAACAAAACTACATAACTACTTACTACAAATATTATTTTATACATATTATACTCTACATATTATTATAAATATATAAATAAATACATACATTAATAAGCAGCCCAACCGGCGAGCATTTATAAAGAATATAATGACAGTAATCGAGGCAAAAGACGTGTGCAAAGATCGTGACAAATGGAAATCCGTTGTCTCTGCCTACCCCTCTGGCAAACAGGCGAGAGTCTATGTATGACAACTTTATACAAGAAAAGTAGCTACGTGATGTGTGGACGTATATTTAATAAGTTGCCTGTTGATATTAAGGAACTACCACTTCAGAAATTAAAAAAAAATACTCAAAATATGGTTGTTAGAAAGATCATTTTACACGGTAGCAGACTTCTTCAATAGGACTTAACAGAAATTAATTTAAGTTTTTATATTTAAGACCTCAATTATTTGTACCAACATTTATGGCAAATAAATAAATATCTATCTATCTATGTATGTATACATTAATATATACATAAAAAATATTCCTGATGAGAGTTTTCTGACTTTATTTTATTTAAAATGTGCTCACGTGTATGGTTTTTGAAAGAGAACATGATCATGGCAATTAAAAAACAAATCATGGTAACAAGTGTTTAAGTAGATACACGTAGCTTATTAGAGAGCTTCGCTATTTTTCCAAATTATAGTGCTTATGTTCGGGTATAGGGTCTACCTCACTACTATGAATACTTCACTGCTAGCTACTGGATTAGATTTGCCTCAGGAGAGTATAATTGCTCTCCTTATCGGATTCACTTAAGTACCTTTCTCATTCACTCGATAGTTATTCCGTAGAAGCAGGTTGAAGTAGAACTAATAACATGTTGAATCCAATCAAGCATTGAACTGTAAAACCACTTCGGTGGGGTTGACGGAGTCGTCCAGGTCTAACACCCGGAGCTCTCCCATTGTCACAGGGCGCGCCACCAACGCACCCGTCTCGGCTAAAGCCTCTCTGAGGCGAGAGGCCAGAGCCTCCGCCTTGGTGGACCCCTCTGGACCAGGGATTCTCAAAATGAGACCCCCAGTCAAGGCTCTCTTTGGGCGGAGACCTGCCTCTAGACCAAGTTCCTTCAGCTGGACCTTGGTCCTCGCCACCTTCATTATCTCGGCCAAATTAGTGGCTGAGTTTGGCGGCAAGTTTATAGTAACCGCCGCGGAGGGCGGCGGTCGTGGAAGCGTCGCCGCTCTCTTTTGAGGTAGGGACGGTGGCGGACGATTTTGGCGAGCAGCCTTGGCTCTGGCCTTTCGGCCAACCACCTGGGCCCAGGTGCCTTCAGCGGGGGGTGGAGGCGCTGTCATCGTCGGCATCGCTGGAGTCCTATGTGCAGCAGCGGCCACTGCAGCAGCAGTCCGGCGCCTCCACTGCCGGCCACCCCGCTTTCTGCTCGTCTTAGTCTCCGTGACAGGCGCCGTTGGTGGCGGCGCTGTGCTCGGGTTGAGCAGTGGGCGGATGGCCCTCCCCGGGAAGATCTCATCCATTAAATTTTGACGCATCTGGACCAGACGTTGGTCCCAGATGCGCCCTATTTCCTCCATTTTGCGGTCCAAAAGGGCCGCAAATTTCTCGCCTGGATCTTCCCGGTGTGTTGTAGATGGAGAAACACCAAGATTGCCTCGTTGTGGTGCCGAGGCCAAATGAGACGTAGGCTCACTCCTGCCAGGTAGACGCGGTGGCGACGGTCTCGGTAGCGGCGGATGTGGCGGCGATGCCTGCGCCCCAACATTACGGCGGCGAAGGTCCGCCAGCTCAGCCGACATGGCAGCCACGTGAGATTCTAAGGACGCCAGTTGCGAGCGAAGCTGCTGGTTCTCCTGCCCCAGTTTATCGCTGTCAGTCCTCCCGTGTAGTTCGGTGGCGGCCGCTTGAACCTTCCGGGCTGCAAGTCTTAAAGCGCGGACGAAGTCGCCCTTCAAGCGGGGGGACTTATCCGCCACTTCCTCCACTGCCGCTACTGATTCTTGTATTACTGCACCCAGGTCGGCTGTCGGCTGCTGCCGAAACTCCTCTATCAAGTCCTCGACCTGGGGCAGTAGTCTTTTACTTTTTTTCGCATCTACTGGACCCTGTTGGGAGTCCAGCATGACCACTATGTCGCTGTCATCCTCCTCTACGTCTGTGCCAGTTTTGGCACGAACCCTCCGGTTCCCATGTCCGACAGGGTTCTGCCGTTTCCGATTCCCTACCCCACTAACTAGGGACTCTAAGGACACGGCAGACCTTAGGCAGCTATCCGCCTCCTCGTCCGTGCCCTCTCGGGATGTCCCAGGAACGGGAGTAGCTGGGCGGGTTAACATTCCCCCGGTCTTTCTCGCACTTTTTTTTTTTGATGCTGTGGCCTTCGCAGTCCATATACCTTTAATTGTGGGGTGCACAACACTCGGCACTCCTTCAGTCTCCTCCGATGTCAAGGGAGTGACTTTGACGATAGGTTGCGTGTTACTTGCATAATTGGTGGAATCACCAATACGAGGGCCGGAGCCCTCGAGGCAGACGTTGCCCCCCCCAGATACGGTGGGGCTGACGGCCGAAGCCGTGAGGGATTCTCCCATATGGGTACCCTCCTGGGGAATTATGTTATTACGACCTGCCATTTTTATTCTGCCGGAATATTCGCCACGAGCAGCAATCTCTCCCCGGGATACGAATCCCATTACGAAGAGAGAGACTGCCGCTCGTGCCCAGGGTACACCGCGAGGAGGTTTTCCGACCTAGTACCCCAGAGCTATTTGCCTATTATCAATGTTACTTTTAAGATTTGTTATGAAATCAACGCAGGCTGCAAGCGTATTCAAATTTGACCGAAAACCATATTGTTTGGGATAAATATAATTTAAAGATGTTAGTAGTTGTCTAGACGATTAAAAATACTTTTCCGAAAACATTAGATATGACGGGGAGCACAGATATAGACCGATAGTTTTCTGGTTCACTTCTATTTCCAGAGTTAAAGATGCCGCTCAGTTTAGCAATTTTTAAAGAGTCAGTCAAGTTACCACTTTTCAAACATTTATTGAGGGAAGTTCTAAGTGCTTCTACTATGGCACCTTTTAGGGGTTTAGTTGTAACTCCATCCATATCGGTACTTGTGTTCGGGTGTAAATTAACTTATCTTACATATTTCCTCTGTAGTAGCCGGGGCAAATTCAGCTTATGGTAATACAATATACCTGATTGTCACACAGTTTATTATTATCATAGTACATACTATGACGCACTCTGGTAAATAATATGGCTCCTATGTAGGAGGGATGATATTTGCCAGAATGTAAACTATATTTGCTAAACAAGAATTGAACAGTTGCATATACATTCAGTCAAAAAAGTATCGGGAATGGATGATTTGTTTATGGTTCCAAATGTTTTCCATTTTGGCGCGGAGTTTGAGTTGCATCTGTTATTTATATTAAATACAGTGCTGGTTGTAGTAATATCATATATATTGCGAATTTCATAATGGACAAAAATATCGAACAAAGAGTTTGTCTTAAATTTTGCATCGCTAATGGAATTTCGTGTTCGGAGTCACTGAAAATGTTACAGAAGGCTTAAGGTGAATCGACTTTATCAAAAACTCGTGCTTATGAGTTCAAAGCGTTCAAAAGCGGTCGAGACTCGCTCTGGTAGGCCATCAACGTCTGCAACTGTAATAAACATCGCAAAAGTGAAGGAAATTGTGACTGAAAATCCTCATTCAACTCTGAGAGAGATAGCCGCCGAACTTTCTGTATCTCACGAGTCGATTCGTACCATTTTAACTAATCATTTGGGTATGAAACATGTTGCCGCTCGGCTAGTCCCAAAAGATCTGCATTTTCTCAAATAACTCAATCGCATGAAAGTCGCTGAGGACATGGTAGAACGAGTCAATTCCGACCCAACATTCATGAAACGCATTTTTACTGGTGACGAGACGTGGGTTTACGAGTTTAACATGCAAACTAGTCAACACGCTTCGGAGTGGCGCCTTCCAACTGAACCGAAACCGAAAAAACCACGCCAAAATCGATCAAAAGTCAAAGTCATGTTGACTGTTTTCTTTGACTATCGCGGTGTTGTGCACTCTGAATTCTTACCGGAAGGTCGAACGGTTAATAAAGAATATTATTTGAGCGTTATGCGGCGTTTAAGAGAGCAAGTTCGACGAAAAAGGCCAGATTTGTGGAAAGAAAATTTTTGGATTTTGCACCACGATATGTGCCTTCGCACAAGGCCATCATTGTGAACGAATTTTTGACCAAACACTCAACAAATACCATCCAGCTACCACTATATTCACCAGATATGGCTCCAGCTGACTTCTTTCTTCTTCCTAAACTCAAATTACCACTTCGTGGTACCCGTTTTCAATCGGTAGAAGACATAAAGGAGAATTCGCGGCGAGAGTTGAACTCAATTCCGAAAGCAGCGTTTAAAAAATGTTTTGATGAATGGATTATTCGTTGGCGTAAGTGGATCACAATCTCACTCATTTATGCAAGTGCTCCATGGTATTTGAGTTTTGATCAGTGTATTGATATAAATGTTGGTTTTCCTTGTTTGTGACGGACAACAATACATTTAGTGAGTTAAATAAACCGGTCAATGAGGGAAAAACCAAGAATAATGTGAAAATATCCGACAATGAATTATTTTTACGCCGTAAGAGACAAAGTTTTACTTGCGTCGTAGTTACCACGAAAGTATACAGCGACACATTCTTAAATCGCATAGATACATAGACAAGTGGGACCAACAGTTTAACGTGCTATGGGATCAATAGATCTGTACAATGCCAACTTGATCCCAGGTTGCTAGAATATTCCCAATGTCTTGGGAAGGATATAGTCTAAAATTGTTCAGATACAGTCTAAAAAGCAGTACAGTCTTAAAAAATATAGATATATCGACAAATGTCTAAAGAGCATTAGTCTTAATGGTAGCAATTCCTCCTAATACCAATCAATATAACAGCATATGCAAAAACATTTAAAATTTATTGGGTACGCAGTAAGAGCGATTTCTGTATTGCAAACAGGCGCGACGTCGACTGCACATGGTAATCGATCCAATAATACTGATAGTAATAGTACTCCTGGTTGAATCTCATCTACGGCGACCAATCTAAACGGAGACTTTACCAACTAGTACAAGAGTATCATAGCCAGATGCTCTAACCGGTCCGTAAGTAATTGGCGAGGTAAGCAACTAGACTCGCGGTCAGTCCATAGATGGATGACCGCCGAAGTGGTTTAATTTCTGTTAATCCGTCGGTCCCGGTTGTACACATTACGTAACAGTCGTTAAGCCATGTCAGAAGCCTAATAGGCGGCTTGAACAACTCTGACACCTGGGCAATCACTGTAAGAGAGAGAAGAAAAGAGTATGCCGACAAACACAAGTGCACTCTCTACTCTTTATCTCTCATTATCCAATGGGACAGCAATTTGAGAAGACCGAGGAGATCAGGAATCGACCAACAGCTTTACGTGCTATGAGATCAACAGATCCGTGCCTCGACGAGCGTATAACACTGCCAACTTGATTCTTCTTCTCTTTTTCGTTACGCTCTTGGCAGAGCGGTCGTGGTCACATCGAGGCATCCACGTTGGGGGTAAGGGTGCGCACAGCTTTCCGCCATCTTTCTCTGTTGGCGGACTGTTCAGCGCAGTCAGATACGAAGGTTGCTATTGCGGATTTCACTTGGTCAGTCCAGCGCATAGGTGACATGACACACGATCTGAACTTGATTCTAGGATGCTAGAAAATTCCCAATGTCTCTTTTTGGCCCAATAACACTAGTTATCACCATCTCTAAGTAAAAAGAAACACTGCGGTGGCGTAATACCGAATAATGACACCCGAATTGAGTAAGGCGGTAAATATAAATTTCCTAATTATAATTTTCATGGGAACAGAGTCGTGTCGCCTGCGCCGCTGGTTGGCTAAACTCCAGTTTTATATTTAAACCGAACTAGCAGCCACTGACATTTTATGAAACCGATTTTGTAACATTTCGAATTGTGCCGTTCTTATAAAATACATATCGCAAGTTAAATTTGAAGGCTAATGGATGCTGTGTGGTTGCCGAAGAATATCACCAATCTTTTTCATACCGTGGGGGGCGTAAAAGTCCACTCGAGTAAATAACTCCCAGAGAACGGGCAGTAGCGTCTCTCAGTGTACTCTTGGTATCATACTGCAATCACAAACCCGTCTGCAAAGCGTGGCGAATATGTCTTATCCCTGCAAACTATGGACACAACACAATCGTGGACAACTTTATGGGAGGCCATTGTCGTCGTCGACGACGTCATTCGGCTAACATGATGATAATATTGATGATGCCCTACACATTACCGCATGTGCATCTGGGATGTTTGCGGATGCTCGAGTCGATTGTTTTTATACAACTATGAGAAAACGATGCGCTTCCCTGGTGCGCCACGTACGGGTCAGCCCCAACATTATCATGAGCTGTGTGGCCAGCAGACTCGATTGTCTTTATGTGAGTCGCTGCTGCAAGCTGTCCACCTCAGTGCTGGGATGGTGGCAGTGATTGTGTGTGTGTGTTGTTATAGGAATACTAATATAGGTCTAAGAATTATTGTTACTCACAAATGTGAGTCATGTTACTTAAAATAAATAAATTATTATTATTACCCTTAGGTAGTGATAAGAACCATATTTACCTGAGCATTTTAGAATGCACTTCTGAGTATAACATTATTGTATTATGGTCGTGGGTATACGTAAGGTTACGAGAGATCAGGGTGGAAGAACAAGTGGAGAAAGTTGCAAGCATCAAAAGCCACGGTAACAGGTCACCATCAAGTGGGCCGTATACTTGTTTTAGCAAGTTTGCGAGTGTTGCGAGTTTGAAAGTATAAAAAGTATTTGGCCGATTGGGCCCTCCACAGGCCTCGATTGAATGTATATGTATCCACGATCACGATAACGTTGGTGAATTCTGTGCCAGTCTCAACAGGGCCATCTGCGTTGAATATATCAACGTGCGCAATGTGTGGACAGATACTCAATTACTAAAGATAACATATCACGAATATACTTTTATATAACAGTCATAATTCTAAGGGACAAGCAAGCTGACTGTATAATATAGAAGCCAGTTCGTTCAATCAGCTAGGGTAGGATCCTCAGCGGCGAGGATCGCGTTGCCCCCTTAACACGTGATCGGTAATACCGTGCAAGTGATCTGACCCCCATTTCGAATTCCATCTTTTTACTTCAGTGGCCGCCTGAGATGTGGCCCATAAGGGTGCCCTCAGGTATTAGTCGTTTAAATTAAGCTATTGGTTGAGAGCCTTCTGCGCTAGCCAACTGCTCGTTGTTTTCAATTCTTTAATTTGATATACTATTGCGTAATGTAACAATAATAGCTTAGTAACTTGCTATTTATTATTTATTTAAGAATATTAAAAATACATGTGACGAAACAGACCGCACGGACGGAGTAATTTAAAATATTTTGTTACTTTAATTACTGTTTTTCAACTGTGTTTATGTATATATTATGTAATACATTGTGAGCTTGACAAGTACAAGTGTATGTAAATACCCAAGTGCTGAATAAATTTCATTATTTCAGTTCGTCATCAACCTCAAACATGTCTATTGTACATAGTCTACTAGACAATAACACTAACTTTGATAGCGAATACATAGACAGTTTAAAAGATCAAATAGGATCGTTGAACAACGCGCTTGATAGCACTCACCACCAATTAATAGACGAACACCAATTTTATTGGATAATATATACTCTCAAAACGATTACACAGGACCAACAAAAAAAATCACCTTACTAAAGTACCAACGGGTTTTCATATTCTCTAAGGCACGAAGTTGTAATTCCACAATTTCTTCAATTTTCAAATCTTTATTTTTTTGCTGGCGAAGGCCTCTTCCATGCTTTTCCACATATTATCGCGGTATATTCAACTCAAT
Organism: Pseudoips prasinana; assembly: GCA_951640165.1. Lineage (NCBI taxonomy): Eukaryota > Metazoa > Arthropoda > Insecta > Lepidoptera > Nolidae > Pseudoips > Pseudoips prasinana. The sequence continues at coordinate 42,480,378 of OX621234.1, forward strand.
TCACTTTATTTGCCAAAAATATGGTTACATAATGATGTTACATATACAGAATAAAGGTCTCACATTTAGCCCAAAAGCATGCAAATACAAAACACAAAATTAATATCATATCACTACCTTCAGTTACAATAATTAAGTCGTCGCACAATCAAATTTATAAAAATGTCACAAAAAAAAGTATTCTAGTCAAAATGTAGGGTAAACCGGGTACAACCGGCAATATTTTAATAACTGTCGGCGAAGCATATAGCGAATATTCATCCGTTTTGGTCATGAGCGACTAAGTCTTCAGTCCAATAAACAAATGATTATTTATACTGCCTTGAAAGACGCACCCTTCCACGCATGATTGCCAATTAAACCGTCACAATTCTTAAACGACTAATAAACAGTCCCAACAGCATTCATTTAACGGACCGTCGTGGTTGGCAAATGCTTGCTTTTCACGCCGGAGGGCGTGGGTTCGATTCCCACCCAGGTATTTGTGTGCATGAACATATCTGTTTGTCCTGAGTCTAGGTGTAATTATCTATAGAAGTATGTATTTAGAAAAGAAAAGTAGTGTATGTAATATATATTAGGTCTTTACCTATGAAATTGCCGTTCTGCAGTACTGGCCATTTCAAATCAAAATAATTTTTGTTTGGCTAAGAATTCTCATTTCAAATTAATTTTATTTTAAAAACATGGATTCTTTTTTCCAAAAGTAGTCATTTCTTTATTGATTAGTGTTACATTTTCATCGCATTTCAATCTTTTTCGTCATCATGGATACGTTAAAAATTCGAGTAATTATGGAATATGAGTACCGTCGTGGCAGCAACGCGGCACAAGCGGCACGCAACATCAACGACGTTTACGGAGCTAACACTACAAACCAACGCACCACCTGTTATTGGTTTGCTCGCTTCCGTTCTGGAAATTTCGACCTGAAAAATGAACCTCGCGGTCGTCCGAAGACTTTGGTCGACAATGACGAATTAAAGGCGGTTGTGGAAGCTGATGATACACAATCTACGGCTGAATTAGCAGCAGCTTTCGACGTTAGCGTCAAAACAATATTGGTCCATTTGCGTCAAATTGGCAAGGTAAAAAAGCTTGACAAATGGGTGCCCCACGAACTCAATGATCGCCAGCGCGAAGTACGCGTCGAGACGTGCCTTGCACTGCTCAACAGACACACAAATGAAGGAATTTTGAACCGCATTGTTACCTGCGATGAAAAATGGATTCTGTTTGATAACCGCAAGCGCTCAGCAAGTTGGTTGGATCCTGGTTCAGCACCTAAACAATGCCCTAAACGAAAACTTACCCCTAGAAAAGTGATGGTCACTGTTTGGTGGTCTAGCGCCGGTGTGATTCATCACAGCTTCTTACCAAACGGGGTGAGCATTACTGCAGATGTGTACTGTGAAGAACTGAGCACAATGATGGAGAAGCTGGCGCATCTCCAACCAGCATTGGTCAATCGCTCGTCTCCGCTGCTCCTGCACGACAACGCGCGACCTCATACTGCACAGCAGACGGTCTCCAAGTTGCAAGAACTGGGGTTGGAAGCTCTCCGTCATCCGCCCTACTCACCAGACCTTGCGCCTACAGACTACTACTTTTTCCAGAATTTGGATAACTTCTTGGCGGGAAAAAAATTCAATACCCGAGAGGCAGTACAAAATGCCTTTGAAGAATTTGTTGCCTCCCGTCCAGCTGATTTCTTTAAGAAGGGCATCAATAAACTGCCACTGCGATGGCAAAGATGCATTGATTGCATGGGTGATTACTTCGATTAATACAAATAAAAAAATTCATGAAAAAAATTCGTTTAAATTTTTTCATACAAAACGGCAATTTCATAGGTAAAGACCTATTATTAGTTATCTGGGTTGCATAGTAAAAGCTTTGCTTAGTTTGGGATCAGATGGCCTTTTATTTTGCAGATTAGTTCATGCAGTTCATGTGGAGATAAAAATATGTATTTTTATTAATATGGTTAGTCCAGATTTTCCCTCATCGTTCATCTAGTTTCGTTTCAATTCATTTTCCGTCATCATTAATTTAGTTTTTTATTCATCATCATCATATCAGCTGTAAGACTTCCACTGCTGAACAAAGGTCTCTCCCAAGTATCTCAACAATGGCCGGTCTTGTGTTGTAGGCATCCAGCGTCTTCCCTTGCAAAAACTCTACGGTGTGCCATGGTATGTTTAAGTTCATAGTAACTCGAGAACCTTTCTTCCCCAGCAGCCTGGTGTTCTACGAGCTATGTTCCCTGTCTACGGCGACTTCGGTTTGGAAATTCTTTTGGGCTATTTCGGTTACCTTGGTACACCTACAGTCTTCAATATTTCTGATTCGCTCTGCATTTCGCTCTTCGGGTGACCGACAGATTTCTTATTAGGCCCATAGTCAACAAGCACGTCTCTTTTCCAAAAGTCATCACTGGCAATACAGACTGATTAAAGAGAAGATACAGTAGTAGGTATATAGGTACTTTAGGGAGGGCAACCCACAGTCCTCCCCGGGTGCGTGTCCCAACCATCTGGGACACGGCGCAAAAGAGGGGCACCGGAGCAGCATACCCGCGTTCCCGGAGCTCTCCCTATCAGGCGCCAGAAGACGTCCACGGCAGGTTAGGTTTAGTTGGTGAGAGTCCGACATACCCACCCGCAGACACTTTTTGCGGGTGGCATGCATTAGCATTCCCCCTGCCTTAACAAAAAAAAACAAAAAGGTATATAGTTACTATATATATATATATAGTACTTATCTTAAGTACATAGCTTCCTTTTGCTACTAACCCAAATAACATATCAGGTCGGATATCATAACTAGATACTCGCACCATCGGCGAGGTTAAGCAACTAGGCTCGCGGTCGAGACATAGATGGGTGCATTGGGTGCCCAACAAAGTGGTTTAATTTCCGAGGGTCTCCGTGCTTTGGAGGGCGCAGCCGGTCAGTCCCCGTTCTAGTTATTAGACAACAGACATTAGTCAGAGGCGTAATGGGTGGCTCGAACAACTCTGACACTTGGGTAACCACTGCAACAATAAGTAAGTAAGTATTGATGGGAAATGTTATACTGGGACTCGTAGATGTTGGGTGCTTTTATACTCATTCGTAGGAGCAGTAATTACCCTAGTTGGTCTAGCGGTAGCGTGTTCAACCGCAGATAATGAGGTCCTGGGTTCAAATCCCGGGTCGGGCCAAAAAGTGATTTTGGGATTTTTCCGTAAAAAGAAATTTCTCAGTATCAGCCCGAAGTCTGGAAGTTGGCGGTATTACACCCCCGTGCCTCGGAGAGCACGTAAAGCCGTCGGTCCTGTACCTGAACTCTTTCCGGTCGTGTCGCTAGGCGTCCCATCGGATCATGAGAGTGATGGAATAGAAAGTGCCCCTGTGTTTGCGCACACACTTGTGCACTATAATATGTCCTGCGCAATTGGCTAGTCTCCATTAAGACTGGCCGCCGTGGCCGAAATCGGTCGGGAGGACATCATCATCAATTACCCTATTGTCAGGTATGTTTAAGTTTCCCCGTAGGGTACAAACATGGCCTAAGACTAGACAGTTGAGTATATTTAGCTGGTAACGACAGCTTTACGTGCCTTAATAATATAAACCTCAGATTTGAAACCGATCGTGGAGCCGGTTAGAATACCTCCTATCACCACCTACCTAATACTGAATGCTTACGAAACAGTTATAGATCAGCACTGTCATTAATCTATTATGTTTTCAGAATCAGAATCTTTATTTGTTAGCATAGGTCAAATTACAACATGTTGTGAGATGTTACAGACAGGTAGATCCTCTATGTTTCACCAAGAGGCGTCCAAATACTGTATTTAATTATCTTTAATGAATACTTTCACTTATAATATTACAGACACATTATTACAATAATTAAATTGAATATAAAAATGTCAAAATATGTATTGCATGTCATATTAATTTTAAAGTCTAATAAATCAATAATTGTCAACGTAGGTGAGTTGATGTACAATTCTTTGAGGCAATAATTATAGAATTGTCGTCCAAATAATCATTTAATTGGCAGTAACATTTTCTTATCAAAATTTTAAATAATTCTTTACTGAAATTTTCGAGATTTAACGATTTTGATATTTCAGGTTATTATTAAATATTGTTTTGGCCATACAAAAGGTACTTTTACTCATCAGCTTTTGTGGCTGAAATTGGCAACGAATAATTTGTAAATATACCTATATATTTGCCCATGCATGGCTCTTAGTCAGATGCTCACACCGGTCCGTAACTGATTGGCTTAAGAATGGGGGAGGTTAAGCAACTAAGCTCGCGGTCAGTCCATAAATGGGTGGGCGCCTAAGATGTTTAATTCCCGAGCGGCTCGGTGCTTCGGAGGGTTACGTTAAGCTGCCGCTCCCTATTGGCAACATTCGTTGAGCCATGTCAGAAGCCTAATGGGCGGCTTGAAGAACTCTGACACTAGGGTACCACTGCCCATACGACGCCAACTGTTTAGACTCGTACAAATTTTGTTCAAATTATTTGTTATTGATTAAGAAAAGTTGATGTTTGCAGTATGTTTATGGTTACTGTTTAAAAAAATAGAACCTCCAGCGTCGACGAGCGATCGAAGCCAACCGTTTTCTATGACAATTTATTTAAACAAAACGAACATGAGACCACGCAGAAAGCATTTCCAATGAGGGCTACCGCGTATCAATTTGCCGCTAGAGGCGCTAGCATCGCGGCAGGTCTACGAAACGACAAAATACACTGTTTTTGTTCGGGTTACGCTGTTTATTAATAAAAACTGCGATTATAACTAAACATTTTGGTTTAAAACTAAATAAATTACAAAATGAGTAACAGCTCGATGAGTGTAATAAATATTTTTCGTAAAAACATTCGTCGCGTCCACAATAACAATGATTTTGATCAGCTATAGTGGACCTTCCGCGACAGTGGCGCTGACTGGTGAGCACAAAAACGGTAGCACTCATTGGATATCAAAGGAATTACCAATATCACTTCTCAAACGTCGGAGAATTTGCATAACACACATTCGAAAAAAGAACAGAACTTCGAATTGATTATCGATTGTCAAATCGATTTACCAACCACAGAGAAATTACGTTACATTTAAACAAATTGATACTAAAGTGAATTGCGGGTTCTACACGAGTATAATGATGAACGTTGATATAGTTAAGTATAATGATTACTTTTACTTTTTATGGGATTAAATAATCACCAATCAGCTTTATTTCATCCTATAACGTATATCTTATGACCTCAAAAATGGGAAATCATAAATTTAATCGTCCTGCGGGTCTCGAACGTGCACCACCCGTAGTTTTAATAAACATTCTAGTGATTGTTATCTAGGTTACTGAGTCGTAGGTGCTCTTCGTGGACAAGAATGTAAAAAATAAATTGAATTCACGAAAAGCACCCGCTGCCAAAAATATTGATATTGCCTTTAGTTGACTAGGCTAGGTGCCATTCAGATGGGTGCTAGGTGGACTACCTCGACTCGCCATCTATAACCATTTATTTTCAAAGTTAGATATATATACCGAAGTAAAAAAGTGTATGTCTGCCATCTGCCAATTTAGCGATCATATTCACTAATGAAATAATAAACAACGAATAATATAGGTACAGAATCCAGCACATCCAGCTACCCCATCTCACAGTGTCCGGCGTAGAACAAGCCAAGTGGACAAAAATATTTTTTCATGGTTTTGGAACTATATCTATAAATTAAGTATTTATATACCTATATTAATATTATTAATATTATAAAACTAAAAACTCTGTTTGTTCGTTCGTTTGAACGTACTAATCTCAGGAAGTACTTTGGCGATTTAAAAACATATTTCAATGTTAGATAGGCTATTTATGGTGGAAGGCTATAGGCTATATATCATCACGCTGCAACCCACGAGAGTGGAGCAGTAACCAAAGATGCGGGGGACAGCTAGTAGTACCATAATATTTTATTTAAAGAAAATGCATAGAGATGGTGTATAAATATATTATTTCGTGATGACACGATTACAATACAGAAAAAAAAATAAGAATAAAATTATCTCAATCGCTGCAAATATCAACGCTAATTCTATATAAATATACAACCTTAGACTAACATATTAAATACAAAAAAAATAAATGTAAATATGTATACAAATGTAAATATACAACCTTAGACTAACATATTAAATACAAAAAATCGAAATATACAAATATAAATATACAACCTTAGACTAACATTAAAAAAATACAAAAAATCGAAATCTAACACTAGACTAATCTATTTACAATAAAACTAATTCTCAATATCAGAATCATCAGATTCAGAATCCGATGAATCCAATTGAAAATAGTCTTCCTGAGTTTGTGGAGGTCTTGGTTGCAACTGGAGTCGAGGCTCTATAGTGGGAGCTACGATGAGCTTTAAGACCTCCGCGCACAATTTATTACTCTTTTTTTTTCGCGAAGGCTATTGATCAGAGGATTCGACGTTAAAATCAACATATTGAGCAAGTCTCTATTCGTGGCAAGACGAGAGCACTTTCTGGTGTTGTGCTCTCTAAACCTCCGGCAATCTTTGTTTCTTGATTCTTGGGCTTCCTCTGAAAGTTATATACAACGTGTAACAGAAAGAGTGAACGTAACTTAAGGGGCATATACGGTCTCCTTAAGCCTACCTGTACACAAAATCTCATACCGAAATACCATCATTTTAATCTTGATCGTAAAATAATATACCATTAAATATATCGACAAGTATTTTTATCGATATAACGAACATCCGTACTAACACAGCACAGCTGATTCTGATTTCACCGCCGTATTAGAGTTCCTTGCGACAAAATCAGGACGGAATTCGGAATGTCCCCTAATGTTCATATGAGCCTAGTACATTATTCATATTTTTTCGTAATTTATCAGTAGTCGTACCGCGTGTGTGTGTTATCTGGTTAGTTTGTATAGTTAATAATTAAGTACCTATTCGTTTCCAGCCAGATTAAATTCACATACTGAAAGAAAAATTTAATATTCTTACTATTTAACACACAAAGAAATATCTACAGTTACATAAGTCAATGAAATTATTTATTTCTTCTAGATCCAACATCTTGTAGAATATCAATTTAAATTAAATTAAGTGATTATTCGTAGATACCAAATTTGTATGAATGATTAAAATGTCGATACAGGGAACCTTTAAAAATTAGAGCAAAAATTCAGTTAAACATTTGATTGAATCTTAAAACGTGTTTAACGTGTAATAAATAATGTGACTGTACAGAACCACACTTTTTATTTGCAGTCTAAGTAGTACCCAAAGAAGTTTTGCTAGTGTTGTTCATAATGTCGGTTATCTTACTTCTTGATTTAGGTTGTCGATAGAAAAATAAATTACTAGTTGAATAAAAAATGATTATTTCTGTTTGAAGTTTCGTCTATAGGTAGCCGTCCTGATACCCTATAACCCCCTTAAGTTACGTTCACACTTTCTGTTACACGTTGTATAGTATAAGTATAAGTATTGGAACTATTGCCGTCTTAATCACTTCTGTACTGTGAATAAGCAATTTATGCACAGTAGCAGGCATGTGGTACCACGAGTAAAGGCTTAAATAAAGTCTTTTGGTCTCGTCACAAAGCTTTTTAAATTCAACAAGATTTATCTCGAAGCCACAAGATAATGTCCTTAACAATACATCAAAGTGTTTGATGATTGTAACATCCAATCCTGTGATCTGAGCACTCAGTTCGGGATTCCCGAAAAAACGTCGAGCTGTGTTTCCATCATTTGTGGAACCAAATCCTGGCTTTGGCTTGTCCACAATTAGTCCCATTTCATGCTTGAATCGTTGTTTGATTTCGTCTGATCTTTGTTTTACACTTGCTTTTTCCTCTGAAGACCTAGCTTGCCATTTCTTAATGTCTAACTTATAACTAATGTGTAATAAGCACTCAAACGAACGAATCCAAGCATGTAATGTTGACAAACCAAAGCCAAAATTATCCTGATTGCTATCAAAATGCTGTCCTTCATCATTCTGGGAGTAGCCCCACAAATATAGCATTTCTGCGATGAATGTGTCTCAGTCAAAGCGTTGCACACTTTTCCATCAGTCATAGTAAGAAGAAGCTTGTGTTTAATAGAAATTTTAGAACCACCAAGATCACAAGATGTAGCCTCCAAGTTGTGTATTTGTTCCAAAACCTTATTTGTCTCGATTTTCGTCAATTCCGGGGTTTCTTAGGCAAAAATAAATTTAATTGGACGACAATACATTGTCGATGATGGACGAGGATTTTGCCAGATAATGTTGTTACCCTCGTCAATTAATCTTAAAGGAACGAACGAATAAACAAAAAGGAACTCATCAGTGTCTTCGCTGTTCTCAAATCTCTGTTTGTAAGCACTATGACCCGAACTTCCGTCACATCCCCATTTACTTATAAGAGTAAACGATGTATTGGGAAGCACAGTTGTGATAACTTCTCTCTGAGCTTCGACCAAACGCTCTGCTGTTTTATTCAAAATGGCTTGTAGCTCAATATCTGCTCGAGATTGTGTAACATCAATGTGCTCCTCTAAAGGATAACACAGTTTTTTTGATTTTACAATGCAATCATATGATGGAAATACGTGATGCCCAACTTTCATAGTCCACTTCCTAGTTTGTTTATATGAGTGGGTTGTTGATTTTGAATCAATATAATACGCTAATGCCTCGTCACTACTTAGCGGCCTATCAGTTTGCACAGCACTTGGTTGTTGAAGGCATGTACTGGCAGAAGATGGATTTTCGCCAATGTCCATTATTACTCTGGCAACGTTTTTATATCCAGTGGACCGTGCAGCTACCTCTGCAGCAGTCATTAATTCTCCAACACTCCGCGATTCAACTAGATCAGCAACTTTACGTTTCTTAGTTTTAAAAGACGAGTCTTCGAAAACTTTTTTAGGTCTTCCGGGTCGACAAAAATCAGCAGATGAAGTAGAAGGTTGTGGTTGAGTCGATCGTAAGCAGAATTCTATATTTTCGCCTTTCAGCCACAACTTATTCTTATTCAGGAAACCCTCTTTTGATTTTGCTGAAGACACCTACTTGGTTGCAATTTTCGAAGAAATGCTGCCTAATTTCATCTTAATTTCCCTTTGACATTCTTCAGTGATATCGGAGAAATCACACTTATACAAAATAAATTGAAATAGACGATCATTTCTTTCGTCTTTTTCGTGCTTAAGCCACTCTTCGAAAAACTCTATTTTACTAATAGAGTAAGTCATTTCTACAAAAAAAGAAAAAAAAATGTTGTACTCAAGTGTGCTACATAAAATAGGTCACATAATAGTCTATAGGCATGTAGTTAAAACATATCAAAAATTCAGAGTGGGTACAAGAGGATACATGGCTTTTCTAGCCTGATAAGTTCGAAAACAAAGAAAAACATGGTAATTTTTTAAGTATTCAGAGATATTCTACTTTATGAATGTTTATAACGCATTAAAAGATTCTAATAAGAAAATAATATTTAACATACCTTCAGAAGTAAAATCCATCACTAAAACTTTTCACAAAATTAGAACTACCACCATGAGATGTTAGTGTAAGTGTCACTAAAATGCAACTGACCTATTTATTTAACTGCACTTACCTAATTACCTTACTTTGATAAACGATGACTCACCCATATGGAATGTTAGACGTAAACAATTCTTGGAATCAGAGGTTTAGGGGTGTTGTTTACAGGTAGAAAGTACAAATTTCTGGGAATTTGATAATGACTTTTGTCCACCTGGCTTGTTCTACGCCGGATACTGTGCATCTGTCAAATTTTTTATATAGATTTTCAACTTGATCACAAAACATAAGTTTCACTTTCAATTGGCGAAGTTTGACAGATTGGGGTAGCTTGATGTGCTGGCGTCTGTACCTTCGACTCAAAATATAATTTATCTGGGGCTTCATGTATGAACGCATTAGTCTTGGATTTCTAAACTATAACCCCATAAAGTATCTAGCCTAAAACCCTTTATAATGAAATTCATTTCTAATTACTAAGTTAGATAGAATTGAGGAGAATTACCTATTACATAAGAATGAGCGGGCAATGAAATTGATATTGTGGTCGTATGTAGTTAATATCTATGTAACTCCAAGACAGTATCGTCTATTATTAGAGTATCAAAGTAATTAACCTGCCGATAACATAGCTCAGAGAATGTTCGCAATATGTCGTTACAGACGGGTAATGGACTCAGTTCTATCGTTAAATTCAACATATTAATAACTAACATTACCATCAAATACTTGTTTTACGTCTGCCCTCGATACAGACTGTGAGAATCAGCAAATACACCGTATATTAAGATCGTCTACATGTAAATAAAGTAATGACATAAACTTGTTATGTATTTAGAAAAACACCGTTAGAGGATCACTTTGTCATCCGTATGTCTATCAGACACACCCTTTTTACTTAGGAACGCCTTGAGATAACAGGTATGTACAGACGCTAGCACATCAAGCTACCCAAATCTGACAAATTTCCCCAATTGAAAGTGAACCTTATACTTGTGTGGTAAAGTTGAAAATTTATAAAAGAAATTTGACAGATTGGATATTGATGTGCTGCCGTCTGTGCAACACGGGAAAAAAGATTTCAGTTCATATAAGTCAAAGAGAATATAACAAAAAACGGTTAAAGTAAATAGTTTTATTCTGGGTTTAATGTTTCTTTTATTAAACTGTTTTATAGGCTCTGGCTGATTTAGTCTTGCTACCCTTGTAACTTCGGGAAATATTTATTACTGGCTGTGCCCCACGGTTTTACCCGCGTTAAACTTGACAAATTATAGTCTATGTGTTATTCGGATATATAAGCGCAAAATCCGTCCAGTAGTTTTTGCGTGAAAGAATACCAAACATACACACTCGCGAACTTTCGCCTTTATGATATTAGTGTGATTAAACATGATAAATTATACCCTATGTATTATTCGGATGTATAAGCTATATTGCTACAAACATACATACATAGACTCACGCCTGTTTCCCAGAGGGGTAGGCAGAGACAACGGATTTCCATTTGTCACGATCTTTGCATACTTCTTTTGCCTCGATCACTGTCATTACATTCTTCATACATGCTCGCCGGTTTAGGGTACTTCTGACCTGCCCTTTCTTGAGAACATCTCCAATTTGGTCAGAGAATGTTCGACGTGGTCTTCCCCTTCCGGTTGTCCCATTCACACAGGCCAGGTATACTTCTTTTGTCAATCTTCTTTCATTCATCCATTCTAAATGGCCAAACCATCTCAGCATGCCTTTTTCAATCTTTGTGACTACATCCTCTTTCACACCACAACGCTCTCTTACATCAGTATTTCGAATTCTGTCTCTCAAAGTCACACCACACATACTTCTCAGAGCTCTCATTTCCACTGCATTTATTTTACTTTCATTCTTTTTCTGCCATACCCAACTTTCACTTCCATACATTAAAGTTGTCACTAACACTCCATCGTGCACGGCTAGTCGAGCCTTCTTTGATACTTGCCGGCTACTCATAAAGGCGTGTAGTGCCCCATTCACTCTGTTCCCCGCATTTACTCTTCTTACAATATCTTTTTCATATTTCCCATCTCTCGTAAACAAAGTTCCCAAATATACAAACTCATTCACCTGTTCGACTTTCTCTCCTCCAATCACAATATCACACGCTGTCGTGTATTCATCCCTCTCAAATACCATTACTTTCGTCTTACCTACATTCATTTTCATCCCTTTCCTTTCAAAAGATTCATACATCATTGTTACCATCACCTGCAACTCGTCCGCCGATGATGCAAGTAAAACTTGATCATCAGCGTAAAGCAGACATTTGATGAGTAACTCATTCATCCTTACACCGCATTCACTTTCTTTCAAATCTTTTAAACAGCTATCCATGAATAGGTTAAACAACCACGGTGACGCTACCGTGGTTGTTTAACCTATTCATGGATTGCTACAAAGATTCATCAAAATCCGTTCGCTAGTTTTTGCGTGAAAGAGTAACAAACATACACACTCACAAAAATTCGCCTGTATCATATTAGTGTGATTGTTTCAGATATGACTGCTGCATTATTAGCTGGTGCTGAATAGATTCAATTGCATTCTATGAGCGAGAATAAGCGTCCTTGTTGAATATAACCCGAGCTCACAATAATTCCTCACAAATCACGAAGTAGAAATGAAAATTCCTAGCACTTGACATTGATCTTTATTAATTTCCTTTCCCCTTGTGCAGTAGCTGGGAAAATTGTATCCTACGCTGCAGGGTGCCATTTAAACAGCCCTGAAACCCTCAGTAACGATTACAAGATAATTTATTCATTTACGTTTACATTTATGAATGTATAGTCTATTACAAATTTATATTAACATTAGCTTTTTCCCGCGACTTCGTTGGCGTGGTAATGAAAATCAAACATCAGAGAGATTAAAACGAAATAAATCAAGATCATACTTATAAAAGAGGATACTGACTGGCTGACTGTTTGTTTCACAGTCTGATATATCAACGTGTGTTTTATGATTTTAGCGGTTGAATATTAAAAACTATGGAACAGTTTAGTTAAATCTTTTAAAGAATATAATTGCCATGTTTAGAATGTTCATCAGATCAAGCAAACAGGTTGTTCCATACAAACTTTGCAACCTCTTTTCATCCCCTTGAATTTGCAATAATCCTTTCTTAGTGCACACCGACGGCACATAAGGAATATTTGTGCTAAAATTCATTTTCCTAGACCCAGCGTTTACAGATGTGCGTTGATCTACCCGTCAGTCGGTTTCTATTTTTATATATTGGTTGAAGTATCATCATCATCATCATACCAGCCAAAGACGCCCAGTGCTGGACAAGGACCTCCCCCAAAGATCTCCACAATTGCCGGTCTAGCGCGATCAGCATCCAGTGACTTCCAGCGAGCCTCTCAAGATCATGGGTCCATCTTGTAGCGGGCCAACCCACGCTGTCTTCCGGTTCGTGGGTTGAAGGATAGAATCATGTATACTAATAAAAAATTACAACATAATTATTTTCCGAACACAGATATCTCACAGTAGGCTAAACCGCACCCGTATTTAAGTATTTATCATTCTAAGTCGTACCATTATAAAAATTATACTTAGTTAGATTGACAAAAAAAGTATACTTGGCCTGTGTGAATGGAACAACCGGAAGGGGAAGACCACCTCGAACATTCTCTGACCAAATTGGAGATGTTCTCAAGAAAGGGCAGGTCAGAAGTACCCTTAACCGGCGAGCATGTATGAAGAATATAAGGACAGTAATCGAGGCAAAAGAAGTGTGCAAAGATCGTGACAAATGGAAATCCGTTGTCTCTGCCTACCCCTCTGGGAAACAGGCGTGAGGCTATGTATGTATGTATGTGTAATTAAATTGTAAATTATGGAAATATTAGTGAATAATTAAGCTGATTATTTTGATTATTACGCAGGTTACCTAGACTAGGTAGGTTCCTCAGCGGCAAGGATCGCTTTGACCCCTTGTGGCAAGTGATCACACCCTCATTTAAAATTCCGTCTTTTTGCTTCAGCGGTCTCAAGTATTAGTCGCTTAAATTAAGCTACTGGTTAAGAGCCTTCTGCGCTAGCCAACTGCTCGTCGCCTTTTAATATAGTAGAACTAAATTTCAAAATAATAGCTTAGTAAATTGTTATTTATTTAAAGGTTTAAAAATGTATGTGATAAAACGGACCGCACGGACAGACTAATTAAATTTTTTCGCAAATTTTATACTGTATTCTACTATGTTTATGTACAGCGTTGTGAGCTTGACAAGTACAAGTGTATGTTAATACCCAAGTGCTGAATAAATTTCATTATTTCATGTAAGTGATTTAATTGTTATTTCTATTCTTTTAATTAAATTATCGATAAAATATTTCTACCATTTTTTTTCTGCTTTTGAAATTTATCATGAATGTTAGTCACCTGGTCTTTGTGGTTTGTAACCTGCTGTTAACTTTCACTGGCAATAATAAATATCAAGGAATATATTTACCTCCCTGCCTTGACAATTGTTACAATATTATTGTTCCTGTGGGTAATTCTTAACTAGTCTATAAGAATTCTGAGCCTGTGACATAAGTGTATAAGTAGTCTGCAAGAAATCTGTGACATTCTTCTGATTTATCGTAAGGGTAGGGGTCACCCTATGGTGAGTGTTTTCCAAGCAGCCAGGGGCTCTACCGGCTAAATCGCCGAACTTCGATTTCTTAAATGGCGTTCAAATAAATAAAGGTTTCAAATTACTTAATCAATCGTTAAATCGGCTTCCATGAGTACATGTGACGTCAGAAGTGGTCCGGAATCGATAGTCAACGTTAAAGCCGATTGATTAAGTCATTTTTAACCTTTATTTATTTGAACGCCATTTAAGAAATCGAAGTTCGGCGACTTAGCCGGAAGATCCCCAGATAGGCCTCTAACATGGCTTAAAGACTGTCTGTGACTGTTGTCTAATGATTACAAACGGGAACGACGGCTCAAAATGGCCTCCGGCACGGAGTTGCTCCGAGATTACATCTATTTGGCGGTCACCGGTCTATTGTCTGACCGCGCGCCTAGGCGCTTAACATCGCCGATCGGTAACGGACCGATCAGAGCATTTAGCCCTGAGCGTCTGTGCATAAGTGTGATAATATTAGTGTATAAGTAGGTAGTACGTAAAATTGTTTTAAAATGTAAAGTAAACTAATCAAAGTATGCATATCGGTAAGGTCAATACCTAACTATATCTTACTATATATGTAGGTATGAGTCGGCAATAGGGGAGGGCAGATCCTCCCAGGGTACGTGTCCCGACCATCTGGGACATAGCGCAAAAAGGGCACCGGAGCAGCATACCCGCATTCCCGGGGCTCCCCCCATCAGGCGCCAAGAGAAGTCCACGGCAGGTAGGTTTAGTCGGTGCGAGTCCGACATACCCACTCATAGACACTTTTTGCGGGTGGCTTGCATAGGCATTCCCCTCAACAAGCTAACCCAATCTGTCAAATTTCCCCGATTGAAAGTGAACCTTATGCTTATGAGATAAAGTTGAAAATCTATAAAAGAAATTTGACAGATTGGGGTAGCTTGTGGTGCTGGCACATATGAACACATTTATCAGGTCTAGCGAAAAAGACTTGGATTTCTACCCTTCATTCCCTTGCGAATTACTTTGTAAGAATGCAATCAGTTTCGAATATTCAGTAAAATCAATTTCGTTGTTAATACTCCCCGTACTTTTAATCATAGAATATATTATATCACCACAAGGATGAAATATTTAAAATTTTCAAATTAATTTTGATAGTTAATAAAACATTTTCAGAAAATAATGAAGCTTTTTATGCATTTTTCTGTTATAAAAAAAATATTTTTTTTTTCGATAACTTTATTGATATTTTAGGCAAAAGAAATTAATTATTGTTGCTGCTTCTTAATTACCAAGTGGATTCATATTCTTCTCAGTTTCGATGTTCAACATTTTGCTTGAATACGCAAAGAGATATAACAAACTACGTTTATGAATATGATTAAAAAGCACTAAACTGCAATACAAGGTTTTGGCGCTAAATTGCTGCACATGCGTACAACTGTGTGCGAACTGCGAACAGAGACGATATGACGCGACTCATAAATTTGATTAGTAATAAGTACTTAACTGTACGGTCAATCAAAATAATTTATATTATATAATCTTACATGTCCATGGTGTAATATAATAGTACTATCATTTTGGTAAGGAAACCTGTAGGTATAATAAAAAAACTTGTTTTAAACATTTTTATGAATAAAGTTGGTCAATTGACTAATTTTTTGTTTGACAACTGTTTACTTTTGCTTTTAGTATATAATTTGAATATTACGATATGAGTGTCTGTAAGTTATCTACGCATATTTAGATAGCTTCAGAAAAAAGACTGAAAAAGTACTACCTAAAATAAAAATATGTATAGTTACATAAAAATAAAAGGTATAAATATATAATGTCTATAAAAGTAATATGTAAGAGCGCCATTATCGCCAACAAACTGGCAACAGTTTGGCGATTTTGTTACATTGTTTTGTAATGTGAATAATTTAAAAGAATAAAAGATTACAAAAAAAAAGGTACTCGAATGGCCAGCAGGCCACCTACAAGATGGACCAATGACCTTCGATGAGGGTCGCTGGAAGTCGCTGGATGCGGATAGCGCAGGTCTTTGTCCAGCAGTTGCAAGCGAGCCTATTCCTTTCTTAAAGCCGGCGGCCTACTTGCTCCTCCCTTGCTGTTGTAGGTGTCGCTTGGCGAACTGGTGATCTTGTGCCGCTGGATGCGTGTAGCGCAGTAGCAGCAATTGTGGAGATCTTTAGAGGAAACCTTTGTCCTGCAGTACGTCTTTCAGTCTATAAGATGATGATCAGACGGACCCTACGAAAATACTGAAGCCCTAACGTTTCACCTACCGTCTATCTTTGTCTCACCGGACACTGCAAGCTGAATAAGCACATGTTCAACCTAAAGTTGACCGACAGCATATTTTTAAGATTCTGCCAAGAATATCTAGGGACAGTGTCACACAGATCTTCCTAGCCCCAAACTAAGCAAAGCTTGTACTATGGGTACCAGGCGACGATATACATACTTATATAGATAGATAAATACTTATATACATAGAAAACATCCATGACTCAGAAACAAATATTCGTGCTCATCACACAAATATGTGCACTTACCTGGATTCGAACCCTGGACCACCAGCTTCGTAGGCAGGAGCACTACCAACTAGGCTACGGTGATCGTCAAACAGAGTAAACTCCTTTGCTATTCTGTGCTCTTGCGGACCACAGAATAGGACAGCATATTATGAAACCGTAAGAGATACAAACACTCACTGCACAATCAAACTGAGAGTTTTTAACAGCTACAGGATTAAGCAGTGAACTTTAACAAAGTCAAGGAACTCTTCGACAACAGATCAGTAATGGTCGAGATAGCAAGAGGCCATCAAGGAATCAAGCACCAAACAATATATATAATAATAATAATAATACACTTTGTATTAATAAAAGAAACTATTACAACTTTATTCCGCATACTTAATAAAACTTATGTAACTTGGAGGTGTTTGTTCCGCTGAGTTTGTTTCGCTGGGTCTTCTCAGTTGGGGCGCATTGGATCCGGTGGTAGCATTAAAGCGCGACCGTCGTTATTAACATAAGGTCCGTCATAATAATATCACCTTAATATAGACAGAACCATTGCCAATATGTATTACAAATATTAGACTTAAACTAGATAATTAGACTTAAACTAGATCATTAAACTTAAACATAATCTCTTGACAATAACTTGATAGGAGCTAGCTAAATGTCATTGCTGTTATAAAATAAATTTTATTAATGTTTTAATACTATCAATACAATGTGTACCTAAATATCTATGTTACAAGAAATAATAATGTATACAACTATTGTTACTGTTCTGACTATTTTTTATTTTATTTTATTTTATTTATTTAGGGATAATTAACAGCTACAACATAATACATACACATAGGATTTACAAAATTATGAAGTAATGTTGCAGCCCACGACATTATCCACAGAAAAACACAATCAATAAGTCGGTGAGTGCAGTAGCAAAGTAAATTTACCTAATTAAAATATACAGAAAAAAGAACAAAATTGTACAAAAATTCCATTTTACATTCCATTCTATAGAGTGCTATAGAAGTGATGTTAATATTGGATACAAGTATGTAAGTAACATAAATATATAACAACAAATTGAAATAATAAACAAAAACTAATATAAAACAGAAAATCCACTAAAATTTCAAATATTACACTTTACTTGTTTAAACATTTTATTACATCAGATTGAAATTTGAATTTTGAACATGCAAATATATCAATGTCAATAAAATTTGTATTATATGATTTCAAAATCCGATGAATAGGGCAACGTAGCCCAGAATTCGTTCGACACATATTTACCGCAAAAAGAGTACCTGCACGAGCACTGCGCACATTAACAGTTCGAGGAACCACATAACATAGCATTCTCGTGAGTTCTATGGCATCAAGGTTATTGTGGACCATGTCATAGAGTAAATTGGCCTCCAAATATTTTCGTCGGTCTTCCAAATTAATGAGTTTATACTTATTGAGTAGTTGCAAATATGACAAATAACACCTAGATTTTTGACACCTGCTATACATTGTACGAAGAAACTTGCGCTGAACTTTCTCGATCTCTGCAATATATTTCTGGTAGAAGGGATTCCATATCGGGACTGCATATTCTAACTGGGAACGTACAAGCGTTTTGTAGAGGTAGAGATAAGTTTGGGGACGTTTAAATTCAGTAGTCGATCTCATCACAAATCCATACATTTTGAATGCATTGTTAACAATGCTATCAACATGCTGATTTAGAGATAGCTGTTCATCAAAAAGTACTCCCAGATCTCTTACTATATGGACGTTATTTAAGGTAATACCGTTGAAATTATAATTAAAATGTACTATCAGTTTATTCTTAGTAAAACGTATATAATTACATTTTGGAATACTGAGCTGTAGTTTGTTGATTTTACAGTAATTATTCAGTCTATGCAAGTCTTCTTGGAACAAATAACACTCGTTTATGGTTTTTATTGTTTTGAAAGCTTTTAAATCATCAGCATACATTACAAATTTTGAGTTTTTGAAGCACTCTTTTATGTCATTGATATAGATGATGAATAAAAGAGGCCCCAGGATTGAACCCTGTGGAACCCCTGACGTTATTTGTATAGTGTCAGACTCATAACCATTTACAACTACTTTTTGCGTTCGATTTTCAATATAGGAAGCAAACCAGCGAAGTAAATTACCTCGAATGCCATTGAAAGCGATCTTATTTAGGAGAATTTCATGGTCAACCTTGTCGAAAGCTTTTTTAAAGTCCGTGTAAACTGCATCTACTTGCATGCGTCTGTCAATATTTTCAAATAAATAATTAGCAAATATAAGCAAATTTGATGTGGTTGATCTACGTTTAACAAAGCCGTGTTGCTCGGGAATTATAATGTTATGTAATTTTGGGTAAATTTCATTATGTACAAGCTTCTCAAAAACCTTCGACAAGGTCGACAATATTGAGATAGGACGATATTGCTCTATGTCATGTTTGGATCCTCCCTTGTGCACTGGTGTAATGTTTGCTTGCTTCCATACAATCGGGAAAATCCCTTCTCTTAAGCATTTATTAAAAATAATATGAAGTGGCTTGTAAATACTGCTTGCTGTATTCCTAAAAAATAATGCTGGATAGCCATCAGGGCCAGCCCCCTTTGCAGGGTCCAGTTGTTTAAGCTCTTTGAGTATCTGGTCTTCATTAATATGTATGTCACACAATATATCGCTATTCTCAACACAATGTTGTGGAGGGCTCCAATTGGATATAGTTGACGATAAAGGTTCAAATGCGGATAAAAAGAATTCGGAAAACATATTACAGATTATTTAGGCCTGAAACTGCGTTAAGCGGGCGCCCGCGATGGGCAACCGTCGCGTGTCTACGCGCGTGGACACGCGGCGGGTGGGCTCCGTGGCTACGCGACGGTCCCCGTCGCGGGGACCCGTCGCGGAGACCGATTTACGCAGTGTCGCTAGTTCAATTTTAACGGTGTGCTTGTATAGTCGTGTCGATGGAGAACTTAATATATTATTACGTAGCAAAACGACGACTAGCTAAAAAAAACGACAGCCAGTAAGCCCGTTTATTGAATCTAGGTTGTTGTGCGGGGAATTTGTTGTAAAGTTCAGTAAATTAAGAGAAAATGATAACTCATTTTACAAATATTTTAAAGTTTCGGTACAGGTCTACGACGAATTATTTTCGAAACTGGAACCATATTTGAAGATCAAAAATTTAAAAGTAAAATCTGTATCAGTCATATCACCAATGGAAAGGCTTGCAATAACATTGCGGTAAGTAAAAAATTATAATTTGTTCTTCATCATCTTTATTTTTGCTTAAGTATATTAATTAACATTATTTTTTTGCTCATTAATCACAATTATAATCACAGGTTTTTACTCGTACATTCTTACTGTTATTATTACCTACTAATTAGCATTATTTCTTTGCTCTTAAATCACTTTTATAATCACAGTTTTTGCATGTAGGTACATTATTTACTATTACTAATTAACATTATTGCAGCAGTCTAGGGCAGTCTTAATAATATTCTCGAAGTCTTCATTCTCATATAATTCTAATTAATCTTCTATTGTATTTGTGTTTTGAGTTTCTGTTCTGATATTAAGTGATCTTAAATCAATCGTGCTACTTGTATTTTGCGTTTCTGATAAATCCATAGTAATTGATGGTAAATCATCCACAGTAAATACTGTTTCTTTTTCGATGTCAATCAAAGCTTCTAACACTTTGGTTCGAAATAATAATTTTTTAAATGTATTAAATTGTTTGACTGTTGGAATTAAAGATTTAAAAAAATTCAAGTCTTCGTCATCAGCATCAATATTGTTTTGTTTTACACACTGTAACAATTCTTTTTCAAAAGGAGTTGGTGATGATTGGCGTTTACGTTTTCGTGATGATTCTGGTTCTGTATTATTATTTGTACGTTCAAGATTTGAATTTCCGGAACTGGTGCTGGGTACTGAGATGTTATTATTTGCATTTGTAGATGAGTCTTGATCTTCACTCTGATTTTCTATAGATTCATCTGCTTCATTACTTGAGTTTGAATCTAAAAAGGTTAACATTTCAAAATAAATGTATTTCTTGCCTGGTTTAGCACCTGAACCTGATTTTTGTTTTTTTTTACTTGCTTTCACTTTCATGTATGTGTCCCTTGCAGTTTTCCATCGTGATTGCACTTTTATGACTGAAACAATAAAAAAAAATTACAGGTACGTGACAAGCGGACATGCTTTCGTGGACCTACATGTGGCGTATCAGGCAGGAATAACCACAATCAGAAAAATAGTGAAAGAAGTATGTCAAATTATAAATGAAAGATTGAAGGAAGACTGCATGCCATTGTTTTCCCTTGCGCGTTGGGAAGAGATAGCAGAAGGTTTTTTGACGCAAGCTAATTTTCCCAACTGTATTGGTGCAATAGACGGGAAACATATACGTATTATAAGACCTCCTCACAGCGGTTGACTTTACTACAATTATAAGCATTATTATTCTATTGTTCTACTTGCAGTGTGTAACGCAAATTATGAGTTTACCTACATAAATGTGGGGGTACAGGGTAAAGAATCTGATTCTGCAATTTTCACCCAAAGCCGCTTATTCCAACAAATGAATGATAATTTATTGGATATACCTCCTGCTAAAGCGTTACCCGTGCTACACAACAATAAATCAACCAACACTGCAGCAACCGTACCAATACCTTTTTTTTTTTTTTTTGTTAAGGCAGGGGGAATGCCTTCGCATGCCACCCGCAAAAAGTGTCTGCGGGTGGGTATGTCGGACTTGCACCGACTAAACCTACCTGCCGTGGACTTCTCTTGGCGCCTGATGGGGGAGTCCCGGGAACGCGGATATGCTGCTCCGGTACCCCTTTGCGCCATGTCCCAGATGGTCGGGACACGTACCCTGGGAGGGCTCCTTTGGATTGCCCTCCCCTATTGCCGACTCCTGCCAGTACGGCACAGCGACTGCGCCACAAACAGATCGCTGTCATCCCGGAGCCGCTTGTACGTGGCGGCAGTAGAGGACACTTCTCACACTGCCGCCGCGGCCCCGAGGGGAGTTGGGCTAACGGCTGCCGCCGCCACCCCGACGTCTCCTCCGCCTACGAGCGGGATCGGCTCGTTCCCGATCCCGTTCGGCGGCCTCCTTCTGCAGCAAAACTGCCTCACAGAAGGAGACCACGGCGTCCCATTTAGTGGAGTCGCCAGCCAGCATCGCATACACGACTGCTGGTGGCGAAAGATCCCGTCCGATCTCAGCGACCAGAACTCGTCTCTCGGCCTCCCAGGCCGGGCACTCCTCCAGCGTATGCTGGGCAGAGTCCAGGTCGCTCCCGCAATGGTGACAATGTGTCGTCGCTTCTCGGCCGATCCGGCACAGATACTCACCGAAACACCCGTGTCCGGTGAGTATCTGAGTCAGTCTGTAGGTGACGTAACCGCCCCTCCTTCCCACCCAGGCCTCGAGGTGAGGCAGGATAGCACCGACGGCACGTTGGCGCGCGTTCAGGCGCAACTCCAGCCGTGCGCGCCACTGTGTTAGTACGCGCCGGTGTGCATCCCGCCTATAGGCAATGAGCGTCTGCTCTGGCGCCTCACCGCTCTCCCGGCGGACACGGATCTCGGTGTAAACCGTCGCGTCGACTGCCGCCAGGAGATCAAACGGCGGGAGGCGCGCCAGGAGTGTCGCCGCCTCAAAGGATACCGTCCGGTATCCTCGTGCGATCCGTATGGCCACCACACGCTGCAGGCTGTTCATAATAGCTCTGCAGCGGGAGGCGCCCGTCAGGCGTTCAGACCAGACGGGCGCCCCATAAAGGACCATGGATCGCACGACACCTCCGTAGAGGCGGCGAACTTCTTCCCTGGGACCCCCGAGGTTCGGCAAAAGCCGGTGTAACGCACCGGTTACCCGCCGCACTCGGGGGGCCAGACGCTCAAAATGCTCCTCGAAGCCCCATCGGCTGTCTAGGGTGAGGCCCAGGTACTTCATGTACCGCCCCACCCTGACCTCTGCGTCACCTACACGCATCGACATACTGGGTGGTTCCTCCCTACGGCGTAAGCCGTGGAACCATAGCACCTCGGTCTTGTGAGGCGCTACTCGAAGGCCCAGTATCATTATGGCCGCGACGACACATGCGACACCGAGTTCGGCGAGCCGTACCGCCCGCTGGAAACTTACCTCCCGGGCCATGACGAGCGTGTCGTCCGCATAGCAGACGACGCTCACCCCGGGAGGGAGGCTTATCCGCAGGACCGCATCGTACGCGAGGCTCCATAGCAGAGGTCCTAACACGGACCCCTGAGGAACCCCGCAGGAGAGCTCCCTCTGGAACTCAGTCCCGTTCCGACCGACGAATTTAATCGTCCTGTCGCGCAAGTATGCCCCGACTATACCACGGAGATAGGGAGGCACGTTATGATGGACCAGTGCCTCCCGTATCGCCCGCCAGGGGACGGAGTTGAAGGCGTTGACGATGTCTAAGCTCACCGCCAACGCCACCCCCCCCGCCCGAACGGCGGGCTCCGACAGGGCGCGGACGCGGTTAATCGCGTCCAGCGTCGAACGTCCCTGCCGGAAACCGAACTGGTTGTCTGATAAGTCGGGGCCAACGCGCGACAGATGCTCGCTGAGACGGGCGGCTATGACACGCTCAAAGAGCTTGCCCGCCTCGCCAGCAAGCAGATTGGTCGGAACGCCGAGGGAGAATCTGCGGTCCTGCCCGGCTTCTGCAGAAGCACTAGCCTTGCCTCTTTCCAGCAGGTGGGGAACACGGCACTACGGAGGCAGCTGGTGAATAGTTGCCTTAACCGGTCCCCCAGGACTGCCAGGGCGCAAACCCATGCCCTGCCCGGTATCCCATCCGGGCCAGGGGCGGTATTTCGGGCTGCAAGTCGCCGTACTGCTCGGTCCAACTCCCCCTCCGTCACCTCCAACTGGTCGTCCCAATCATGGTACGACGGTGACGGGGGGTCCGAGAGACTGTCCTGGACCCTAGGGAAGAGGGTGTCCACTACCCTCCTCAGGAAATCCGGGTCCAGGGTACTCGTCAACGGAGGGACCCACGGTCTGAGCTTGCCCAGTACCATTTTGTACGGGCGCCCCCATGGGTCCCTATCCAGTCCCTCGATGAGTTCGTTCCAGGACCGAGCTTTGGCTTCCGCTATCGCAACGGATAGCGCCTTGACGGCGACTTGATACGCCCTGTGCACTCCGGCAGCCTCTTCGGCATTGGCTCGCCTCCTCCGACGGGCCCGCTGGTGTCGGCGACGCGCTGCGACATACTCCGAGCGGAGTCGCGCGATTTCGGCCGACCACCAATACTGCGCGCCTCGTCTGTCACCCAGACGGATCCGGGGCATCGACGTGTCGCAGATGCGAGACATGATGCCCCGGAACCAGTCCGCTTGCGAATTGGGATCGGACGGGATCCTCTCTCCACCCTCACTCGCCCCCCAGGCGATGGCGACGGCGGCAGCCGTCAGCATGTCGCGGTCCAAGCGGCGTAGGCACCAACGCCGCGGCGGGACAACACTACTGCGGTCAGGGCCACCTCGGGGCGGACGGAAGGCCACGCTGAAAAGTATGTGTCGGTGGTCCGACAGCGTGGCAATTTCCTCCGCAACTCTCCACCCCGAGACCAGGTGCATGGCCGAGGGAGTCGCCCACGTCAAGTCGACGATCGACTCCCCCTGCCACCGCACACAGGTGCTGACTGAACCCCGATTTAAAAGACGGAGGTCCAGTCCGGCGGCCCATTCCAGCAGTGACTCCCCTCGAACGTCGTCCCGGGTATCGCCCCACACACTAGAGTGAGCGTTAAAATCGCCCAGGACGAGTACCGGACGGGACTGGTAAGAGCTAATATGGCTCGTTAGCCCGTCCAGGTACGCCTCAAAATTTGCGAGGCCGCAATTCGGGGAGATGTAGCAGCCCACCACGACTGCTGGTCCCCACTCCACGACGACGAATCCGGGCCCTTTGGCCAGGAGTGTGCAATGGGGGTCACGTTCCCCCCCTGCCCAATAAATGGCGACGAGGCCCCCATCCGCCCCGAACCAACGAGGGTGGTCGAGAACGGAGTGAGGCTCCGCCACTATCGCTAGGGCAACCGAACGCTCTGCAATCGTCTGCGCAAGAAGAGCTTGCGCAGCGATGCAGTGGTTCAAGTTGCCCTGCAAAATAAGTTGGGGGGGAAAGAATGTTTAGACCTCCATAGACACCCCACCGGGGCCAGAGCCCGGATCGTTGGACCGCGACGATGTAGGAACGGACGTGGCAGGACGTCCCGCTCCCTTCCTCTTTGGTGGCGTACACCTACCGCTGCCCAGTCGATGGTTTGCCGGCCTGCCAAGGTCGGCACACACCACGCAAGTAGGGGCGCGCGCCGTGCATTCCTTCGCTTTGTGGCCTTGTTGGCCACAGATGAAGCACGACGCGCTCCGGTCGCACCCTGTGCACCGAGCTCTGACATGCCCCTTCTCTAGGCAGCGGTAACACTGGAGAGCTCTGGGTGGAAGCGCCACCACCCGGACCGACATCCAGCCCACTAGTACCCGGCCGATTACCGCTAATTTGCGGGCGGCCACTAGTGGGCACCGAACCCACGCCGAACCTAAGCCCGACGGGGAGAACCGAATTTCGCCGACTTTCACGTCGGCGACGGCACATCCCCCCGCCGTGGCTAAAGTTTCTGGCACTTCGGTGGGGTCGGCGGAGTCGTCCAGGTCCATCACCCGGAGCTCTCCCATTGCGACAGGGTGCGCCACCACCGCATCCGTCTCGGCTAAGGCTTCTCTTAGCCGAGTAGTGAGGGCCTCCGCCTTCGCGGACCCCTCTGGACCAGGGATCCTCAAAATAAGACCCCCGGTCAAAGCCCTCTTGGGGCGAAGGCCAGCCTCCAGGCCAAGGTCCTGCAATTGGACCTTGGTCCTTGCCATCTTCATGACCTCAGCCATGGTAGTGGTCGAGGTCGACGGCAGGTTAATCGTCACTGCCGCGGACGGTGGAGGTCGCGGCAGTGCGATAGGCCTCTTTGGAGGTGGAGGCGGCGGTGGCTGATTAAGGCGGGCAGCCTTTGCCCTAGCCTTTCGCCCCACTACTTGCGCCCAGGTGCCTTCGGCTGGCCGTGGAGGCGCAGTCGGCGCTAGCTTTGCTGCAGCCCGAGCCGCAGCGGCCTCTGCGGCGGCAGCCCGTCTCCGTTGCCGGCCACCCCGCTTCGCGGCGGGTGGCACTGGGCGCGGTGCTGCACTCCCAGCGAGCGGCGGGCGGATGGCCCTGCCCGGGAAGATCTCCGCCATGAGCTCCTGGCGCATCTGAACCAAACGTTGGTCCCAGATGCGCCCCATTTCTCGCATTTTGCGGTCCAGAATCGCCGCAAATCTGTCTTCAGGCGAGACGTGGTCTTCCCGAGCAGGTACAGCAGGAGGAGCATCTAAATTGCTCCTCCGAGTTATCGGGGCCGCGGCCGGTTGCGGCAACGATGGAGCGTGGACAACCGGTGCCGGCGGCGGAGACGGTCTCAACGACGGTGGCGACCGCGGAGCAGGTGGTGGCTGCCGGGATGGCGACGGCAATGGCGGATAAGCCCCGATACCTCTATTACGAAGCTCCGCCATCTCCGCTGACATGGCGGCCACCCGCGCCTCTAAGGATACCAACTGGGAGCGTAGCTGCTGGTTCTCTAGCTCCAGCATATCCGCATCCTTACAACGTTTTGCGGCCTTGACCTGGCACCCATCCTGTACGGCGCGTCTCGGCCGTTTCGAGCCAGGAGTCTCCGCGCGGCTATCTCGGCTGGATACCGACTCCATGGAAACCGCGTACCTAAGAGAGGTATCGCTCTCCGTGCCCGCGGTTTGTTCCCTTGATGGTCCAGGTACTGGAGTGGCTGGACGGGAAAAGGTCTCCCTGACCTTCCTAGCGGCCTTCTTCTTATTTGCAGCCTTCGCTGCCTTTTCTTCATCTGCTATGGTGTGTACCAAACCTGGCACACCCGCTAGCTCCTCATTTGTCAAGGCCTTGACCTTGACAACAGGTTGGGCATTATTTTTTTTTTGCTATTGCAATCCATTACAAAATCATGCTTGGCGTTCACCAACCCAATTCCCCACCCTCCACCGAGCCCTCAAAGGGGATGCTTTACAAGCACCAGGGATATTGGGCGGTATAGCCATGGGATTATGCCAATCTGCGAGACCTCCAACGCGAACCGATACTGGACAGCCCAACGTCCAGCACGGCGCGCGCCTTCGTCTGCAGACCGACACACGGCGCCAGCCCAGACGCCACCTGCAGATACGCCTACCCATGGCTAGCCTTGACGGCCGTCTGACCGGACGTCACAGCCGATTGATCGGGGCCCGGCTAGACCCCGACCGCCCGTGTAAGGAGAAATCCGGACCAAAGAGGCGTGTTGCGGGTGAGGGATAACTACTGCCCGACCCCTCACCAACTCAACCTCCAGGACTCCTTCATCCCCCCGTACGGGTCCCCGCGCACGGCACAAACACGCGGGTGGTCGTTGCGGAATTCCGACCATACATGGATGATGCATGGAAGGTCCGCCAAGATACGACCACAGGATCTTGGCAGATTCCGCCCCCCCCCCCCCCCCCTGTGTCGGAATATTAGCCACAAGCAGTAACCCTTTCACGTGGGACTAATCCCATTACGAGAAACGATTACTACCTGCGCCCGGCGTGCACCGTCCCATAAACTTCTGTTCCCACCGAATATGAATATTCGAATGGGACCAGTAGTCTTGGGCTCGCGAGGAGGTTTTCCGACCTAGCACGCCAACCGTACCAATACCTTACGTTGTTGTAGGAGATGAAGCATTTGGGTTGTCTAGCCATGACATGCGGCCATATGCTCGAGCTCTCAATTTGGACCATAAGAAAAAAATATTTAATTACAGATTAACAAGAGCGCGACGTTATATTGAATCAACTTTTGGTATCATGACTAATAAGTTTCGTATACTTCATCGTCCTTTAAACGTTTCAAAAGAGAACGCCATTTGTTTTGTCAAAGCGATATGTATTCTGCATAATTTTATTAGATCTAAACAAGATGACAATTTTGTCGACGATGTTGTCATTACACCACGCCATGTTCGGGACGTCGACTATGGGTTTGGGAACACCCATAGAGATGCGTATACAATACGCGATAAATTCGCTGATTATTTCGTCACAGATGGTAAGGTGTCGTGGCAAGATCGCAGTATTTTTTGAGACGTCTTCCAGCCTCACTGTATGAAGTAAAGGCACACTTGTTCATCTATCCTTTACTTTAGGTATATTAGTGGACCAAACTAAACAGGGATGATAGATATCGAACGCGACACAATAATAATTACTATAATTCTAGCTTAATCTCAAGTAACCTTGTATAATAAGTATCAATACCTACCCGTAGATTTATTATAATTACACATTGAAAACACAAATAGTATGTAACTACTTACTTATCTCAAATACATTAGTAAAAAAATGTTTACCTGTTGTTTTTTTTCCGCCTCGCTGAAATTTTCAAAATTTTCAAACAATTCTTTGCAAATTTCTACCCATGCCGCTGTTCGGGCGTCTCGGTCTTTATACAGTTCATTCGCCTGGTCCCATATGGCAGGGTGACACTGCACTTCCACAATTACCCTCTCTGTATCGAAAGACATTGTCCTTGATTTTCTCCGAACGTGCGTGCGACCCGTATCACCTAGCGTTATTAACTGAACGAACAAGCCCGTGCGTGTTCCCGCTGGCGGGGACCGCGCGTGCCCCCGCGACGGTTCCGTCGCACGGAGGCGGGCCCCGTTGCGTGGGTGCGGGGCGCGCCTCCCCGTGACGGACACCCGCGCTGGTCCCCGCGACGGAGCACTTTTGTATGAAACCGCGCGGGTGCCCGCTTAACACAGTTTCAGGCCTTACAAGCGCTTTTTTTAAAGTCTACGTGAATAAAAACCTTTTTTTTTTTTTTATTTTTTTTTATTTCCTCTGTAGAAGTTTGTGGCTAATTTATTAAGCACATATTAAGTTCGAATTTAATGATTTCAAGTTTAAGCGTAAGTACAGTTGCTTCAGTTATTTAAACTTAGACAAGCACAAGTTTTAATTAATTAATTTGTGAAGACATTCTTTTGACGTCGGCATGTCGCGGCTGCTTTGAAGTGATTTGTAAATTAGTTTAAGTTCTAGACCGAAGTTTCGTCTGAGCGGTCTTAGCAAACAAGTCGGAGTTGTGGTTGGTCCCGATTGTTTATTTTATTTATGTTTACAGTGTAGCCTCATTAACCTCTCACCAGGAACATCAGAATGTAGCCTCTCATTAGAAATATAGGTTTCATTTTGAGAAATTGTAAGGATTTCAATAATCTTTTAGTTGTAAAGATGTTATACAACGCCCTCGTTCGGAGTCATCTCGAATCAACATCTTTTATTTGGAACCCACATGAGGCTAAATACAGCCTTATGGTGGAGAAAATTCAAAATATATTCTCTCGATTTTTATACAACAAAGAATACGGAGTGTACCCACTGATGTACCCAAGCTTGTTTGTGCTTGGTATGGTCGGATACGAGCGGCTAAGCGTGCGGCGCGATGTGGCACTAGTCATATACATGTGGCGCGTACTGCGCGGACTATACCACCCAGCCGTGCTCTCGGAGCTGCGGCTGTGCGCCCCTGATGGCTACGTGGGCGCGCGCCGCCGCCAGCGTACCGGTAGCAAGAACGAACTTACTCAAGTTCGCCCCCGTGTCGGGGGCCATACGACTCATAAATTTAATAGCAGCGGAAATTTACGTAAATCACTGTAGCCTGCCAAAATTCGCAGAAGTAGCACAAAGGTACATTGTATGTAACTATTATGTATAAATGTTGTAGGTATGTAATTCTAATTATTGCTTATAATATCGTTTTGGTGTATGCTGTAAAGGTATTGTAATTTGAATTGAAATAAATAAATAAATAAAAATTATATGCCGTACTTTAAAAGGTTTTGTTCACGCAGATTTGAAAAAAGCGCTTGTCAAAAGTCAGAGCATATTTGTAGTAATATAGTTATGTTATGACTGGTTGTGCAAGGAAAAGTGGAGGGGACCAGATCGTGAGGCAGGTCACCTATGCGCTGGACTGACCAAGTGAAATCCGCAGTAGGAAGCTGTTTATCTGACTGCGCCAGACAGTCCGCCAACAGAGAGAGATGGCGGGAGATCGTGCGGAAAGCTGTGTCCACCTTTCCCACTGACGTGGATGCCTCGATGTGACCTCGACCGCTCTGCCAAGAGCTTAACGAAAGAGACGAAGAAGTTAAGTTATACATAAACATTTCGTTAAATTTAATTTATAATAGTGGGTAATGATTTAGTTTTTTTAGCTAAGAGGTAAGAATTCAATAATAATAATGTCTGAGATCCGGCCACGGCGGCCAGTCTTAAAGGAGACTAGCCATCTGCGCGGGACATATTATAGTGATCAAGTGTGTGCGCAAACACAGGAGCACTTTCTATTCCATCACTCTCATGATCCGATGGGACGACTAGCGACACGACCGGAAAGAGGTCAGGTACCGGCCCGACGGCTTTAAGTGCTCTCCGAGGCACGGGGGTATAATACCGGCAACTCCCAGACTTCGGGCTGATATTAAGATTATTTAGTTTTTACAGAAAAATTCCAAAATCACTTTCGGCCCGACCCAGGATTTGAACCCAGGACCTCGTTATCTGCGGTTGAACACGCTACTGCTAGACCAACGAGGCAATCAGTTCAATATTATTACTATGACGGACCTTGTGTTCATAACGACGGTCACGCTTTATACACAAAGTGCATCCAGACACAGAACAAATAATCGTGTCATCACACAAAGATTTTTCCTGAGTAGGGATTAAATCCACGACCTCTGGTTTATCATTCAGGGGTCACTATACCTACAAGCTATCCCCAAGTACCTTGGGATAGTCTTCAGTCCTGCAGTGGAAGTCTCTCAGCTGGCATGATGTATAATAATAATAATAATATCCTGGGACATTATTTAAACACGGCCATCTGATCCCAAACTATGGAATATGACTATGGAAAACAGAAAACTGATATACTACATATATAACTTTTCTTTTGTAAATACATACTTATATAGATAATTACACCCCGACTCAGGACCAACCCACATGTTCATGCACACAAATATCTGTCCTGGGTGGGAATCGAAATAACAACCGGCATGAAAAGCACGCATTTGCCAACCACGCCAACAGGCCTGTCAACCACCATTGCCATTAAAGTTCAAACATACATAGACTTACGCCTGTTTCCTAGAGGGGTAGGCAGAGGAACTGATTTCCATTTGTCACGATCTTTGCACAACTCTTTTGCCTCGTTTACTGTCATTATATTCTTCATACATGCTCGCCGGTTTAGGGTACACCTGACCAGGGCCTCTACCGGCTAAGTCGTCGAACATCGATTTCTTAAATGGCGTTCAAATAAATATAGGTTCAAAATGACTTAATCAAACGTTAAATCTGCTTCAACGTTGACAATCGATTCCGGACCATTTATGACGTCCCATGTGCTCATGGAAGCCGATTTAACGATTGATCAAGTAATTTTTAACCTTTATTTATTTGAACGCCATTTAAGAAATCGATGTTCAGCGACTTAGCCGGTAGAGGCCCTGGCCTGTCTTGAGAACGTCTCTGATTTGGTCAGAGAATGTTCTGCGAGGTCTTCCTTTCGGATAAGGATTGGTCATTAAAGTTCATGACCAATCCTTATCCGCATGCATGTACCCGTTACATTACAATTATATCTAGGTATACATTTGAAACCGGTTTCTTATCAACAACTGTTAGCAGGAAGTCGGTAATACCTATTTACTCTGTGATAATGTATTCACTAAGCCGACTCGCACACATATTATGTTGCTAATCCGAATTCATTCCGAGCTTACATCAGCTTGTGTTGACTTGGGAGTCAAAACTGTCGATTTAAGGGCCCTTTCGGCGCCAATTACCATGGAGCCTGTACAGTTACACGGCTGAGGTATACAACAATATCCCAAAATCCTTGTAGTTGTTATAAATCCACTGCTAGTCAAAAGCCTCCCCCAAGAATCATCATGGGGCGATATGCCATAATCGCCACTCTTGGCAGACGGGTTGGCGATAGCAGTAAGATGGTCATAGTACTCAGAAAGAAGCTGCTGCCTTTCCTCTGTTAGATATTCTTTTGGGGTGTCTTCTACATATCACTGCCGAGATCCCATGGAATGACCAGCAACACGACCGGAAACGGTAAGGTACACAACTGACGAGGCACAGGTGTGTTATACCGCCAACTCCCCGACTTCGGTCTGATAATGAGAAAATTTCTTAACAGGTCAATCCCAAAATGACTTTTTGGTAACCCGGGATTTGAACCCAGGACTTCATTATCTGTGGCTGAACACGCACCCGCAACAAGGAACAAGGCAGTAAATATAATTTCCATGTTAACTATTTTGTTTTAGAAGCGATACAATAGAATATCTTCCATCTAATGTGTGTGAGTTCTCTAGAACTCACACACTTCATGTTTTCGTTTTTTTCACAATATAGAAATCCTACGTTGTCCTCAATGATCAGCCCTTGGATAATTCTATGGGAATAGGAAATGGGAGAGATTTTATTTGAATAAATTCCGTCAGGTTAGCTAGGAAAATAAACGGCACTTTAGACCCTCTTAACTAATTACGCGGCCAGGCAAGTAGTTTGATAAATCTGATAGTGCCGTGTATAACCAGTTCTCTTCATACGAGATACAACGGTAAGGGACCAATGACATATAGTCAAGTGAAGTTGTCAGCATTATTATTTCCTTACAGACCTAATGATCCTTACTACGTCGAAACGTGTTGTTTCATAAATATGACTTATAAACTTAGCTAGACTCGAAATCGGAACAAAGTTACCGTCAATTGGTTCAATTTCCCGAACACGCAGGACTATTTGTCTGCATTTTTTTATGTTTGTGACTGCAATTGCATGCTACTGTCTACTTTAATCTTATAACATTGTAAGATTTGGGACCAGCGGTGGGTCAGGAGATTGGGAAGAAAATTTGTGTTTGAACACACTAAGGCTGAGATCTGAGCGTACATAGACTTTGCTCAGACTTTACTTAGACAGAAGTTAATGCATGTAACGAAATTACAATTTGTGTTTTGACTTTGTATGTCTTAGCTTATGCTAAGCATAATCTTAACTTCCAAAAGTCTATTAATACCAAATCAAAGTATAAGCTTAGCATACACTTAACAAAGTTTTACGTAACTAAAGTTTGAGCAAAGTCTAAGTACGCTCTATAGATCTCAGCCTAAGAGGCTCGGCGATAAGCACCGTGTGTAAGTTCAAACGTGGCACACTTACAGAGTACCCGCGACTGTTCGATCGACAATCCGTCTGCCAGCTAACGTAAGACCCTTAAAATTGATTCTCGGTGCTTTTGTAGCTGACCTCTCTAGTTGCAATTTTCTCGTTTAAGAGTCTTTTGTTTTATTCTGTCTCCCGCTTTGCTCTGGAGGGAAGTGGAACAATTCAATTTCCAACTCCTCCTCTTTTCTTTCTGATTAAATTCGTTGCGGGATTCAAGACATTTAAATTAATTCCCCGGAACATGCCCGTGCCTCACCGCTGTGTCTTTTCATTGTGTGCCACTGTTAAACCGACAGTAGCCGTAGCCTAGTTGGTAGTGCTCCTGACTACGAAGCTGGTGGTCCTGGGTTCGAATCCCGGTAAGTGCAAATATTTGTGTGATGAGCACGAATATTTATTTCTGAGTCATGGATGTTTTCTATGTATTTATCTATCTATATACGTATGTAAATCGTCGCCTGGTACCCATAGTACAAGCTTTGCTTAGTTTTGGGCTAGGATGATCTGTGTGCCATTGTCCCTATATAAAAAAGGAAAAAAAAACAGGCTTACAGGAGTTGCAGTGGTAAGAGGGAGGGATTAGTCCTGATTTAAAAAATCCTCCGCTAAGTGTGGTGATTATGACATATCCCTGCAAATGATGGACATAACTTCATTGTGGAAATATTTTGGAGAAGCCTTAGTCCAGCTGTGGACATCATTTGGCTGACATGATGGTGAAGATCCCGAAAGCATTCTGTATGTTCATTTACGAAGGAGAAATCCACACTAACAAAAACAAATATACAGGCCGCTTCATTACCTCCTTCTTTTTAAGTTGGTAAAAGCAGAAGCTGTGAGCAAGTAATGCAGTCTCTCGTACAAGATCAACTTACCCAACTGATTTCCAACAAGTCTCGAAT
The DNA here is from genome assembly GCA_951640165.1 of Pseudoips prasinana. Taxonomy (NCBI): domain Eukaryota; kingdom Metazoa; phylum Arthropoda; class Insecta; order Lepidoptera; family Nolidae; genus Pseudoips; species Pseudoips prasinana. Next base: position 42,514,480 of record OX621234.1, read on the forward strand.
ATATTACCATGCAAAGTATGTAGTTGCAACTCCAACTTTCCAATGAATAAAGAAACAGTTTCCCGTTCGTTGGCTAATAGACGCAGCTAGCCCTGTATAATATTGACTGACCTGTTGCTTAGTTGCTAAGCCAAAGGTTAAATAAAATAAAATAAAAAATAAATATAGAAGGTTTTTACTCACGTAGACTTTAAAAAAGCGCTTATAAGTAGTCAGAACATGTTTGTACTCATACAGTTATTATTTCTAATTATTAATAAATAAATTTCAATAATTAAACCTAAACATAATCTCCTTGACAATATTCCGTGTACCTAAATAGGTATTATTTAGGTACACGAGATGTTAAAACATTTATACAATTTATTTTATAACGGTAGTGATATTTAGCTAGCTTGTATTAAGTTATTGTCAAGGAGATTATGTTTAAGTTTAATTATTGAAATTAATATTTTACTACATATTGTTAGAACAGTTCTGTCTATATTAAGGTATGAATTCAGTATTATTATTACAACGGACCTTATGTTTAAAGCGACGGTCGCGCTTTAATGCTACCACCGGATCCAATGCGCCCCAACTGAGAAGACCCAGCGAAACAAACTCAGCAGGTTCATCTACTACCGGTTTCAACACGGCTCAGTTGAGACGGTCCGGCGAAACATACTCAAGCGGGCATGAACACGAAATTTGGGTTATGGGTTCGATCCACAACCAGGACAAATCTTTGTAATGAGCACGATTATTTTTCTGTGGCCTTGTGTAATAATTTATCTATAAATTGTATGTATTTGGAAATATATAAGTATATTTGCAGTTTTCTGGTTGCCATAGTATACGCTCTGCCTGATTTGGGATCAGATGGCAGTGTGCTACTTGTCCTAAGATATTTATGGGACACTTTTCAACCACAATTAGTTTGTAACATAATAGTTTTAGTCCCCCATACAAAATTCATCAGCTGAGCGTAATTCCTTTCATCATCATGTCAGCCAAAGTGTGTCCACTCCTGGAAAAAAGCCAACCCAATGAATGTCGCGCCAAATACAACACGTAACTTAATTAACGCACATCCTGAAAATAGTTTGTTCAGAATCGTTTACTGAATCGATCTATATCATTTTTAATATAGGTAATTTTTTATCCCAAAAATAATTAAAACTACGGATATTATTGTCATATTAACCCTATACACTCAAAACAAATTGAAATGGACCGTAAGTCAAAGTAATAAGTCTTTTAAAATCGCAGTTTTATTTGTACTCATAACAATTCCATCTTTCAATACAAAATAAAGAAAAATAAACTTTATTCCAAGAAACTAATTTAGTAAATAACAAGGCGTATACATGTTCAATAAAAAAATCAGTATATGTATTATGATTACAACATAATATTCTAATTGGGGTGTTTGAGGGTGTGTGTTAATTACGTTACATGTTGTATATGCCATAATCGCCACGTTGGCATACGGGTTGGCGATGGGGTGATAATATTCCATGCCGTCACCACCCAGCAACGGTAGCCATACATTTGTACAATAGATACAATAGAATTCATTATTGAGAAACATTATCTATGTTTCTTGTTATAATATCATTTATTTGCATGAAATACGATAGGCATAAGGTGTTATACAGTAGTAAGTAGGTACATGACATATTTCACCCTCGATGAGGGTATGCAAAGTTATGTTTCATCATTATCATCATCATCATATCAACAGAAAGACGTCCACCGCTGGCCTCTCCGAAAGGTCTCCACAATTGCCGGTCTTGCGCTATTCGCATCCAGCAGTTTCCAGCAGCAGCAAAATTATGTTTAAAAGATTAAATTACAGTGATGTTTATTACAATTCCATTACTCCTGATTATAGCTCTTTTAGATTTAATCAGTTTGCTGCTTGTGATGTTAAGAAATCGGTTCCGTCCATTACTTCCAACTCGATTGGCAGTGACTGCATTAGTCGTAATATGATCATTCCTATCCTTGATGAGATCCTACCCACTCTCTGTCATATATTTAATCACTCTATATCCAGCGGTACATTCCCATCCTCGTGGAAAGAGGCTCATATCATCCCTATACCCAAAAAACCTAATCCTTCTTCCTTTTCTGAGTTCCGACCCATATCAATTCTTCCCTTACTCTCCAAGGTCCTTGAACGATTGGTTTACAACCAGTTTAGTTAATTCCTCTGTAAAAACTCTCTCCTTAATCCCTTCCAATCCGGCTTCCATCCTGGTCATAGTACGACGACTGCATTGATTAAAATAACTGATGACATCAGACTGGGAATGGACAGAGGAAAACTCACTGTCCTCTCATTGCTCGACTTCAGTAATGCGTTTAACACGGTGGATTTTGAAATTCTGATTGGTATTCTCAGATCTCTTAACATATCTCCAACGGCAACTGATTGGTTTCAGAATTACCTGTTTGGCCGCCGACAACGCATTTACGTCCAGGATAGCGTATCCTCGTGGCGCAATACTGTAGTCGGCGTACCACAGGGTGGCGTTCTCTCTCCGCTTCTCTTCGCGTTATTTATTAACACTATCTCCAATAATCTTAATTCTTCCTACCACCTATATGCAGATGACCTGCAAATATACACACAAGCCGAGCTTAACGAATTGCCCATGGCCATTAAAAGCTTGAGTGAGGACCTAAGACGTGTTTGTCATTGGAGTAAACAATACGGACTGAATGTTATTCCTGATAAGATGCAGGTTACAGTTGTTGGTAGCCCCAGAATCATTTCAAAGATAGCTTGGTCTCAGGTTCCACCAGTGTTCTTTAATAACATCGCGATATCTTTTAGTGAACATGTCAAAAACTTGGGAATTCATATTGATAATAAGTTATCCTGGGGTCTACAGATGCAAGAAGTTAGTCGTAAGGTTTTCGCTTCTGCAGGGATATTGCGAAGACTACGCAACTTTCTACCCACTGCCACTAAAATTGCGCTCGCACAATCTCTCCTTCTTCCTATCCTTGACTATGCCGATACCAGCTATCTTGATCTCACTGAAGCCCAACTTCACAAACTTGAGCGGCTTCAAAATGTCTTTATAAGGTTTATATTTGGATTACGCAAGTATGACCATGTTTCCGATTACCGCCGTCAGCTCAAGTGGCTTCCCATTCGCCTTCGCCGGAACGCTCATACTTTAGCCCTTCTTTATAATATATTGTTTAATCCTTCAACACCATCTTATCTTAAAGAACGTTTCGAGTTCCTTCATGACACACATTCAAGATGCTTGAGGTCATCAGAGAACCTTAAACTGAAAATGCCAAGTCATTCCACAGATTTTTACGGCAAATCTTTTACTGTGCAGGCTTTGCGTTTGTGGAACGCATTGCCTTTAACAACAAGACAAGCTCAATCCCTAGAAATTTTTAAAAATCATGTAAAAAAAAAAATATTTATCTGCCTAGACTACTTAAGTTCATTTATTTACCGCTGCCGCCTTTAGTATTTTTTTCACGCATTCCTGCTTCTTTTGACATTTTTAATTTTCTATGTATTTCCATTTTTATTTTTTTTATTATCTTGCATTAGTACCTACCTATCCCTAACCCTACCCTACCTATCTACCATGTTTTCCCTTTCCTTCGTCTATCCACTCCATAATTGGTTGTCTGGAAGAAATCGCAGTAGCGATAAGACCGCCCTTGTACCTAAATAATGTATGTTAATTTTAATTTTAAGTTATGGTGTACAATAAAGAGTATTTTACTTTACTATACTTATAGTAAAATAAAAACTTGAGAGGTGTCAAGGGACACCCGAATGGAACAAAGTTATTTATTATGTACAAAAAACCTGTATACACTCAACAAAAATAACCGCCTCGACACCACACTGTTCAATGCGAAATAGAAATGAAAATATCTGGCTTGCTTCCTATAAGAGAGAGAGAGACAGAGAAACATGCGCACGCCGCACAGCTGCAAAAAGTGTCGTGACAACTTTTCGTAAGATTTTTTTCCGTCTAGCCCCCTTTCACAACGCGCGATAAGGAACTTCGTTCCAATACTTAATGCAACAACCAATGTCTCGACATTCATATTAGAATGCGCGTATGGCGCTCTGGAAAATTTATGTAATTTTTCCGTTACTATATCGCTCTTGGGTTTTGGCAATTATTTGTGTGGCCCATAAATTGTTTTTACTGGAGTCTGGGCGTGCTTTGTCCTCGTTACGAACTCTGGACGAACTTTACTCTGGCCGCGTATGTGGTAAAGCTATTGCGTGGTGAGGCACACAATCCAGGGGTTCTGCGTCACCTTAGGCTACAGGTGCCGGACCATTACGTGTGGAAAAGGTGGCGTCCACAAATGCTAGCCGTACCGGGTGGCTACGACCAATCTACTGGCAGAAAACCTCACTCACCCTAGCAATCAGAAAAATTAATGAAGTACACGAAAAAGTGGATATACTCTCATGTAATTTGAGTGTATTCTTAAAGATCCTGTTAAATTGGTGATCCTGTAAAGTTGGATGAATAATTCGTTTAAAATTTAGTTCAATGAGGATTTTATAATTTTAATACCAACACTATCGCATAAAGTCAAGACCTGTAATGATAGATGTTAAGGAGAGAGATAAATAAATAATAATAATAATAATATCATGGGACAATGTCACACAGATCATCCTAGCCCCAAACTAAGCAAAGCTTTTACTATGGGTACTAGGCGACGGTATACATACTTATATAGATAGATAAATACTTAAATACATAGAAAACATCCATGACTCAGAAACAAATATTCCTGCTCATCACACAAATATTTGCACTTACCGGGATTCGAACCCAGGACCACCAGCTTCGTAGGCAGGAGCACTACCAACTAGGCTACGGTGGTTCTTAAGTCTCCTGTCTATGCTTTTAAAGACAACGCCCGCATTAGAGACATTAATCGCTGCGTCGCTGCGTCGCGGGGTACTTTACAATCATACTATTATAATTGGCGGTCACAAAGTATATATACAGATTCAGAAAAAATATTTATGGGTCATACAAATTTTTGTTAACCCGGGACACGAAGCGACTGTCTTAACGGGTTTAACATGGATGGTAAATAATGGTAGATATTAGGACATTGTGTGTATTGATCGGTGAGAGTACGAGCTACGTCTTAGAGCCGATTTCACCGTAAAAATTAAACGCAATCAATGGGCGCTTAACTCGGTTCCGCTTCCTGTAACTGAGTTTAGCGTCCATTGATCGCGTTTTATTTTAACGGTGAAATCGGCACTTAGTATTGAGCTTATACGTCTACAGTTTAAGTACGTACACACAAAAACAATTTATATTTAACTAATTCACTTAATTTTGACCGTAAACACTTAATTGGTAAAAATATGTTCAACTTAATTTTGACACGTTTCCTTTGGAACTATTGAAGGGCCTGTTGGTGTGGTTGGCAAATGCTTGCTTTTCACGCCGGAGGGCGTTGGTTCGATTTCCACCCACGACAGATATTAGTGTGCATGAATATGTCTGTTATTACTTATTTACACAATTATATATATATATATATATAAGTATGTATTTACAAAAAGGAAAAGTATTATATGTAATACTTATTTCAATTATCTGGTTTCCATACCATAGACGCATCTAGCTACCCCAATGTGTCAAATTTCTTTTATAGTTTTTCAACTTTATTACTTAAGCATAAGGTTCACTTTCAATTGGGAAAATTTGACAGATTGGGGTAGCTTGATGTGCTGGCGTTTGTACAAGCTTTGCTTAGTTTGGGATCAAATGGCCGTGTGTAAATAATGTCCCAGTATATTATTAATTATTACTTAATTAGGACCGTAAACACTTAACTGGTAAAAGCTACAATGGAACCCACAAATAGAAAAACTGTCCGGCAAATTAAGTTCTGCAGCATATGCAGTGAAAACTATTACACGGCTGACTGATGTTGACACAGCTAGAATGGTTTATTTCAGTTATTTTCATAGTGTAATGTCCTATGGAATTCTTCTCTGGAGTAGCTCTGCTAACATTAACACCATATTTATATTGCAAAAAAGAGCTGTAAGAGCTATCTATAATCTTGGCCCGAGAGTGTCTCTAAGAGAAAAGTTCAAAGAGGTTAACATTCTAACTTTACCATCTCAGGATATATATGAAAACTTACTATATGTGCATAAAAATATCGATTCCTTCGGTAAAAGGAGCGATACACATAATGTGAATACTAGATATAAGAATAATCTCATATTGCATACTACCCGTGTCCACAAAATAAGTAACTCTTCTATGGGGCAATGTATAAGATTCTATAACAAACTTCCCAATGATATTAGAGAATTGTCTACGAATAAGTTTAAAAGAATTATTAAAGCCAAATTGTGTAGCAGGGCATATTACAAAATTTGTGATTATTTAAGTGATAAAAGTGCTTGGGATTGAGTTGTTCTGAATCAACACACATGATTGTAATTAATCTTAAGTATATTTTATTTTAAAAAAGGATTCCTACTGAGTTTTCTGGCAGTGTTTCTCAGTAGCTGCCACGTCATGCACTGCACGGTAGGGTAAAAAAATATGACGATTCCACATAAATGTAAAATTTTTACGGAATAAATGATTTTTTACTTTGACTTTATTCATATTAATTTTGATACCAGAGATCTCCCACCGCACTGTGATCAAAAATCCAATCGCAGAAATTTGCTAGCAATTCATGAAGACGTACAAACCACAGAATGTCCCCCTAAGTACGTAGCAAGTATGTAGCACAAAGATTACCGCCTCGTACGTACTGGTTCCCTTAACAACCGTTAGGAGCGGAACCTCAGAGTCACGTCATTAGAAACCAGTGTTGCGAGTGTTGCGACACAATACTCACACATCTACTTATAGATTAACTCATATCGCAGAAGAGACAGCGCTCTAATATTCTTCAATTTTTTTCGTCCTTCTATCGCATGTCTCAATACGGCGGCGCCTGTGGCTTCTTTACATTCTCACTCATTTATTCAAGTGCGTAGTGTTCACTTGATCGTGATGGACAGCATATAGGTACAGCTATACTAGTGATTCAAATAAACCGGTCCACGAGGGAAAAAACCAAGTATAATGCGAAAATATCCGACAGTGTAGTTCGCTGGGTTTAATAAACGCATTTTTTAAATGTGCGCGTTTGAGTACTGAAAAACATTACTATTTATTTATTTATTGACGAAAGCCTCCCGAAATATTATAAACATAGTTCAGAGAAAAACGCTGCTGCCCATTCTCAGGTAGACAGGTCCTTCGGGACGATTTCTAAGCCCCCCACAGAATGAGATGGGGTGATGATATTATTCGCCGTCACAACACAGTGGGTACTTTATAAACTAGCTGTGCCCCGCGGTTTTACCCGCGTTAAATTTTATAAATTATCACAGTTCCTCCGCCGTAGGTGATAGCGTGATAATATGTAGCCTATATGTTGACTCGACCTCTTAGTAATATACATGCAAAATTTGAAGTAAATCCATGCAGTACTTTTTGAGTTTAGCCCGAACATACATACAGACGAACATATTATCACGCTATCACCTACGGGGGAGGAGCTGTTTTAATTTATAAAATTTAACGAGGGTAAAACTGCGGGGTACATATTGTGTTAAATATAATAAATTTGACCTCACCTTCAAAGTTTTACTGTGGTTTTATATAACAAAAAGAAAAGAAGAATAGGTAATAACCAGCAACAACAAAGAAGTTTCCCTTCTGACAATAACTTATTCTACAGTATTCATCTTTAGAAAGGTCGGTACATTTTTTCACGAGTGCTATGGAGTGAAAGTCGCCAGTGAACGGGCTTTTTGGCGTAGCCAAATAACATAGTTAGTAGTTAGTAGCAGGTGAAATAATATTATATTACGAGTTTGTTTTATAAACTGAACAAAATTACTGTTATCCTTGTCCACCCAACGGTTGTCTGGAAGAGATTGCTACAAAGCGATAAGACCGCCGATTGTACCTGTATTTGCTTATTTGTAAGTCATGTATTGTTTCTTTTGGTGCAATAAAGTGTACTCTATCTGTCTATCTATCTAATTATTAAAGAAACCTACTTTTATTCCATATTTACTTGAAAAATAAGGAAGTTATCAATTTGTTTGTTAATTGATTTTCTAGCATCATTATGACAGACATATGACGCGCACTGCTGGACAAATGTCTACCCAAAAGATGTCTTTAATCCAGTTATGCCCAGCATTGGGAGAGCCTTATTAATTACCAGCGGTGCCCCGCGGTTTCACCCGCATTAAATTTTACAAATTATCATAGCTCCTCCGGCCTCCCCCGTAGGTGATAGTGTGATAATATGTAGCCTATATGTTGACCCAACCTCGAAGTAATATTCATGCAAAATTTGAAGTAAATCCATGCAGTACTTTTTGAGTTTAGCCCGGACATACGTACAGATAAACAGACAAAAATTTTAAAAACTATATTCGTGGCTTTGATATCGTTTGTAGATCGCGCCCCAAGTATCCTTTTTAAAAAATATACAATGTACAGTTTTGACTTTCCTATGATTTTCTTATATGTATAGATGCCATATTCCCCACGCTTGGCAGACGGGTTGGCGATCGCAGTATGGTGGTAGTACCTACATAGAGAGACGCTGCGACCCGTTCTCTGGCAGAATTAGCTCCATATTCCCTCAGAACGACTTCAACAACCCCCACGGGATGAGATAATAATAATATCTAGGGACAATGTCACACAGATCATCCTAGCCCCAAACTAAGCAAAGCTTGTACTATGGGGACCAGGCGACGATAATACTTATATAGATAGATAAATACTTAAATACATAGAAAAAATCCATGACTCAGAAACAAATATTCGTGCTCATCACACAAATATTTGCACTTACCGGGATTCTAACCCAGGACCACCAGCTTCGTAGGCAGGAGCACTACCAACTAGGCTACGGTGACCGTCAAATTGGAAATACTCTTTGCCGTCGGTGACATAATATGATACACTACAAATGTATAGGAATTGCTTTGTAGATGGTCCCATAATAAATTTTAATAATAAAAAGTAAAAGTTTTTTTTTTAATCAGTGAGTTATAATTAATTAGCTAGAGACTGAGTTTGTTTCGCTTGGCCTTCTCAGTTGGGGCGCATTGGATCCGGTGGTAGCATTAAAGCGCGACCGTCGTTATTAACACAAGGTCCGTCATAATAATAATACCTTAATATAGACAGAACCATTGACAATATGTAGTAAAAATATTAAACTTAAACAAGATAATTAAACTTAAACATAATGTCTTGACAATAACTTGATACGAGCTAGCTAAATATCATTGCTATTATAAAATAAATTTTAAAAATGTTTTCATACAATCAATACAATGTATACCTAAATGTCTATTTTACTAGAAATAATAATGTATACAACTATATTACTACAAACATGTTCTGACTATTCACAAGCGCTTTTTTAAAGTCTACGTGTACAAAAACCTTTTTATTTCGATTTTTTTATTTTTAAGACAATGGTTTAAAGTCTACGTAACAATGAAGTCGCTTGTCAATTATTTGTGATCCTTTTAACAGATTGTTAACTCAAATTTATAGTTAACTAGCTGTGCCCCGCGGTTTTTGCTGCGTTAAATTATAGCCATGTGTTAATCCAGGGTGTCAGCTAACTTCATACAAAATTTTATTAAATTCGCTCCAGCCGTTTAGACGTGAAGAATTGACAAACAACATACTCACACACTCATTTGCTTTCGCCTTGATTATACTAGTGAGACCTATTGTCCTTGTCTAATTTCGACCATGGCGGCATACCTCAACGAATAGTAGTTCTCCGCGCGACATATTAAATGCCGATATGCGGCAAAGGTGCCCTCTAGACCTCTAGGGCACTCACATTCATTCATTAATGGACACTGTTTTTAAAGCTTACGATCAGGAGCTCTACCGGCTAAATCGCCGAACATCGATTTATTAAATGGCGTTAAAATAAAAAAGGTTAAAAATGACTTAATCAATCGTTAAATTGGCTTCAACGTTGACAATCGATTCCGGATCATTTATGACGTCACATGTGCTCATGGAAGCCGATTTAACAATTGATTAAGTCATTTTTAACCTTTAATAATTTGAACGCCATTTAAGAAATTGATGTTAGGCGACTTAGCCGGTAGAGCCCCAGATTGTGGAATTTTTTTATGAGTAGGTATAGGTAGGTAAATTTTACCCACCGCATCGACCTGCAACTAAGAAAGAATAAAAGGAATCGTTTTATTACACACAAAATAAAATCCGAACTACAAAATCAAGGAAAACAGGGAATACTACTTTTTACAGGTCCTATTCGGGTATAATTTGATACAGCCAGGAGACAGACGGACAGACAGACAGTGAAGTCTTAGTAATAGGGTCCCGTTTTACCTTTTGGTTACGGAACCCTAAAAATCAATAGAAAACAACGACAGCAAAAATAATTCACTACATTCATAAAAAACCAATTCAATTACCGCTGAGAAGAACCACCAGGACTTCCTGTTTCTTCATCCAGTCATAATTTGACGTATTTATCTACTATATAAAAATAAGTCGGGTTTTCCTTCCTGACGCTATAACTCCAGAACGCACGAACCGATTTCCACGGTTTTGCACTCGTTGGAAAGGTCTCGAGCTCCGTGAGGTTTATAGCAAAGAAAATTTATAAAATTTAACGCGGGTAACACCGCGGGGCACAGCTAGTTTTGTATGGAAATATAGATAAACGGGACAAGTAACAATACGGGACGTAATACTTAATACGGTGACAGTCCCATATATACGGGACGTATGGCAACCCTAACTGTAAATAAAAATAAATAAACACAAATATACACAGAACTATGAACTGCACGTGCGCGACTGTACGCGTCGCACGTTCGATTCCGGCACAGGGCAACTATTTGTGTGATCCATAAGTAGTTGTCATCAGTCCGGGTGTACTTTATACCCGCCAAGTATATGTTTGTAAAGTATCCCGCGACACAGGTATTTATTTCACTAGTGCTGACGACGTTTTTATTTATTTATTTAAGGATCGTCAACGTTGCATACACTCATGCAGTTATAAGACACGTACATACTTAAAAATAATAGTGCTGCAACACTTAAAGACGACCACAAAGACACACCTCTTCTTGTTATGTTTTTAAAACATAACGAGAAGAGGTGAGTACATAATAGCTGTAACACAATTTCAATTAAAAACACAAATTAAGTAGCTACCGATCACAGCAACCGGCTATAACACTGATTTTCTGCTTCCAGCACTAATCTGTCACCAATGCGCAAGGCGTACTTGGTTATCTACTGGTTGCACAACTTAATAAGCTAGGATCAACATTAGCACACACTAATAAGGCACTGAGTGTTGTGACCCCAATACGGCCCGCGATAAATTCCTTGAACTGTCTTGGATCCAGCATCCAGTTTAATCAGAAAGAAGAAAGCACTCATAGCTAGATGCTCACCACCGGTCCATAAATGATCGGCGCCAAGAAACCCACGACAGGACAAGGCACCTAGGACAGATATTTGAATGCATGAACATGTCTGTTTGTCCTGAGTCTGGGTGTAATTATCTATATAATTATGTATTTACAAAAAATAGTACATTTAATATATTATTTATCTGGTTTCCACAGTGCAAGCTCTGATTAGTTTGAGATCAGATGGCCATGTGTGAATAATGACCCAGGATATATTTATATTACATTTATTTACAACCACGCCAACCTACTACCAAGATTAACCTAAGCCTAACTAATAAATACCGACAACAAAAGGTTGCTTATTCAGTAAACTGATATTCTACAAGGCTTTGTTTTAAAAGTAGCTTTATTTTTATTATAATAATCACTTCACTTCACTTCTGCGAAATACCCCAATCTGTCAAATTTCCCCAATTGAAAGTGAACCTTATGCTTTTGTGATAGACTTGAAAGTCTATGAAAGTAATTTGACAGATTGAGGTAGCTGGTTGTGCTGGCGGTTGTACATTTTGTATCATGGTAATCTATATAAATATAATAAAATCTTAGGCAAGTCAAAACTGTACATTGAATATTTTTTTAAATGGGTACTTCGGGCGTGATCTTCAATCGATATCGAAACCAAAAATGTAGTTTTTAGAATTTTTGTCGATTTGTCTGTATGTATGTCCGGGCTAAACTCAAAAAGTACTGCATGGATTTACTTCAAATTTTTGCATGAATATTACTAAGAGGTCGGGTCAACATATCATATTATCACGCTGTCACCTACGGGGGAGGAGCTGTGATAATTTATAATATTAAACGCGGGTAAAACCGCGGGGCACCGCTAGTAAGCAATAAGTAATAAGCGTAGACAGGCCCCCTACAAGGTGGATCGACGATCTTGAAAGGAACGGCCATTATAGTGATCTTTGGGGGAAGCCTTTGTCCAGCAGTAGACGCCATGCAACCGATATGATGACTCACACAAACTCATTAACAGCGCTTGTAAATAGTCAAAACATCATTTGTCATATAAAAACTACTAATTGCTTACATTAAATAATATATTAGTTTTTACATTCAGTAACATAATGATAACATAGGGTCTTGTTCCATTCAACAATAGTTACTTATTAGTAAACATGTGTGAATATAAATCTATATGTAAACAGAAATATACAGCTAAGTATCAAGATCAAGTAGACGCGCTATGCAAGCAGGTCAACGCTAACTGTGCTTCATATTATTATGGCAAGCGGGTTGTCATATGAAGCACAGTGGCGCCACTATTATTCACCACTCTTATTAACCCCAGACGCAAAAAGAAGGGATAACCCTTCTTTTTGCGACGAGATCGACGTCTATATCTGTATGTCTGTGTATGTGTGTATGTGTGTGTGTAAACTATGTGTGAATATAAATCTTTGTGTAATAATACAGTTAAGTATCAAGACCAAGTAGACGCGCTATACGAGTTCAAGCAGGCAGCCATAATATGAAAGTACAGTGGCCCCCCATTAGAGGGGTGTTATAAGTTTGACGTTTGTCTGTGCGTATGTTCAAATATGAATATAAATCTATGTGTAAACATAAATATACAGCGAAGCATCAAGTTGAAATAGGCGCGCTATACGAATGTAAGCGGGTTGCCATATGAAGCAGTGGCGCCCTTATTAATCTCCACTATTTTTAACCCCGACGCAAAAAGAGGGGTATTATAAGTTCAACGTCGATGTCTGTTTGTCTGGGTGTGTGTGCGTTTAAACTACTGTGTGAATATAAATCTACGTGTAAACATAAATGTAAAGCTAAGTATCAAGATCAAGTGGACGCGGTATACGAGTTCAAGCGGATTACCATATGAACCATAGTGGCACCCCTATTAATCTCCACTCTTTTTTAACCCCGGCGGAAAAAGAGTGGTATGTATTCTAAGTTCGACGTCAATGACTGTCTGTGTGTGTGTGTGTGTGGCATTGTAGCTTTCAAGCCGACGAATGGTGACTTAGTCAGATGTGTTCGCAGCTATGTTTGATGAAAATCTTCTCTTCATTTCCTAGACTGTTTATCTGATTGAAACTGTCAATAAAATTGTACTGATCACTCTCATTTTTACCCATACAACAAACGTGAATGTTTTGCTTGTTTTTATAGACGGACGATAGTACGGAACCCTTCGTGCGTGAGTCCGACTCGCACTTGGCCGGTTTTTATTACAAGATTTGCGCCACTTCTTGGTACAGAGAGCAGCAGCTCCCGGCCGTCGCGCTGGTATTGGGGAGACGAGATAGGGGTAGAATGCTACTCGTCGCGTCCCTCACCAAAGGCCTACCTAATACTTAGGACATCTGGTCTCTTGCCAAGCCGTTTGGTTCCAAAACAGCTGGCAGCCATCGGTGACAAGAGCCTAAGAGCCAATCTAGTCTCGTCCCACACCAAAGGCCTACCTAATACTTAGGACATCTGGTCTCTTGCCAAGCCGTTTGGTTCCAAAACAGCTGGGAGCCGTCGGTGACAAGAGCCTAAGAGCCCACCTAGTCTCGTCCCAGACCAAAGGCCTACCTAATACTTAGGACATCTGGTCTCTTGCCAAGCCGTTTGGTTCCATAACAGCTGGGAGCCGTCGGTGACAAGAGCCTAAGAGCCAACCTAGTCTCGTCCCACACCAAAGGCCTACCTAATACTTAGGACATCTGGTCTCTTGCCAAGCCGTTTGGTTCCAAAACAGCTGGGAGCCGTCGGTGACAAGAGCCTAAGAGCCAACCTAGTCTCGTCCCACACCAAAGGCCTACCTAATACTTAGGACATCTGGTCTCTTGCCATCGTCGCTTGCCAAGTCGTTTGGTTCCAAAACAGCTGGGAGCCGTCGGTGACAAGAGCCTAAAAATTGTACTGATCACTCTCATTTTTACCCATACAACAAACGTGAATGTTTTGCTTGTTTTTATAGACGGACGATAGTACGGAACCCTTCGTGCGTGAGTCCGACTCGCACTTGGCCGGTTTTTATTACAAGATTTGCGCCACTTCTTGGTACAGAGAGCAGCAGCTCCCGGCTGTCGCGCTGGTATTGGGGAGACGAGATAGGGGTAGAATGCTACTCGTCGCGTCCCTCACCAAAGGCCTACCTAATACTTAGGACATCTGGTCTCTTGCCAAGCCGTTTGGTTCCAAAACAGCTGGCAGCCATCGGTGACAAGAGCCTAAGAGCCAATCTAGTCTCGTCCCACACCAAAGGCCTACCTAATACTTAGGACATCTGGTCTCTTGCCAAGCCGTTTGGTTCCAAAACAGCTGGGAGCCGTCGGTGACAAGAGCCTAAGAGCCCACCTAGTCTCGTCCCAGACCAAAGGCCTACCTAATACTTAGGACATCTGGTCTCTTGCCAAGCCGTTTGGTTCCAAAACAGCTGGCAGCCATCGGTGACAAGAGCCTAAGAGCCAATCTAGTCTCGTCCCACACCAAAGGCCTACCTAATACTTAGGACATCTGGTCTCTTGCCAAGCCGTTTGGTTCCAAAACAGCTGGGAGCCGTCGGTGACAAGAGCCTAAGAGCCCACCTAGTCTCGTCCCAGACCAAAGGCCTACCTAATACTTAGGACATCTGGTCTCTTGCCAAGCCGTTTGGTTCCATAACAGCTGGGAGCCGTCGGTGACAAGAGCCTAAGAGCCAACCTAGTCTCGTCCCACACCAAAGGCCTACCTAATACTTAGGACATCTGGTCTCTTGCCAAGCCGTTTGGTTCCAAAACAGCTGGGAGCCGTCGGTGACAAGAGCCTAAGAGCCAACCTAGTCTCGTCCCACACCAAAGGCCTACCTAATACTTAGGACATCTGGTCTCTTGCCATCGTCGCTTGCCAAGTCGTTTGGTTCCAAAACAGCTGGGAGCCGTCGGTGACAAGAGCCTAAGACCCAAAATAGGCATAGCTTGTACTATAGCAACTAGACAACCGATAAACTTACTTCGACGGACCTATTCGCGTGGTTGGCAGATACGTGCCTTTCACGCCGCAGGTCGTGGGTTCGATTCTTGTATTGTATTTGTAGGGTATCAAGTATCGGGTTTCCATAGTACAATCCCTGCTTAGTTATAAAATAAATAAAAAGGTTTTATTCACGTAGTCTTTAAAAAAGCGCTTGTAAATAGTCAGAACATGTTCGTAGTAATATATAATTAATTTATAATTATTTCTAGGTACATATAGATATTTAGGTACACGGATTGTAGGAAATAATTTACAGTAAGATTTATTTTATAACAGTAACGATATTTAACTAACTTAAATTATGTTATTGTCAAGGATCATGTGTAGGTTTAATTATAAAAATGTTAAATTATAGCTATATTTTTACTACATATTGTCTGAATGGTTCTGTCTATATTAAGGTACGATGTTATTATTATGGCGGACCTTGTGTTTATAACGACGGTAGCGCTTTAATGCTACCACCGGATCCAATGCGCCCCAACTAAGAAGTACACACATGTAACGTAATTAACGCACTTCCTGAAAATAGTTTGTTCAGAATCCTTTACTGAATCGATTTATATCGTTTTTAATATAGGTAATTTTTTATTCCAAAATAATTAAAACTACGGAAATTATTGTCATATCAACCCTGTAGAGTCAAAACCAATTGAAATGGACAGTAAGTAAAAGTAATAAGACTTATAAATCGCAGTTTTATTTGTATTCACACAAATTCCTGCATTCAATACCAAATAAAGAACAATAAACTTTATTCCAAGAAATTAATTTAGTAAATAACAATGCATATAATGTTAAATTAAAAATTCAAATACAACATAATATTCTAATTGGGGTGTTTGAGGGTGTGCGTTAATGACGTTACATATTGTACGAGTATATATATTTTTTTAATGCATGATAGGTTTGCGCCTGACCACGATCTCACCTGATGGTAAGTGAAGATATGGTCGAAGGTGGACCGCGCGTATCCATAAGCTGCTTGTTCATTCTAGCCTTGAATAAATCCATGTTGTATGAGTCTGCAAACACGTCGTTTGGGAGGATGTTCCACAGCTTACATAGATCATTTTAAACGGGACCCACCACTGCAACTCCTGTAAGGCAGGATCAACAGTGAGCGGTGAGGCTCAGGTATCTTTCGGGGAATTGCTTTAACTGTTTTGGATCCCGCAAAAAATACATAGATCAGTTAATAACAACAGTTTAGCCGTGCATATGATTAAAGAGGAAGCAAAGCGCTTCGTTTCGATTTGTCAAGTGTCTCTTATTAATTTAACTAAATATAGCATTAATATAGTAAAGAAATCGCGTGCCGCGTTATAGTTCGAGCGGTTCATTGTTCGTGCTCGGCTTTTGGAGAATAAATTCTGACCGTAAAGCTGACGACGGACATCAATAGTTCGTTGCGCGCCATAGAACTATTCACTTGAGAGGGATCTTCGCTCTCTATGGACATCTTTGGGGGCGACGGGCCTGTTGGCGTGGTTGGCAAATGCTTGCTTTTTACTCCAGAGGTCGTGGGTTCGATTCCCACCCAGGATAGATATTTGTGTGAATGTGTGCATGAACATGTCTGTTTGTCCTGAGTCGGGGTGTTATTATCTATTTAAGTATGTATTTACAAAAAAAGCATTATATGTAATATATCATTTATTTGGTTTCTATAGTACAAGCTCTGCTTAGTTTGGGATCAGATGGCCGTGTGTGAACTATGTCCCAGGATTATTATTATCTTTTTGACTGGCCTGTTGGTCTAGTGATTAGTGACCCTGACTGTTAAGCCAGAGGTCGTGGTTTCGATTCCCATCTGGGATAAATCTTTGTGTGATGAACACGATTTGTTCTATGTCGGGGTGTAATTTATCTATAATATGTATGTATTTATAGATATATAAGTATGTTTATCAACTGCCTGGTTGCCATAATGCAGGCTCTGCCTAGTTTGGGATCAGGTGGCAGCATGCGTGCCACAACTTCCAAGATTTCCAAGATATCTAGGTGTGAAAAAGAAATACTAATAAAGTCCACCGAATTAGGTTTCATATTCTTCAATTAAGTAAAGTATATTTATTGTACACCAGGAATTCTTATCCTGCTTTATTGTTATTTTGGATATTAAAAAAGTCAGACTTATTAAGAGTGTCAAATATCAACAGGATATAAGGCATAAAGCGATAAGGCAGGCCAATGTAAATTAAGTTGTAATTAAAGTAGTAGATAGTAAAGTAGTAGATGTAATTAAAGTAGTAAATGTATTGTAAGTTATGTGTACAAAGTATAGAAATATATAGTTTCTATTTAACACGCAATAAAAATCGTTTCTCTTTAATTTAATAGTTCGTCTTGCTTAAAATGGCTAGACTTCGCTGACATTGGCACTATTATAATTAGTCTGACGTTCTTTCTCCGCTGGTTTTATAGCCCATATACGATAAAAGGGACATTATTATTATATGTAGACAGTTGATGTGATCGCTCAAATCGCTTAACAGCTCACATAACAGGCACAATGTCTTTCATAAGCATGACTGCAATTTAAGGGTTGACATAGCATTACAAAAATACTATAGTAGCTTTAAAACTACATTACAAGTAATGTATTGTAATTTGAATGGCGCAAACGTGTAGTGGAGGGTCGTAAGATCTGTGATGAAGCCTGGTTCGGAGTACTTGTTGATAGGAGACAGAAGCGACATAAAAGCGGCTCGGCACCAACTACCGCAAACTTCTCTTGTCAGGCCTGCGGCAGGCCATGTCACTCTCGCATCGCTTTGTTTAGCCACAATAAGAAATGTCTCTCAGGCTATGTGCCGTAAATCGCCTGTAACAGACGCAAAGGCCATATATATGTATATATTATAATTTACAGACGTCGTAACACTGCACTACTAAAACAACACTTAGTATCTACCTAAGACGCTGCCAAGGTACAAATGTATCCAACAATGTGTTGCTTGCATATAATAAATATAAATAAATAAAATGAATATCTTGGGACAACTAATACACTGGCATCTAATCCTAGACTCAACAGAGCCTGAACTTATTTTAAGAGAGTAGGACACAGCGTTTATCCGCTCAAAGAGCAGCCCGACTGGGGAAGTATGTTTCTGCGTATGAGGGAAGTCACCAGAGCTCATCGGGGCAACACTTGTTTGCTGACTTTTAAAGGACGGCAACGCACCCGCAACACCTCTGGTGTTGCAAGTGTCCATGGGCGGCGGTGATGACTTACCATCAGTCGACCCACTTGTCACATTCTAAATTTTAAAAAAAATCACAGCAGCAATAAACTAATTTTCTAAATTACACCCAGACACTGAACTAAAAATCGTGCTCATCTCACTAATAATTTGTTATGGGTAGGGACGAGAACCCACAACCTCTGGCTTAGCAGTCAGGCTCACAATTAGTGTTGAAAATTACTAAAGTGACGGAATTAGACTGACTGTCATTAACGGTCAAATTGGTCAAAAATGGTCATTAACTGTCAAAAATGGTCATTTTCAGTCAATTTGATTTCAGTAATATTTTAGTACCTTTTAAGTTTTTGTCGTTGGTAAAAGTCTACAAGTTCTAAATTGAAACAAAATAGTGGTTTTTATGACTTATAGTATTATTATATAGTGTTAATTATTTTACATTTCTAATCATGCGTGCATTTAAGACAAAATTGCAACGTCGCATCGCCTCGCGCATTGACTTTGATGTCGTCTTATCCTCTCATGATATAATCTATACAAATAAATAAAATTGGAGTGTCTGTTTGTAATATTGAAATAACCGGTTTTTACTACATAAATATGAATATATATACGGTACATACACCGAAATAACATTTTTTACAATTTTTGTCTGTCTGTTTGTTCCGGCTAATCTCTGAAACGGCTGGACCGATTTTGACGGGACTTTTATTGGCAGGTAGCTGATGTAATAGGGAGTAACTTAGACTACTTTTATTTTAGAAAAAGTAATTTATTTTACTAAAAAACAAAATAAACTAATTAACACGCGGACGAAGTCGCGGGCACAGCTAGTAGAAAATAAAAGGTTGCTTCATTTAAACTTGCATATAAATTGGGTACCTAAATAAATAAATAATTTGGTGGTAGTCGAGAATAGATAATAATATTTGAGTCAAATTGACTGAATTTGACAGGAAATGGCCGGTCATTTAAGGTTTATGACAATTGTGACTGGTCAGATTCAGTCATTTTACAAATAAGTTTATATTATTATATAAGGCTGGAAGAACCATGTTGACTGAATACACCTTCACCTATCGTTTCACTGAATGCCACCACTCCACAATGAATATGAGCACGAAAGAATTTCGCAGATCTCCTGTCCTATGTCCCCTCATTAGAAGCGTATATCCGTCTCTGTCTCACAGGTTTCACCTCTAAAATGCTATTAGGCTCCAGACAGGGCCGAACTTGTAAAACAGGTTCTAAAAATAGCGGAATCGGCCGATTTTTTGAGAATAGCTTAAACAGCGCGTTTCTAACATAATTGCTTGACCGCTTGTTAATTTGAGTTCGCGGTGGGAGTAAGTATATTGCAAGTTTTTATGATACTATGGAACACATTACGTGCGAGATGTTGTATCAATCATGTGGGTACTATGATTATGATATAATAATGATTATGATATAAATGCGGCTAAGATTACCGGCCGAATTTCGGCAACCCATCTCAAGTAAGAACTAAACAACTTAGCAGGACAAATAAAGTTGCAGTGCGGAAAATATCAGAATATCATCATCTCATCTCATCCCATGAGGGGCGTAGAAGTGTACCCGAGGGAATGTTCACCAGAGGACGAGCAGCATTCTTCTGAGTACTATGACCATCTTACACCGATCGCCAACGTAACGGTTATGGCAAACCCCCAAGATGATTCTTGGGAGAGGCGTATCCAGCAGTGGACTTCTTTCAGCTCTATTGATGTTATAATAATAATGTCCTCCTAGCCGAGATCCGGCCACGGCGGCCAGTCTTAAAGGAGACTAGCCATCTGCGCGGGACATATTATAGTGCTCAAGTGTGTGCGCAAACTCAGCGGGCTTAGACTTCTTACACCATGAGATCTAATAAGGATATACAGTAGCTCAGAGGAATTCAAAGTATACATATTTGCATGCTCCACAGTGTGGAATACACGCTAGTATCATAATTGCAAGTCTGTCAGTCTGAACAAACCGCAACACCAATTATGATAAAACTTGGCGAGGAGCCAAAATGTTAGTATGGGGAGATGGGGGTAAGCAGAAAGGGCATTAAATGGCGTAAAATGTTGTATGGGAACGGCTAAATCACCTACATCTGATACATACTATCTAATAAAATTCTTTTTTGTATTGTATAAACATTAAACTACAACGTATCAAAATTTCAGCTTGCCTAAAATACATTATTGATTAAAAAAAAAAAAAAAACTTGTGTGTACTTATGTACACGCGTTAGAAGTTATACTTCTTAATATACAACTTGAACATAGTTATCAATTTTCATACCACCTAGAACTAACGTCATGCTGTTAAATTTTTTGGTGTCGGTGTGCGCGCGCATCGTAAAAATTCACTCTCATCATTTTTCTCCATCGCGCCAAAAGAAGTATAACTTCAAAAAACAAAAATTTAGAGGTTGGTTTAGACCCGCTACCCGCCTGCCAGATCTGCAGTTCCGTGTTGGGGTGTGTCTGAAGAGTTATAGGACAAGTTTTCAGCTTGCCTCAATTACCTACCCAAAAATGCGTGCCAGCTCTCCTACTATAAGTACATATGTATATCGTCGCCTGGTACCCATAGTACAAGCTTTGCTTAGTTTATTGCTAGTATGACCTGTGTGAAAAAGAAAAAAAACGACGTTTTCGGCTGATATGATGATAGATGTTTATGTAAAATATAACGTTCACACTGTTTTTTTAATCATAAATAAATGTTCTTAGACACACCTGCGGTCCGGTTTAAGTGAAATACTTAATAACTTTCTATAGACTTAAGTACGCATCGTGGAATGCACGGAAACGCAAATCCGGCTCGCGCTTTACCAGGTATTTTCCTCATTGGTGTGTTCATTACATTAGAATTAATTATTACATACACACATACATAGACTTATGCCTGTTTGCCAGAGGGGTAAGCAGAGACAACGGATTTCCATTTGTGACGATCTTTGCAATTAATTTTAATTTGACGGTCACCGTAGGTAGTGCTCCTGAAGAAGCTGGTGGTCCTGGGTTCAAATCCCGGTAAGTGCAAATATTTGTGTAATGAGCACGAATATTTGTTTCTGAGTCCCATGACTCAGAAACAAATATTCGTGATATATGATAGTGTTATAGATAAATACTTAAATACATAGAAAACATCGATAGGTTTTCTATGTATTTAAGTATTTATCTATCTATATAAGTATGTATATCGTCACCTGGTACCCATAGTACAAGCTTTGCTTAGTTTGGGGCTAGCATGATCTGTTTGACATTGTCCCTAGATATTATTATTATTAATTAATAACTTATAGGTACAATTCATGTTATCCGCTGATTAAGTACCTTTATATAAGTGAGATAATATATTAATTAGACGTCAGTTTTGAGGTTATTCATTACAAACAGACCTGTTAGTTAAGTGGTTAGTCATGGTGGACTGCTAACCAGAGGTTGTGGGTTTGAGCCCCGCACAGGACCAATCTTTGTGAGTGTATGTATCTATACATATAATAAAATCGTAGGAAAGTCAAAACTGTACATTGAAAATTTTTTAAAGGATACTTGGGGCGTGATCTGCAATCGTTATCGATGCCAAAAGTATAGTTTTTAGAATTTTTGTCTGTATGTATTTCCGGGCTAAAATCTAAAAGTACTGCATGGATTTACTTCAAATTTAGCATGAATATTACTAAGAGGTCGGGTCAACATATAGGCAACATATTATCACGCTATCACCTACGGGGAAAGAGCTCTGATAATTTATAAAGTTTAACGCGGGTAAAACCGCTGGGCGCAGCTAGTTAAGAATAAAATTAATATGTTTTGCAGTTGTCTGGTTACAGTACAGGCTCACATACATTGGTATCTGGCAGTGTTAGTTGTATCATAAAAATTATGATTTGTTATTACACAAAAAATTGTGTTTTTTTGCATTGAAAATGATAACCTGCGATAATTTTTACAAGTGTTTTAAAGCGATTTTATTTTAAACTGTTATCATAATATAGGAACCAGTTATTATTTATTATTATTATTTTAATTGGGGCTTGATGCCTTCTTGGCATCTTGCTACCCCAACCATTTCTGATTTATTGTAGCAGAGCTCCTTGATTGTTAGAGTTCACCGCTTAATCCTATAGCTATAATAAACTTCCAGATTGATTTTACAATGAGTGTTTATATCTCTTCCGGTTGCATGATATGCTGTCCCAAGTAGATACTTCTGTAACGCATTAGTGTTCCGCACGAGCACAAAATGTGCATTGGAGTTTCCTCTGATTCTTGGCAGAATCTGCAAATTGTGCTGTCGACCAACTTTAGGTAGGAACCAGTTACATTAATACATTATTATACACTTTCATAGAGTTTTCCTGTTGCGTTATTAGAAACCGAATCGTATCGGTCGGAAATAATAATAGCGCCAAGTGCGATCGGAGGTTGATGAAGTAAGTCGCTTGCAGGAGTTGCAGGGTTACCATACTTGGTCAAAATATAAATGTGCAAGTTTAGTTATGGTAAATGCTTTGAATATATAATAGATTTTAAGTGTCAAGGGACACCCGGATGGAACGAAGTTATTTCTTATTATTTATTATGTACAAAAAACCTGTATACACTCAACAAAAATAATTGTCGCGACACCACACTGTTCAATGCGAAATAGAAATGAAAATATCTGGCTTGCTTTCTATAAGAGAGAGAGAGAGAGAGAGAGAAACATGCGCACGCCGCACAGCTGCAAAAAGTGTCGTGACAACTTTTCGTTAGAATTTTTCCGTCTAGCCCCCTTTCACAACGTGCGATAAGGAACGTCGCGTCGTTCCAAAATCGTAAGAAAGTCAAAACTGTACGTAGAATATTTTTTTAAAGGATACTTGGGGCATGTTCTGCAATCGATATCGAAGCCAAAAATATAGTTTTTAGAATTTGTCTGTTTGTCTGTATGTATGTTCGGGCTAAACTCGAAAAGTACTGCATGGATTTACTTCAAATTTTGCATGAATATTACTAAGAGGTCGGGTCAACATATAGGCTACATATTATCTCGCTATCACCTACGGGGGAGGAGCCGTGATTATTTATAAAATTTAACGCGGGTGAAACCGCGAGGCACAGCTAGTAAGTATCTAAATCTTCAAATATGTTATGTATAAAGGGCAATGTATGGGCAGGATTATCGTACTAAAGTTAAGAAATTAGAATAATACAACATTGTAACTATACTTTTTTAAGGGAAGACACTAGTCTCCACGACACAGGGAATCCTAGTGTTGAGTCTAGTGGACTGCCAAAGTTCAATTACCTGTATTGTTACTGATATAAGTACTAGTAAATATGTAAAACTGAAATGTACTAACTTCTTTTTTTTATTTATTTATTCATGTACACACAAAAATCATACAATAGTAAACAAAAGGAAACGAAGAGTACACAGGATTTGCTTATTTCGTAAGAAATTTCTTACAGCAGACCCGCGAGAGGAAAAAACATAATTGATGTTAGTCAATAATGTGTGTAGGTCAATAATAAACTTACATAGGTACTAATAATTTACATAAATACTTAAAAACGAATATATACCACTATTATACTCATTGTTAAATTTAAAATACACTAAATACTTATACTAACGTACATTCTAAATGGATGAAATGGATAGATAGTGATTTTTTACTTGTCTTTTAAAAGAATACATCGAATTGTAGTTCCGAATATTTGGCGGAAGAGAGTTCCACAGACTGACCGCATGAACGGTAAAGGAATAGGAATAGAAATCGGTTTTATGGAGGGGACATTTAAGAAGGGATTTCATTGGCGCTCTGCGTCTTATTTGGATTCAATAAAAAACTTATTAATATATTTCGGGAGTTATACTTATATATCAGGATACTTTTAGTCTTTTCAGGATTGCGGGTGGATTTTGTTAATCAAATCTCAGGATTTTTAGAATTTGCAATAAAATACAGCCGCTTCCCTAACCCCTCCGTCCCCATCCCCGCCCGTCCTCTGAGATGATGTCCAATACTTGAGCTAGATCCTTAGTAGATACCTACTAAGGATCTAGCTCAAGTATTGGACATTATATCCTATCCTCCATATACATGCAAACGATAAAATTACGACCCTTTTTAAAGTTAAGTCACAAACTTCTTTTACTCTTTTTTACTTTTTTGAAATAAGTTAAACGTAGGTACTTAATTAAATAATCTTAGGATGTTTCTAGGCTAATCAGGCCTTTTCTCTGGTCTTTTGTTATTTTTAACTTGGTAAACCTACTCGCGTGTACCTACCTATATTCAATAATTTAACCGTTTAATAATCCCTGGACCCTTGTTTATGATAACCTAAACCTAAGTCACTAAGTCCATTTTTAATAACAGGTTTGCGATATAATATATTTCGTTTAATTAATTATATCGTAAATCTATTTTATTTCAATTTTAATTGTTTTATATATTATGTTTTATATAATGTATTGCATAACTTTATGTACAAATTGTTTGATATGTGTTTTCTCATTGTTATGTATAAATCTTGTTATCTGTCAATTATTTAATTAACTAATACTGGTCAAGGTAATGTGAAGTACTTCGTCTGCGAACGTTGTGCATACCTGTAAGTGACCTACTCACACTGGATTAATCTCTCTGTATTAGATTCATACAAACTTATCAAATTAAATCTTATCAAAAAAAAAATTATACTAAAATTTTAGTCTTAAAGCGTCATTCACAATGCAAAGCGTAAATTTAATCTCAAAAATAGGAAATTTTATCCGCCGAGTATCGAACCATCGGGGGTAGGCTCCCATCCCGCTACGCACAATACACACTGGCAGATCAGATTTAGGATTGCCGTACTTACACCATTTCGAAATATGGATCTTATTATCGCCCACTGTGAAATAAATTAACTGCTTTTTCCGACCTGACATGGCTGAGCTTTGCATGCGTACCAAAGTAACCGACATAGCCCGAAGAATTGCCAAGCTGAAGTGGTAGTGGGCAGGACACAGAGCTCGTAGAGCTGACGGCCACTGGGCCAGAAAGGTTCTCGAGTGGCGACCTCAAACCGGTCCCCTACATAATGGACCGATGATCTTGTGAGTGGAAGTCGCTGGATGCGGATAGCTAAAGACCGGCAATTTTGGAGATCTTTGGAGGAGGCCTTTTAGTCCAGCAATGAGAGTCTCTTAGCTGATAGTCCGTTGTCAAAGGCTGGCAACGTACTTGCTTCTTCTTGGTGTCGCAGGTGCTGCTTGCTCATTTGCCTTGCTATAATATATAAAAAAAATATACACTAATTCGTTCTAATCTACCGCATAACAACAAATGATCATCATCATAACAGCCGAATTACGTCCACTGATGAATAAAAGCCTCCCCAAAGAATGGGGGATATAATAATCGCTACCCTTGGCAGACGGGTTCGCGATCGCAGTTTGATGGTCATAGTTCACAGGAAAACGCTGCTGCCCGTTCTCTGGTAGGTATTCCCTCGGACGCTTTCTACGCCTCCCACGGGATAAGATGGGGTGATGATATTCTTCGCCGCCACCACCCAGCCGTAACAACAAATGATATTCTACAATTATTTTGTATCCTGTACGATAACGGTTCCATTCCGTCGAGAATTAAAATATCCTGTTGCGAAGATCCCTAGGAAATGTTACTGATAAGAGTTTCCGTATCGGTGATCATTTCAACCTATTTCTTTTAACATGTAGTCATTTCTTCATAAACTCTAATAACTAACAAATAATTATTATGGTATCAACTTCAAAAGATAGTTATCATACCGACTGTTTTTTTTGTGTGTATTTATTTATGTTAAAGTGTTTACCATTGCGATCGCGGAGAAAGTTGCAAATTCTAGAACTACACAGATCTCTCTCTCTCTCGTATGGGGGTATCACCCCGTCTTATCCCGTGGGGGGCGTAGAAATCGTCCGAGGGAATATCTACCAGAGAACGGGCAGCAGCGTTGTCTTCTACATAACTTAAGGCATATAGAAACAATCATACTCATATATTGCGTTAAATGATTGAGGGTAGTAAATGAAAAAAAGGATTTATTTTCTATCCCCAAAAGTAGAACCTGTTATTGTAAGAACATGTTTGTAAGGCGTGCCTGTGAACTTTATAATAATAGCGAAAAACTAGCAGACATTGATGATTTCTGTTGTACAGTAACATCATTGAAAAAAGGTTTTTGCCTTTAGTATAACCTTTTTAAATTTTATAAGTAACTTAGAACTTAGCTCATCAACTAATACTTTGTTAATCCATGAGGAAACTATAGGTCTTTAAGTAAAAAATTGAAATATTTAAGTTCTTCTGTATGACCGTTTCTTTCTTACCAAAATAAATAAATAAATAACTTCAACACAAATATTTTTCGTTTAATATTGTATATGCGCGCAGAGATTTCTAGACCCGCTATCATACGGTATCATAAAATCCCTGCAAGATCAAACGCCTGGACACTCTTTGAGGGGATTTGCTTTGGATATCACATTTGTTATGTATTTCTGGTTCTTTACAATAAAACAAAATACTTTTATTTATCAAAAGATACAGGGACATTATTCACACACGGCCATCTAATCCCAAAATAAGCATAGCTTGTACTATGGAAACCAGATAACTGATATACTACACATTTATTTATTTCTACTACTTTTCTTTTGTAAATACGTACTTATATAGATTATTACAACTAGTCTCAGGACAAACAGACATGTTCATGCACACATATCTGTCCTGGGTGGGAATCGAACCTACGACCTCCGGCCATCTAATCCCAAACTTAGCAGAAATTTGTACTATTGACACACAATGACCGTCGACTTTAGGCGGTAGCCCCCATGTACAGTCGCCAGCACATACAGCTACCCCAATCTGTCAAATTTCCCCAATTGAAAGTAAACCTTATTCTTTGGTGATAAAGTTGAAAATCTATAAAATAAATTTGACAGATTGGAATAACTGGATGTGCTGGCGTCCGTGCTAGGTAGAATCGATCTCTATTATTTTCTTTTAAAATACGCACGTTATTTTTACGGTCACACTTCGTAGCCTCAAACGCATGGGTTTGAGATAGTAAGGTACACAAAAACCTAGTAAAATTGTTTGAAGCGTTTGTAACAATTCACTTGCATTTAAAAAGTTCCTACTGCATCCGCCGACAAGGTGCAAAAAGGGATAAAAAATATATAGGTACTAGCACGATTGAGAAATCGTGCGAGTGTTTTCTTTAGGTTTTCACCCTAAATAATGTTTTTACAAAAAGAGATTCGTGCATTGCAGTAATATAGTTTTGATGGTGATGCCGTGTGGCTGATGGAATAGAATATCGCCACCCCCTCTCATCCCGATTCAATATATACATACATAGATTCACGCCTGTTTCCCAGAGGGGTAGGCAGAGACAACGGATTTCCATTTGTCAGGATCTTTGCACACCTCTTTTGCCTCGATTACTGTCATTATATTCTTCATATATGCTCGCTGGTTTAGGGTACTTCTGACCGTATCCTGAGGAATAACCTAATCAATAATTAAATCGGCTTCGACGTTTGAAAATCGAATTAAAATAAAATATAAAAGGTTTTTATTCACGTAGACTTTAAAAAAGCGCTTGTAAATAGTCAGAGCATGTGTGTAGTAATACAGTTATTATTTCTAGTTACTTATTACAGATATTTCGGTACACGGATTGTTAAAACATTGATTAAATTTATTTTATAATAGTAGTAATATTTATTAAGTTATTGACAAGGAGATTATGTTTAGGTTTAATTATTGAAATTTATATTTTATTACATTTTATCTGAGTGGTTCTGTCTATATTAAGGTACGAATTCAGTATTATAAGGACCTTGTGTTTAAAACGACGGTCGCGCTTCCACCGGATCCAATCCACTCCACCGGATTCCGGACCATTAATGACGTCACCATTTACCGATTGATTAAGTCATTTTTAACCTTATTTATTTGAACGCCGATCGCTATTCTGATGTTCGGTGACCTACCCGGTAGCCCCCCTGGCCTTTCTTGAGAACGTTCCCGATTTCAATATTTCATACAAAATTTATAGACTAGATGGGGTGCGAGACGTGCTCTCTCTGCAAGTGATCGGCGAGGTTAAGCGGTCAGTCTATAGGTGGGTGACCGCGAAAGTGGTTTAATTCTGAGCGTCTCTAAACATTTGGGGAGGATTGTGTCCACTAGTGGAAGGCATTCGGCTGACAACATGAGTTTTGATGGTTCAAAAATATGCATATATATATTTTTTTTTATTCAGTTTCACGGCTCTGGCTTCTTCGGCCTTATGACTTATGAGCCTCCGTAAAATATATTATTATTTCATTTATTTTCGTCACAGTCAAGTCATACGTAATCCTTGTCGTACCCCAGTAAAGTAGTGGAGACTTTACTAGAGGCTTATATGGAGTTTTAGATTCAACACAGAAAATCGCAATTCACGGCAATATGGCACTTTCCTTAACTTGTGTACGTTGTCCATGATTTTATGTCTAAAAATTCACCATATTTACACACAAAAACTTGAATTTACACCAGTTTTTGAAAATGAAACAATGCCCTGATGCGTCTTTTTCCGCGTTGGCGCCAATACTCCAATATACATATATTTAAGGAGGTATTGCCAAGCAGTAGTTTTACTTATACCACAAAGGTGGTCGATATTCTATTAGTATTTGAATATTTAATAATTTAGCGGCCTGTTTGTCCTGTGTCTGGGTGTAATTATCTATTTAAATATGTATTTACAAAAGAAAAGTAGTGTATCAGTTATCTGTTCCGTAGTACAAGGTCTGCTTAGTTTGGGATCAGATGGCCGTGTGTAAATAATGTCCCAGGATATTATTATTTATACCATTTATTCCAACATCTTCCTTACAAAATACATTTTAAAATATATAAAAACCAGAAATATACACTTTACAATATAAAAAATAGGATTTGCAACCGTCAGCAGGAACAGGGTCTATGCTACCGGAGGTTACGGCTCTAGAGACAGGAACCTCCTGACAATGCGAGCCGTGTCCAAAAGCACCGCTTTTTGAATCTTGTTCTTGACCCAACCGCCTAACGTCAGCCTCTATTATTTTTTATTTTTTTTATACATCTGTATGTCTCGGCTTCTGCCGGTAACTTAAGGCAGCACGGACCTAGGTCAAGTGCTACCCTGAAGGAAGGAAGAAGAAGAAGAAGAAGAAGAAGTACACTTTATTGCATAAATAATATACAAAGTACAGTATGCATAGAACCTCATTTTTGCAATTGGCGGCCTTATCGCTAAAAGCGATCTCTTCCAGGCAACCTATTTGCGTTGGATGGACCAGAATTTAATATCTATGGATAATGGTAGCAAAAGGTGTACGAATTTATTGAAAATAAGAAAAGATAGCTTACGTATATACATATACGTAAGAATAATACTTATATACAGTACTGTATACATACATACACAACATATATACATATATATTAATATAAATATATACATATATAAATAAATATATAAACCTAATTATACTCACATAAAAACTAATATGTAAACTAGCATACTTTCGGCTGATTCAAGTAAAGTCTCAACGGCAGCTAGGTAAGTTCAAATAATGTTCTTTAACCATACATTTAAAAGATCTAAGTGACTGGGCGCGTCTTATTTTGATAGGTAATGCATTCCACAATCGGACAGCTTGTATACTGAAAGCTTTGTCAGTAAAATTTGTAGAATGGCAGGGCATTTTAAGTCGTAAGTTTTCTGATGACCGCAAAAATCTTGAATTATTTGTGTGAAGAAAATTAAATCGTTTTTTGAGATAATGTGGAGTAGATGGGATGAACAGAATACTGTATAGAAGTGATACGATATGAGTATTCCGACGAAGACGTATTGGTAGCCACTTGAGTTTATTGCGAAATTCGGATATATGATCATATTTGCGCAAACCAAATATGAAACGTATGCAAAAGTTTTGAAGTCGCTCAAGTTTATCAAGTTGTTCCTCCGTTAGATCAAGATAACTGGTGTCAGCATAGTCAAGGATAGGGAGAAGAAGGGACTGAGCAAGTGCAATCTTGGTAGCAGTTGGCAGAAAGTTTCGCAGACGTCTCAAGGAACTTGCAGAAGCAAAAGTTTTTTGCTTACTTCTTGCATTTGAAAGCCCCACGATAAGGTATTGTCCATAACAATACCCAAGTTCTTGACTCTGTCCAAAAAAGGTATAATAGTACCGTCAAAAACAACAAGAGGAATCTGTGAATAGTCAATATTTAGGAATTTTCGGGCACTACCAACAATTATTACCTGGGACTTCGTAGGATTAACTGTTATACCGTATCTCATACTCCACTTACTGATACGTGACAAATCTGCATTAATAACTTCGATGGCTTCCGATAATTTTTCAAGTGGTGCTTGGGAGTAAATTTGTAAATCATCTGCATAAAGGTGGTAAGAGGAAATTAATTGATCAGAGATGGCATTTATAAAAATAGCAAAAAGTAAAGGTGATAAAACGCCGCCCTGTGGTACACCGGCATTAGTGCTACACCAGGAAGAGAAAGAATCTTCTATGCGAACACGCTGCTGGCGACCAAACAGGTAGCTACGAAACCAGTCAATTACCGTTGGAGATATGTTAAGTGAACGTAAGATAGCCAGTAGAATATCAAAATCAACAGCGCCGAATGCATTGCTGAAGTCCAACAATGCAAGCACTGTCAGATTTCCATCTTCCATTCCTAACCTAATATCTTCCGTAACATTGATCAGGGCTGTGGTGGTACTGTGACCAGGACGGAAACCGGATTGATAAGGATTGAGGAGATTGTTCTTGTGTAAGAAAGCGCTGAGTTGGGAATGGACGAGTCGTTCAAGAACTTTGGAAAGGAAAGGGAGTATAGAGATAGGACGAAAATCAGAAACTGACTTAGGATGGGATTTCTTGGGTATTGGTGTGATTTGGGTGTCCTTCCACAGACGTGGAAAAAGACCTTGGGAGATGGAATGATTGAGGATGTGACAAAGTATGGGAAGGATGTCGTCAAGGATAGGTAAGATCATGTTACGGCTCACGCAATCACTTCCAATAGCGTTAGATGCGATGGATAATATGTTCTTCTTAACATCACAAGCCGGAAATGGACTAAAAACAAACTGCGGATGTTGAGGAGCCGGACAGGATGCTAAATGATTCAATGTACTAGTTTTTACTGTCCTATTAAAGTTGGACGACGCAGAGAAGTGCTGATTAAGCAAGTTAAGGTCTAAATTTTTAGGAATGGCATCCTGACGAGATTTACCGACCCCCATAGATTTTAGAAATTTCCACACTTTTGCTGGGTCTCCGTTTTGAACGGACTCGTGAATATGCTGGCGTTGTGCATCTCTACACACCTTATTGCAGTGATTTCTAATGGAGACATATTTATTTCGAAAATAGTCGGTGTTGTGCGACCTAATTTTGGATTTCGCCGCAGCTTTTTTGTGAAGGAGTCGTTTGACGTCATCGGTAAGCCAAGGTGCAGGAAAATGCTTAAGTTTGATTGCCCGAATAGGTGCATGTCGGTCGTACAAGTTAATAATTGTAGAAGTGAAGTAATTAACTTTCTCATCAACGGTGTCAGAACTAAATAGTGGTGTCCAATCAATGTTATTAACATCACGTCGAAGATTACATAAATTCATGCCACCAAAATTGCGCTGTAATAGGATATTAGGCTTAGGCGGCCTAATTTTGCATGACAGAAATATCAAGTCATGGTGAGAGAAGGCGTCAGCAGGACACTGTCCATGCTTCGCGACAATTTGGGGAGAAGAGATGAAGATAAGATCTAATAGAGAAGGCATAGAGTTAGGAAAGTGATGCGTAGCATTTAGGGGAAGAATAGTTAAATTATTAGACTCAAGCAAAGATAAAAGACGAGAAGAGCGATTGTCAGCCTTTAAGAGGCAGGTATTAAAATCCCCCATGACTATGGTGTGACTGTAAGAAGGCAGGAGGTTTTCTAGAAGTTTTTCCAAAGAAGAGAAGTAATTTACACGTAGAGAAGGACTGTAGTAAACACCAAGTAGTATTTTACGATGGTGATGATCAATTTCAATAAAAAGATGCTCGCCAGCAGCTGATGGCGGCGGCTGAGTTGACATATCGACAATAGAAAAGGAGATATTATTACGCAGATATATTGCAACTCCCCCGCCACCACCACCTGTACGATCGTTTCTAATCAGATTGTAACCAGGCAAGGAATATGAAGATGTTGGCAGAGAAGGTTTTAACCATGATTCTGAAATGAGGATGGCATGAATATTTTTACAGTCAAAAGTCACCAGCATATCTGGGAAATGAGCCGGAATACTCTGGGCATTTATATGAACAACATTAAGATTTTTGGGTACATCAGAAAACTAAAAGAAGGAATTAGGAAGGAAGTGATGGTTGGTCATTATTATTATAATATCCTCGTTGGTCTAGCGGTAGCGTGTTCAACCGCAGATAATGAGGTCTTGGGTTCAAATCCTGGGTCGGGCCAAAAAGTGATTTTGGGATATTTCCGTAAAAAGAAATTTCTCAGTATCAGCCTGAAGTCTGGAAGTTGGCGGTATTACACCCCCGTGCCTCGGAGAGCACGTAAAGCCGTCGGTCCTGTACCTGAACTCTTTCCGGTCGTGTCGCTAGGCGTCCCATCGGATCATGAGAGTGATGGATAGAAAGTGCCCCTGCGCACACACTTATGCACTATAATATGTCCTGCGCAATTGGCTAGTTTCCATTAAGACTGGCCGCCATGGCCGAAATTCGGTCGGGAGGACATCATCATCATCAATATCCTGGGATCAATGTTTGGACCAAAATTGAAAGAATGTAATAAAAGTAGCAGAAGGATGTCATTCGGCTGACATGACGATGATTATTCAAAAGTAAATAATGTCAAAATCAAGAACTTTCCAAAAATCATGACTCATGTAATCAAGTGCGCTTATAAAGAAACATCCTATCGCTCTCTTACTAAAAGATCTCGTTACTAAAAGATGCAAAAGAAAGATAATTTAGATCTGAACCACTAAACATCCTTGTTGAAGAGTAATTAAGCGCCACTTCAGACGTTATTCTTCCGGACGTAATCTCGAGAATTAATCGAATGCGATAGCTCTTAGCGACGCCGCCACCGTCTCCAGCTCCTTGAGCACTCCAGCGCTAAGTATAACTTATCCAATTACCCCAGATAAGTGCAGCCGGTACCCTTATTGCCTATCCTACAGAAGTCTGGCGATAGTAGTAATTTGGATTTAAATAACAAATGATTGCGCTTATTTTACAATCGCCACCTCTACTTAATAATAATAATAAAAGTTTATATTATCATGCAGTAAGACCTAATAAAAAAAAACAATTTACAATTCAATAAGGTCGCCTTAATAATCTAGGTGTATTGTGTTTAATCGTAGATAATAAAGTCCAGGGTAAAGCCGGGTCGGGCGAAAAAGTGATAAAATTCGTGATTTTTCTGTTATACAAAATAGTTCTTCCTTTTTCGAAATGAATTGCAAAGCTAGTTTGAGATCTGACTGTCAGATTCGTACGTATGTCACTACAAATTGACATATGTATAAAAATAGACTACAAACTTGTATATATTCAGTCTGGGTTTTATCTATCACTAGCTGTGCCCCGCGGTTTTACACGCGTTAAATTTTATAAATTATCACAGCTCCTCCCCCGTATATGATAGCGTGATAATATGTACCCTATATGTTGACCCGACCTCTCAGTAATATGCAAAATTTGAAGTAAATAATTCATGCAGTACTTTTTGAGTTTAGCCCGGACATACATACAGACAAACAGATAAACAGACAAAAATTCTAAAAATTATATTTTTTGCTTCGATATCGATTATAGATCACGCCCCAGGTATCCTTTTAAAAAAATATTCAAGGAACAGTTTTGACTTTCCTACGATTTTATTATATGTATAGATAACCTACGTTTCACGATTTATATCAGATCTGTAATAATATTGGCAATATCATAGTCTGGCTATCTGACGTAGCTTTTTAATATTCTCCTCACGATAGTACAGACGCCAGCACATCAATCTACCCCAATCTGTCAAATTTCCCAAATTGAAGGTGAACCTTATACTTTTGTGATAAAGCTGAAAATCTATAGATTAAATTTGCCAGATTAGCTTAGAAAGCGTAGCTGGATGTGTCGGCGTCTGTATAACTAATTTGAAGGTATTTGAAACTCAATTACCAGTTTGTGAAAGGCGTATTAGAAGAAAGAGACAGTCAATCTGCTTTATAGTCTAGTCCCTACTTGTTCCCTTCATTTAACAATCTGTTCATTAATCCATTCACAAGGCGAATGAAACGCTGTAACATCTCGCGTCAACAAATGATTACATAGCAATTCACTTTGCTCAACAAACAATTAGGATCAGAAACTGTCAGCGCCCACATAATAAGCCCCGATTCTGTATTAGTTTCATTTAATATTTAATTTAATAGTTATGCATATCAGATGTACAGACGACAGCACATCCAGCTACTCCAATCAGTCAAATTTCTTTTATAGATTTTCAACTTTATCACATAAGTATAAGGTTCACTTTCAATTGGGGAAAATTGACTGATTGGGGTAGCTTGATATGCTGGCGTCTGTACACACGGCTACATATCAAGCTATAAATTTATAGCCAGTATAAGCGGATCTCGCGTTGTATAGGATTCCCATACAATGAGAGGTCAGCTTATACTGAAAATTCAATACGCAGTGTGGGCAGGCCAACGCGGTCGCGGTGGCCCGACGATCTTGCTAGGTTCGCTGGAAGCCGCTGGATGCGGGCAGCGCAGGACCGGCTATTGTGGAGATCCTTGGGGGAGGCCTTTGTCCAGCAGTGGACGTCTTTCGGCTGATATGATGATGATGATGACTATAAATATATTTGATATTGTTTAATATTGTGTAAGTTGTTATAAGTATAATTTAAGTTTGTTATGTTTAACCTATTTGATATGCACCTTTGCTTGTATAACTGTAATGATAGTATGTTATTTGGAATAAATAAATAATTATTGATTATTTTGTAAAGAAAACAAAGGTCTTATACAGAAGCGCGTCCACAATTATTAAGACTATTCATGTTAAACTTCGTAAACAGTTGGACATTTGAACTCCCATGAGAAAAGCCGCTACTAGAAAAGGCAAGACTTCTGGTAAAGGCTCTTTGAATGCTGTCGATTCTTTGCTATTAGGTACCAGCATATTCCAGATTACTTCGGACAAGAGCATTGTATAAATATAATTTTGTTTCTTTTGGGACTGGTAATTATAAAAAGAGCTGGTTCAGATATAATATGATATAATATTTTCTCTTCACATGGCCAACTGACATAACAAAACACGACTATCACAAAACGTCAAATTTTAATTTTTTTTAAATATATATTATACAAGGAGGTGCGTTGCGCACAGTATTCCTTCTTAGAGAACCGAGCCTAACCATTTCAACAAAACTGTTTCCAAGGCTGCCCAAATAGCCTTGGTAACAGTTTTGTTGAAATGGTTAACAAAATTTAGCCTTCTGTCCATGATAACACTTAAATCAGGGATTTCATTGACTTCTAATAAATGGACACCGTCAATATCATACATTGTGACAAGTGGTTTCTTTTTATCGGAGTATTTAATGTGAAAGTATTTATGAGACTGATTATAGTGGCTAGTTTATATTCTATTGTCGTCTATGTACCTAGGACAAAATTATTATTTAAATTAAGTATTATGAACTACTTTGTTTTCTACGACTGAAACTCATTTTATCATAATATGTGTGGTGTGTGTGTGTGTGTGTGTGTGTGTGTGTGTGTGTGTGTGTGTGTGTGTGTGTGTGTGTGAGTGTGTGTGTATGTTGGGATGTATGTCACAATATATCATCAAAAGTATCCATTAATATAATGTTTTTATATATTTATTTTATGTATTTATATATAATATATAGTTAGGTTGATAATAGAATGACAATATGCATATAATGTTACAATATAAAAATGTGTCACTATGGAAACGGGTTTGTTGGAACGGATCGATGATCTATTCACGCTATGATATACATCTATTCTAAAATTGGTCTATTCACGTAAATTTCAAACTTATTACTTTGAAATAAGATTCGAAATCATTGAGAAACAAATATAACGAAGCCTATTTAAGGGTAACTGTGATGAGTCACAGAATAATTTTGTCGCACAAGCATCATTTATCTACAATTCATCATCATCATCATTACAGCTGAAAGAAGTCCACAGTTGATCCTATCCCAACCACCATTTTGGAGGGAAATGCTCACCTTTGGCAAACGGGTTGGCAATCGCAGTAAGATACTCATAGTACTCAGAAGGAAGCTGCTGCCCGTCCTCTGGTAGATATTCCCTCGGGTCAACTTCTACGCCCCCCACGGGATTAGATGGGGTGACGATATTCTGAGATGGTTTGGCCATTTAGAAAGGATGAATGGAAGAAGATTGACAAAAGAAGTATACCTGGCCTGTGTGAATGGGACAACCGGAAGGGGAAGACCTCGTCGAACATTCTCTGAACAAATTGGAGATGTTCTCAAGAAAGGGCAGGTCAGAAGTACCCTAAACCGGCGAGCATGTGTGAAGAATATAATGACAGTAATCGAGGCAAAAGAAGTATGCAAAGATCGTGACAAATGGAAATCCGTTGTATCTGCCTACCCCTCTGGGAAACAGGCGTGAGTCTATGTATGCATGTATGATATTCTGATATTCATCGTTAATAAACTAAAAACTCAGCGTCTTAATGTTGTACATATTATATTGATTTTATAAAAACATCTATTTCATCAAGCCAATAAGCAAATTGGCAATATTTTCCATTGTCAATTTGAAAAGGCTTAATTAATAATCCCTAGACTTCGCATAACGTACAAATTTCGGGGTAAAATGTATACCATCCTTCATTCAACCAATACATTACAAAGAAAAGCTTAATACATTTGAGCTCGTGAAGGTGGTTGAAGTATTGGAAACTAGGCTTTATTGTAATACTAGTAAATTACAATTTTAAAAAGAAATAAATCTCACTAATTGGACGAGACCGCAATGCGCTCTGTAAGTGTATAAATGAACCGATACTAATTACGCATTTGATATATCAATATTAATTTCTATCATATAGGTTTTCAGTGTGAAACAGTTTTCAATTAGACTGCTAACCTACCTATTTTGGATATAATGTTGGTATGTTTTTTTTTGGAAACTGCTGGATGCGAATAGCACAAGACCGGCAATTGTGGAGATCTTTGGGGGGAGGCCTTTGTCCAGCAGTGGACGTCTTTCGGCTGATATGATGATGATGATGATGTTTTTTTTGGGTTCCGTACCCAAAAGGTATAAGGTGACCCTACTACTAAGAATTCACTGTGTCTGTTTGTCCGTCCGTCACCAGGCTGTTACTCATGAACCGTGATAGTTAGACAGTTGAAATTTTCACAGATGATGTATTTCGGTTGCTGCTATAACTACAAATACTAAAAAAGTCTTTTGTGTGATATGCAACCTGTGTATCGGCTCCCTCCCACCTACCTATCAGGTCGAGGGCGGCGGGAGTTGTGGCTGAATCCGTGGAGGCCCTTAAGTGAAGAAAATATATATTTTATTTATTTATTTATTTCTCTCCTTAACACCTATCATTACAGGTCTTGACCTAATGCGATAGTGTTGGTCGGTATCAATCGGTGGAGGATATATCTTGCTTCCCGTTGGGGTGGAAACAATGGGTCCCTGGGGGCCCAGAAGCACGTGTTTTCGTTAGGGAGCTGTCCAGGCGTCTTAGCAAGTCGGTGACCAGAGAGCTAGCTAGTACTTAAAACAACGTATTAGCCTCGCTATTCAACGGGGTAATGTGGCTAGCTTTCTGGGCACCTTGCCCGCAGACGACGGTTTAAATTCAGTTTTTTATTTATAGGTATTAAATATTAATAGTATGTAAGTTTTGCTTATGTGTCAATATGCAAATTAATCTCATACATGCAATAAATACAAAAAAAATACTAAAAAACTAAATAAAATAAATATTTAAGGGTGCTCCCATACAACAAACGTGAATGTTTTGCTCGTTTTTATTATAGATATTGGTACCTTACCGTACCACCCTTCGTGTGCGAGTCCGACTCGCACTTGGCCGTTTTTTTAACATTTCAGGAAAATGTAATAATAACAACTAAGTAATTAAATTTCTTATTATTTACCAAATACTTAAAACGTTAAATTAAAGGTATTCTAAATTTTCAGATATTAGTAATGTTCCCAGAATACTGGCAGATATTGCCATGCTGTATGGCAATACTTACGGGTTGGGAAAAATATATACCAGCATTCCAGGAACGTGCCGCTTCAACAAATCGTGCATCTATATACGAGTACCTATGTTATGTTTGTATGTCGGGTCTAATCTAACATGAAACATACATTTGAAAACAATAATTACTTACTAGTTCTCATGCCAATGCGCGCATTCTCTTTCGGGATGTTGCAAAATTTATCATTGACGCGTTACAACAATTATAAACGAACCAGTGGGACGGTATACATTAATTATCTGAAACCTACCTATGTGCTTAGTCAAATTCTAATTAGTGAGTGAAACATTGCAGAAAACCAGGTACAGATAACACAAAATACAAAAAAGTCAAATAATATATGTATAACTAATATTTTTAGTTTGTGTTGCTTAGTTTTAACCAATTTGATGTAGCCCATTGTAATCAGTGTCATCGGGGGCCTATTGCGGGCTTCCACTGATGAACATAGGCTCCGATTTCTATCATGTGAGATCAGCGCCAAGTAGCTGCCTGGAACCGTTGGGTTGATGGTCCATCTCGTGGGGATTATTTTTACATATTTTTTCTGTGAGGCACTGAAACCAAGGTTGTATTGGTTAAGTATTGGCGCAGAATATAAAGAAATCGTTGAAGTGGTAAACCGAAGCACAAGTGCCAAAGGACATAAATAAGAAGACAAATATTCTAAACCATGGATATAAGAAGTGGAAAGATACCGGAACACTAAACGGCTTGACATTTTCTAAAAACCTCATGATTAGAAAAGTAGAAGTAGTAGAAGCAACAGAAGACGAAGCAGAACTTCCATTTATCAAATCATAGAAAAACTTGAGAGGTGTCAAGGGACACCCGATGGAACGAAGTTATTACTTATTATTTATTATGTACAAAAAACCTGTATACACTCAATAAAAATAATCGTCGCGACACCACACTGTCCAATGCGAAATAGAAATGAAAATATCTGGTATGCTTTCTATAAGAGAGAGAGAGACAGACAGAGAAACATGCGCACGCCGCACAGCTGCAAAAAGTGTCGTGACAACTTTTCGTAAGATTTTTTTCCGTCTAGCCCCCTTTCACAACGCGCGATAAGGAACTTCGTTCTAAAAAGTGGAAAACAGGTCGTATCAAGAATTTCAGGCACTTGCCTGGAAGAGGAATGGACGAAATTCCATCGTCAAGAGATTAGATTTGAAATTGGATAGTATCTTTTCTTATTTTCAACCACGTCAGTAGACCATGCATGAAATATTATCAGATTTACACTCTCTGTTAGTTAAATGCGTGACATATTGTTAAATTTATTTGTTTATTGGAACGAAGATCCTTATCGCGCGTTGCGAAAGGGGGCAAGACGGAAAAAATTAAGACGAAAAATTGTAACGACACTTTTTGCTTTAGTAGGCTATTTTAAGCCGTGCGGGGTGCGCATGTTTCTCTGTCTGTCTCTCTCTCTCTCTTATAGAAAGCAAGTCAGATATTTTCGTTTCGTCCGTCTATTTCGCATTGAACAGTGTGGTGTCGCGACGATTATTTATGTTGAGTGTATACAGGTTTTTTGTAAATAATAAATTATGAAAAATAACTTCGTTCCATCCTGGGGTGTAACGACTCTCAACTTTTTTACTTTAGTTAGTATTTACATACAAATCTAGTTAAATACAGCAGTTAAATTAGCAAAAACACATCAAAACCCCAGAATGGATTTTATTTTAAATGTGAACCATAAGATACTCACATATAAGTTTTCACTTTCAGTTGCTAGGACACGAATACTGCGCGTGTTTAATATTTTATTGAGTGGAAAACAAAATAATAATAATATAATATATAATATCTGGGGACAATGTCACACAGATCATCCTAGCCCCAAACTAAGCAAAGCTTGTACTATGGGTACCAGGTGACGATATACATACTTATATAGATAGATAAATACTTAAATACATAGAGAACATCCATGACTCAGAAACAAATATTCCTGCTCATCACACAAATATTTGCACTTACCGGGATTCGAACCCAGGACCACCAGCTTCGTAGGCAGGATCACTACCAACTAGGCTACGGTGACCATATCATATTATATATTATATAAAATAAGAAAGTAATCTGTTCCAATCTACTGAAGTTTTAAATGTAATAGAATAAGAAGAAGAAGAAAATGTTTTTACTGAACACATATTGAAATAAAATTTGTAAAAATCTTATATTTACATACTACCATAAAACTAAACATCATCATCATCATCATATCAGCCGAAAGACTTCCACTGCTGGGCAAAGGCCTCCACAATAGCCGGTCCTGCGCTGCCCGCATCCAGCGGCTTCCCGCAACCCGGACAAGATCGTCGGTCCACCGTGTAGGAGGCTTGCCCACGCTGCGTCTTCCGGTTCGTGGTCGCCACTCGAGAACCTTTCTGCCCCAGCGGCCATCAGTTCTACGAGCTATTTGCGCCGCCCACTGCCACTTCAGTTTTGCAATTCTTTGGGCTATGGTTCGCCTGCGGATCTCAGCATTTCTGATTCGGTCTCGCAGGGAAACTCCAAGTATAGCCCTTTCCATTGCTCCTTGGGTGACCTTGAGCCGCCTGATAAGGCACATAGTGAGCGACCACGTCTCTGTTCCGTAAGTTATCACTGGCAACACACACTGGTCTAAGAAGGTCTTGTAATATTGACTCGTTGGTCTAGCGGTAGCGTGTTCAAGCGGAGATAATGAGTCCTGGGTTCAAATCCCGAGTCGAACTAAAAATGACTTTGCGATTTTTCTGTAAAAAGAAAATTTCTCAGTATCAGCCCGAAGTCGAAGTTGCCGAAGTTGACAGTATTATAACCCCGTGCCACGGAGAGCACGTAAAGCCGACGCTTCTATACCTGACCTCTTTCTGGTCGTGTTGCTAGTCGTCCCATTGGATCATGAGAGTGATTGAATAGGAAGTGCCCCTGTATTAGCACACACAGCGTGCAGATGGCTAGTCTCCACCGAGACTGGCCACCGTAGCCGAAATTCGGCTTATTTTGTTGACTGTACACTATTAGTCCGTTCAATAGGTACCTATTACCGAGCTGTCAACAGCAGACTGATTGAATTGCATTTAAGTTCAATTACCACTATATCTACTATATTGTATCATGAAACTATATTGCATTGCATAGATGAAAATAGATTGTGTATATGGAGCTTTTGATTATTAATAAATACCTTTATTGATCTTGTAGTAAGCACAATGTTCTTCAACGTTTTTATATAGTTTCTTCGATATATTGTTCTACAATTAAACCTATATATTATTATAAGCTTGACAATAACTTAATATAAGCTAGCTTAATCATAAATACATACATATATAGACTCACGCCTGTTTTCCAGAGGAGTAGGCAGAGACAACGGATTTCCATTTGTCACGATCCTTGCAAACATCTTTTGCGTCGTATACTGTCATTATATTCTTCATACATGCTCGCCGGTTTAGGGTACTTCTGACCCGGCCTTTCTTGAGAACGTCTCCGATTTGGTCAGAGAATCATAAATTCATAAATTAAATGTGTTATATATAATTTTTATATACACTCCGTGTACTTAAATATCTATAAGTACACGGAGTGTATATAAATAATGTGCTGTGTGTTAATTTAGCTGATCTTATTCTGTTTCTTATAAGTTAAGTTAATTATTTAAATATGTATTTCTTTATTTTCACATAATAATTGAATAAACACTTATTTAAAAGAAATATCTATATGTGCCTTTGTTTTTTTTTTTTTTTGATTAGGCTGGGGTAATGCTAATGCATGCCACCCGCAAAAAGTGTCTGCGGGTGGGTATGTCGGGCTCGCACCGACTAAACCTAACCTGCCGTGGACTTCTTCTGGTGCCTCATACGGGGAACCCCGGGAACGCGGGTATGCTGCTCCGGTGCCCCCCTTTTGCGCCGTGTCCCAGATGGTCGGGACACGCACCCGGGGAGAGCTGTGGGTTGCCCTCCCCATTTGCCGACTCCTGCCTGTACGGCACAGCGACTGCGCCACAAACAGTTCGCTGTCTTCCCGGGGCTGCTTGCACGTGGCGGCAGTAGAGGACACTTCTCATACTGTCACATCTATATGTACCTATAATTAAAATTTTGAAGTTTTAATGAGGCTGGAAGCTTAATATAAATTTTTGGTACTAAGCAAAAAATACTTTTCCACATTAGCGCTGTTTTGGCTGTGGTCATACATAATTGATCCCTACGCCTATTACGCAGACCTTGTACTATGGAAACCAGATAACTGATATATTACATATACCTACTACTTTTCTTTCGTAAATACATACTTATATAGATAATTACACCCTGGGGCTCTACCCGCTAAGTCGCCGAACATCTATTTCTTAAAAGACGTTCAAATAAATAGTGGTTAAAAATGACTTAATCAATGGTTAAATCGGCTTCAACGTTGATAATCGATTCCGGACCATTTATGACGTCACATGTGGTCATGAAAGCCGATTTAACGATTGATTAAGTTATTCTTAACCTTTATTTATTTGAACTCCATTTAAGAAATCGATGTTCGGTGACTTAGCCGGTAGAGCCCCTGACTCAGGACAAACAGACATTATTATGTTCATGCGCACCAATATCTGTTCTACGACGTGAAAGGCAAGCATTTACCAACCGGCCCGTGATATGTTTTCAACTTGTTATAGGTTTATTCGTTGGGTAGGTTGAAATGAACAGTGATACATTAATTTGAGTTGAAGAGCTCGTTACCGCGGAACGGAATAATTGGACAATCTACCCCGTTCCTGTTACACGATGCGTATTGTGCGGTAATTATTACATTCGTACACCCGGCTATATATCAAGCTCTGCCTCGCAGGTCTACGGTAGCGTGTTCACCCGAAGAGAACGAGGTCCTGGGTTCAAAGCCTGGGTCGGGCCTAAAGTAATTTTGGGACTTTTCTGTAAAAAGAAAAAAATTCTCGGCATCAGCCCAAAGTCTGGGAGTTGACGGTATTGGTTGGCCCCCGTGCCTCGGAGAGCACGTAAAGCCGTCGGTCCTATACCTGACCTCTTTCCGGTCGTGTTGCTAGGCGTCCCCTCGGATCATGAGAGTGACGGAATAGAAAGTACTCCTGTGTTTGCGCACACACCTGTGCACTATTATAGTATGTACCGCGCAGATGGCTAATCTCTATTGAGACTGGCCGCCGCGCCGAAATTCGGCTAGGAAGACATTATTATT
Organism: Pseudoips prasinana; assembly: GCA_951640165.1. NCBI lineage: Eukaryota > Metazoa > Arthropoda > Insecta > Lepidoptera > Nolidae > Pseudoips > Pseudoips prasinana. The sequence goes on from OX621234.1 coordinate 42,558,872, forward strand.
ATTATACATTTCCAGTATAAGCTGATCTCCCGTTGTATAGGCTTTCCATACAGTCAGCTTGTATTGAAAATGTATAGCTTGATATGTAGCCGAATGTACGTTCCAAAGTAAAAGCTGTAAAAATAAATCTTCCACTAAATATGTATTCAAGCTAAATTTGATAGTTATCGTTCAAGGTACCAAGGTAAGGTAAGGTAAAAAACGATATGTTTCACAATTTGCATCAATACATATTTAGTGTACAGACGCCAGCACATCCAGCTAGCCCAATCTGTCAAATTTCTTTTATAGATATTCAATTTTATCACAAAAGCATAAGGTTTCCTTTCAATTGTGGAAATTTGAGAGATTGGGTAGCTTGATGTGCTGGCGTCTGTACCATTTTTTTACAGCGTGAGCCTTAGCTATTAAGGCCTTTTGAACACTGTTTGGTAAAGAGATTTTGATAAAAAACGAATCTAATTAGATAGAAAAGACTAAAAAGACTAAAACGAAAAATATATATAGAAGCAACTTTTAATGCAATTGCATTAAAAGTTGCTTCTATATATATAATTATAATCCATAATGTCATAAAGTTCGTAAAAGATAAAAATAAAAGTGAATAACATCTATTCTGAATATTTTTCACTTTTATTTTTATCTTTTACAAACTTTATGACATTATGGATTATAATTATTAGCATGTTTGATTTTGACATTATGTATTATTAATATTATATCCGATTTTAATCCTAAAATTATGAATAGAATACTTCATTTTTATATAATGGACTATAAATAGCATCTTGAAAATATTAAAAAAAATTCTCAGCATCAGCCCGAAGTCTGGGAGTTGGCGGTATTATACCCCCGTGCCTCGGAGAGCACGTAAAGCCGTCGGTCCTGTACCTGAACTCTTTCCGGTCGTGTCGCATAGGCGTCCCATCGGATCATGAGAGTGATGGAATAGAAAGTGCTCCTGTGTTTGCGCACACACTTGAGCACTATAATATGTCCCGCGCAGATGGCTAATCTCTGTTGAGGTTGGGCGCCGTGGCCGAAATTCGGCTAGGAGGACATTATTACACCACCTATTGTAACCTGATTTATGCAAATAAATTTGATTTGATTTGATTCGATATCCGCATCTTCATGGCGGAGGTCTGCCTACCTCATAGGTGTAACGAAAGATACACATGCGTTTTATATTTTTAGTTCCATTTCACGGCTCTGGCTTCTTTGGCCTTATGAGCCTTCAGTAAATATATTTTTATATCATTGTCAAGTAAAGTCCGTCACAGTCAAGTCATACATAGTCCTTGTCTAACCCCAGTAAAGCAGTGGAGACTTTACTAGAGGCTTTTATGGAGTTTTGGTTACAACACGGAAAATCACAATTCGCGGCAATATCGCACTTTCCTCCACTTGTGTACGTTTTCGAAGATGTTATGTCTAAAAATCCACCATATTTACACATAAAAACTCGAATTTACACCAGTTTTTGCAAATAAAACATAGCCTCGATGCTACTTTTTCCGCGTTGGCGCCAAATCTCCGATACACATGCGATGGTGCACGTGTTGCCACATGCGTCTTCTTACAATGGGACGTTTTGGCGGATTAAAGCCCTTAACGGGCCGGAGACGGCCCACGTTACCTTTTGTCCTAACACTTAATTACAACTGTGTTTGAGACTGCGTCATCTATACATATAATAAAATCGTAGGAAAGTCAAAACTGTACATTGAATATTTTTAAAAAGGAAACTTGTGGCGTGATCTACAATCGATATCGAAGCCAAAAATATAGTTTTTATAATTTTTATCTGTCTGTCTATATGTATGTCCGGGCTAAACTCAAAAAGTACTGCATGGATTCACTTCAAATTTTGCATGAACATTACTAAGAAGTCGGGTCAATATATAGTATCACCTACTGGGGAGGAGCTGTGATAATTTATAAAATTTAACGCGGGTGAAACCGTGGCGCACAGCTAGTATGAACTAAATATAGACTTGGTCCGTAGGTCGCGGCTTAGTGGCGACACATTATTGACGTAATAGGAAGGTCGAGAACCGACCCTACTTGATAATTTTTCACTTAGCAGGATTAGGAAACCTTGAGTAAAATAGAATTAAGTACATCAGGTTTCATTTAATAATATCTGCAGCAACAACACCGTAACAGTTTAGTTCTAAGTCTGTTTATATTTTATAGTTGTAAAACATGGATAGAAAGTGTTTAATAATTAGAAAATTTAATTTAAAGAAAACTGTCATGTTCATTCGTAAAATAATTATCAACATTAAGACGTGGTATATTTTGTATATACCACGTGGCATAATCCGGGTAAGAAATCACGCATCTAAACACATATAACTTCATCTAAATTTACATATAGGTACAAATAAATAAAATTGATGTGCCTGCTGGTAAACTGTCCAAATAAGAGTTTTTACTAAATGTCATCATCATATCAGCCGAAAGACGTCCACTGCTGTATAAAGGCCTCCCCCAAAGATCTCCACAATTGCCGGTCTTGCACTATTCGCATCCAGCAGTTTCCAGCGATCCGCACAAGATTATCGGTCCATCTTATAGGGGGCCTGCCCACGCTGCGTCTTCCGGTTCGTGGTCGCCACTCGAGAACCTTTCTGCCCCAACGGCCGTCGGTTCTACGAGCTATGTGCCCCGCCCACTGCCACTTCAGTTTTGCAATTCCGCGGGCTATGTCGGTGACTTTGGTTCGCCTGCGGATTTCGACATTTCTGATTCGATCCCGCAGGGAAATTCCGAGCATAGCCCTCTCCATTGCTCTTTGGGTGACCTTGAGCCTTCTGATAAGGCCCATATTGAGTGACCACGTCTCTGTTCCGTAAGTCATCACTGGCAACACACACTGGTCGAAGACTTTCGACTTGAGACACTGCGGTATTTTGGACGAGAAGATGTTACGTAGCTTCCCGAACGCTGCCCAGCCGAGTTGGATTCTACGATTGACCTCCTTCTCGAAGTTGGACCTACCTAGTTGGATGGTCGGTTACTAAATGTATAGGAAACCATATATGGCATATAAAATAACCAATTTTTAAAGATTGTAATTGTTGTTTTCGGGTAATTTCCGATACTATCAGCCCCGTTTTTCTGGCGGTCGCGGTAGCACGTTCAAATAAAGATAATGAGGTCTTGAGTCAAAAGTCGGGCAAAAGTGATTTAGTATTTTTTCAAGTTATTGTAACTCCCAGAGAAGTTGATGAAGCCTCGGAGAAAACAGTACATGTTAAGTAAGTATTGTGTACTATATTAAGTCCCGCGCAGATAGGTAGTCTCTATTGACACTGGTCGTAATTTGACGGTTACCGTAGCCTAGTTGGTAGTGCTCCCTACGAAGCTGGTGGTCCTGGGTTCGAATCCCGGTAAGTGCAAATATTTGTGTGATGAGCACGAATATTTGTTTCTGCGTCATGGATGTTTTCTATGTATTTAAGTATTTATCAATGTCACACAGATCATCCTAGCCCCAAACTAAGCAAAGCTTGTACTATGGGTACCAGGCGACGATATACATACTTATATAAATAGATAAATACTTAAATACATAGAGAACATCCATGACTCAGAAACAAATATTCGTGCTCATCACACAAATATTTGCACTTACCGGGATTCAAACCCAGGACCACCAGCTTCGTAGGCAGGAGCACTACCAACTAGGCTACGGTGACCGTCTAAAATCTATCAAATGTTAATTTTAATATTTACTCTGGATAATTCATTCTTATTTAGTTACCCTGTTTAAGTCTCTGCTACCTCAAATATCCAGATATAGTATCGCCGTCAGTTAGTTCCCAATTTACTGTGATCCCCATAATCCTAAGTTATAATTAAGTTATCACGGCTAATAATAGATTATGGCAAGCTCTTTGCCGAATTAATTCTGTTATGTTAACTAATTTGTCTAACTCTGCACGCCTATCACTTTGTAAGAATTATTGTGAAATATTATTCACTTAAAACTCATTTAAAGTTACATTAATTGAATTCTTTCAATTAATGTAACTTTAAATGAGTTTTAAGTGAATAATATTTCACTTAAAAAGGCTTCAAAAGGCTAAAAGGCTTCTTCCTGCTGAAATTTCTCCTACAACTATTTTAAAAGATAATGCTAAAGAAATAAAATGTCTCCTAGGAAATAAATCCTGTTTACTGGGGAATATTACGAAAACCCTACACGGACTCACAAACAAATCGGTCACACATGAAGTAATAAAGAAATTAGTATTAAGAAGTAATAGTAATGTCCAGACGCCAGCACATCAAGCTAACCCAATCTGTCAATTTTCCCCAATTGAAATCCTTATGCTTTTGTGATAAAGTTGAAAATTTATAACAGAAATTTGACAGCTTGGGGTAGCTGAATGTACTGGCGTCCGTACATACGAGTAAGTATATGTAAAATAAGAATTACCCACATTTAGTAATATAAAAAATAACATAATTATATATTATAAAAACACTCTGATGTCTTCGGAGGAGACTATTGTTACAATTAATACAAAAAAAAATTTTGATTCACTTCACATAGCTCTCATGCGCGGGGATTGAATACGATACTGGGCCGTGTTGAAAACGGTAGTAGAGACACCCGCTGAGTTTGTTTCGCTGGGTCTTCTCAGTTGGGGCTCATTGGATCCGGTGGTAGCATTAAAGCGCGACCGTCGTTATAAACACAAGGTCCGCCATAATAATAATATTTAATTCGTACCTTAATATAGACAGAACCATTCAGACAACATGTAGTAAAAATATAGCTCAAATTTTAAATTTCGCTAATTAAACCTACACTATGATCCTTGATTGTCAAGGATCATAGTGTAGGTTTAATTAGCGAAATTTTAGAAAAACTTAATTTAATCTAGCTAAATATCGTTACTATTATAAAATAAATGTTATTGTAAATTTTCCCTACAATCCGTGTACCTAAATACCTATATGTACCTAGAAAAAATTATAAATTAATTATATATTACTACAATCATGTTCTGACTATTTACAAGCGCCTTTTTAAAGTCTGCGTGAATAAAAACCTTTTTTTATTTTATTTATTATTTATACTGAGCCGCAAGTACAGAAAAGACCAATCCATCTGTCATCGGTCTCACAAATATAGACGAACCGTCTCTCTGGACTCAAATAATTAAATATAAAGTGGTGGAAAGTACCTAGGCAAAAATTGCAAGCTGCTTATCGTCACAGGGAAATAACTTATCTAGTATCTACTCCGCCCGGGAATGAAGGTGTCAACAATTCTTCCGGTGCCACTTATGCTTCGAACTCACTTCGGCTTAGCACGGGTTTTGAATCGGTGGGCATCTAGATTGGAGTCTCAAGTCGTTCAAGTGCGGTCACATGCTGTAGTTACCAAATTGTGGATTATGGAGCAATTTCCATATTCCCTTGAGCGAGTTGCACTAGACGTTTAAATGGACTTATCGGTGTTCTTACATGGGTTCTGTTGAACTGTGGAGTGTCAGTTGATTCGAATCCGTAAGGATAGTTTGTTCGGGTCGATAATATCATTACTTATGATGTTGCTATTACCGTGCTGGTAATCGGTAAAGTGACAGCAAGTGGTTAGATTTTTAGACGTCTAACTGCTTCGGATGTCAGGATTGTCGGTAGCGGTTGTAGTCACTAGCACAACCCGTTAAGTATACCATTGGTCGCCTTTAACACTTCGGATTCTGGTACCCTAGTATCCGAGTTGTTTAAGGCGACTGCCCATATGAATAAATAAAAAGTTTCTGTTAATATGTCAACAAATACTGATCTGCGTTTTCTTCAATCCTGGTCCATTCAACGGTTGCCTGGAAGAGATCGCACTTAGCGATAAGGCCGCCATTTGTACAATCTTGATAAGATATTCATAGTTCTTGGTATTTAATATTTTTGGTGTACAATAAAGAGTTAATTATTTAACAGCAACTGCCATGATGGTAAACAAAAGTGGCGTGTGCGCAAATCAGCGGGTGGACGGCGACATGTCAACCGAAAGACCCCCACTGCTGGACAAAGGCCTATCCCAAAGATCTCCACAACTGTCGGTCTTGCGTTAACCGCATCCAGCGCCGCCTAGTGACCCTCACAAGATCAAAAATTTGTTTCGTAGAACATTCGTCCGCCCGTTAGCCTGCTACTGCACTTAAAGTTCTTTAAAGAAAAGTCAAGAGCTAAAGCTGGTAGTTAAAATAAAATAATTACTTATACAAACAAGATTGATGTTTCTCGATCTGTCTTCGGAATCAGGTCATGTAAAACTGTAAACATTATCACAACATTTTGTCATTTTAAAAGTTATGATAAAATATTCTGAATCGCACAAAGGCATTAAGTATATAGGTCGGCTATTGACGTCCGAGCGACAGTAATATATATTTGTAATTCTGAATAACAATAGCATCTCAATTCACTTTTCAAATTCGAATTTTATGTATTTTATTTGAAACACCTTATAGCTGTTTAGCCTTTCTAATTTCGGTTGAATGTCTGAATAAATGAGGCTATAGTTCTAATAACAAGTACTGAATATCAATATTTGTTTGTATAATGTTATGGGATCATAGAATTTTAGTTCTATGATCGTACGATAAGGATCAATTTTGTGTGCATGCAATATAAAAAGCAAATATTGCACAATGTGTCAAAGTTTTATTAATAATTCTAAATGGCTAAATGCCAATTTCCAGCTTAGTCCTTATGAATCATAATCAGATATCTATATCTCGTATAATAGATGATACAAATATTTATGAACCTGACATAATAGCAAACAAATTGAATGGGCACTTAATAGACAAAATTATTCCTATACTTAATTCTGGAAAATGCGATACTCCACAAAAATGTTGGATTCCTTCCACGCCAACTGATATTATCAGTATTATTAAAGGTCTTAAAATATAAAATAGTGATGGATTTTATGAAATTTATACTAAATCATAACATAAAAAGATGATTTACTATCTGTACCCCTAAGTTTCATTATAAATCTATGCATGTTCCATGTAGAAAATAAACAGCACATACGTAACTATAGACTTACTGCAATTTTGTCAGTATTCTCTAAAATTAACCTTTATTCGTATCTCGAGAATAACAATAGATTGTGCGAAAAGGTTTTCCTGTACTCATGTAAATAAACGCGGCCATTTTTGACTACCTAAATACTATAAACACAAATATAGATAAAAATAAACCCACCGATTTGTGCAGTGCACTGTGATATGAAGCAAGCATTTGATTATCTGGATCATAACATTCTTATTAATAAATTACGGTCTTGTGGTATTAGTGGCTAAAACATACCTCCAACGTAGAAAACAATTAACTAATATAAAAAACAAAAATTGAACATAGGTATTTATATATATTTTATCTTAAGAGCAAATAGTATGATTTGGGGTACCACAAGGGAGTAAATTGGGCCTTATATTGTATGTGTATTACTATTAGTATTATTTATTACGTAACTGTGTGCAATATGATCCACCACTACTAGTACTACACTAATAGTCCTCTCAGATCGGTGGGACGCCCCTCTGTGTAATGTAGGCAGCTTTATTACTAACACTATTTATTAAATTATCTTGTTTCTACTAATACCTACTATGAACTTATGTCTGAAAGAAAGTATTTGAATTTGAATAACAGTTTTTAGGATCGACAGTCTACTCATGTCGGATATGCAATAGACCAACTAAATTTAATTTATTCAAAGTAATAATAACATATTATTATATAAAAGACGTGTACTTAGATCTGTCTACCCCTCTGGGAAATAGGCGTGAGTAAATATAATTATATATTATTATTTAAAATATATATAAATGTAATTAGTATTGTAGTAATGTAATGTTTAAAAACGTAACTGATTCTAAATCTGATTAAAAACTTATATGAAAGGGTTTGCTGAATGGGATACGAAAAAAATTTTGTTATTTTAGTGCGTGCAAAAAGCGATTTTCTTAGTTTTTTTTTACTATTATATATGATTATAATTCTAATTGGTCAGTATAAGTGTATATCGTCCTGCAGGAAATAAAATTATGCTACGGTTTAAGCCAACTATAGAAATAGTTCTTTCGTTAAGAAAGAGTTTTAGAAAAGACAATTGGATAAGAAAGTGACCTCTTAGAGATCCCTCGTGACCTGGAGATCCAGAAGTATAGCGACCACAACGAACACTTCCTTTGTGAAGTGATATCTGCCATTGAGACAGACGTAACAGTATGACAGGTTGGACGTGAGTTCACTGGTATTATGATGTATCTTATTATTAATAATTTAGAATTAATAGAATGATCTTAAATAAAATACAATAGGTAACTAAGATGCATGGTTGACGGCTAAGAATATCACCACCCCATTTCGACATCATATGGCGAGCCGACGTCGTCTAAGTTCGGGCAACGGCTTCCGTTTAGCCGTCCCAATTCAAGCGACGTCATCTGGCGAGCTGAAGTTGTCTCTGGACGGGCCGCGCGACGTCATCTGTTGAGACAATGTCGTCTCAGTTCAAGCGACGTAATTTAGCGAGCCGAGGACGTCTCAGTTCAAGCGACATCACCTGGTCAGCCGATGTCATCTCAGTTCAAGCGACGTCACCTGGTGAGCCGACTTAGTCTCAGTTCAAGCGACGTCATCTGACGAGCTTACGACATCTCAGTTGAAGCGACGTGCGTTAAGCCGACGTCGTCTAAGGTCGAAAACGTCATCTGTTGCGCCGAAGTCATTTCAGTTCAAGCGATCTCGTCTGGCGACCCAAGGTTGTCTCCTGTTAGACGACGCGACGTCTTCTGTGGAGCCGAATATGTCTCAGTTCAAGCGACGTCATCTGGCGTCATGTGGCCAGCCAAAGTCGTCACTGTTCGGGCGCCAGCGTAACCAAAGTTACATTCCTCATCTTGTGATGAATGTCAGAGAGCTTAATCACAAAAAGAAGAGAGGCCTGCGCGGAGTTGTAGCGTCTGAGTTCGTCTAATATCAGTTCCTCGACGAGTAGGAAAAGACCAGTTAAGGTTTCTGTGGAAGTACACTACAATCAAGCAAATCGTGCAGCTCCCACAAGCGTTTTGAATTCACCTATTCAGTCGGAATCTCAGTCTGCGCCGATTCAGGGTAGGAGTGAACATTTGCTTGCTTCGGTGCTCAACTAGCAAATGCTACTTTACGATGAATGCTATCGAAATGCTTTCCAATTGCAATCTGAGCAATGAAATGAAATGAAATGAAATGAAATATTTATTCAGCACTTGGGTATTAACATACACTTGTACTTGTCAAGGTCACAATGCAGTAGGTACATAAACAAAGTGGATAGTAAAAAGTTACAAAAAAAAATTAATCTGTCAGTCCGTGCGGTTTGTTTTATCGCATATATTTTCTGAAATCCTTAAATAAATAACAATGTACTAATCTATTATTTTGAAATTTAGTTCTACTATATTAAAATTAAAGAATTGAAGACTAAAGCAAAAGACGAAATTCTAAGTGAGGGTGTGATCACATGCACGGGATCACCGATCACGCATTAATGGGCCGAAGCGATCCTCGCCGCTGAGCAACCTACCCTAGCTAGCCTGCGGCTTTCTCTAGCTGCCTAGGTGGACGACCCGGAGAAGAAAGCCACAAAGAAACTCCGGGCTTGCTTTTTTCGTCTTCTTTTGCTTTCAGTTTACGATTTTTATTTTTTAAATGTCATGTATTTTACTTACATTGTGATTGGTTGTTATGTAGGCTAATGCACGCACAGAACCGTTGTCATTCAGTGAATCATAATAAAATAAATAAGCAATAGCATTCAATTTCACTCAAGCACTTAGAATATCCTCTTGCTAGACGAAAAAACGGTGGGTGCATCCGCGTACATTTACAAAATTAACAAGTCAAACGAAGTCTACCAGAGGCGAAAAAGAAAAAAAATTAGTACCCCAACAGCAGTTCGACCAATAAGAACATTGAAAAACTAATTAAAAAAACAACAACTAAATTCTGTTCCGACTCCTGACAACTCTTGTGCCGATGAACTTAATAAGTCCTACGACTCAAGAGATCTGCAATCGAGAACAGAATATGGGGCACATACTAGGGAATCTATAGAACCCGACTTTCGGAGGAAGATTGCCGATGCACAGACAACTAGCAGTCCTATGAGAAAACACGGACTACCAACACGGATCGTTTTATTTTACTCCAACCATCACACAGAAAGAACCTAAGATTGCGAAGCCAGATCCATTAGCTATAAAGCACGGGATAAACTACCAGACACTAGGTGAGAATGGTTGGGCTAATGGTAGGATGGAGAAAGTCCATAATTTATGAAAATGTGGAAAAATCCCGAAAGAATAAAATTTCGAAAATTTATTCTATACAATAGTCATGTCAATAACTTTTGCCCTATTAAATATTTATCTAACATTTTACATAAGCTACAACGCAGAAGACTATGCTAATCTAGCAAGGATGAATGTTTATGTCCATTATTACATGGTGAAACATATTATTCATTGTATATATTCGTATACCTATCCTGAAGCAAAAACCTTGTACCCGTTTTACGAAATATTATGCGCACGGAGGAGTATGAACTTTGGACCAGTTAGAGTGCATATGGAAAAGGAGTGCAGATAGATAATATTTTTATATAATAGGCATTTGAAGTAATAAAATATTATATTACTATGTTTTTGACACACTGAAAAACACGGAAGAGACGACAAATCACGTGTATAAAACTGAGAACAGATTAATATTATCGAATTCCAAACTAGTGCGATCTCTAGTATAATTAAACTTACTTATACTCGATATCTAGTATATGTGTTTAATGGACTCCGACTGCCTCGTTGGTCTAGCGGTAGCGTGTTCAACCACAGATAATGAGGTCCTGGGTTCCAATCCCGGGTCGTCCCAAAAAGTGATTTTGGGATTTTTCGGTAAAAAGTTATTTCTCAGTATCAGCCCGAAGTCTGGAAGTTGGTGGTATTACACCCCAGTGCCTCGGAGAGCACGTAAAGCCGTCGGTCCTGTACCTGAACTCTTTCCGGTCGTGTCGCTAGTCGTCCCATCGGATCATGAGAGTGATGGAATAGAATGTGCCCCTGTGTTTGCGCACACACTTGTGCACTATAATATGTCCTGCGCAATTGGCTGGTCTCCATTGAGACTGGCCGCCGTGGCCGAAATTCGGTCGGGAAGACATCATAATGGACTCCGAATGTTTATTGTTATTTTGCGACTTCTCGACATAGTTTATTTATAAATCATTTGCGGCATTATATTCACACCAGCACATATGTATATTACACGTACTCTATTGACAGTTTCTCAGATCGTACTATCTCGGGAAGAGAGTTAGTATTTTCCCTACCTAGTTAATACTACGAAAAACGAATAAGGTTAACAAATGTGCTGGTTAAGGATCAATAGGTAAAATAGACTCCAATATAAGCTGACCTCTCATTGTATGGAAATCCTATACAACGCGGGTTAAGCTTATACTGGAAATTTATAGCTTGATATGTAGCCGTGTGAACGATCTAATTGAATTGTATAAAATGTAGTATTTTTAACCGACTTCAAAAAAGGAGGATACATTTTTCTTTTTATGTGTAAGAATTCGTGGATAACTTCATCTTTTAGGAAGCCATTTTAATGATTTTTGTATTCTTGTTGGAAAGGCGATATCCTAAGAGTGGTCCCATTTTTTTAAATTTACTATAGAGATTAACATTCAAGTGCGTAGATGGCGTTCATCAAAAGATACATCTAAATATGTATATTTCTTTTAAAAATAAGCCAGTACTTCTGACCGACGCAAATAAAGGAGGAATTAATTTTCTCGATTTTTTTTAATAACTAATTTATTAAAAAAATATCTAATAAATTATTTACACAAAGGTAGTTACTTTAGTTAGGAGGTTTGAAGTCGTCACGGAAAGTAAAAGCGCTTTGCCCCTCCATTCGACTTGCCCACTCTCTCTTGCGAGTTTATGTAGGTATGTTGAGATTCTTACAAACGAGCATGTCGGCCAATGGACCCCGTCAAGCTAATTTCTTGTTCGTAATCCTTGCAAAACTACGACTACTACCATATTATAATACCCGAATATAAATCGTCGTCGGCGGCGACGTCTCCTGGCGAGGCGGTGTCGTCTTGGTACGGGTGCAGTCTTCTGTTGAGCAGACTTTGACCGTTCATGCGACTTCACCTTTGAGCCGACGTCGACACAGACACAGTCATCTGTTAAGCAGACGACGTTCAAGTGACGTTATTTGGGGAGCCGATGAAGTCTCAGTTCAAGCGACGTCATCTGTTGAGCCTACTTCGTCTCAGTTCAAGTGAAGTTATCTACCGAGCCGACGTTGTCTCAATTCAAGCGACATCATCTGTTGAACCAACGTCGTATCAGTTGCGAGACAACGTCGTCTCAGTTCGGGCGACGCAACGTCATCAGTTGAGCCAGCGTTGTCGGAGTTTGGGTGACGTCATCTGTTGAGCTGACTTCGTCACAGTTCAAGCGACTTCACCTGCCGTGCCGACGTTGTCTCAGTTCTAGCGACGTCATGTGTTGAGCCGACGTCTTCTGTCTAGCGAGCCAACGTCGACGTCATCTGTTGAGCTTACGACGTCGGAGTTCGGGCGACGTCATCTGTTGAGCCGACTTCGTCTCAATTCAAGTGACGTCATTTGGAGAGCCGTCATTGTTCAAGTTCAAGTTCAAGCGACTAGATGCGAGCTGCACTTTTTATTTCTGGGCCCGTTGAGTGGTCTTTTGGCTGACGTGATGAAAGTGATGTGTCAATTAAGAAAATAAAGCAATATTCAAGTATAGAAAAAAGGTTCTACATAATAATAATATCCTGGGACGTTAATTACACCCGGCCAAACTAAGCAGAGATTGTACTTTTTCTTTTGTAAATACATACAAATACATACTTATATAGATAATAACACGCAGACTCAGGACAAACTCATATGTTCATGCACACAAATATCGGTCCTGGTTGGGAATTAAACCCACGACCTGCAGCGTGAAAGGCAATTTTTTTCCAACCACGCTAACCGGCCCGGCATGGCCATATTATGGATAGGCAGCTTAATTAATCAAGTGTCAAACGATATGCACGTGGTCAAACTGACGAATATATTAACATATTAAAAATCCAGTCCAGTTTATTGTATATTTAAAGTGAAATGCGTGATTGGGCGCTAGTTCCAAGCGCCTACAAGGAAAAGGCCTGAAGCAATAATTTCATACTAGGTGGAACTGCTACTTACTGCCGCCACGTACAAGCGGCTCCGGGATGACAGCGATCTGTTTGTGGCGCGTCGATGTGCCGTACTGGCAGGAGTCGGCAATAGGGGAGGGCAATCCAAAGGAGCCCTCCCAGGGTAAGTGTCCCGACCATCTGGGACATGGCGTAAAAGGGGGGTACCGGAGCAGCAAACCCGCGTTCCCGGGACTCCCCCATCAGGCGCCAAGAGAAGTCCACGGCAGGTAGGTTTAGTCGGTGCAAGTCCGACATACCCACCCGCAAACACTTTTTGCGGGTGGCATGCGAAGGCATTCCCCCTGCCTAATCAAAAAAAAAAGGTGGAACTGCTACTACTAATCGTATGGGCAGTTCTTACCCTAGTGTCAGAGTTGCTGAATGAGAGCTGTTGGTAGCTAGGTGGTAGCTATTTATTTATTTATTTGTTTATTTATTTGTTCGGGAATACAAACGGTTACACACTTTTCTTAATAACTAAGTTATAGTTTATAGGATTGGTTAATGAGTAACCCACATCGTTATCCACATCTTAAGTAAAATAGTCTTAACATGGAACTACTTAACTAAGCACGAGTGAAGCTAGTGCTAAACATATTCAATTTAAGTAATGGCATTTATATAAAACAACATATATATTTTTTTAATCTTACATGAGTCTACAAAATATCTAAATGTTCAGATCTATTTCTTTAATCTTCTGGAGTAAACAATTTCTAAACTTATTAGCAGACAGTGTGAACAGATCAAGGTCGGAGAAAAAAGTATTGTAATTACTGGCTATGGCTAACTAATGGCTAGCTAGTACACAGGTGGCGCTACGCCAGACTACCTGGTGTTTCCCTTAGTCCCCTTTTAAGATACTGCATTCCCCCTGCCTAATCAAAAATAAAAAAAGGTGGAACTGCTACTACTAATCGTATGGGCAGTTGTTACCCTAGTGTCAGAGTTGCTCAATGAGAGCTGTTGGTAGCTAGGTGGTAGCTAGTACACAGGTGGCGCTACGCCAGACTACCTGGTGTTTCCCTTAGTCCCCTTTTAAGATACTGCATTCCCCCTGCCTAATCAAAAATAAAAAAAGGTGGAACTGCTACTACTAATCGTATGGGCAGTTGTTACCCTAGTGTCAGAGTTGCTCAATGAGAGCTGTTGGTAGCTAGGTGGTAGCTAGTACACAGGTGGCGCTACGCCAGACTACCTGGTGTTTCCCTTAGTCCCCTTTTAAGATAATGCATTCCCCCTGCCTAATCAAAAAAAAAAAAAGGTGGAACTGCTACTACTAATCGTATGGGCAGTTGTTACCCTAGTGTCAGAGTTGCTCAATGAGAGCTGTTGGTAGCTAGGTGGTAGCTAGTACACAGGTGGCGCTACGCCAGACTACCTGGTGTTTCCCTTAGTCCCCTTTTAAGATACTGACGCGACGGGTCACCATGGACTGGCCCTGTTATCACGTTCTATAAATAAAATAAAATAAATAAATAAAAAAGGTTTTTATTCACGTAGACTTTAAAAAAGCGCTTGTAAATAGTCAGAACATGTTCGCAGTAATATATAATTAATTTATAATTATTTCTAGTTACATGTAGATATTTAGGTACACGGATTGTGGGAAATAATTTACAATAAGATTTATTTTATAACAGTAACGATATTTAGCTAACTAAAATTAAGTTATTGTCAAGGATCATGTGTAGGTTTAATTATCTAAATTTGAGCTATATTTTTACTACATATCGTCTGAATGGATCTGCCTATATTAAGGTACGAATTAGATGTTATCATTATGGCGGACCTTGTGTTTATAACGACCGTCGCGTTTTAATGCTACCACCGGATCCAATGCGCCCCAACTGAGAAGACCCAGCGAAACAAACTCAGCGGGTGTCTCTACTACCGGTTTCAACACGGTCCAGTTGAGACGCTCCGGCGAAACATACTCAATGGGACATATACACGAGATTTGGTCCACTTACTGAAATTATTTAGCTGGCCAACACAATATATGCTCTATCGGTTGTCTGATTAAGTATTTATTTTAGGTTTAATATATTAAAAAGAGAAAATAAAAACGTCATAATAAAAGTAACATTAATCATTTTGAGACACAACCAACAGTTCTGAAATTCGTAGAATATTTGAATAACACGTAGTTTTATTACAGATAGTTCATGTAACATAAAAGATTACTCATGTCTATATGGCTATAAGATCCCCAGCGGACTATGTGCAGGTAGATGCCGACCGCCAAATGTCTTTATCGTCAATGTAATCCTTAGTAGTGTAGTAACCCTTAGCCATCAGTTCTTATGCTGAGATCAAAATAATACAGTAAGTATTCCGACCTACTTCCTTAGCAGGATATGATGAATCCCTGTGGGGAATTGGCTCGAATAGAACATTATTCAATTAGCTTTCAGAAACTCGTGCATCGGGCTAGTTTCATCCTCGTACGTCTATATGCTGACCTATTTCTCAGCACGCGGCTAAGAGTCATTGGCTCGGTGCATTATAAAGTGCATATTTATATAGAGTTCTATGTGGATATGAAAAGTGATTGCCTCGTTGTAATAACGGCCTTTAAGTGCATAATTCTCCAATCCCTTGACTAAATAGTCTAGAAGAGAACTAGGGCACAGCGTTTATTCGCTCAATAAGCTGCCCGACGGGAGAAGTACTTCCATCTCAGAGAAGACACTCCTTAATAATACCATTAATAATTTCACTTGTTGTGTTGGGGGTGTACCTACAGGGGACCTACACCTAGTGACCACTTGCTCGTATACCTTCCGCCAGTATAAAAGAAACAACATTTTGTGATAAGGCCATAAATTGTGTATTTTGTTCAATGGTAATATTAATACTGTTCCTGCATTCCTTGTCATTTTGGTGCACTTTGATTAAAAGCTCAGTGGTATAATAATATCTGGGGACAATGTCACACAGATCATCCTAGCCTCAAACTAAGCAAAGCTTGTACTATGGGTACCAGACGACGATATACATACTTATATAGATAGATAAATACTTATAGACATAGAAAACTACATACATAGACTCAGAAACAAATATTCGTGCTCATCACACAAATATTTGCACTTACCGGGATTCGAACCCAGGACCACCAGCTTCGTAGGCAGGAGCACTACCAACTAGGCTACGGTGACCGGCGATCTTCTCTCTACGTACGGTCTCTCTACGGTATACCAACGTGCCTGTAAGAACACGTGAATCCAGCGGTTTTGCATTTTATCTCTCTCGTCTTTGATTTGCATCACATAGCCTACACTTCGGATTAAAGGAGTTACGACCTACACATTTGCCTGGTTTCCGTTAAAATATGCCAATATTTCATCGACCTAATGCAGCCAATACAAGGATTAATAAATAAACTTACTCATAAATAAACTTTAAGTAGATAATGTTTGTATATACACAAACATTTTGGCATTATTAAAAATGAAATTTTATTACAATCTTTACTAAGTTACCTATATTGATTTGAATGATAGACTATTTAAATGACAAAAATGCCTGAAATTGAGTGTCTAATTTCAGGCAATTTTGTTATTTAAATAGTCTGCAATTTTTTTACGCCCATAATTTTTATGTTTATAAGATTTGTTTAGTAACAAATGTCTGAGATCATCGGGAAATTTGTTGTAGAAAATAATGCTACCAGTTAAATTGTTGCTAATTTTGTGGGAACGGGAAGCATGTACATACGCCAGCACATTCAACTATCTCAATCTGTCAAATTTCTTTTATAGATTTTCAACTTTATCACATAAGCATAAGGTTCGCTTTCAATTGGGGAAATTTGACAGATTGGGGTATCTTGATGTGCTGACGTCTGTACAACAAAATGAATAAGATGAAGAAATTTTATGCCTACTAAGTAGTTCTAGAGAATAGCTTTTTTTTAATTGGTCTACATGTTTATGTCCATTAATATGTATACATATTGATCAATTTAAAATCAATATAGATTTCTTATTTACATAATACCAGGGGTTAGAATGTTTATTAATTTGAATACTCCCTTTCGATAAAATTTCCTTCCAGGGTTGTAAATAGCTCGTACTCTTTAACCGACTTTTTACAATAAAAAGATGATGTTAATGAAACGGAATTTACATTGACCGGTGAAGTAGTGACACCGTAGTTTTGACACCGAAACCCATTGAAATTAAATCAACCTTACAATTTTTCGAGATGCGGTTACCATTGTAGCTTAGAGTACCGATACCGCTTAGAGATTATACCTAACAATACAGGTTCTTACCCACCTTCATCGAATTGGACATAATTACTTGTTCACATTCGGTGTGGAGAACTTAAGTAGTTTCGTCTTTTTATCATTAAGCAATAGGTTATTGACATTAAACCAATTAACAACTTATGAGAGTGTATCGTAACGGTCGATTAAAATGTAATTAATTATTTTTAACTTTCAATACATATACATTTTCGTGAAT
This sequence comes from Pseudoips prasinana, assembly GCA_951640165.1. Taxonomy (NCBI): domain Eukaryota; kingdom Metazoa; phylum Arthropoda; class Insecta; order Lepidoptera; family Nolidae; genus Pseudoips; species Pseudoips prasinana. Next base: position 42,576,664 of record OX621234.1, read on the forward strand.
CATAATACAATAAAATTCATGATAAACGTAATAAATTTACAAAATATTAAAACGGGCAGAGGATCGATGCCCAACGTAACAGCTCAATTCTGGAACAGTTTACCGTCACATCGACCTCCAAAATTCGGTCACAAGTCAGAAAATTAAGAGCCTTCTTCCTAACTCCATATGTCTTATCAAGAGTGCATGTTGTACTCAATTGAATCCTTTGAGCAAGTCGCAAAATATTCCCAATGCGTCCAGGAAATACTCCCAAGGAACGACAAATACCCTTTCTTAAACACCATCGTCGATACCTAAACACCGTTTGCCGTTGCATCCAACCTTCTAAATTCTGTTGCCCAAGTCAGAAGTCAACAATTGAAGAGCTTTCTTCCTAACTCAGTGGTGTGAGGACACTAGTGCATGTTGTAGAGAATTTAATGCTTTTTGCAGGGCGCAAAATGTTCCTAGTGCATACTGCCCAAGCAACGAATATACTTTTACTCCAGCGTCGATAGTTGAACAATCCCGAACAATTTCGTATGAACTAAATAATGTTTATTGAAATGTAGAAACTTCAATTATTTTTTCATAAATCTTGTCAAGCCTGTGTTTTTTTGCCAAAGTTTTTTAAACGTGGGGTGCAATTCCCTTAAGCGTGGGCCGTACAGAAATAGATCGAAAATTTTAGGGATAGGCAGTGCAATGAGGTTTGTAAGGCTTTGTAAGGTTTCATCAAGTAAAACCCAGACCACACAAGTCTACCTGATATGCGACACAAGTGTTGAACATAGTTTATAGAACTATTACAGTAATTAGTGATGATACAGACGTTTTCGCATTGCAGCAGACTTACATGTACTCAAACCAGCAAAATGTTTAGTAAATATACATATAATATTAACTAAACATTTAGTATTATACCAGCACTACCCGCGTCCGTGCGTGACTTCCAGGGTTGCCAACTGAAAACCAGCGCTAGGTGTAACTGTGCTGAGATGGTGATCCTTTCGGGACAACATGCAAATATCGTAAAATTTGCGCGTTTTCACAAAATTGTATGTATGTATGTCTTGTAGAACTGTTTGTTATATATTTGCGCTCCTCATTTCTTGTGTGTTGCGCTAAATTAAAGGTTAATATTATTTCATTTCATTTCAGATGGTGTAACATCGAAAAATTCGAAACTGTGTCATAATCTACCTCATACGTCAATATGGACGGTCGATTGTACCACTTTTAACTTTTTGATGAATTTATAAGAGTTCCTGAGAGCTTGCGCAATCCCTTTTTTATCCTTAAATATCCGAAGGGCCAACTTACAGACTTTTTGTTTGATTAAGTAAGACCCCGTACTTACTCAGATGTAGGTATATCCTTCGTAAAGTCTCATTGTATTGTGACACTTGTTGCGGTTCCAGCTCTCGGGAACATCATATTATATAATGCCTTTACCAGATATTCCTATTGATTATGTAGTTTCATAAACTGAAGATCACATATCGTTAGGGGGCACTAGATGACAACAGATATATGTAATGACGGCTTACTTGCCTTCTCGCTTTTATAACAAGTACCTGATTTCATGGTATTAAAGATGTTAATTCATTTCATTTCTCGATAAATGACAGGATAAGTAATCGTATGTTTTTCGCTGCTCGATGATATTATTTGTGCATATACCTATGTACAAAGAATTTCATCTAACTAACACTCACAAATAACTTACTTTTTCTGTTATAATATTGTTCCTGATTCCCAAATACCAACTCCGGAGTTTACTTCACGTATTGAAAGTAAACTCCGACTGAAATACTAGAATATTGTTTTCGTTTTGGACTTCTGAACTTTTAGTATGACTTTTGGAAATTTTGCCGATTAACAATCGGGCAAATTTCCTAAATAATAACACGTAATCTGTGAATCGATTCAAAACTTAATCTAAATAAACTTAGAACTTAGCAAACTTTCTTTAAGAACCATTGACCTATATGTATTCTACGTGACGCGCAATCCCATATTGAGAATTTGCTCACTGAGTTGCAGCGCGGGCGCTGCAACTCAGTGAGAAATTTTGGTCGCCGAGCGCGCGCCCCTTACCTCGCGCACAGCCGGACTGGGACAGAGTTTTTATTCGAAACAGCGTGTCTAGTTATACATTTAAGTCAATGTTAAGAACTGACTTTATTAATGACAGGAGAGAATGGATGGGTTTTTTCCCGTTCTATTTTTTTATGTCACTCTACAATCACCATTCTTGCGGTACCCGCATCCAGCGGCTTTCAGCTACACTCCCTCAGAAGTTCATCGGTCCATCTTGTAGGGGGCCTTCCCACGTCTTCCGGTTAGTGGTCTGATTGTAGTAGTCTCAAGACTATAACGTCATTATCATTATCACCCTTACTATGTCAATTGCTGGAAGAAGGGCACCACGAAAGATCTGTACAATTGCCCGTTTTGCGCTTCCCGCATTCAGCGACCCTCACTTTTCAAATCTATACAACATGTAACTTAATTAACGTACATAGTTTGTTCAGAATCGATTACTGGATCGATTCATATCATTTTTAATATAGGTAATTTTTATTCCAAAATAATTAAACCTACGGAAATTATTGTCATATTAATCCTGTACATTCAAAACAAATTAAAATGGACCGTAAGTCAAAGTAATAAGACTTATAAATCGCAGTTTTATTTGTATTCATACAAATTCCATGATTCAATACAAAAAACAGAAAAAATAACTTTATTCTAAGAAACTAATTTAGTAAATAACAATGCATATACATGTTAAATAAAAAATTCAGTGTATGTATTATGATTACTACATAATATTCTAAGTGGGGTGTTTGAGGGTGTGCGTTAATTACGTTACATGTTGTATATTTTTTGATACAAAACGACAACATTTTTTGAAATCTTATAACTAAAATAAATATTCCTAAGCTACACCTACAGGCAGTTAACAGTAGTATAAATAAATATGCTCATGACCCCTAGCAGCATGTTTTTAGCAGTCTCATCGAATTAAAAGTTTGTATATGTACGGCCGTTCCTCCTAACTATGGAAGCATGCATAGAATCACAATTTTTTTTCTCTTGCGCCTGGAATGAAAAGTACGGTTAACGGTATTCTGCCAGTGTCCGTTACACCGCATACAAAACGTGCATGCGCACACGCAGCACCTGACACACGCATAAGGGCACAGTGATATCCAAAATTAACACTTTGCTTTTCTTTTAATTATTATTCATAATTTTCATAAAGAAACTTCGAAACCAGGCTAACTTTTTTTATCTATTGTTAATAATATAATCACTTTTTACATTAATTAGAAACCGTCTAGATTTCTTCTACTAAACTCATTTATAATAGCTAGCTAGCTTTGCCCCGCGGTTTTACCCCCGTTGCACTTTATGAATTGTAGCCAATGTGTTATTTGGATATATAAGTTAAATTACTTCAAAGTTTCATCAAAATCCGTTCAGTAGTTTTTGCGTGAAAGTGGAACAAACATCCATACATGCATTCTCACATACTCTTGCATTTATAATATTATATAAGTAGCCACATGCGCATCAAATTAACCTAAACTAAGCACAAAAATCTTCATAAATAAAATATAATGAATAAGAACGAAATACCAATAATAATCGGATAAGAACAATGTGTCGCGTTAAAGTGTACAAGATTGATTGCCGTTCTTATAAGATTCTTCTAACCATTTTTCTTTCAAAGAAATGCTTCCAATGACAATTATGAACCACAGCTTGTCTCTGGAAGCTGGTCTTTTAAAAGATTACTCAGTGGTACCACAATTTCTTTATAAAAATTAAATAAAAGAAAAAATGAAAATGTGTGTACTTATGTACACGCGTTAGAAGTTATACTTCTTTGGCGTATGGAAAAAAATTACTAATATGCAGTAGTGATTAACGATAAATATTAAAATTAATCAAAAATATTTTATTTAAATAAAAATACTAGAATATACAACTTGAACATAGGTATCAATTTTCATACCACCTAGAACTAACTTCATGCTGTTTAATTTAGGTGTCAGTGTGCGCGCGCATCGTAAAAATTCACTCTCATCATTTTTCTCCATCGCGCCAAAAGAAGTATGACTTCGATAAAAAAAAAACTTGTGTGTACTTATGTACACGCGTTAGAAGTTATACTTCTTAATATACAACTTGAATATAGTTATCAATTTTCATACCACCTAGAACTAACGTCATGCTGTTATTTTTACGATGCGCGCGCATCGTAAAAATTCACTCTCATACCACCTAGAACTAACTTCATGCTGTTAAATTTTTTGGTGTCGGTGTGCGCGTGCATCGTAAAAATTCACTCTCATCATTTTTCTCCATCGCGCCAAAAGAAGTATAACTTCAAAAAACTTGTGTGTACTTATGTACACGCGTTAGAAGTTATACTTCTTTGGCGTATGGAAAAAAAATAACTAAAATGCAGTAAGTATAACTTCGATAAAAAAGGTTTTTATTCACGTAGACTTTAAAAAAGCGCTTGTAAATAGTCAGAACATGTTTCTAGTAATATAGTTGTATACATTATTATTTCTAGTAACATAGATATTTAGGTACAAATTGTATTGATTGTATGAAAACATTTATAAAATTTATTTTATAATAGCAATGATATTTAGCTAGCTCGTATCAAGTTATTGTCAAGAGATTATGTTTAAGTTGAATTATCTAGTTTAAGTCTAATATTTGTACTACATATTGTCAATGGTTCTGTCTATATTAAGGTATTTATTATTATGACGGACCTTGTGTTAATAACGACGGTCTCGCTTTAATGCTACCTTTTCTATAACCGTAAACCATGATTATTCTTCTGTTATTTATCATGAACAAATGTAAGTACACGATAACTTTGCATTGGTCCTGATTTCGATTCCCAACTAGGACAGATAATCTACTATATAAAAATAAGTCTGGTTTTCCTTCCTGACGCTATAACTCCAGAACGCACGAACCTATTTCCACGGTTTTGCATTCGTTGGAAAGGTCTCGGGCTCCGTGAGGTTCATAGCAAAGAAAATTATAACATAAAATTTAACGCGGGTAACACCGCGGGGCACAGCTAGTCTACTATATAAAAATAAGTCGGGTTTTCCTTCCTGACGCAATAACTCCAGAACGCACGAACCGATTGCCTTTTTGCATTCGTTGGAAAGGTCTCGGGCTCCGTGAGGTTTATAGCAAAGAAAATTTATAAAATATAACGCGGGTAACACCGCGGGGCACAGCTAGTTTTATTATAATTTTAAGTGAAAATTTCGAAGTTTTGACTTCGATATTTTTCATTGCATAGTTACTTAAGTCATCACGAAGAAATAGTAACTAATTATTTCAGAAAAAAAATTGAATTATGAAAACTCAATTAATTTTAGTCTGAACTTGAAATATTTTGATGATATTTGATGAAATAATCAATAAAAGAATGAATGATTATAATCTACATAGAATTGGATGCCAGTGAACAGTTTTCCTAATACGAGTAGTAGTAGGTAGTATAAAATAAAAATTTCCAATAATTTATTGGAAACTAGCTGGGCCCACGGTTTTACCCGCGTTAAATTTTATAAATTATCACAGCTCCTCCTCCGTAGGTGATAGCGTGATAATATGTAGCCTATATGTTGACCCGACCTCTTAGTAATATTCACGCAAAATTTTAAGTAAATCCATGCAGTACTTTTTGAGTTTAGCCCGGACATACATACAGACAAACAGACAAAAATTCTAAAAACTATATTTTTGGCTTCGATGTCGATAATTGATCACGCCCCAAGTAACATTAAAAAAAATATTCATTGTACAGTTTTGACTTTCCTACGATTTTATTATATGTATAGACGTATAAAAATATAATTTCTAATGTAATATACATAACATATTTAACACTGGTCTAGATCAACAGGCCGGTCTTAATATGTTATGATGAATATAATATGATGAATGGTTAGTGAGCCCGACTGTTAAGCCACAGGTCGTGGATCCCATCCCCACCCTGGGGCTCCACGGGCTAAGTCGCCGAACATCGATTCCTTAAATGGCATTCAAATAAATAAGATATAAAAATTACTTTATCAATCGTTAAAACTTCTTCCATGAGCACATGTGACGTCATAAATGGTACGGAATCGATGGTCAACGTTGAAGCCAATTTAACGATTGATTAAGTCATTTTTAACTTTATTTATTTGAGAAATCGATGTTCGGCGACTTAGCCGTAGAGGCCCTGGACAAATCTTTAAAGAACACGATTATTTGTTCTGGGTATGTGTGTAATCCTACTCGTACTAATATTACAAACGCGAAAGTTTGTAAGTATGGATGGATGTTTGTTACTCTTTCACGTTAAAACTACTGAATGGATTTTAGTAAAACTTTACAATAATATAGCTTATACATCATAATAACACATAGGCTAAAATTTATAACGATATTGTGTGAACTGTCCAAAATATGACGATAAGTGTCAAGTCATTATTAATTAATATAAAATAAAAACTTGAATAAATTATGTATTGTTCAAATTAAATTGTATCATTTTGTGAACATAGGTATTACAGGTTTATATACAATTGAGTTCATTATTTGATTTATATATAAAATGCGTATATGTAATAAGACATTATTATGGCTTAAGATTTTTAATTTTAACCCTTTTGCTTGTTGAGTTTAATTTGAACCTAAACTTAATGATAATTTTATTATGGTTACTTATGTTCTAGTTATTGATAATATTTTATAGGATCAAACATATTGTTTCTGTAATAAATACCTACTAAATAATAAATATATTAGCTACCTAACTAATATCTAACTATCCTAACTAATATAAATAATCATTATTAAATACCTACATAAATATGTTCGTATTATATTCATATACATATTTTTGTAATTACTTATATACTTTTATAGTCGTATCCGAAGGAGTATTGATGAGTGTTATTTTTATTTGAAATTTATAGTTGGCAATTTTAGGCTGATTTGGTATCGTAATGTAACTTGATTACGTTTTCGCACTTGTGTTATAAAATTGTATTTAAAGAAATTTACTAATTTCGATGATGTACAGACGCCAGCACATCAAGCTACCCCAATCTGTCAAATTTCCCCAATTAAAAGTGAACCTTAAGCTTTTGTAATGAAGTTAAAAATCCATAAAAGAAATTTGACAGATTGGGGTAACTGGATGTGATGGCGTTTGTACATGCAATCTAGTGAAAGTTCTCAATTCGGCAATTTCTTATTTAACATTTGTTACTTCATAATTCCGTCTTAATACCTTGAATACGTTTTTTTTATTTCGTAGAGTGTAGGTACTTTCAAATTGGTCTCATTCTTTTCCATATCGAAATGTATTGTATTGTTCATTTTTAACCGACATCAAAAGAAGCAGGTTTTGAATTTAACTGTATGTATTGTATGCGATGTGTGCAAACTGGTTTCGAAAAGTATTTGTTTATTCCATATGGAATGCTATCGAAGCGGCAAATTTAGTTTAAATCACTTATAGTAAATTTCGAGACGGTTCTATGGTTTTTAAATCGGTAAGTAATTATTACCTGACTAGTTTTGTATGTTTGTTATGCGTATAATTTCTTTTAAATTATAGTAAGTCCGCGTGTTAATTAGTTTTTTTTGTTTTTTTTTTGTAAAATACAAGACTTTTTCTAAAATAAAAGTAGCCTAAGTTACTCCTTATTACATCAGCTACCTGCCAATAAAAGTCCCGTCAAAATTGGTCCAGCCATTTCAGAGATTAGCCGAAACAAACAGACAGACAGACAGACAAAAATTGTAAAAAATGTTTTTTTTAGTGTATGTACCGTATATATATTCATATTTATGTAGTAAAAACCGGTTATTTCAATATTACAAACAGACACTCCAATTTTATTTATTTGTATAGATGTGGTGAGGGCAGTTTTTGGACTGCTATGTCTTTAATCCTTAATAGCTTATGTTTATAATTTATTGGTTTTAGCTCTTACAGCAATTCAATAGAGTTCAATATTGAGTGGTAATATATCACTGTCCAATTCAGTATCAGCGTCGCAGGCAAATGAAAAGTTTGGATAGTTATAGCGTTTATTTTTATGTGGGACTTACAATTATTTATAGATATTGATAAGCCATGTTAAGAGGTCTACCAGACGGCTTGGACACCAGTGTAACCACTGCCCATAGGACACAAAGAAGTAACTTTTACGTTGTCTTCTACGGGTATTTAGGTGTCTTTAAGTCACAATCACCAATTATTGGACATTTAGGCATTTACGTTTCCTATTTTTGCCAAAAATCGTAGAGAAAATAATTGATTCTTTCAGTATTTTCAATATATATACATATATTCACTATCTACTTTAACTTAAATCCTTTGAGATTTTAATATATATATACAACATGTAACGTAATTAACGCACACCCTCAAACACCCCAATTATAATATTATGTTGTAATCATAATACATACACCAAATTTTTTAATTAAATTATATATACATTGTTATTTACTAAATTAGTTTTTATGAATAAAGTAAATTTTTCTTTATTTTGTGTTGAATAATGGAATTTGTATGAATACAAATAAAACTACGATTTAAAAGTCTTAGGTATTACTTTGACTTGCGGTCCATTTCAATTTGTTTTGACTGTCCAGGGTTAAAATAACGATAATTTCCGTAACTTTAATTATTTTGGAATAAAAAATTACCTATATTAAAAATGATATAAATCGCTTCAGTAAACGATTCTGAACAAACTATTTTTAGGACGTGCGTTAATTGAGTTACATGTTGTATATATATTTTTAAGTTAATTATTAGATTTAAACCTGATAAATAAATACAAAAATACGTTTATATATTATATACAGGATATGCGCGTTCCTGTTTGAAATAAGAAAAACTGTGATTCAATCATTTAGTTGAATTTTTAAGTTGCTACTAATTAGGATTCGCTCAGCATTCAAACATTGGCTAAAAAGGCTCTTTGTCCATACCTAAGTAAACCCATACCTACTAACATTTTATTATTCAATGGTATACGTGAGTGGCAGTTCATTCGCTAAGCTAATGTTTTTTTCTAATGCTTTTGAGAAACAGTACAAGGTCAACTTATTGAAGGATGCGCCTCGCTATTGGGTGCCGCAGGGGGGCGGGCCCGAGGGAGCCACCCACCCACCCTACTTCCCTATAGTTACACTAACTTAGTATATGGTGCTCTCTAACCCACATTTTAATGTTAAGGAGTAGAAAAAATAAACAGAACATTTTTAAACAAGCAAAACAATAAAATATAATGTCTCGGAAAATAATTGTCTCAGTCAAATAATTTATTCCACATTAGTCGCTTTGCAAAGTATACAGAAGTCATTAAGCAAAATAAAGTCGCAATATCAGTATAGAATAAAATGTAGAAACCGTGCCGGTGTCCAGTCGAGAGGCGCTATAACAAAAAGCAGAATTAGCACATACAATTTAAAGTCGTAATAGATCGGTTGAGTTCGCGCGTCTTCAGTAGGTACAAGAGTTTAAATTTTAGGCGCAGGCGGCGGGGGCTCGGGGAGGGGATATCCGCTCGCTCGCAGATTGCCCAATTCCCGCCACAAGCGCGCGCGCCACAGATTATTCCGATTTCGTCATAACGTTACGAACATGACTCAAACAGAACTATTACGACACACATATGAACACACAAATAATCTTAAAAGACTCCAACAATTTAAAACCGGCCGTCTTAAGCAGAAAATTCAGAGATTTCGCAGCCGAATCAAATGACAGCTTGCGTAATCTCCGACGTCACTGCAGACAGCCATGCAGGGAGCGGCGAACGGCACAGCAGCGGCTCCAGCGATGAGTGTATGCCGATCGTATAGGAGAGAGAAAAAGACTGACTACTAGAAACAGTCGAGTCAATTTCACCCCCCGACACGACTGACAAATTAAAAATCTTGATTCTTCAGTTCTTCTCGATGTTAAACATTCTTCGGCTTCGACAGTACCTAATAAAAAGTTAAACGTGAAGGCGACACGTGCGCGTTCTGCTGAGCCGCGAGTCTGAGTCACATGATAGAGCAAAAGGAAAAATTAAACTAACTAGTTGTTCCATACGAGCGCACAACCGACCGCGGACAGAGCACGCCTATAAAATAACTTTTTCGGCCTAACGTAAAATATCGCGAAGCCGTTCCTCCAACTTCACGCGGAAGTTGCGAAACTAGGTCGCGAACATCTCACAGAAATTTAAAACTGGTTAAAACTAATTCAACTCACTTTATACTAATACAGACGATCACTATTTGTCCCTATTACGAGTTAAAGTAAACGCGCCTTGAACCGCACGAACTAAAACCAAGTTTAAAAAATTCCTAGTTAAAACTTAAAGTTGCGTTAGTGAGCTAAGTTCCGAGAGAGCGACCGAAGCGGACGACGACCAAAGTGCGAATGGTGGCACCGTGTAGACTGTAGACGGAGATCCATGGCGAAGTGGCGATTGGCGTGAGAGGGGCGCGACGGGGGCCCCGCGGAGAGGGGCGCGGGGCGGGAGGCGCGCGCAGAGAAAGGACGCGATGATGATGTAATCGCGATCGATGCACTCAGCTACTCAGCAGCACTGAGAGTGCCGGAGCTATGCCCAGCTGGATCATCGTGACCATAAGCAAATAAGAACAAATGCTCGCGAGCACATGATGCACCAATCACTGCATAGGACATTTTGACAGATTAGAAAGCTGCGATATTTTTCAAAGTAAAACCCCCGCAATCGCGACAATGGGCGTGTCATTAGTATTAAATGATACTGGGGTGATTGCTCTGCTAAAGCGGGTCAGTGACCTATATTCGCGTACCTACTCTTTATATAATATTAGTATACAAACGAAGGAAGTATACGTAGATAGTAAGTACCAAATATCACATAGATTATCAAATGGAGGACGCAGAAGCTGCCCACTGGCTAAATTTAGTCCTAGAAAGTCCCCGAAACGAACTAGGTACATATACACTTAGCTGCGGCCTCGAGCACTATCGTAGGTACGTTATATGTACCTGTGCCTGATTAGGTCATATAAATATACAAATTTGCAATGATGCAAAACAAGCAACACAAAAAACCATAATATTTATATAAACTTGTATAACATACGCTTTGTCTGAGTTTTGTATGAAGAGAATATTTAACACCGTAATATTTACCAACTAGTTCTAATATAAAATTGCCATTTAGTTTATAATCTGAAACATTTTAAGAGGGTTCTTCTAATTATGGTAAAAAATAAACTAGAAAATGAGTACGCTTTTGAGAGCTACATCTTTTGTGAGAGACCTAGGAATTTATAAGAACCCTCTTTGTATCGGGGTTTGGTAAAAATACGTTCCTGATTACCTTAACAGTTCTAGTTAGTTTCACTAGATGGCGATAATAAATTTCAAGAGTTCCATATTTTCTCAACAGGATTTAGGAATATAATACGATCACGAATACAATTCAGAATTTTTTGTAAACAGTTTAAACTAATATATTTCTATATATTACATGAAATGAGATTTTTTGCATTTCCCCTTCGATCAATAACACTAAATACTATTGATCGAAGCATATCCCGGTTATTTCCCATAAAATAATAAAAAAGTACTCATTAAAACAATAAAGAATTATTAGCAGTAATCGTCTAATGTAGAAAAGTATTCAAGGGCTATGCCCACATTTAAAATGTTAAATTATCAATAACTAAAAAAAAGAGGCTCTGGCATTAGCATTACTAAAAAGTTAATGATTCCATTTTTAAATTATATAAAAGATCTTTTTAAAGCTGTTCCGCTACTGCCATCTATTTAACAATGCAAACAACTATCAACATTGTAACAAAATATATGAAACAATTGAAAAAATGAAGAAAAAGGGAGTTTTAAATCGATCGGGAAAGCTCCCAGAATTGCTTAATTGTGTATTTAAAATTGCTATCGTACAGAATGCTTGCCATGCATATTCGATGCCAAACACTACCCAGAAGAGCAAGATATCGACGCGCCTAAACATAAAACTGCTTAGTCTTTAAAGGAAGCGAAGTGGTCGCTAGTAGCATTTCCCCACCCGACCTCTACTATCCAACGTCCAGTAGGTACGTTTTTGTATACTTTTACATCATGCATGATATTTGAAAGAGAAGTTTGGAAAGTGTTGGAGGGCACACAAAATAAAAACAACCTTTACTTATATAAAACAAATATTTAAAAAAATTAGTTATAGGTAGGTACTTATGTCTGAAAAAAGGCTGTTAATAAATATAAATAAATAATTGTTGTATTAATTTATAATTATTGTATATTGCAGTGGACAACTTTCACCTGTTATAAGTATGATGATGATAGAAAATAAAATTTCAAGTAGGTGGTTTGAAATTTTATTTCTGTCACAAACAATATTATTTATTTCTGTCTCTAATAATAATAAAACATTAGTTTATCTGTATATTGTTTTCCTTGTATTTTTTTACACGTGGCAACTAAATGGACATTGGCAGAAGCAACTACGCTATTCCGTCTGCATACCAAGAACAAAGAGTGCAGGTAGGTGCTATGGCTAAGTAGCCACTGGCTACTACGTGTTTCCTGTCGCCCTCGTGTTGCTGATGTCAATTGTTTGTATGACCCATTTTACAGCACGATAGGACGCCAGCTCATCAAGCTTACCCAATCTGTCAAATTACTACAATTTAAAGTGAACCTTATACTTTGGTTATAAAGTTGAAAATCTATAAAAGAAATTTGACAGATTGGGGTAGCTGGATGTGCTGGCGTCTGTACGTCCCCACTAATATATTTGTAACGGTGTTAACCGGATCCAATAGTATTTGCATGTTACTTTTAAGGATTCTCAAGCGTGTAGATATAATAATAAAGTGGGTCTGCTTTGTGTCCATTAAATTCACGTCTTTATAGACCACACGATACAGATAGAATATTTACTAGTGTAAGTATTGTTAATAGGAAAAAATATACATAGTTAATGAAATACGATAGTCTTGATAAGTTGTTAGTGTAATACTATGACCCCTAACACCCAAGTAGGTATGTAAAGTTTAAAGCTTAAGGTGATTATTCTCATTAAGAATTGACAAAAACATAATTTTATACATTGTAACTAGAGAGGCATAGATGCATAAAGCGGGATATAGGTATCAATTAACTAATATTACCTGCATTTAAAATTATTTTATTATTTATAAGGTACGCACGGAAGCTAAGATATAATAATTGCATGTTTCTAGGTGAGTTACGATTAATTTTAGTAAACGTTGCGGTTAGTGCGTAAATGAATGAGGAATATTTATTTATTACGAATATCTCATAAAACAATCAATTTATGTCGACTCTATATATGTATGTACATACATTGAAAAATAATTCTAATAACACTTGAAGTGTAAGTACTAAAATTATTTTTTACTAACAGACTTCTAAAGAAACAGTTAGTTCAAAATAATATATAAAAAACAGTTGTTGGGTGTAAGTATTTTTAAAACTTGCTACCCGATATTAAAATTCCCTGTTGATTAAAAAGTACATTATCATTTAATAACGGTTCATAAATAATGGAGAAATCGCAATAAGAAACAAATGTGTACATACACACAAATCCCCCACAGTCAAAAGTCTATACTCTATTACCTTTACAAAAAAACATTCAGTCGAACAGATATCTCCGCCTTTAAGCAAGTTGTTTGAAAAAAGAATACTTATATCTTACTTATGGGCGACATAGAAACTACCAAAAAAAAGTCTAATTAAATGACCAGCAAAATTGAATATTTGGTCTGTGTCTAAGTGTTATTTAACTAGAAATAATATGTATGTATGTATTTAGAAATATATAAGTACATATATATCAGTTTTCTAGTTACTATGGGACAGGCTCTGCCTACTTTGGGATCAGATGACAGTGCGTTATTTGTCCTAAGATATTTACTATACGACCCTTTATTTACTCTGTGAAAATTTCTAGTATCTAACTATTACGGTTCAAAAGATACACCCAATATTAAGACAAGCCAAAAACAAACTTAATTTTGTAGTCTCCTTTTTATTTGTAACTTTAAACTGTCCTCAAGAGATTTTTAATTGACTGTATAATTTTTTGAAACTCATCTTTTGTAAGTTTATTTCTTTAGTTAGTTTTTTCAATGTATAAATTTGTACCTATCGATAGCCAGAAAGAATGCAGTCAAGATACATTCACTCATAAATGAGGCTATAACCTCACGAATATAACTAATAAAAAGTCCTCATAATTTTCAATGTCTTAAATAAAACATATTTTTAATCATAATGTCATTAATAATTTGTAGCTTTACCGTTATGAGTATAGGTACTGTCAATGATTAATGGTAAAAACTACATGCATAACATTTAACGATTAGCTTAAATATATTCACTTTAAAAAATGTCACTAAAATTCAAATACAGCCAAATGGTGATTCATATCCGGTGCATCTCTTTAAAACATTTAATTTTCCGGTGCCTGTTTGTAATTTAATATTGTTTGCGTTTTCAAATTGTTTAAAGATAAATGTTGATTACAACTGAAAATGAACTGAAATTCAGTTGATATAAATTAAAAAGTACGATACATGATTCTGCGACAGTCAAATTGCGCATTGAAGGGGTGGATCGAGGTGAGATTATTGATCTGTGCGGGCCGCTGCGCGAACATTACACAGTCCGCCCGTGCTTCTACCTCGGGAAATAATACTAACGACACACGCCAGCTATTCATAACATGGTTTTACGAGTTCATATTCATTTATTGGTGTAGAAGAGAACTTACAACCATAAGACTGCATTTAAATAATGCCGGGGAAGAAAAAGTCGAAGCGAAAGGCTAAGTCGGGTAAACAAAAAAATCCCCGCACAGCTCACATCAAGATGGCGGAATCCAACGCTCCTCAGTACGACGACCGTCTTTATGCCCCAGCACAAGAACGTATTGAGGTAAGATATTATTATTGTGAGCTATTCGTTAATCTAAACACATTGATATGCAGTAGCAGTTGTGTGTGTTGAGGTTATATAAATTTGTACATTATTGATTATTTGCGCCTTTAAGAAGGGCCTTAATTACATAATGTTGAGCATTATTCTTTATCACAAAAGTGCTACTTGAATATTAATATTGAATGGCCAGCAAAATGTTACAACTGCTGATTGATTTTTTAGTCTTTATGTTGATTGATATCTTATGGACGAGCCTTTCATGGAAGTCTCATACTGAAGACATGAGGTCTCCAGAAAAAATGAAAAGTTTGAAAAAAATTTCGTTGTTATGTTGGTAGCATAAGGTATCGATCGGTTCAGTGGGTAGCAAGCAGAGCGCTCGGGCAGCCTTCGGGTCCGCTCGGGTGCTTCCGTGGGTGCTCGGCACTGAAGTAGGTCACACGTGTAGCCGCTATCCCCACCACGTCGGCCTTGGCTTACTTCGGGCCAAGTGGCACCTCCCCTTCTCCGTGGGCTCCCCCACTTGCAATAACTCTTCTCTACCTTGGTATTTCATTGTTCACGTCGAACTTCTGCCCTTATGCCTGATAATCATTTTGTCTTTACAGGGCAAAGAAATTCTATACAGGGTAATCCCTTTAAAGAGAGTCCATAGAATATCCTCCATACATTTGGCTTAATTTGAAAATATCAGCTATACATTTGGCTTGATTTAAAAAGTACGATACTATAAAAAGAGAAATCGATAGAAGTCATTCCAATTAAGTCTGAACTTAACTTTTACATTCACCACGCATGCTTAAAACTTTCATACTGTTCTACTTTTTGTTAAAAAGCAAAGGTTAACTTTTTACGTCATAAAAAATAAAGCATTAGTAGGTATGTGTGTTATTGTGTATATCGGCGAACAAAACCTTGGGCACCTTCTAGACAAGTTGCAGTCCGAGTAATAAAAATAACGTATTTTAGCTTTTATAGGCTACTAAATTAAGCCATATTTTGTAAATTTATATCAATAATAAAGTTTCCTTCGTATGTACCTACTCTCAAACGCGATTATATTTTATTTAAAGACCAGATTTCAATCTTCGTAAAGTACGTTAAAAATATATTATATAATTATATACGTTATAAATCTAACATTATAAAATACTACAATAATTCATGGAGCGTAGCATTAAGGGTGGCGATTCGGGGCGGGACGGAACTCCTCCCTCCATGCTAACGGGCATTACTTCTAACGCTAACTATTTATTGCATTGTTGGTACATCTCCTGTTCGTTAGAGCCCATAATCCTTAGTTAGGGAAAAATATAGTTGTGTCACAACGACGAGATGCAAAGAATGTTCGGTGGCGCCACCGTCGCCGAGTGAGTGGCACCGCTAACTATCTAACGCGGTATCTACGAGGTCGTACAGCCCAAAGCGGCCCCATCGAATAAAACTCGCCTCTGATGATGAAAACAGCGTTTTGACCTCGTTCGAATCTAGGACAGCACCCGAAATAACTAGGCCACCGTTACTGCGCAGCCGCTAACGCAATTCGTAGTCATAGCTTGCGTTATACGACCAATTTAATGGGAACCGCGAAAAATTGCGTCGTTCCACGTTCGAGCAGAGTTTGAGCCAGCGCGAGGGAGCAGGGAAGCTCAACCTTCGTTAGACTGTACAGTTGCCGAAATCGACCTCCGAGGAAGTTTCGTGCACTCTCTAATACACGCCTAAAATATTGAAACTACGATGGGAATTGGGCAACAATGTTGCCGCCATGTCGTACGAAAAGAAAGTGGTCGGTGGTTTCTATTCGTTTATATAACGCCTCTAAGAGAAATAGGTACTTACATAAAATACAGTCATTTAAATAATTCAAAATAGTATATAGATGAATGAATCTGTATCAAAACAATTAATAACATTAATAAATATAACTACTTTTGGAGGTGTTATGTACATCCATGTACTGAGGCATAATGATAAGCGGAAACGGGCAGATTAACTTTAATATATAAGCCAAGCTAACATACAAAAGCGATAGTATTATGTATTACAAATTAATTCGAATTAAATTATACCCGATTTGTAATAAAATCATAACAGACTAATTTGCTCTCGAGATAAAGAATCGGATGTCACTTATAAATATGTATGCGGTAAACTCAATAGAAATCTATGTAGGTAGTCTATTAACGAGTTTAAACCTAACTGGAATGTTAAATGTTTGCATGTGACTACAATATGGCTAAACGATTTTGATGACGTTTTTAGACCATCATATTCGCCCAGAGAGTGATCCTGTAAAATTTGGTAGCGATCGGTACTAGATATTGGAAGAAAAAACTTATTTAGGCGGGTGATAACTTTTCACTTATTGGGTGACTAAATGGAATTCCCGTCATCATCACTGAACGCTTCCCATGAGCTATATTCATATACTGTGTCTATGTTTACATAGATATATATGTACCTCCGCGCGTTATTAGTATAGGTACATTAAATATATACAAAGAGTATATCTCAATTTGACTGCATACTATTATATTATAGATTATTTCGATTACAAGTGTAAAAAATTGGATTTCACTCCTATCGGCAATCCCCAAAGACTGCCCCGTATGTTTGTGTAATTATTGTCTTACAAATATATATATAAGTAGATGTTGTTTATGAGTACCTAATTCTGACGAAATTTCGTATGGAGATAGGTTATAGGATACCACCCTAAATTAACACATACGCTTTAAGAAATATAGAATTTTGGTAATTTTGTGTTATGTTTAGATCAACAATTGCAAGGTCAGCCAGTTATACTATAACAATTATGAAAAACGACCGAGTATCGATACTTGGTTGTTATTCAAGTTCAATGCCTAAACTAAATTTACTAAGTAATCAAATATAATGTACAAACGCCAGCACATAAAGCTACCCCAATCTGTCAAATTTCTCTAATTGAAAGTTAACCTTATGCTTTTGTGATAAGTTGAAAATCTATAAAGAAATTTGTCAGATCGGGCTAGGTGGACGTGCTGGCGTCTGTACCTTCATCTGTTGTCGAAGAATCGATTGTAGAGACCTCTTCCCGTTTAGGCCATTTTACTACTATAATATACCTACAACAGTTGTCCCAAACGATCCTACAGGCTTGGTAGTTCAGACCATTTTAGATCAATATCGAAGTCAAATTATCTACCCTTGCAAACGACAAGTATGTTACTTACTTAAGAGCCTTATAGAAAACTCCTTTGTCTAATATCACGATAATAATAATTAGGAAAAAAAAACAAAAGAAAAGCAACGTTTATGGAGTTACGGTTTTGAAAACAATTGCAAAACGCCCTTAGCTTTCAAAAATGTTGCTAGAATTTTTAATATTTGACTTAATTTCATTGACACAACACGTTTTTCCGTGGTTATTAAAATAAATGAAGCGAAAGATAAAAAAAAAACAAAATCAAATATTTAAGAACATTGAAATATTGTGTTTTTGGATAGATTTAATGTTTGTTGTGTTGCGTTAAAACAGATCAGTTTTTTTTCAATTTGATCGTATGATCAGTGGTTGGGTAATATGAAAATGAATAGAAAACATTGGCAACTACAAAACATCTTAATAATACAAGAATACTTAAATATTTTTGGACAATTAACACCCAGCCTTCGGATCCCAAAGTAATCAGAGCCTGTGCAAATGCAACCAAAAACTAAATACATACATATTACAGATAAATTACACCCCGACACAGAAGAAATAATCATGATCGTCACACAAATTTTTGTCTTGCTTAGGAATCGAACACACGACCTCTTGCTTGGTAGTCAGTGTCATTATCCACTACACTAATATGTCAGCCTTTCCCCTAAGATACATTATCAGCGTGTAACATTGGCTGTATTTTTTTATGTGCAAGTGTCCTACGAGATGTGTTACACACATTACAATAATGTACGAGTAGGTAACCCACGCAATTAAAAAGTTGCCATATTAAGTAATTATTATTTGCCATAAAACAGTATTTTTATATCTGTCTACTCGCGCAGAGCCAACGACTAGTAGTATTTTATAATAGTAACCCTAAAAAACGCGCTCAAGTACAAAGCGTGACCTCGAGTTAGGTACCATAGATCTGTCTGCGTGCGAGGTCTAAAGATCCAGAAAAAATAAACTACTTAGCAATATGTTATCTATGGTATAGTGTTTATTCTGGAAAACTTAGACTTCTGCTACATTGTAGATTAAACATATAAGTTTTGTTTCATTTGAAGTAAAACCTTATTTTAATCATAAAGGGCCCCGAGTTATGACTAGAGTAAGGTTTATTATAGGCTATGAAAGTCAACTGTAAATTACCCAAACTAATTTATAAGAATATCTGCGAGATATTAAAATGATTTTAACAATTAAATATATTATAATTACCTTTAATTTATAAGGGAAAAATATATTATTATTTAAAACAAACGTACTAACTTATGAAGTTGCTGCTAATTATAGAAAAAAACAAGAAGTTTTAATCAGTTACTCGTCGATTTCGATTATCAAGCATTATCATTATCTAATCTAGATAATGATAATGCTAAAGAATGTTTCAGTTATCTCAAATACATTATAGTATAAGTATAATAGACTGGTCTGTTAGTCGAGTGATTAATGATACTGACTGCTAAGTCAGAGATAATAAGTTCGATTCCGACCCGGGACAAATCTTTATTCTGACGATTTTTTGTTCTGTGTCTGGGAGTAATTTACCTATAGTATATATGTATTTAGAAATACATAAGTACGTTTATGACTGGTCTGGGTACCATAGTACAGGCTCTGCTTAATTTGGGATCAGATGCAGTGTGGTAGTTGTCCCGAGATATATGTATATTTATTTATAAATCCATAAATTAAAGAAACACTTGAAATATCTAATATGGTTTGTCCATATTTGTTTCGTCGTTTTATTCCTAAAGGTAATTCATTCAGACAATATGTAGTAAAAATATAGGTAAAATTTAAAATTTAGATAATTAAACCTACACATGATCCTTGACAATAACTTAATTTAAGTTAGCTAAATATCGTTACTATTATATAATTAATCTTATTGTAAATTATTTCCTACAATCCGTGTACCTAAATATCTATATACACCTAGAAATAATTATAAATTAATTATATAATACTACGAACATGTTCTGACTATTTACAAGCGCTTTTTAAAGTCTACGTGAATAAAACCTTTTTTATTTTATTAAATTGGAATAGGTTGGTAGAAGGAGTTTGGGTCTTGATTGTATGATTTTCTTTTTGTGTGTTAGTTATGGGCTTTTTACATTTTTTGTGAATTAAATTTGATATTCGATATTATTATCCAATTCAATTCATATATCAAATTAATAGGTTATGGTATGTTTTTAAGAGACTTCAAAGAATGAAGTCTTTCCATCGGACTATAAGTTTCCTTTTGTTTGTAACGCGATTGCTCTCTTTTATGTGAACTGATTTATATAATTCTTAGAATAAATTTTATTCGATCAGGAACGATTTCGGAATTGTCCCTTTTAAATTGTATTCAAATCAGTTGTCTAAACTCAAGTTGAAGTGGATTCTTTGTTTATTAAAACAGTAATTATTTATGTTAAAGTCGAATTCAATTAAAATCGCTTTGTATTGTTTTACGAAAATTGATTCTAATAAATATAAATCCTACTAATATTATAAACGCGAAAGTTTGTATGTTGGTTATATGGATTTTAATGAAACTTTCGATAATATAGCTTATAATATATCAGAATAACACATAGGCTATAATCTATAAAGTTTAACGAGGGTAAAACCGCGGGGCACAATTAGTAATAAATATATTTGGGACAACTAACACTACTGTCTGCTCCCAAACTAGGCTTAGCCTGTACTATGGCATATTTCCAAATACATGTGTATATAATGTATATACCATGGACCGATGATTTTGTGAGGGTCCGGTCGCTTGGAAGTCGCTGGATGCGGATAGCGAGAGACGGGCAATTTAATTTTTTTTATATCAGAGGGCGACAAACTGGCAAGTGGGTCACCTGATGGTAAGTGATCACCACCGCCCATGGTCACCCGCTACACCAGAGGTATCTCCGTTGCCGGCCTTCAAAAGTCAGCAAACAAATGTTGCTGACTCTTCCCCCCCCTCCCTATGAGCTCTGGCGACCTTACTCACACTCAGAAACACAACATTAAAATTATTAATGTTAATATTAAGGAATGTCTTCTGTAAGGTGGAGGTACTTCCCCAGTCGGGCTGCTCTTTGAGCGAATGAACGCTATACCCTACCTCTCTTAAAAATTGTGGAGATATTTGGAAAGGTCTCTGTCCAGCTGTGGGCGTCTTCGGCTGATATGATGATGATGATGATGATGATAAATAATCGTGCTCTTCGCACAAAAAATGTCCTGGGTGTGGATCGAACCGATGACTCGCATAGCAAACAGGATCTCTAACCACTAGAACAATAGACCTGTCGTTTCCAATATTTGTTATGTTATACTATAGTTAAGTATGTCCAATATTCCTTGATATACTTATATTTGTAATAGGTTATCTAAGAACAACCGTCTATTTAACGTCATTGACTCTCAATCAAATATCAATGCGTTCTTGATTGATATGAACTGTTTATTGATCTACGTATATGTGTCAATTCTAACAACTACTAATGGAAGTTGACCAATACTGTTATCTAGCCTCATGCAAAATGCTATAGTTATATATATATAAACGAGTACAAAGTATATAGATATCTATTTTGACATGAGTAGGTACTCTATGGCAAAGATGGGTCAATTAGGTATTACATTCCCTTCAGTCATGAGTTAGCCAGCCAAAGAATTTACGAATGTACGATACAGTTAACCTATATAAATAAAAAAAAAAATTATTCTTAAATTCTGATGTAAAAAGTAATATAAAAGATGAAATTCCTTTGCGTCTTAAAAAAATATTGCTGTAACCCAATGTAAAGCAATAAAAAAGCAGAACAGTTCCTTGGTGTCTTAAAAAAAAGATGTGGTTACAAATTGATACACATGTCATGTAGGTAGAGTCCGTCACTCAATGTCAAAGGTTACAGATTAAATACCAGTTTTATAATCTAGTTTACATTAAAATTAAATCATAATCCATTATTTGTTTTCATTGCATACAACGGCCGCATTAGGAAGAATAATATACCTTATCCGTATCGCGGTGGAAATTTACAAACATAACATTAATGGACGAATAAAACCCACTCAGACTCAGAACAACCATTTATGGGCCACACAAATAAATTCTTTCTGGGTGGGAATCCAACTCGCGTCCTCCGGCGTAAAAAGCAAGCATTTGCCAACCACGCCAACAGGCCCGCCAAACAAATAGTTGCTCTGTATCCGAATTCCGACCACCTATTAGCTAGCAGACTATTAACCGCTAGACTACAGTCATTTAGAATCACTGCAACCAACAAAACTCACATTAGAACACAGTAATACTTTATAATGATCCCCACCCATCACAAAACATAGCGTTCCACAAGTACCAATTAAATAGTAACAGGATATTCTCTGAAGTTTTTATTAAACATATACATACCACGTGTCGGAGTTGTGTGCAGAGTAACCGACGTGTTAGACAAAGACGGAATGACGTTAACTAAATAATAGATAGGCGAAGTAGGTAGTGAAAATGCTTGGAACAGGCCACCGCGACCCAGTACTAACGGTGATAACGATACACGGAACATATTGATAACACGTAGGATAGAAACCACACAAGTTACACGTGATCAGAGTACAGACTAATAAATTATTACGTGAAACTAGCGAGCGTGGCAAGGAGGATAAGTATTCATGCCAGTCTAAACAACACTTACTATTTTATACTCTGTGGCACTAGGCCTATCATAGACAAAGGTTGTGTTCAATTTGACGAAGAACTTTTTTAAGAACGAAATTTCATGAAGACATTATAATGTATTTTGGTGCCTAACCCATCTGGTCACATATCTAGAAAAGTGTCGGACTCCAGAGCGGGTTAGAGTTTAACTCAATTAGTGCCAATAGCTGAGGTTATTGTTAAATCGAAATGTAATACAAAGCGATAAGTTAGTAATGTCTTACAAGATTAATTAATTAAGTAAACCAAGTTAGTATTTGTATTATCATTTTAAACTTAATGATGATTTACAATGGATTGTCTATAGTTTTTCTATTTTGAAGTTCTTTTGTGATGTAATAGCGTTACTGATTTAGACAAACTATGCCACCTCTATCAAACTTTATGCGGACATGTTGTACCTTGGTAAGTAGGTAGGTACGTACAATCAGACACTACGGACGGCTAGAGCCGATACGTTCCACTTGGCGCCGACGTGAGCGCCCTCCCAATCACTCACGTCATTTGATAGGAACTAGAAGGTTATATTAGAATGTTACTAGTCACAAGTATGAAATTCGTGCAGTCACCACAGATGTACTCATAAATGGTTCGAAATTCAAAAAGAAACATAAGTTGAGCGTCATAAAAGGAAAACAAATGTCGATAGTGTTCTTAAAATCATATTACAATGATAAGAGTTTTTCGAAGCTCGCTAAAAAGAGCGCGAAAGCGGAATTTCGCCAGCAGAATGTCCCGCCAAAAAGTCGCCGATTAGTAATGAGATAAAAGTAAGTTTTTATGATCGCGCAGCGCACTCACCTGGGAATGGAGCGGCATGCGGCATCTTGGTCGGCCGGCGGTGTTGTGGCAGTGGCGGCTGCCATGCCATGTTAAATATATTTATGACAGGCCGCAGAACGCTGGCGCGCAGACCACGTCGACGCAGGCCGGTGCCGCATTGTGTTCTATACTCTATACATACGTATGCGCCTAAAGACCCCCCTCCCCCCACGACTCGCGCGATTAGCACCCCTCCGCCTCTTCTTACCCACGCGGCCACGACCGACAGATAAAACGACGTAACCGCAAGTGGAACACGCCAGGAAAATAGTCCCTTTAGACACGAAAACGACTGCTGTTCTATCTCTATGGTAACAGTGCAACGGTACTTGTTCGACGAAACTCGATTAAAATTTCGAACGAATTCGTATCACTAATTCGTAATTTTGGAACGATATAAATTGGTACCGGTAGGTACACATTAGGCCTAGAGCCGGGGTCACGTTATCATGACACAGTTAGCTGAACAAAGAGCCCAATTAATGCGATATGTCGTTTATCGCATTACTGTTGCTTCGTGCAAATTCGCTGGTAATTGGCAAAACTCCACTAGTTACACAGATGTGGCTTGCGCACTCGATACGTACTATTTAAATCGCGTAACAAAAATAATAAATATTTTATTATGGCACTTAATTGACGCGATAGAATAAATTAAATATTAGATTTGAAACACAGTATATATGAATTATTTGCGGTTTGATTTTTACCTGGTACACTATCATAATTCAAAACATATTTTTTAATTAACGTTTATAAGTAGTAAATAGTGCTAAAGTAAAACTAAAATTTTTGAAATTGACACCCACTACGCTTATTAAAAGCGGTTTAAATAATATATTATTATGGTATATATTTTTAAACTGCTAAATATCTAGGAAGTATTCCCTATCGAATACAGAATAATTATTTGAATCGGTTTACAAACGACAGATAAATTATATACTTACCACCAGTAGTATTGATAACGCCAATAACAATAAAATTAATGCTTTTTCTAACAATTTAAATAAATAAATTGGTTTAATTGTATATTATTATTTTATAACGTATTTATTATATTATACCAACCTTCATAGTAATATGGTGTATGTAGATCTAAGAAGGTTATTATGAAAGTAGAAAAAGAGCACATTTCTTTAGATTAGACGTTACGATGAAGGGAGGTTTTAAATTATTAAAAATAATTACATATAATTATACTTAAGTTGATTCACAAAATCGTTGATGGGTGAACGATTTTATGACTAAGTTAGATTCTAACTAGATCTCAATCAGATTCTTAACAACTAATTTAGAAGTATTGGTATTTAATTAACACGTTCAATTGATCATAATTATTAGCTAATAATAGCATTGAATGTCAATATCTTTTTAATTTACTTATAAAAATAGTTAATTATTACATTATTATTGATTAAAGTATTCGATAATAAAATTAATTATTTATTCATATTGAACGACTTCGATTGAATGTGAGCTTTTTTAATTAATTGGTTCCATTTTTTAAGAGATTATTAGAAATTTAAACTAACCTAACCTAACTCCGCAGTTAAGTATTTACGATGCGGAAGAATAATTTGACGCAGTGTAGTGAACAAGCTTCGTATTTATCTTATCATATCGTTCTTTTTAATTTTCTACCTTTAATTTATTTTTGTAGGCAAGTCACGAATTTAAAAAGACATCATTTAATATCTGTTGCCTAACGACAACTGCCGGTACCTACCGCCAGCTTAACGTACCCTCCGAAGCACGGAGACGATAAGGAATTGAACCTAGTTGCTGTGACCTATCTATAAAGCCACAGCCGTCCAAAAACTTTATTTTTTTAAGATCTGTATTTTGTTTTTAAACAAATATGGTTGTTGACTGATTGACTGCTTTGAGTGTGAAAGTGTAACTATGCACCTACCTTACTAAAACGCATACTTTTAATTATAATTTTTAGGTTAAAGTATATTTTTCTTATTACAACGTACAAAGGCAAAACACTAATTAATGGAAGACTTTCAAAATTAGTGACGACAGCATCGATCACAAATATTTATAAAATGAGCGCAAAATACCAATGAATTAAATATCAAAGGCAATATTTGGCTGCTTTGATCTCAGGAATCTTTCTTCAAATCAAAACTCCAAAATGTTGCATTGACAAACCAAATATAAATCGATTAAAATTGTTTGTATTTAAAAAATAAATACAAGACGGGAATATGATTTCCTTGAAAATATGAAAGAAGGCATGTGACCTCGGGGGTGGTAACAGTTTGTTGAAGCCAGTGGCGTTGAGTACCTAAAACGCGATTCGTCGTGACCCGTGATCCTCTATGAGACATGGCATTTAGTCAAACAGCTCACCTGTATCTATTAGTAACTAAAGACACGCCGGAAACTGTTAATTCGGAGAAAATTTTCTCCATACCTACGCAAGATTCGCAATTATTGGTCACATATGTACGGTAATAATCAAATAATTACTACTATAAAATCATACACGGAATGTCAATTATCACGTATTTGCTGTTAATTAAAGTGATTAACGCGAGAACCTATTTAAGTGGAGTAGTTTACGTATTGATTTTACATATATCAAAATATTTATCAAACTTATATTAGGGTTAATTTTCTTAATAAATTTTCCCCGTGCCTGTTTTCGTAGCAGCGTTGTGAACGCAGGACTTTTGGAATTGTGTCATTTTAACCTCTTTATAGAATTGTGTCCTTTTAATTCAGCGGCCCCCTGAACCCGAATTCCGTAGCAGTACCTTGCGGTAATTTTCCCTAAAATTACAATACCACTAGTCGAGAGCTCGCCTTCTCGGTGTCTTCAAGTTTGTAACCTAGTTTGAACCAAATAACTTGTTATTTATTTAAGGATTACCCAACGTATAATATGTGATAAGACAAACTGCATGTACACACGGCTACATATCAAGCTATACAAATCCAATATTAGCTGACCTGTCATTGTATGCAAATCCTATACAACGCCAGATCAGCTTTAAATACTGGAAATGTATAGCTTTATGTGTAGCCGTGTGTACGGACCCGATTATAGGTTTTAATCTAGTTTGTTATAATGTAACCTTAATATTGTATTAGACGTTAGCGTCTACTATTACTTGTTTCTTTTAATACAACGCCCGCATTAGATAAAATAATCCCTGTGTCGCGGGGTACTTTACAAACATATAATTGACGGACACAAAGTACAGACGCCAGCACATCCAGCTACCCCAATCTGTCAAATTTCTTTTATAGATTTTCGACTTTATCACAAAAGCATAAGGTTCAGTGTTAATTGAGGAAATTTGACAGATTGGGGTAACTTTGATGTGCCAGCATCTCTACATCCAGAACCACTACTTATGGTTCACACAAATAGTTGTCTTAAGCAGGAATCGAACTTGAGACACGAAGTGGCGAGTCTTAACTGATGCGCCACTCGTGCAGTGAGGCTCGTACCCAAGTGCAGAACATATTCTATTTTATGGTTACACTATTCGCATTAACTTAACATTAATTTTAATCTTGGTAATAATCAATAAAAGTAAAACGTTATCCATCTTGTACAAAAGTGATTAAAACTTTGATGAAAGAATCGACATCTGTAACCGTGATCCTAATGGACATTTATCAGATATCATTATACATTAATAATTTTCTGAGTCATTGTGTTCTAAATTTAAAAAAATAATATCGTTCAACTCAAGTTAAACTCTTGCTTTTCATGTGTTTATGATAATATGTTTGCTTGTAATGAGAATATCCGCCCTTAATTTGTGACCGAGAGGGCTTTTCTCAAAACGAGCATAGGTATAGAAGATATCTCTATGGAAGGAGTATGTATGATATAACTTAAAGATATTGCAATGTTTCATGTTTTCTGTACACAGAGTATGCAAATAAATGGTATTGCGCTAATTTACGTAGGTGAGATTACGTAAGTGAGATTAAGCAAACCATTTTAATATGCACGGTGTTTCAAAGTTAAGAACATTAACTATATCCACGTGTGTGAAACTAGGCATTAATAACTCCCTAAACGTGTTAAAGCAAGGCATGTAGGTGATTATAGTTTCACGTTATTAGCACACTACCTGCTAATCAAATTGTGAACCTATTCGCTTAGAAGGTATCTAATCTATGTGTAAGACTATAAACCACTAGCTGTGCGCCGCAGTTTTACCCACGTTAAACTTTATAAATTATAACCTATACTAGCGGCCTGGTACGAGCTTCGCTACGTATAAGGCATAGTAATAAAAAAATAGATTATTTAGTTCATTTATTCGAACAATAATATTTTAAATTGCTAAAAGATGTTGATTTTACACTTTTTCAAGACTTTTTTAAAAATTTCTCTACTTACAAACCCTCCCTGGTCTTCCACGAATAATTCAAGACCAAAATTAGCCAAATCGGTAAAGGCGTTGTTGAGCTATAACATTACAACGAAAAGTGGCATTGTTTTTTATATATACACACATCAACAAAGTCTAGGGATACGTTATTTTGAAATCAAACATGGCTTTATTGTTTAAAACCTATTTAGTTTCCTTAAAAAGTTTATTTACAGATTTAAACCTTGTCTATTCTTTATTCAAAATTTAAAAATTAAAATGAGAAACAAATGAAAACACGCAAAGCACAGCGCAATCTTGAGTTGTATCTAATTTCAAGAAGTTGCATTAAAATTTTTTTTGCGTGTTAATTGAAGAAAACCTGATAAATTGTTTTATTTTCTTTTCTCAATTGGTTGTGTAAGCTTTTTAGCGTCATGCCACGCCATCATTTGAGTCGAGATGAAATGTTACGGGCAGTTGGCATGTTACAAAACGGTGCTATTCAACGCGTCGTTGCTGAGTCTCTGGGCACAAGCCAAAATGTGGTATCCAGGCTGTGGTCACGTTATCGCGCTACTGGAGATGTGGCAGAACGGCACACAGGTAGATATCGTGTTACCACTCAGAGACAGGATCGATTTCTCCAAATGACCGCCAGAAGACTACCCAATATCACAGCGATGCAACTAGTGCAAAGGCTCCAGGAGGGTCAGCAGCTGCTGGTGAGCGACCAAACCGTGCGAAGGAGGCTGCATGAAGTTGGTCTTCATGCTCGCAGACCGCTACGAGTCCCAGCGCTGCGACGTGGCAATCGCGGTAGGCGACTTTTATGGGCTCAAGAACATTTGACATGGAGTGATCAACAATGGTCATTGGTGCTGTTCACTGATGAGTCCCGCTATGGATTTCATCCAGATTCGAGACGAACACGCGTTTGGAGAACTCCAGGCAGGGTCAGCCGTCTCCGACATCCACAGGAGGTCCACTCTTACCAAGGCGGGACAATTATGGTGTGGGCAGGAATACGAATCGGCGGACGAACCCAACTCATTTGGATTCAGGGCAGCATGACTGCCCATAGATACCGTGAGGAGGTAGTAGAACGTGTCATTGTCCCGCTCAGGGCCCTAACGGGGCAAGAATTTCAGCTCATGCATGACAATGCACCTTCCCATACAGCGCGGCTGGTGAGGGCCGCCCTTCGAGAACACGATGTTCAGGTATTAGATTGGCCTCCACAGTCGCCAGACTTAAACCCAATTGAACACGCCTGGGACATGTTACAGCGAAGAGCATTGAGGGATTTTCCGCCCAACTTGACAACAGAAGAACAACTTTTCGAACATTTAAAAAGAACTTGGGACTGCATACCCCAGCAAGACATTGACACCTTAATTTTAAGTATGGAAAATCGTTGCCGCTGTGTGATTAATGTTAGAGGAGGAAATACCGATTACTGATTATCAGATTTGGTAAGATTTTTATTCATTTAATTCGATTGAATAATTTTATAAGAATAAAATGTTTTTGTTAACTCAGTAATTTTCTATGGCTTAATTAATTTAAGACTTTTATTAATTAGAAAAACAAAATCGCATCGTGTTGTTAATGTTTAAATATCGGCCATGAAATTATCTTTAATTCTTCCATTTACAGTCATAACAAAATGTTTATAGTTTTCTAGATAATCAATGAAATGTTCAATATCCCTAGATTGTGTTGATGTGTGTATATAGATGTGTTATTCGGATATGTAAGCTATATTACGACAAAGTTTTGTCAGAATCCGTCCGGTAGGTTTTGCGTGAAAGAGTAACAAACATACACACTCACACACTCACAAACTTTCGCCTTTATAATATATATTAGTGTGATGGGAGCTACTACTAAACTATATCATGTTTTAAAGCTTCTATGTTCGAAGAGCAATTAAAAGTCGTCGGTTCAGTCCCGGTGGTTAAAAAAGAAAAATAGGGATCAGATATACATTTTTTTTAATAATACTAAGCCGAAATCATCAGGATATCCAAATAACTTTTAACCAGTGGTCCACATCAGTACTTAACCAGTTGGCCACTAAGCTTAACCAGAATCTGCTGACTGCCTCGTTGGTCTAGCGGTAGCGTGTTCACTCACAGGAAACGAGGTTCTGGGTTCAAATCCCGGGCCGGCCCAAAAAGTGATTTTGAGACTTTTCTCTAAAAAGAAAAATTTCTCAGCATCAGCCCGAAGTCTGGAAGTTGGCGGTATTATACCCCCGTGCCTCGGTGAGCAAGTAAAGCCGTCGGTCCTGTATCTCACCTCTTTCCGGTCGTGTCGCCTAGGCGTCCCATCGGATCATGAGAGTGAACGAATAGAAAGTGCTCCTGTGTTTGCGCACACACTTGAGCACTATAATATGTCCCGCGCAGATGGCTAATCTCTGTTGAGACTAGCTGCCATGGCCGAAATTCGGCTAGGAGGACATTATTATTATTATTAACCAGAATATAACTTAACCAATGATACACAAAGGGCCAGTACTCGGCCAAGTTTAACCAGTGCTACACAAGAACCAATGACGCCAGAACAATATTGGATTAAAACTTTCCATATAACCAATATAGAACGATTAAGTCACAAATATTACGGACAAACATTACCGTTTCATTCACCAAGTTTACATAACCAACTTTGTGGGAGAGTTTGCTGCGAGTATTTCCTCAATCGATCGTGAGCACGCTTATACAGGCGACTCTTAGGTAAAGATTTTTAAGTGTATATGATAATAATATCCTGGGACATCATTCACACACGGTCATCTGATCCCCAACTAAGCAGAACTTGTACTATGGAAATCAGATAACTGATATATTACATATACAATTTTTCTTTTGTAAATACATAGGAACCTACTTACATAGATAATTACACCCAGACTCAGGGCAAACACTAATCGATAAACCAGCAGGCCAGTCAATATTACCCATAGACGTCTCTATCAATTTAAAGTGGTACGACGAGTTAGAATTTTGTCTATTCTTGAGTATGTACGTAATAATATATCTAATTACCGGAAAGGGAAGACTTTGTCGAACATTGACCAAATCGGAGATGTTCTCATGAAAGGCCAGGTCAGAAGTACCCTAAACCGGCGCGCATGTTTGAAGAACATAATGACAGCAAAAGAGGTGTGTAAATGGATGGTGACAAATGGAAAACCGTTGTTTCTGCCTACCCCTCTGGGAAGCAGCCGTGTGTATGTACATTATCTTATGAAGACAATTTTGGCTATAGATAAAATTTATTAATAATTAATTTCTTAAAGTCAATACTGATAAGTACGAGTCTTGCATTATGACGGAGTTCGTAAGAGTCGTATTTGAAGTAAATTTTACTAACCTACATAGGTAAGGAAAAATTGTTACAAAGAATATGGATTTTATCGCGAAATAAATGGTAATTATTAGGTATTAACTATAATGAATTCCAAAAACTGAAATTCAAGTTATGCCCATAGAAGGAATAAGTATATTATATAGTATTTATTCGCTCTATGGATATTTTCATTTTTTTTTTTTTTTTTTTCGCCCTATTTGGGCAGGCATGGATATTTTCAAATTATGAATCGTTGACGTTTTTGACGTCTGGAAATGTGACAGGAACTTTTCCCTCCAAATTGGTGGATGAAATCGATTGCGTTTTGTTTTGAAAAATACACGTAATATAGTTATGTAATATTAGTTATCGAATTTAGTTATTTAAATTAAAAATATAATAAGATTGCAAAATAAATATGTAATGTGTGTATGTATTGTGTGAATTTGTGTGGAATACCCATGTACGAATTTCCTCCTGGCTTGGCGTTAAGAGTTAGAAGACTAAGAGACTCCCAATGTTAAAAATGGTACATATCAGAATTAAAGTGAAGTTTAGTTAATACTGACCATCTGTAAGTTCGAACTTCGCTGTCAAAGACATTTGTTAATAGTTTCAAAAATGGTTGATTTATTTTCAGGAGCCGAAACCATGTGAATGCGAATCTGTAATACCCGAGGATCTCTATGAACTTGTTATAAAGGAAGGAGAATTATTCGTTGTGAGTATTACAAAGATAAATCAAACAACCATTATACAAAAATAGAAATACGAATATACTTACTCTTGGTCGAATTTATTCCATAGCGACCAGTGGCTAGCCGTGTGGGCGTAAAATGTAGGCGAGAATCACAAGAGCGCACTTATAGCCTTAGGGACATTTTTCACACACGGCCATCTGATCCAAAAATATGCAGAGCCTGTAAATAATATGGAGACCAGATAACTTGCATACTAATTTTTTTTGTAATAACATACTTATATAGATTATTACACCCAGACTCAGGACAAACAGACATGTTCATGCACACAAATTTACCCAACTGCGGCGTGAAAAACAAGCATTTAAATTTCCAACCACGCCAATAGGCCCGTCAATTAATCGAAGAATTAGTCCATCGTCACACTAAGTCTCTTTTTTCATGTGTAAAGAACACATGAACAAAGAGTCTTATTGTTATTCTGTAATAAGAATAATAAGAACGATACTTCTAAATGCTACAGAGGTGAAGGTACTGAGGCACACAGCCAATCTACACATACAAATACATACAGATACATACAAATAAATAAAATTGGAGTGTCTGTTTGTAATATTGAAATAACCGGTTTTTACTACATTAATATGAAAATATATATACGGTACATACACCAAAATAACATTTTTTACAATTTTTGTCTGTCTGTTTGTTCCGGCTAAACTCTGAAATGGCTGCACAGATTTTGACGGGACTTTTATTGGCAGGTAGCTGATGTAATAAGGAGTAACTTAGGCTACTTTCATTTTAGCGAAAGTTTTTTATTTTACAAAAAAAAAACGAAATAAACTAATTAACACGCGGACGAAGTCGCGGGCACAGCTAGTAATATATATAATCTGTGTGATCACTGACTGCCGCTACGCTATCGGTCCCGGTTGTATTTACTGTAGATTTTTTTTTATGTAAGTAGGTGACCATCGGGCTAGGGGTCACTTGATGGTAAGTGATCACTGCCGTCCATGGACACTCGCAACACCAAAGGTGTCGCGGGTGCGTTGCCGGCCTTTATAAGAGTCAGCAAACCAGTGTTGCTGACCCTTTCCCCCCACCCTGATGAGTTTTGGCGACCTTACTCACACGCAGAAACACAACATTAAATTATTATTAAGGAATATGTTCTCTATAGTGGATGTTCTTCCCCAGTCAGGCTGCCGAATCAACGCCGTGCCCTACCTCTCTTAAATAATAATATCAGAAGTATACTGACTTAGACGGAATATTCGAGATTCAATAGTTGCGGCTTAGCGGTTAAGACATTCGTCTCGCTATTTCGTGTCCCAGGTTCGATTCCCGCGTAGGACAACTATTTTTGTGACCATAATGTAGTTGTTCTGAGTCTGGATGTAATTTGTGTCCGTCAGATATATGTTTCTAAAGTAGCCCGCGACAAACGGACAAATTGAACTAGACCAGGGGTTGTCTTTTATAAAACAAAATATCTGCAAAGGTGTGCAAGCAACGCCGAGCCATGCCAAATCATTTGGCTCTCAGCTTGAGTAGACGGACATCTATGCATATAATATCATGGTTCAAGATTGTTGTTTTAAACAATAAACAGACATTTAAATTGATTTTTAAGCGACTTCAAAAACCAGAACTCATCCGCCCGCCTTAATTTTTATGGATATAAAAATGAAGCGTAACATGCATATATAACGCGATTACTCCGTTATGTGTACCTAAACCTTTTATTTTTTGTACATAGACTCACGCTTGTTTCCCAGAGGTGTAGGCAGAGACAAAGGATAGGACTTTCTATATGGTCTTAAGTAATTTGATAAATTTAGTTATTTGCATATAAATTAAATATTCTACAGCGTTTTCGTTATTTATTCACACTCAAAGTCAACTCCGTCATAGTCAAGTCACAGTGCTACCTCAGCAAAGTAGTGGTGACTTTTCGAGAGGTTTCTATGGAGTTTTGGGATTGACACATATTGGAAATATATTTAGATATTGGGATTTCAAAAACTTCTACTGTTGCGAATGTTATCTTCAATCAGATAATCGAGGAAAGGTGGAATGGTTATGAAAGATTTTTCACTGATGCTTCAAAATTATCAGCGTCTGATAATTTTGAAGCATCAGTGAAAAATCTTTCATAGTTGTTATGAAAGATTTGCGCCTGTAGGAGTTGCAGTGTAATACCAAACTTTTAGCATAATTAAAAAAAATTGTCCCAAGGAGTCGTCTGTATTCACTGCGGAATGCGTGGCTATATTGGAAGCTTGTCGCTTTATAGAGTGACACAATATAAATAAAGCTGTTATTTTCTCTGATTCCTTAAGCACTCTGAAAACCTTAGAGCAAAACTCCCATCAATCAAAACTACATAGCCCTATTATTTTAGAGATTAAAAAATCTCTCATGGCTTGCTCAGCAAAGGGTAAAATTGTTCAACTTGTATGGATCCCATACAAGTTGAACAATTTTTTCCTTTGCAGCCACTGTGGTATTAAGAGGAATGAACATGCTGATTTATTGGCCAAGGATGCTGTGACATCACAAATTATAGATGATATATTCTATTGTTTTTATGGATATGACCTGCGGAATCTTCCCAAAGGAATCTTAAAACAAGCATGGCAAAATTATTGGGATATTTCTAGCAAGAGCAAAGGTGGCTTTTTATAAATATAAAAAGCCTTGGTTTCATAAATATAAAAAGATCTCCAGATGCGTGATATCAACTGTTTGTAGATTGCGCTTAGGTTTCTGTTGTTCACCTGTTTTCCTACACAAAATACGGATTCCGGATTCATCCCTTTGTGAGTGTGGGCTGGACGAGGGCTCACTGGACCACATTTTCTTTGAATGCACCAATAATAACCCTGCCTATAATTTATATGAACTTCTTCCAAATTTAAAGATTCCCATTAACTTTTCATCTTTGCTTACATTCCCTTCCCCAGAACTCTACGAAGTATTAATGTGTTTTATAAGATGCAATGGCATCAAATTGTAATTGTTACGTCTGAATGTTTAAAAAAAATTATCGCACGTATTCCCATTTCACATCTGACATTGGCAGAATTGTAGACATCGGCATAACTTGCCATTTCAAAAAAGAAGCAGAAGGAAATAGTTATGTCCAAAAATTAAAAAAAAAAACACAAATATTCGATTTTTAACTAGCTTTAGGCAAGGCAACAATGCCTCGATGTGTCATTTCCGCGTTGGCGCCAAAGCTCCTAAAACGATTTGACATTATTTTTAAATTCGTAATTCGAATACCTACGTAGTAATTTGAATTTCGAACGCGCCAAGACCACCAGCATTCTCCATGACCTTTTGTTTGCATTCGTATCGATAAAAAGTCCTCTCCGATCCTCAATCGGACGAGAGGCTGTAGGTATATAAAAAAAACGAGTGTGCTTTAGGCCACACGACTGAAGTAAAACTTTGATATGTGAGATGTGACTAGAGGAAATATGTGCTCACGTCTCTCATCAGTAATGTACGAAATGTAACTCCCGCCCTTTTTATCTTTACTAATTTATATCTCCCTCTCAACTTCCGTCCGCCTCGCCCGATCACAATTTTCGTAACGCTCTCATCACTCATTCACCAGCTTACTCCCCAAATTAAATGTGCGTAAAGAATTTGAACTTCAAAAAATACGCTGCGGTTGAGACAGTGACCTCGACAATTCGTGTCCAGCTTCGATTCCAACACAGGACAACTATTTGTGTGACCCATAGGTATTTGTTCTGAGTCTGTCTGAATAATGTTTGTAAAGAACCCTGCGACTGCGATACAGGGAATCAAAACAAACATATAGGACAGAACAAACGATAACAAACCCTCTCAATGAAAGGAACGATTAACTAAATGGCGGGATTAATCTGAAAAGATAATGGTAGTGATTTTTTATACGTACTTCTGATAGAACAAATAATCCCACTTCCCATAATTGCCAAAGTTTGTGAGAAGGTATGGATGTTTGTTACTCTTTCCCGCAAAAACTATCGTACATATTTTGGTAAACCTTTTTAGTAATATTTTTTTTAATTATTTTAAAACTTCATGCACATATAAGGACAGAGGCGGACTTAATGCCATAGGCATTTTCTACCAGTCGACCTTTGGGCGATGCAAATAACTGTAGTAGGTGCACTATTTGGATAGTGGACAAAGCAAGTTAAGAAGACATACAAAACAAATTACTATAAGTAATATAGGTTATACCTATATTCGAATAACATATAGGCTATAATTTATAAAGTATAATGCGGGTAAAACCGCGGGGCAGGATATATTTATGTGAATAGAAAGATTTTTCATTTTCTTCTGCTTATATCTGAAGTCATTCGTTTGTCATCAATTATTTTTAAATAATGTACAGGGAAGCAACGACTGGGATGTAGATTACTGGTACGTCCCCGGAGAGGACGAGTTCGCAGACGACCTACCAGATGTAAGTAATCAAATATTGCGTGTACTATATTGGACTGCCCAATATTGGATGGATCTAAGAAATGTTTAACACTGAATGCCCCCCTTAGTACCAAGTGAGTAATATTTAACACTAATTGCCCCTCTTAGTACCAAACGAGGAATATTTTTAACGCTGATTGCCCGTATTAGTACGAAGCGGGTAATATTTTTAACACTGATGGCCCCACTTAGTACATAGCGAGTAATGTTTTTGAACTCACTTCTTTGACGTGATGTTTAAATACATGACCATTACCATTAGTCTGGCGTGTAGTGACGTGATGAAGTTTCCTGTAACTTGGCGTTTGTTACCCTTCAGTCCAGTTCATTGCTTCATTATGTACAAATAGAGGTCAATACTAAGAGCTGCTTGCAACGCCAGGCGTGAAAGAGTTTTATTATATATGTACAGGTAAGTAACGTCCGGGGTGAGGACTGCCTTAGCGCCCAAGCTCCGGAGGTCACAGAGAAAAACCAGTGCCCCCCGAGTACATCGGATGTAAGTAATTAAATATTATGTGCAAAATGGACTGTCCTATGTATGCTGTTGCATACCTAAGCCATTTTTTATAACACGGAGTGCCTCTCTTAGTCTTTTGAGTAATATTTTTGAACCAACTCACTTGATGTGGTGCTTTTTAAGTACATGACCAATTATAATTACAACTAGCCTAGGAGGCTTTCACTGGTTCACTGGACAAGTTGGCGTGATGTAGTTTCCAGTGCCTTGGCGTTTGTGACCAATCAATCCAGTTCATTGCTTCATTATGCACAAATAGAATCCAATACTAAGAGGTGCTTTCAACGCCATGCGAAAAACTGCTTAATGAAGAATGTGAAAGACTACTTTTTCATTGTTTATGTTTAATTAATGTGCAGGTAAGCAACGAACGGGGTGAGGACTGCCTTAGCGCTCATGCATTAGACGTGACAGAGAAGCACCAGTGCCCCCCGAGCACATCGGATGTAAGTATTTAAATATTACCTGCAGTTTGGAGTGTCCTATGTAGGTAATATTATCTAAGCATTTTTTTAACACTGATTACCTTTCTTAGAACCCGTCGAGTAAAAATTTTGTATCAATTAATTTGATGTGGTGCTTTTTAAGTACATGACCCTTACGATACTTAATACTTTGACGTTAATTTGACTGCACGTGGCTTAGACAGTCGCCTCGCCGCTTCGTGTCGCGTGTTCGAGTCCCGCGCTAGACAACTATTTTTATGACCCATAATTAATTGTTCTGAGTCTGGATGTAATTTGTGTCCGTCTATTATATGTTTGTAAAGTACCCCGCAACCCAGTGATTAAATTCCTTAATGAGGGCGTTTTCCTTTTAAAAAATCTGGGTGGCTTCTACTGCTTCACTGAACATTTTGGCGTGAAGTGACGTGATGTAAGTTCCTGTGACTTGGCGTCTGTGACCCATCAGTCCAGGTCATTGCTTATCATTGCAGTTGATAACTAATAGTGGCTTGGAACTATTGTACAGGTGAGCGAGGATCGGAATAAGGACTGCATTACCGCCCAAGCGCGAGAAGTCACAGAAACGATCCAGTGCCCCGCGACCTCATCGGATGTAAGTAATTAAATATTAGGTGTATTTTGGACTGGCCTATACAACACTTGAGCAATTTTTTAACACCAATTATATAAATACTACTCGATGGGTGCTAAGAGATGCCTCTCTTAGCACCCATCGAGTAATATTTTTGAACCAACCCATTTGAGGTGATGCCTTTTTGACACCTTGAGCCTTACGGTTAATCAAGGAGGCTTTCACTGCTTCACTGGACAATTTGACGTGATGTGATTTCCTGTGTTATGGCGCTTATGACCCATAAGTCCAGTTCATAACTTTATTCTACACAGCTATAGGTCAATACTAATAGATGCTTGCAATGTCACGTGTAAAAGAGTATTAGTGTGTCATTAATTATATTGTACAGGCAAGCAATGACTGGGGTGATGATTCTCTTGTCGCCAAAGAACAGAAAGTCACAGAGCAGCACCAGTGTCCCCCGAACTCACTAGATGTAAGTAATTAAATATTATGTGCATTTTGAACATAAAGAACAGGCAATACCTAATCCCTATATTTACACTGATTGCCGGTCTTAGTACGCAGTAAGTAATATTTTAGAACCAAATCTTTTGACTTAGTGATTTTTATATACACTCAGGAACAATGAATCCGGGTCACTTAAGTCTTAGTTTAAGTTTTATATTATACAAAATGTTTCTACATTTATATTAATCTAAAGTGCCGCCGTTCATGGCTTCATTATGCATGAATAAAGTTCAATACTAAGAGGTGCTTGCAAAGCCATGCGTGAACTGTTACTTTGCCATTAAATATATTTAAATAATGTAGGTACAGGTAACCAACAACCGGGATGAGGACTGTTTTGCCGCCCAAGAACAGAAGGTCACTGAGAAGCAACAGTGCCTCTCGAGCTCATCAGATGTAAGTAATTAAATATTGGGTGCATTTTGGACTGCGCTATGTAGGCTATACCGACACTATTTTTTACACTGATTGCCCGTCTTAGCGAGGAATATTATTGAACCAACTTTTAAATGTAATGTTTTTTAATAAATGGCCTTTACAATTAGACCAGAAGGCTTTGACTGTTTCTCTGGATTATTTGTCGTGATGTTGTTTCCTGTGACATGGCGTTTGTGACTCATAAATCTAATTCATTGTTTCACGTGTTTCCCAAATAGGGGCCAATAATTTGCAAGGTCACGTGAAAAGCGTGTTGGTTTCTCATTAATTATACTTTAATGTTCAGGTAAATGACCGGGGTGATGACAGCCTAAGTGCCGAAGATCAGAAGGTCACAGCGTCGCACCAGTGCCCTCCGAGCACATTAGAAGTAAGTACTTAAATATTAGGTGCCTATTGGATTGCGCTGGAGCAGCCTACTCGCGTTCTCGATGCTCCTCACATAAGGCGCCATGAGATATCCACGGTAGGTTGATTTAGTCGATGCGAGTACGAGTACACCTGCAGACACTTTTTGCGGGTGGCATGCGTAGGCATTCCCCCTGTCTCATTAACACTATCTTAGGTAGGCGATACCGAAGCAATTTTTATACTGTTCAAAATTTTACTCCCGGGTACTAAGAGGGGCATCTTAGTAACCGGGAGTAAAATTTTGAACGATCTGTTTTTACGAGGCATTTTTTTTTTTAATGACTATAAAATTAGTCTAGGAGGCTTCCACTGCTTCACGGGATAATTTGATGTGATGTGGTTCCCTGTTACATAACGGTTTTGACCAATAAGTCTAGTTCATTGCTTCACTTTCCCCAAATAGAAGTCAATATTAATATGTGCTTGCAACGGCACGTGACAAGAGTGTTATTTTATTGTTAATTATATTTAATTAATGTACAGGGCAGCAATGACCGGGGTGAGGTCTCTCTTGTCACCGAAGAAAAGAAGGTCCCAGAGACACAACAGGGCCCAACGGGCACATCAAATGTAAGTAATTCAATATTAGGTGTATTTTGGGCTGCCCTGGCTAGGCAACACCGAAGCAATTTTTTACACTGTTTACCCCTCTTAGTACCCAGCGAGTAATATTTCCGAATCCACTCTTTTAACGTATAGCTTTTTTAATAAATGACCTTTACAATAAGTCTCGGAGGCTGGCATTTTTTCACTGGACTATTTGGCGTGGGGCGACGTGATGATGGTTCCTATAACATGGCGAACGACCTAGCTGCCCAATTCATTGTTTCACTTTTCACAAATACTATACAAATATAATATATAATACTATTAATATGTTGAGTGGTGACGGCGCCGAATATCAGAATATCATCACCTCATCTCATCCCGTGGGGGGCGCAGAAATCAACCCGAGGGAATATCTACCAGAGGATGTGCAGAAGCTTCTTCCTGTGTACCAAGACCATCTTACTGTGATCGCCAACCCGTCTGCCAAGTGTGGGAAATAATTCATTTCGCCAAGATAATTCTTGGGGGAGGGCTTTTAGCCAGAAGTGGACTTTTTGCGGCTATTATGATGATGACTATTAAACTTGCAACGCCACGTGAAAAAAGTTTTAGTTTGTCATTAATTATATTTAAATAATATACAGAGTAACAATGACCCGGGTGAAGACTGTGATGGCGCCCAAGAACAGAAGGCCGTAGAGACGCACCAGTGCTCCGCGAGCTCACCCGATGTAAGTAATTAAATATTAGGTGTATTTTGGACTGCCCTAGCTAGGCAATACATTAGGCATTTTATTAACACTGATTGCCCCTCTTAGTACGCAGTGAGTCCTTTTTCATACTGATTGCCCTTCTTAGTACGCTGCGAGTAATTTTTAACCAACATCTTTTGATAGTGTTTCTTATACATGACGTTTACCGTTAGCCTCGGTGGCTTTCACTGCTTTACCAGACAGCTTGACGTTGTGTGACGTGATTTGGATTCCTGTGACGTAGTGTCTATGGCCACAGGCCAGTTCATTGCTTCATTATTCACAAATACAGGTCAATACTACTAGGTGCTTCCAACTTCCAACGTTTATGTATCTCTCTTTCGCCTACTCTGGCTATTTGCACCAGTCGTAAATATAGTGCCAATGACGACTTATGTAGGTAAGTTCTAACGGAAACACATACGGTGCACCACCGCCAAAGACTTTGGGAGATTCACTAGCTTTATAGGAATTGCTCCGGCAGGTATTTACAAACATATTGGACGGAAAAGGAATTCGTTTGTATAGGAAAATGAGGAATACGCTTTTATGGGAAAATGAGGAATACGCTTTTATGGGAAAATGAGGAATTCAATTGTATGGGAAAATGAGGAAAACGCTTGTAGGGGAAATTAGGAAAACGCTTGTATGGGAAAATGAGGAAGGCGCATGTAAGGGAAAATGAGGAAGGCGCATGTGTGGAAAAATGGGAAAGATGCTTTTTGGGGAAATGAAGAATACGCTTGTATGAGAAAATGAGGAATACGGCTGTATGAGAAAATAAGGAATACGTTTGTATAAAAAAATGGCTACTAGAAAAGCTTTAATGTATTTGAATAAACAATAAGGTATCATTTGAATGGTATCTTATGCACACATCAAACGAAACGTTATTAATTTGAAAGTTAGCAGGCCGTTAAGAGCGCGAAGGTGTCAAGGAAACCGCGGTAGTGCACTGTCGATGTCCCCGATAGTACCAGAATATAGTTCAAGATACTCTGATGGCGTTATGAAACGTACTTTTATTGTGTATGCAGTAAAATAATTCCATAGTGAATTTATTAAAGAAAGGTTGTGGGGAAAATGGTAAATGAGTTACAAATTCACCACAGACGGCAGCGCTGCACTGGCAGCTTACGTAAATAAGGGAATAAATAGGTCGCGGGGGCTCGGAATCCTCAAGGGTGGGTACGTGGTGCTTATTCGCGGCTGGTGCCGGGGGGAGTCGGTAACTAGGTGGCCTACATGCTCACAGATCTGCGCTTCGCTGCACAGCGCTTTTTCATCGAAACCATACAGCTGTAAGTAAATTATTTGAGGATCACGCCTGCGGCACGGAAACCTGAGCCTACGTTACGTTTTCATACAAAATCACAGACCGTGCCCCTAACGGCTGCGGAAATGACGTTAAAATAATTTGCAATAATAAATTGTACCAATGTCGTTTCGTCTGGAAATTTCATTCCGACGATGTAAATTGAAATAGGTATTTAAATAAATGGGACTTACAGCATGAATTTTAAACCACAATTTGTCCGGATCGTTTATTTTATATTATATTTATTTACTTCTTACTTACGTCGTCACAGAACGTCCGGTTATGATTTACGTATTAATAGATATACTTAACTCAGGCCGCTGAAAGAATGAGTTTGTCGCATATATTATTTTCGATAACAGGTGACATAATAATATAGTTTATAAATTTATTTACTTTTTACGAAGAACAAATAATAAATAAATATGGTTTATCATAATTTCTACGCCAAATCAAAGTTACATCGCCCATTTAAAAATAAAAAAAGGATTTTATTCCCGTAGACTTCAAAAAAACCGCTTGTAAATTGTCAGAACTTGTTTGTAGTACTATATTTAAGTATACATAGGTAATTATGTCTAGTTAGATATTTAGGTACACGGATTATTTGAAAACATTTATAAAATTTAGTAATTAATTATTACTTTTATAATTTTTTTTTTATTAATTATGATATTTCGTTAGCTTGCATTCGACCAGTACCTACCATTAACGATCTCTTTCAGCGGCCCTCATTATCTTAAAACACGGCTTATTGAATTTCATGAAGCTATATTAACCGATTGAATACATGATTTTTTTTAAATTTCAAAGGCAGCAGAATATTTTTTTTTTGAATTCTGATTCCAAAAATTAGTCCTGAACCACACGATTAGAGTTCAATTTTGAACATTCACTGGATCGGTATCCAGTAATAGATCAATGTTCACTATTTATTAGAACTCAAAGTTCACAATAACAGCCATTCATTAGAACTCAATGTTCATAATGGCAGCCACTCGTTAGAATTGCAGCCATTCTTTTGAATTCTGACAACTAAACACATATGGAGGTCCACGTCCACAACGACAAATTGCGTCCAGGGGAGACAGTCCTAGGTCTTATTTAATATATAATAATTATTCTGCGAAAACCAACAATACTAACTTATTTACATAAGCACCATTGTTACTAACACCATGTACTAACAAAACGTGTGTGTGTATGTGCGTGCGTGTGTGTGTGTGTGTGTGTGCGCGTGAGTGTTTGAGTGTGTGAGATTTTTTCTGGCTGATTCACCGGTCATTGTGATCGTGATCGGCGTTCAAATAGATGAAGGTTCGAAATAACTTAATAGGCTTCTATGAGCACATGTGACGAAATAAATGACATGGAACCGATTTTCAACGTTGAAGCCGATCGGCGACTTTGTCGGTAGCAACCCATTGTCTGCGCAATCGCAAATGGGAAATCATATTTTAATCGTCCGGCGGGTTTCGAACCAGCACCATCTACCGATCCGGGGTAGCCGCTCTGCGATAAGCTACAAACGGTACATATGGCAGATCACAATTAGGATTCCCTTGCTAAAACCCTTTATGATTTCTCATTTTTGAGATTAGATTAACGCTTTAAAAATACTAATTATATATACACTTTTAAACTTTCGCGTATCATAATTATATATGAACATTGTTAACAAGTATTAACGCGACTAACCTTATTGTTATTTTCCCGACGTTTCGACCAAGTTGCAAATGAAAATAACAATAAGGTTAGTCGCGTTAATACCTGTTAACAATGTTCATACTAATTATATGTTTGTAAAGTACTCCGCGACACAGGGATGAGATTCCATAACGCGGGAATTGTAATAAAAAAAAATTACTATGTTTTCAAGACATTTCTGATCCAATTCCATCGAGTCGCATACGCGTGGCGCATCCTCAATTACGTAGGTACTTATCTACTACATCGTAATATGAAGTAAGGAATAGCTTGATAATTGTAAATACTAGACCTCGCAAG
Source organism: Pseudoips prasinana (assembly GCA_951640165.1). NCBI lineage: Eukaryota > Metazoa > Arthropoda > Insecta > Lepidoptera > Nolidae > Pseudoips > Pseudoips prasinana. The sequence goes on from OX621234.1 coordinate 42,620,874, forward strand.
ATAAGATAGCCTCTGACTTTTGGCTTAAACTGTTGGCAGAGGGCAATGACTTAGTATTATCAGATTCGCAACTCCCTCGTGTTGGTTATTGCTAGGGCTGCCAGATAGTTGAATTAAAGTCCCTCGTAAATTAAAAATAATTTTAGTATGTAACTGTACGCATCTATTATTGTTATTGTTTTATGTTGTTGTGGTAAAAAAAACAATTATCTTATCTTATATTCATCCTCTCTTTTCAGACCTTTAATTTTTTATCATTGCCATATTCTTCTGAGTATTACATGGAATGTCCAAACCTAGATTTACTCAAATTAATTTTATATACTAAGATGATATTTTAAGACCAAGTCTTATACGAGGCCATTGGAACTGTATAGGTATGTACATATTGGTACACACGGCTACATATCAAGCTATACATTTCCAGTATGAGCTGATCTCGTGTTGTATAGGTTTTCAGCTTATATTGCAAATGTATACCATGATATGTAGCCGCGGTACTACTGACTAGTCTCTTAGATATGTCGTGCTAGTGTGAGTTCGACCCTGTACCTACACGATATTATTTATGCCCGAATATTATAGGGTAACTTTACCTTTATTTATTTATCTTCAACAAACAATGTTAATTACAGATTTTAATTTAACCCAAGATTTTTAAATTGCATTAAGGTTTGAGTTAAATAGTGGGTATTTTACTGCAGAAACATTTCAAATGTACAGCTGGACAGTTAACAAAACCTGACATACAGAAGTAAATCTAATGTCTGGTTACTCTGGATTATAGCTAATTTATTCTGTCGGTTATACGTGCCTGGACGTCGGCATCGTCAGTGCCGCCAGCAGCATGAATTACTTGCGAAGCCGCTGCATCATACTGTCGCTAGAGCCAAGTCTCCAGTATGTCGAACCCTAGATGTGCTAAACTCCCTTCTGATTGCCAATCCTGACTGTGATTTGTTTGCCGGTAGATGGACAGACATTAGGCTAATATATGTTTGGTTTTTTGCGAAAGAAAGTAAGCAAGGATGTCCAGTATTTTGTATTAGTTATAAAGTAACCTTAAAAATAAGTTAAATTATGTAATGTTTCTAGGTCGATTAATGTAATTGATTATAATTTGCCGTTTTAATAACTATAAATAAATAAAGAAATAGCAGAGCTGCAAACAACTGATAATGTCGCTCCTCTATCAGCAACCTCTCGCTCTATCTTTCACACCACTCTCGTAAATGTTCCGGAAGCGAACCATTTTGTCACAGAAATTTAAGATCAGCTACCGCCTGCCGCGCTATTGTACTGCTTTCCTGCTTCATAAAAATTTAGTAACTAAATTCTTTTATATCATGGAACCCCCTCAGTTGCTGCTTACGGAAAAAGTTAAAAATAATTTGGTGTTTGGTATAAACTTGTGATTGCGTGAATAGAGCCGAGTGAATAGAGGACTGGGTGAGCCGAACGCAAGTTGAGAGGGAGATATAAGTATATATGAAGATAGAAAGAGAGAGTTTCTTTTAGTATATTATTGAAGGGGCAAGAGAGAGAGCTGCGAGCACCCATTTTCGAGCACACATTTTTTTTCTCGCCAGTTACGTGTAAAGTTTTTCTTCAGTAGTGTGGTCTAAAGCACACTCGTATTATTTTTCTATATTTGTATGCATCAAAATGTCTGTTTTCCTGAGTCTGGGTGTAATTATCTATATAAGTATGTATTTACAAAATAAAAATGGTATACGTAGTATATCAGTTATCTGGTTTCCATAGTACACGCACTGCTTAGTTTGGGTTCAGATGGCCGTGTGTAAAGAATGTCCCACGATATTATATTGTATTATTATATTATATTGCAGATGTGCGAGAGGTAGTGTCACACGTGCAAGGGGTTTGTAATAATGACCTTTTACATAAGGAGTGGCTTAAAACTATTTAAGTTTCAAAAGTAAGAGACACGCTTTGAAAGCTGCACATTTTGCACTTGTACATATTTTTTTGAACACTTAGTTTATGGTTGTCATTAGTCTTGACTGACCTGACGAATTTGCATTTTTTTCACTTAATACTATGAAAGACTATATTTTAATAGGTAATTACGTATACAACACTGAATATTTCTTTTTAAAGCACTCTTGTCCATGGAGCATGATATAGTTTATAAAATGTATATTATATGGTCAGCAGACCGTTTAATAGAAAATTCAGATATAATTACAGGGTTCGTTGGCATGTCTTCAATGAAGTTTCTATGATATACAATGTATAAAAGTGTAGTTTAAAAAGAATGGTCCACCATTACAAAAACTAATAATTATTATTCATAAAAAAACTACATAGGTACATTATGCTCTAACGATGACAACGTTATAAAAACTGTCTATAGTATTGTTTTTCATAATTAATATAAAACAATTTGTTACACACTTACTGAGTAATACAAATAATATTGTTTAAAAACATAAAATTGAATTCAACTTCACTTTTTAAATCTATATGCGACCATTCGAATTTTGAAATTCGAATTCCAATATCAAACTCGGTACTCATAACGGAGACGGTCCATATATACAAAAATGCATGCAGTCGAAAAATTAATGCAGTCGAAAAAATGCATACAGTCGACTTGGCTATTCCTTCTTTTCAAGTCAGTTAACGACTAAATATTGTAAACAAACTTAACAAAAAGGCTGCAAAATAATATCGTTCGTTAATGCTTTAAGTATTAGATTTAATTAAAAAAAATATACACTTCTTCTCACCAAAACATCGAAACACCTCTGAAGTTTAGTACATATGCATTTTGTATCTGTTTTAATTTTCTTTTTACCTTATTCCAAACAAAAATGGTATACTGGCACTATTTTTACCTTATACTACTCTCAGCAATAAACTGTTATTCTTAGGTTATAAGTTATCATTTAACACATATTAATGTTTCAAATTAAAATTATTTTTATTTGGCTATCGCGTTTTGTTCATCTGAAATCATTGCGGTTTCCGTGGGCGACGCATCCATATTTGTAAGGAAATTTCCCTTTGGTAGCAAAACCTAGTCCCCATTAAAAATGCATATTGATTGGCAAAAATCGAATTGAATCCGGAAATTCCGCCGAAATACTCTTTGAAAATAATCTCTGCATTCATTAATTGGATGCAAATTCAGAAATACGGAATTTTTTTCGAATATTATTTTAGTTTATTTTACAAAAGTTCTGTATTCAATTCAATTATAGAATTTTTATGCTTTAACTGCCAACTATTTTGTTTTTTTTATGAGAAGTATATTATGATTTTAATTATATATATTTATTAAGAATATACAAATTGGCTACTTGTTTTATTCTATTTGAATTAAAAAAAATGCAATATTATCTCTTCTAAATGTACCTTATACGGGCGTAATGGTGATACCTACCTCGGGGTATTTTTTTTATTTATTTAAGGAGCTTATTGCCGACAGATATATCAGCTCCGTGAATAAAATACAATAATATTACATACTAAACTAAACTAAAAAGCATTTGAGTTGCTTCTGAAGTTGACTCAGCGAGTATACTGAGGCAAATGCCTAATACATCGGGGTCATGTAACACTTTAAAAATCTACTTTCGTCCTTGTATGTATATTAACCGAACTCCAACATATCGAGACGCAGGCGTCTTTGAATTAAAAATAGTCAAGCTGCACACGTGTCTATAGATAAGCGTCAGGAAGGAGGACAAAGCCCTTATTGACACATTTGCTTTGCGAATCAATTCTACTGTGAATGGGCTTCTAAGCAAATACGTGTCAAATGGCCGTGTTTGCCATAAGTACAGGAATTACTGGATATCAAATAAATACTGTTGCTAAGGTATACATACGGAGACTGTATTCTCGTGTAAGGTTGCCTGAGCTCATCGGGTATATGGGATTAGTGAATATTACGTGGGTTCTTTGCTATTTGACCAGCTTGACTGTAGAGTATTATCATTATAATACACTATTATCATTATAATAGACTATTCTTAATTTAATTTGGAAGTAGGAGGAAGGGGGTACTGGAAAGGGTCCATAATTGTGTTGCAAAGTTCTCTAGACCATAATAACCGCTTTCCACTAGATGAACCTAAGTTTGCTTGCTGAAATGGTTACATGCTAAGAACGGCATCTGTATTATATTGTATCGACAAGAAAATTAGCTTTATTCTCAAATTAAATTGTGGACGTATACACCAAATGAGTAGGTAAGTCAATCTAGGGTTAGTTAGTCTAGAGGTCTTCTAGCCGTACTCTGTCATCCAGGTCTAAATTAAGAACATTTGCAACTGTGTCTCAGGCAAGTTACACTGGAACACTTGGACTATTCTGGAGGTAGTTTCCCAGTGAAGCTGGAAGTTCACACACATCACTTGACATCGCGCCAGTGTTTAAACTTGACTATAATACCCACTTTGGACGAAGCACAAAGATAAGGCACCCTTCCCCTATGGAGCTGCAACTTACTTAACCCCTGCCTAAATCATCATAACATTAAATATATACAAAATAGTGTACTCTACAATGACCAGCGGGATTATTATTTCTGGAAACAGGGGCTCTACCGGCTAAGTCGCCGAACATCGATTTCTTAAATGGCGTTCAAATAAATAAGGGTTAAAAATAACTTAATCAGTCGTTACATCGGCTTCCATGAGCACATGTGACGTCATAAATGGTCCGAAATCGATTGTCAGCGTTAAAGCTGATTTAACGATTGATTAGTCATTTTTAACCTTTATTTATTTGAACGCCATTTAAGAAATCGATGTTCGGCGACTTAGGCGGTTTAGGCCCAGGAAGGCCATGAAATGAAGGCTAGGCATATGGAAAGGAGGCTAGGCGTAGGTGTAAAAATGCATACTAATGCCACAAAATAAAATCTAAAGGTATCTTATTCTGGGATTCCCCATACATTCTTAATCCCTAAAGTGAAACAACACGATTGTTTGCCACTCTTACAATTTTATACTACACATACATCTAATGATGGGATTACGTCGGACGTCGTAACAATAAACCCCATTTTCCGGTAAAAGAGATGACCATATCTCGAACCAATACTCGTATATGATAACTTACTATTATTACTAGTTAAATTTTTATATGAAACTCTTTTAATTGATGATGGAAGCGGAACCGCATAGTATTTACAATGTTATCTTATCGTGTTTATTAAAGTTTACTCATAATACAGTGATTCATACAATTATCACAATAATAATATTAATTGATAAGATAGTATCACCCATATTTCTCTAAAAAAATATTAATGGGATTCGGTAACGATTTTTTGGCTCTTGTTTGAAATTACGTAAATAGTGCAAAATATTTACAACTGATGAAGTAAGAAAATGTCTGTTTAAGTTGAATCAGAAATATTGAAACTACTAATTCATTTCCATAATAGAACTTCCTGTCAGCATAAAAAGCCCCTTGATACAAAACATGAAGTTGTACTACCAATGCACGCTTCACACGGGTGTCTTTTATATGTACAGACTCCAGCACATCAAGCTACTTACTGCTAAGCTACTCATCATATCAGCAGCCGAAAGACTTCCACTGCTGGACAAAGGCCTCCCCCAAAGATCTCCACAATTGCCGGTCTTGCGCTATCCGCATCCAGCGATTTCCAGCGACCCGCACAAGATCATCGGTCCATCTTGTAGGGGGCCTGCCCACGCTGCGTCTTCCGGTTCGTGGTCGCCACTCGAGAACCTTTCTGCCCCAGCGGCCGTCGGCTCTACGAGCTATGTGCCCTGCCCACTGCCACTTCAGCTTGGCAATTCTTACGGCTATGTCGGTTACTTTGGTTCGCCTGCGGATCTCACCATTTCTGATTCGATCTCGCAGGGAAACTCCAAGCATAGCCCTTTCCATTGCTCTTTGGGTGACCTTGAGCCGCCTGATAAGGCCCATAGTGAGCGACCACGTCTCCGTTTCGTAAGTCATCACTGGCAACACACACTGGTCTAAGACTTTCGACTTGAGACACTGCGGTATTTGGGACGAGAAGATATTACGTAGCTTCCCGAACGCTGCCCAGCCGAGTTGGATTCTACGATTGACCTACTAATCTGTCAAATTTCCCCAATTGAAAGAACACCTAATGCTCATGGTATAAAGCTGAAAATCTATAAACGAAATTTGACAGATTGGACAAGCTGGATGTGATGACGTCTGTACATCATTCGGACCTACTTCCATACCCTTGCCCTGGCAAATACGAACACAACAAACAAACATCGGCTATACCATAATATTAGTCGTCGTCTCTAATATAAAAGCACCAATTAATTTATGGTAAACAATAGATTTTTTTTAATTAAATTGTTATGATCACTTCCTCTGGTCATCTTAAATCTAACCAATTTCAAGGTTCGATAAGTGATGGTTGCCATCTATTACATCCTAACGTATTGTTTGACTATAAACGGTATAAATATGTTTTTTTGGCGGACACACTTCCAATACACAAAGATACTCGCTTTAGACGATGGGACCAGATTAGGCACCTTTCCCCTACAAAGCTGCAGATTTAAACTATCATAATATTGCATGGTTGTGGTATACTCTACGATGACCTGTAAAGTTTCTGATGCCGCACGAAGCCACGCATCACAACCCTGAGGATAAATAGCATTATCTACGGCATACACACGGCTACATATCAAGCTATACAATTCCAGTAGATATAAGCTGATCCCGCGTTGTATAGGATTTCCATACAATGACAGGTCAGTTTATATTGGATTAGCTTGATTTGTAGTCGTACATCATTACGGCTCTAGAGAAAAGCTGAAAGCACGCAGAGCAACACTGTCAACCGAAATTCATTGTTCGAAGAGATTGAAATGTATGATGTTTATCCTAATCCTACTAATATTATAAATGCGAAAGTTTGTGAGTATGGGTGGATGGATGGATGTATGGATGTTTTTTACTCTTTCACGCAAATACTACCCAACCGATTTAGATGAAACTTTGTAGTAGACTAGCTTATATGTATATCCGAATATCTCATAGGCTAAAATTTATAAAATCTATGCGGGTGAAACCGCGGGACACAGCTAGTTTTTTTATAAATTTATAATGATTGTATACTGTTGTTGCTTTTTAAATTATTTTGGTTTTATTTTATAGATAGTGCTTTTTTATTTTGTAAATTAGAGAACTTGAGCTTTGTGTCAGTAATTATAAGAATAAGAAGTATCTAAAATAATGTTCAATCAATTGTATTGAAATACCACGAACAATATTATTATTAGAAGCCAGAGAAAGCAAAGCACTAATCAGATTTGCAATATTCACCACACCATTATAGGTTTACCGAGTTTGAAGCGATAGTTTAAATAATCATTGTATTAATAACATATAACTGACTTCAAACTTCCTTTGTAAATCATAAGTTTGCATTACGATTTAAACAAATCCACAGAACATCTTTAAAAGCATTTTTTTTCTATCAAAAGTGGTTTAAAATGTTGAAATATGCAGGCGGCCCAAGACATAGCCGAAGAATTACCAAGCTGTAGTGGCAGTGGGTGGGCCACAGTGCTCCTAGAACCAACGGGCAGAGGGCAGAAAGGTTCTTGAGCGGCAACCATGTACCGGAAGACGCAGCGTGTGCAGGTCCTCTGAAAGATGGAACCTTTATATTTTGAGGGTCGCCGCAAACCTTTGGATGTGGAAGGCGCGAGACCGACAATTATGGAGATCTCCATTAGTGGACGTCTTTCGGCTGATATGATAATGATTGGTTAATACTATAACATATATAAAAGTGAAAGCTCTATCGGGCAGCTCGCGTAATTAATTTTGTTGAACAGTTTCAATTATAATAAATAATAAAAATAATATAATAATAAATACTACAAACAGTAATAAATCTTATCATCTTTTTAACTGGTTCTTGTTTATTCCTAATTAATTACGTTGGTTGCTGATCCAAGACAGTAATGTGATTCTCCGGCAATGCCTGAGCCCAACCATTCAGTGTATTTTCGGTAAAAGGGACAGAAAAGATAAAAATTGATAACTAATAATTTTCTTAAGTCAGTTAAAAAATCCAAAATGTGAGTGATTAAACTAAAACATAAATAACATGAATTACATAATGAAATATGACTATTATTGTCTTAAAAAACAAGTAAGTAAATCCAAAGCATATTTGCTTCTGAAAAAACCATTTCTAGTTTTAGCCGCGGCAAATATGCTGTGGATTTTCTTCACTTTTTTGCCAATAATATTTAAGATCAACATGGGATGTATATCTAGATTGGCTTTAAGCAGGTGTCATCAAATCAGCGGGAGGACAACGGCATAAACTTTCTCCAGGAATCGCCGTTGCAAGAAAGTTCACGAGATGCACTCTCATAACTGACCATTATGAGCTGACTATCTCGATAGTTCCTGGTTGAAGGAGTCATAGAACCGTTCGTAACTAACAGGTATATTTCTATCAGACGAGTCACGCTGGCGACTACTGCGAATTTGTTTGTGCCTGGCGAATAAAATATCTTAGTTCAAGTTCTCTTATGGTGAATTGTTTTTATTTTAATTAGTAGTTAAGCCTTATTCTTTGTGATCTATAACAAACGACTACCGCTGGACAAAGACATTCCTCGTTGTGTGTTGTGTGTCGGTGGTAGATATTCTCTCGGTTCGACTTCAACGTCTCCTACGGGATGGGATGGGATTGGATATTTTCGTAGAAAGAGTGTAAAAGAAGAGGTTGATGGATAATATAAACAGTGTCGTTTTCATTTTATGTATTTTGTATATTCCTATGATCGTCTTAATCTTTAGGTTGAAGAAACAATCTCAAATTTTAAAGCTAAGAAAGTAGGTATATAATAAAATAAACTTTATTGTACCTACACAAAAAAGGTAATTTTACATTGAAACATTGTACAATGGTCTTATCGCATTGAGCGATTTCTTCTGGACAACCTTTGTATGAATAGGAATTTAATTTAACAAATGCTGGATCAAATTCTTTTCACGATTACAAAGACATACCCTTAAAGTCCCCAAATACCACACTAATCTACTTTTTAACTTTACAGGACCATTTAAATTCAACAGAAGTAAGTTCTTAGAAAACCACCGAAAGGGTGGTTAAAAAATCAAGGAGGTGAAATTAATCATGATTAAATGTTCCATCAAGCTAATCGTTCCGTTTACAGGTTCTTCTTCGTTCTTCAACGTGTAACAGCACTGAGGGACACTTAAAGAGTACAATATATGTAGCCAGAAACCAGAAAACTTGCAGAAAACCAGCATGAAATTTCTATTCTTAAAATTATTTCTAGCAACACTAAGAACAGAAGCGCATAAAAATTATGGTAGAATTTATTTGTCGACCAACATTGCATGAAGCTCTTAAAATATGTTTGCATTGTTATTCTGCCCATAAAACCTGTCAATCAGCTGAATAACTATGTACGAAGCGCCTAAAATATGTTACAAATTTGTTTAGTTCCCATACAAATATGCCAAGCAGCCGAAGAACTTTGTATGAAGCGCTTAAAATATGTTTGGATTTTTTTCCTCCATACATACATGGCAGTCAGTTGTACAACTAGTCTGTGTATTTTATGTTTTACTTCTGTTCTTAATTTCATAGATAAATTATGTCCTTAAATATTTGTCTTTGATGTGGCACAACGATAACACGTAACACATACATAACAATATCAAAATACAATCCAAATTTGGTACTGTACTAACTTGGGTAAGACATTTGTGAGTTTCATATATGTATATATTGTTATTGACAGCACTACACATGAGATATCAATGTAATCATCAAAATCAAAAACACCCTCAGCTCGACAAAGGCCTCCCTCAAAGATCTGCCAGTCTTGCGATACCCGCATCCAGCGGCTTCCAGGGACCCGCACAAGGTCATCGGTCCGCCTCGTAGGGGCCCTGCCCACGCTGCGTCTTCTGGTTCGTGGTCGCCACTCGGTCGTTTCTGGCCTAGCGCCGTCGGTTCTACGAGCTATGTGCTTCGCCGCAGAATTGCCTCAATCAACCAATAACATACATTAAGATGCTCAGCGTTCGCGGCAGTAGACGTTGATAATATAACACATATGAACAACATGAGTCACGAGTGTTAACCACGAACCGGAAGACGCTGCACAATTGTGGAGATCTTTGGGGGAGGCTTTTGTCTAGCAGTGGACGTCTTTCGGCTGATATGATGATAATCAATTCTTAGATACGATGTCTTATATATTCTAGGCAGCTTGACAGACAATATATACAGACGAATAGTCCAGCAAAACCGATGTGATACTAGGGCTGAACCCAGCGAAGACTGCTCTTGAAATTGGGCTAGAACATTCTTTGCATGGTTCTGATTGTATTTATTAAATTGCCAAAATAATGGAAAAGCCTATTCAACCATGGGGGAGAAATTAAATCACTATTAGCTGTAAAAGCGATAACTTATTTCGACTAAATGGATACTTTCTAACTTGACGTACAATAATTGGTTAACTCAATAGAGTGATATGTTATTTTGTTTTCTATATATTTAATATAGTTTGATATTGTTAAGTTATTGTTTCATATACTAAGCTTTTGACTACATGTAGGTGTGTGGATATTTTTATGGTTGTATTTTTATATCTTATGTTTTTCACATTATTGTAATTTTTATATTTTGTTTATGTTGTTTGTGTAAGTTGTTGTCTGATAGTTAAGAATTTTTAACATTTACCCGCTTCTATGTCTATGAAAATTAATAACTTGTAACAAAATAAAAATAACACCAAAGGCAGACAATTAATGTTTTAGACTAAAGGCAGTATTATTGTCTTTAATAAATGTAATGTGGCTGTGCATTGAAATTGTATTATATTACTAATTTCTTACAATATGCGTGTTGTTTTCTGGTTTAGGAAGGCGATGGTGTTATCTGACTGGTGGCGCCGGAGGAGGCGTCGAGAGACCACCTCGGCGCCGGATGCAGCAGCGCTTCGCAGCGCAGTTGACTCCTTCCACGTGGCCCCCCCGCGGCCTTGGGCTCGCGTGTTAGGCGGCCACCGCTTCCTTGCGCACGGTGGGGTAGGAAATTGAAGTTCTTACATCTAGAGCCACGGCACTACAGATACCTGGTCCAACGCGTCGAACTAATACTGCGACGGTTACTCTTCACGGACAAGTATGACTCGATGCATAATTATTTGTCATTTTATGAAACCTACAAGAAGAGTAACGAACCTCTTTATGAAGTGTATAGGCGGTACAAGCCATCTGTCCGCCCATTCAAGCACACCTGTGTGGGCCTGGGCCTTGAGCTCATCCGACGTTGGAAATGTATTGAGAAGGTCTTCCCGGGCGTCGTTGACTGTATGGCGCTGCTCTCGTGCGAGGAGGCTCTCCAGGAGCCGATGACGTACGCGTCGTGCGCCGAAGCACCCTACCTGCTATATGGCACTGAGAAGGAACACGTTGTCGCGAGCTTGCACTTTAAGATCCAAGGCCGAAAGGGAGTGTTGATTGCAGATCCCGGGTACCACATCTCGAGAGTAGTGACGGTCATGCAGGACAGTGGGATGCCCACCACCGGATGGTTCAGGCAACAGCCTGAGCCTGATGTCTGCAGAGCTTACTTGTACCAGTATAATTCGGAAAATCCGAACTACATAGAATGGAAGATGCAGCACCTCTATGGAAAAGATCGAAAAATGAAAACTGCATTGATTTACAATCAGCGACCATTTTACGGAGCCATAAACGTCACCGAAAGACGTAATCTTATTTATAACACCAAGTGTCTGGTCACCCGCGACCAGAATGGTCGACTCGTAGCCGGGATATTTTATAAAATTAACGGAAGCTCCATGGAGTTAGTCGATGATTATTTTACTGTTTTTTATTATGAAGGAGATCAGAAGAGTAGATTGAATTTAAGATTTTCGATTTTCGAACACCCAGAGTCTCTCGACACGTCCGTTGTCAATTTTTTACATATTTTAAGCGGCTACATGAAATACACGACTAGTGAGCTGTACGATATCATTAACCAGTCGAGGATAGCATTAGCTGACAAGTCTTTTGTGGCCCAAATGCTTGAAATTAACGAAGATATTAGCAGACTCACTAAAATTCAACGGCAGCATCGAAAGCCCTCCGGCATTTCACAACCATCCTAGCATCAAGAACTTGGTGAGCTATGCTCACAGTTCTCCAAAAGTGTGTTGAATTAGGCACAGAGATCCAAGTTAAACATCTGCCGATATTCAGTTATTGCCTTCATTAGACTTCTTTAGCATGCACTATCTATATTAAAATTTATGCAGTGAACGTATTGAATAGATCGGGAATCTTCCATAATATTGATTTTATTTTGATGTTAGTAATGTCTTCTCTTTAGACTTTAATTTCGAATAGAGTACGTATATCTAAATATCATAGCAATTTAGAACACGTCGCATCGAATCACATGTGAAGTTGGTGATTCGCGACGGCTGTGTGTCGCGTCACCACCGCCGCGAGATCTAGGTCGGCAGGCACGTCGCACTGCCAACACGCACACTTCGATACACACACCTAAGCATACAGTAGTGTTGCCCTCGTCGGAAACTAGGCCGAAAACTCACGCATGCGTACTCGACGCTAAACTGTTACGACTCAACTAAACAGAGTTTTTCGGGCGTAGAATGAAACTTATCTATGAAACATACACATCGGTTTCCTAAAGTAAAAAAAAAAACCTACTATCTATATAAATATATAAATGTGTTTGGTATAATATGTTTAAAAAATATGAGTAAGAAATTTCTTGGTTTAAAACTTATTTTGAAGGCAACCGTATTTTTTTTTTAAAGTAGCCGTACTCATAATCGACGAAAACGTTGGGATACGCTTCAGTACATAGATCATTTTAATGCCGGCGTAGTGGTGACACGAGATTTATCGAAGGCATTCGACCAATATAATTTAACTTATCTTTGCCTCCCAATGTAATCATAAAACGGAGATTCCCGGTTATTCTACATAACAAATTAAAATTTTAAGTGTCAAATTGTCAACACAGTAATACATATTAGCAGTACAAAACAGATCAGTGAAGGACTGTTCATTTTACTCGTAATTTAATTAAGGCAGACAAAGAAATGTGTCTAAATTATTCTCACAAGAGAACGATGACCTATGATATTAGCTAACCTACTCAAAGCGTAACAAAGCTATGGGGTCTAATTATGATGGTGCTGTTAGCACCATGTACTCCAGCAGCGTGCATTGTTACGACAAGCTAATTGATGGACGTTTGAGAGGCTCACTTTGGGTAGCTTAGTCCAATATACACAATGTAGGGTACGCAGAATTTGTAAAGAATTAGTTAAAAAACATAAATGTTTAGATATATACAAAGATTTGTGTTCTTCACAGTGCTATTTAATGAAGAGACATTACGGACACTACAAATATAAAATAATAATGTTTATCGTTTGTTACTTGACGTCTAAATAAGTTCATGTGTTGTATTGTATATTTGTTTAGTAGCTAATAGTTTTCGTCTAAAGGAATATCGATGTTTGTTATATGTGTAATTTCAATTCAACTGGATTAATAACGAGCCCATAGATGCCGCTTCAGAGCAAGGGCGTTTTTGCACCGAACAACTTGAAAATTGCGCCAGCCTTTTCCCGCTGTCTCCTTTTCGGTCGTACTTCGGTGCACAAACGCTGTAATAGGTATATATAAGCATTTATTTACTGTAAATGATTCGTCCTATATAGCAGTGTTTGTAAATAACAAAACTAAATAAAATGAATGTATTGAATGTACCCTACTACGATATATTATTACACAAACTACTGCCGGAGGCAAATAACTTACTTGAGAAATATTAACGTGATATATATGTTTCGGTGGAGACTATGTCAAATATATATGGGATTTTATATAAAATAGAAAACAAAAAAAAATACAATATCCCAAAATGCACCAAAAAAAGTAAAAAAAAAATAAAAACCCAAATACGTAGTATATTTATTTATATAGTTGTAATATTTGTATTTAAGTTAGCTTAGGTTTCTACTACGTATTTGTGGATAAAAAAGGTAGTGTTGATAGGAAAGGTAGAATCCTTCGGCCAGTGTAACGAAAGGCCTTGTAACATATAAATACAATAGTCATTGAACTGTATAAATACAAAACAAATAGAGCCATTAAAGTTTTACTAGTTACTACGAAAACATACGGATTGATATCATGAACCACAGACTCACGTTGTATCGTCGAGTCTGCCGCAAAAATAAATCGGCAAAAGAAACTTACTTATCATTATTATTAAGTAAGTATGTAGTATTTAATTAAACAAATTTAATTATTGACATAATGTTTGCAACATTATACACAGACTATAAAAACATTCAATCAGATATTTTTGACTCATCAACAAAATCACGTGTTTGTGTATCAAAGTTTTTGGACTCAACGCGTATTCTAACGGAGTAATTTCCATATCTATTGTACATAATTATTATAGTTATCAATTTTACTTCTTGATTTTTGAAACCACAGTATTATTTGCTTATATTCTTTTAACCCATTTTGGGCAAAACATAAACATTGCGCATAGACTCATTGCAGTTCCCTAAGGTAGATCTGTATTTACGAATCAAGCTCGGCTTGGAGCTGGGCTTCACACTTGAGGAATTGATTGAATATAAGATCTAAGCATCAACTCCTCAAGTTCAGCTCCGGTAAGAGTTTAATTAGTATATACGAAATTGAGACTCAAACTGAAAAATCTCAAACCCAGCGGGACTCGCTCGTAAGGGCTCCATTACAATTTACACCGTCTTACAAGCGGCTCTTTGTTCAATCAGCTGGTAGTTGACGAAAGGACTGTCGAACGTTAAGTTGTGTTGAACACAACACAACTTAAAATACAGTCCTTCCGTCGGACAAGATAGTCCTCGCAACTATATTATTATTATCCAATAGTAATACGATCTGATGATTGGTGATAAAAGCAAACAAAAAAATATATTTTATGTCAGTTGACATAATAATATAGAGAACTATTTCAACTGACAATTTAATGGGACAACACGTGTAACTCAGTGGTTTTCGTTAATACCTCGGCGTTGTTGTGTTTCGGGTCCGAACCCTGCACATGACATCTTATTTGTGTGTCCCATTAAAGTTGTTCTGAGTCCAAGATGTAATTTGTGTCCGTGTATTTCATGTTTGTATAGTTATACAGGGACACCCCGTGATACTTACAGGGATTAAGTACGGACGCCGGTACATCAAGCTACCCCAATCTGTCAAATTTCCCCAATGGACACTTTGTGTTAAAGTTGAAAATCTGTAAAATAAATTTAACAGATCGGGTAGCTGGATGTGCTGGCGTCTGTACATTGGTACAAGGGTTATTCATTTTAAATTTAACATTAAAATATACATTTCCGGTAAATTAATGTTTATTTTTATCACGAATGATGATTGTACCCTAAACCGGAAAACGTAACATAATGACAGTAAACGAGGCAAAAGGGGTGTGCAAAGATATTGGAAATCCCTTGTCTCTGCCTACCCCTCTGGGAAACAAGCGCGAGTCTATGTATTTATGTCATCATGATTAGTAACGATTAAAGTCCGTCCACTGAAAGACATTCTTTCAGTGGACGGACAATAGGATTTATTTCAGAAAAAGCGAAATTTCCTACAGTCATACTATTTTTTTTTATTTAACTCTTTTCTTAAAATACTAATATTAGTACTAATATTCACTTGTGCTTTAGGCTCTTAGATTATAATTAAAATATTTCGTAAAGTATTGATGTTGAAAAAAAAAGAAAAATACAAAAAAAGTAGCCAGCCGTGTTGTGTGTGTATCTATGTATCAATGTTCTTAGGGTGGACGTACGTTAAGGCACAGAAAGGCCGCCGGCTACAGCCGCACAAAATGTCCAGAAATGTATCTGCTTACTGTTAATCGAGCAATTTTTCGTAAATATTATTATGATTATAAAAGGTGTTACATAAATAGTACACAAACAATAATACAGAATCATGGGACTAGATCATTCTCGCAGCTTAATACGACGGTCTATTTAAAAAATACATAATTGTGGAAGTAAATCCTTCCCGCAGCTTAGTACGACGGTCTATTATTAAAAATACACAATCATGGGGCTAGATCCTTCCTGCAGCTTAGTGAGACGGTCTATTATAAAGATACATAATTGTGGGAGTAGATCATTCTCGCAGCTTAGTACTATCTATTAAAAAATACAGAATCGTGGGAGTAGGTCCTTCCCGCAGCTTAGTACGATGGTATATTTAAAAAATACAGAGTCGTGGAAGTAGATCCTTCCTGTAGTATAGTACGATGGTCTATTTACAAATACGAAATCATGGCACTAGATCATTCCCGCAGTTTAGTACGACGGTCTATTTGTGTCCTAACAAACGTTCTTAGTTTCTGTTAGTTTAATCCTATGTGTTTAATTATACGTAGGTATACTGTCAACTCCATGATCTCTATTCTACAAACAATAGAGACCATGGCCCTGACATTTCTATTTAATAGACAAGTAGAGCAAAGTGTGTTTTAGGAATATTGTGTTAGTATTAATACTAATGTGTGAGGGTTATTTTTGAGTATTACATTGTTAATCAACCCTCAGCAGGTATCGTGATCAATGGCAACACTGTAGAAACATCGGGTGCCTAATTTGACCGCGGCCATTAAATGTAACTAATAAAACATCAAAATATTATACAAAAAATCTTTAACTACAATTTTTATGTTGTTATTAAGTTCAAAGACATCAGACAAAAGTTTAAACACATTGGTAAGCATATAGTTAAACTACGATAAATTTGAAGCAAATTTACTTATTTTTCAAAATGAGGTCACCGAAATGCGATTCTATCTGAGCCCAGGCATCATAAACATTTGATGTGTTCTAATTTATTTTAATTCTGTAATACCACTTAGTAATAGAATATCTAATTAGAACATCATTATACTTAAGAGTTTTATTTACTTTATCCGACTTCCAAAGAACAAACAAGGAACCGATTTTAATCATCCCATTTTTATCATATCAGTTGTCGTAAAGGGCTGACGCCCGATCTTCCCAAGTTCCAATTTCCCCAAAATTATTTTTATACATTCATATCGAAATTTACGCCTAATTAATTAAATATTATGCAATACTGATTAGTGATTAATAAGGTTAATTGCAACTAGGTATTGATTTTACTTTATTGTAACACATTCGGACGACAGTGCGAGGATTGGTCAAGTGTGAACAATATAAATTAATTATTATTTCATTTTGGGGAATAATAATTAATTTATATTGTTCACATTTGACCAATCCTCGCACTGTCGTCCGAATGTGTTACAATAAAGTAAAATCAATACCTAGTTGCAATTAACCTTATTAATTTCATTTTGGGGAATAATAATTAATTTATATTGTTCACACTTGACCAATCCTCGCACTGTCGTCCGAATGTGTTACAATAAAGTAAAATCAATACCTAGTTGCAATTAACCTTATTAATCACTAATCAGTATTGCATAATATTTAATTAATTAGGCGTAAATTGCAATGAAAATACGTAATAATATGTTTACTCCATTGTTTATCTAAAATAATAACATTAAACAATACGTACATACGTACGCATTGATTCAGCAATTACTGTACCATTCTAGATTTCAGTCAAGACAGAGTCGTACAAATTTATTTAATAACTAAGCTTTGGGGAACTTGGAACTTGCGGTGATCGGACATCAGCCGTCGCGTCGTCGTAAAGAACAGTGGAAGTGTTTAAAACGGCAATTATTCAGTGAAATGTATTTTATCATGTTCCCAATCTCAAAAATAACTCACGTACTTTATGCAGATTTAATATTTTAGTATTATAAATATGTAGTTTATAGTAATTTTATTATTGACGCAGTTAAGATGGAATTTTGTTGTTGTTATTATAATGAATGGGAACTCTGCCGTGTAAGTGTAATTTGCCATAGTACATAAGACTTTATTCAATGATTATAGAATGCAATTTACCTCGATAGATGTTTGTGTTTTACGGTGATTTGGTGACTGCACGGCAGATTTACCAATATTCACGGATTTATAATAAGTATGTTTATATCAATACTATAAAATTCAATAGCTAAGCCTTATGGTCAATAACGATGACATATAATATGTTACTATATTAGGTATTTGTCATTGTTTTTGGACATTATTCCAAAGGTCTGATTAGGGGAATCAGATCTTTGGAATAATGTCCATAAACAATGACAGATACCTAATATAGTAACATATTATATGTCATCGTTATTGGTCATTATTCCAAAGAGATAAGGTTTAAATTGATTTGGTCTCGTCTAGTACCTACAGACACCAGCACAACCAGCTACCGCAATATGTCAAACTTCTTTTATAGATTTTCAACTTTATGCATAAGGTTCACTTTCAATTGGGGAAATTTGACAGATTGGGGTAGCTTGATGTGCTGTAGGTATACGGGTTAAGGAATATTATTTTGGAATGGATTTCTCCAGTAGAAATATCTACGGGCGGAATGTACCATACTTATATTTGTTCTCAACAAAGTGTGCTTTAGTCCACAAGACTGAAGTAAAACTTCAAACGCAACTGGCTATGAGAGAAAAAGAGAAAGACAATGTGTGCTCGCCTTCCTTTCCCCCTACAGTAATATACGAAACGGAACTCTCTCTTTCTGTCTTCACTAACTCCCACCCACTATATCTCCCACTCAACTTCCGTCCACCTCGCCCGATCACTCTTTTCGTAACACTCTCATTACGCATTCGCCAGCTTAATCCCCAAGCCTGCGAAAAGAAGGTTTATTTCAAAAATGTTAAATTCAATATCATATCGTGTATATAGGACGTAAAGTACTTATCGTAAAATCTATTAACCATAAGGCTTATCTAAACTACTGATTGAAATGATAAAATAATACACATTACCACATGTAAATAGTTTTTATTTTATTATATTTATATGCCCGAATTTTATTATATGCCCGAATGAGTATACATACATTACATTTTACATGCAAAAGAAATGGGAATGTTGAGAAAACCCGGAGGAGTAACACTAAACGATTGTAAGTTTAGATCCTGTAATATAATATATAAAGGTGCAAGTTTTTATTATTTAAGGTTTAAAATACTTGTGAGAACTCTGAACTGCGTCAGTAAAACTATTTTTAAGAATATTTGATGTAATAAATAAATGTTGTGTTAGTGTTAATGAACTGTTTCATTTTAGACCTTCCCATAGGGCATCGGTGTCCACTATAACCCAAAAATCTCTAAAAAAGCCACCTCGCTCGCATAATTAGATGTTTTACATGATATAAAATGAATGTATGCACTTTTTATTAAAGTGCAACACTTTTACATATTATCATTACAAATATTTAAGTACAGACGCCAGCACA
This sequence comes from Pseudoips prasinana, assembly GCA_951640165.1. Classification (NCBI taxonomy): domain Eukaryota; kingdom Metazoa; phylum Arthropoda; class Insecta; order Lepidoptera; family Nolidae; genus Pseudoips; species Pseudoips prasinana. Next base: position 42,640,365 of record OX621234.1, read on the forward strand.
TCATGCTACCCCAATCTGTCAAATTTCCCAAATTGAATGTTATGCTTTTGTGATAAAGTTGAAAAACTATAAAATAAATTTGACACATTGGCGTAGCTGGATGTGCTGGCGTCTGTACATGTATTAAAATGAAAACATGAACTGAATATTCTGTAATGATAATTATTATGTTTTGTAATGATCACAATTTTTTTTAAATACAAAAGAGAAAGTGTACTTAGTCATAATTTGTTGTTTATTTATTTGTAAAAATGTTCTTTATTAATTTTGGGATATCTTATTCGGAAAATCCGTTGAATACGAAGAAATAGCTAATTATAATTTTATATCATGTAAAGTATACTATAACATTAATTGACAATAGAAACGTCTGGTGATTGGCACCTACCCGCACATTTCTCACTGGTGATCTTCTAGCCGTAGATACATGACTTAGGTACCTATTGTGTTACATTAACAACTAATATCAGGGTAGATAGAATATTTATATTTTTACTTGAATAGTTTTAAATTTCAAACACAATGTACGTGGTTAAAAACAGTATATTTGACTCAGAAGTGGAATGATATTCATAAATTCTAAAATTTGGCTTCAGACATACTTATGTAACTACTTTTTATATCAGAGGGCGTCAAAAGAGCAAGTGGGTCACCTGATGGTAAGTGATCACCGCCCATAGACACTCGCAACACCAGAGGAGTCGCTGGTGCGTTGCCGGCCTTTAAGAGTCAGCAAGCAAGTGTTGCTCACCCTTCTCCCCACTCCAATGAGCTCTGGTGACCTTACTCACACGCAGAAATACAAGATTAAAGTTATTATTAAGGAATGTTTTCTCTAAGGTAGAGGTACTTCCCCAGTCAGGCTGCTCTTTGAGCGAATGAACGCTGTGCCCTACCTCTCTTTAAAACTTGAAACTAGAAAATTTTAACTGGAGCTGTTATCCTAATTTCCAGACAGAAAATTAATGCAAGAAAGAACAGGATCGGCAGGTGCTTACACCAACGAATGGCTATGTTATTCACAGCACAATAGAATCAGTTAAATATTGCCGTCAAATGTCAAAGGCTTCGCCTACTCCACACTTTTCTATACCCGACACACTTTCGTGATTTCGTTCATTTATTTATTTTAACACCGGTTTTGGTTATACCCGAATCGACTTTCTACTCGTCATTCACTATTCAGTCCATACTAAGTTTTGTTTGTTTTTATTAGCAACGTCACTTTCTATATTACATGACGGAGCTTGCATCACGAACGACTACTTGCTACGGAATAGTTTTATGCATGTTTTGTTTCGCAATGTTCTGCAACTACTCAATGATAACTATTAAACATCGTAACAAAGCCGAATTTCTATCATTATAATGTATTTATTTCAACTCCTTCAAATTCCTTTCCATATTATTCTACAATAAGTAGAGTTCTTTTTTTTTTTTTTTAGTTTATTATTCAATACATTAATTTTAATTACATAAATACAAACTCAGAACATACCACACAAACCATCGCGGGTTTAACAGTGGTATGTCAGACACGCATCTCGGTGCCGTAGCATGAACACACCCAAATACACAAGTTTACAGTGTTTAAGAAACACTTCCATTCAAGAAATATTTCTTAAGCACTGCAGCGCAATTTTTATCATTCAATTTGTCATGGATTTCGATGGGTATCTCGTTCATTAAAGATGGCAGCATGCATTCCCACGTCCGTGCACCATATACATTAGTATACTTAGGTATCCTATATGCGGGTAAGTACGATAAACAACGTAACGACCTAGGCCTTTCGTGTTTTTGTATTTTACTAATGTTATGATAATTCTCGCTTATTACACAAGCACATATCATAGTTAAAATAGTAAGCAACTAAACATTTTAAAACTACTGTGGTTTCTTCAAATTATGGGGTTTATAAATGGTACTGTATCTATATTATATTATTTTGACGGTCCGGTTGGCGTGGTTGGCAGATACTTTCACGTAGCGGATTGTGGGTTCGATTCCCACCCAGGACATATTATATAATTTGTGTACATGAATATGTCTGTTTGTCCGAGTCTGTATGAAATTATCAATATAAGTATGTGTTTACAAAAGAAAAGTACTTAGTATAAGTAGTATAACGGTTATATGGTTTACGTAGTAAAAGCTCTGCTTAGTTTGGGATCAGATGGCCGTGGGTGTTTAATGTCCCCAGATATATAGGTACAAAAAAAAAATTGTGATTACAAATTGTAGATGTCACTCCGGCCTACGTTCAACGGCTTCAACTCAATTATTATGTATTCGGCTTTAGTTTTCGGGACATAATATACCTATATTATGAGTTTCTTTAAAATAGAGGTTGACGGGACATACCCCAAACAATATAAAATACCATGAACTCAACTCACTAGTCTAAATGACATAGACCACGAATATGTTTCAAATAATTAATCATAATCCTTATTGTTCTTTGGTAAAAAAAACCAAAACACTGATTCTTTTTTGATTCGATATTCCAACATAATTCTGTTGATGTAGGTGATTTGATACGTGTGGTATCGGTGTGTTTTCTTTCCCGTGAATGCTAGTGTAGGTTATTGTTCTTAGTGTATGGTTCATGTAAATTGTTTCAGTCATTAAAACAGTAACAGTTTTTTTTCTACTTTAATAAGGTCAGGTGGAAGAATGATATTATAAGGACTTTGTCATCGCACCAAAATAAACAGGAAACAGGAAAACGTTTTACCTCCCTCCAATTTTTCTTCGAGTTGGCAGACTGCACCACCTTAAATTCTGAAATTTAAACATCATTCCGGTATAGGTACTAATAATTCTCCTTTGTGTGTTTGTAACTAAACGTTACTAATAGAAAAAACACGTGTTCTATTGTGTTCCTAAATGATTATCTCATTTATATTTGTAAGGGGATAAGAATGACTTATATTAACTATTTTTCAACGTTGGGTTATGTTTGGGAACAAGTTTAGGTAATGGTACTTCCCGCCCGCAACTTCATGCGGAAATTCTTACATCGGAAACCAAATCCTTTTCCTTAACAATTGTATTTTATATCGTGACCTAATTGTTATAGTTAATCCCACATTTATACGATGAACTCTAATTTCCCAAAACAATGGACCTAAGTGTAGGTACTTCAAATTAGGATCTGCCGTTAGTCGAAATTTCAGTCAGATACATTAATATTTTAGGCAGAAGAAGTAACAATTATATAAACCATAAAACAGTCACACGTCCCGAATTATCAAGTTATCATTAATAATTATATTCTAAAATAAAAAAAATCGATATTATATAAATTCTAATCTTGTCTTTGGCATGCTAAAGTCTGTATGTGGTTTAGAAAGACCGAGATTTAAAATGCACAACAAGCTAAATTTAAAACAAAAGAAGTTAGGTAGGTATATGTAGTCAGGATTATGAACCAACCCACTTAAATAGAATGGGCCGAGGGTTTTAAGCTGACCCAAAAAGGTTAAGCTGGGGTTCTGATACGAGAACATTCGAAATACTTCTAGTTAAGATTGCGCATTTATAATATACAATATTAATATAACATTACACAAACGTCAAAGGTAGGTAATACAATATAAATATTATTATAACAATTAAAATAGTTCTCGTTAGGTTATGCAATATTAATATAACATTTGAAATATGGAGGCACTTTAGTTACGTTGCACAGTACGATATACAATATTAATATGACATTACAGAATGGTCAAAGTTAGGTAATTTATTTTGCTTTTATTTATTGAATAGCAAGGGATGGTAAGTGAAAACCACCGCTCATGGACACTCGCAATACCGTAGTGGCCGTACGTATGTTACCTACCTTTAAGAAAGGAATAGGCTCGTTTATTGAAGGTTATGCCATGTCACACCGGATCGGAAATACATCCGCAGTTATGTGATTCCACAGAGCGATCATGATCTGGAAATAGATTTTATAAAAGACGAACATTCAAGCATGTGATATGGATGAAATTTCCACTTTTAGTGAGAGGGTCTGTGGCGAAATGTGTTCACTGGTATAAGTTCAAACAATTCCTCAGAACATTCCCCGTGGTAAATGCGGTTAAGGACATGTAGACACGCAACGTCTCTCCGCAGGGCCATAGGATCAAGCAATTCATGATGAGCGAAGTTGGGACATGTATGTTGCCCCGGCCCAGAGGCCGCTGCAGAATTCCATATGCGGCCTTTTTTGCATATCATAATAATTACTATAATCTAATATATGAAAATAAATTTTAATTTATTATTTTTATAATTTATTCTTTACTATAAACGATTATGATTACATTTTGAAGCGATGAGCCGTCGTGAATTACAACCTGGCTCTGCCAAGCACACCCCGATTTTCAGAGACGAAATAGGCCTTAACTTCTAAATGACGTCATTATCGACGTTGGCACCGGCATCTAAAACTCGGCCTGTTATTAAGGAAAGTGTTTTAAAACTGAGATGGCAACATGTTTTGCAGTAAACGCGCGAACCTGTGTTTTTGGAGATGGAACTTTACCAAGTTGATGTGGCCCCAATTAGAAACTTAGTAAAAAGTACTAGTAAAGACTAGACTTACGAGTTATTTTGCTGAGATAAGTTAGAGGACTCAAGTAAGAGGCATCTATCGTATTGTCATCTGCTTAAATTTACTACATAATAAAATTACTACATATACCTACATATCAAGCAAAATTGTTATAATAATATCAATATGCAATATTAATATTATTATAACAATCGTATACTCTCCATCCAAACGCTTCTTAGGTTATGTTGTATGTATGTAGGTATATCACGTACAATTAGGTACCTCAAAAATAAAAATACGGCGTTCCAGACCACGGCACTTGTCAAAATAACATGGTATATTAAAATAGAATAAAAAATGACATGAAATGAAACATGTTTATAATTTATGAATGCTTATTTTTTATTATATACGAACGAATGAATTAAATTAATAATTCACCAGTATCTCCTATACTCAGACTCCTCGTGTGCAATATTATTACAGATATTTAACACAGCTGTCTAAATTAGTTAGCAACTTGAGACCAGGCCGTCAGTAAAAAAACTAACCGCTGAGAATTTTTGTATCCCGAGCTAATACGAGTATTACACAATATTGCGAATGCTCGCTACGGCATCTAAATTATCTGTGTATCGGAACTGCACCTTATCTGAGGATGGCTTAGGTATGAGTCGAGGGGTGCGACACCGCCGCGATCTACTTCCATTGACCCAATTCTTATTCTCTATGCTCCAAATTAGTGACCCGGGCTTACTTTGTGCTTCATCGTTGCGTTCGCTTCGTATTATGTGGACTATAAACTTGATATGTAGGCATAATAATTTAGCTTCTTTTATATCTTATGGCTCCTTTAGATTTATCTACTATTTATCACCAAAACGCAATGTATGTGAGGCGAAACCAGGATCTGTTTGCACATAATTTTAACACTCAACATAGGCATAGGCTACGTGCAAATAACATAAACTTAGCAAGTCAGAGAAAACGGTTTATAATCGTTTTCTAGGTGAGATCAAAGATACAAGCTCAAAATTTGGCTGGTAGATAAAGAATTCTACGATTTTAACTCGGAGTTTATGAATCTACAGATGACTTAATTTACTACCTATTACTAGTTATTATAAAATTATAACATAAATTATTTTTTTGTCAACGAATTATTTTTATTTATATATAAAATTATTAATTATAAATTGTGATATCCTGAATTGTAACTATTGTTATAAATAAATAAATGAAATGAAATATTAAGTATGGTAGGTCACATAAGTAACTTATGGATGTTTATTACGTGGCTGAAAGCGGTCTAGCTCCTAGATGACGTGAGATGAAGCCTAGCTATAATTAGAGATCGGAAAAGAAGTATTACGCAAATTATCGAGCAAGGGGAAAACCATGGTAATTTGAACTCTAATAGGTTGCTATAACGTAACCAATTATAAAGTTAGTAGTAATGGAAATGTTTTCCTTAAGTGCATTTAATTTTATGCATGTAAGTAAAAGGTGGTCACAATTAACATCCTGTAGATATTTAAGAGGATGGCAAAAGACAAGTAGGGAGCACATCTGCCATGAATAAAGCATTAACGACACTTTCAAATCAATACAGAACTATTGTATGAAAATCGTAAGTGTTAAATTTATAACGACATTACATATTTGTAAAAAGTCAGATTCTAAGTATTAATAAATTCAATGTTTTTTCTAATTAGTTGTTTGATTTTCTATATTTGGATAAGACATTGGGACATAAATGTTTCGAAGACAAGTTTTGACGTACCTAGTCCTAACGTAGCAGAATTAACTCGAAATATGAAAGGTGCGTTGGGAGTGGATAGGTACTATATCCACTCTTTAGTGGATATAGTACCTATCCACTCCCAACGCACCTATGTACTATATAATATATTAGTCTATGTACGAACGTACCAACGAATGTATTAAGTTTATGGTTTAATAGTAAATCAGTCGAAATATAAAATTATACTTGAATTAATTTAAAATATTTAATTAGGTAGCTACCTATCTACTTTTGATTCGTTCTCTAAATTAAATTATATAATAGCACTTTTTGTCAGAATAACAAAGTGTGATCTATATTCAGACCAATACAAAATGAAAAGTTACTAATGTAAATCTAATACGCTCCTATTTAAAAAATAAAATAATATAAAAAGGGTTTTATTCACGTAGACGTTAAAAAAGCGGTTGTAAATAGTCAGAACATGTTTGTAGTAATATAATTAAGTACCTATACATAAAATTATTTCAACCGTAAAATATTTCAACCGTAGTTTTGACAGGTTATGACCTTGTACCGGATCTTAAAATTACAAACGAGGGTTACCAGTATGACTCAAAAGTCGAATATAAATTATTCCCGTTTGAAATTGAGTAATAAGTTTATTTATTCCCGTTTTCCGTCATACAATACATACAAATTCTTATTGCCCAATAATTTTTTTAACAATAGTTATTAATTACCAACCATTTTCACGTAGGGCAATGTCACCTGTCGGAAATGAATAACAATAATTGTACAAACGCCAGCGCATCCAGTTACCCCAATCAGTCTAATTTCTTTTATACATTTTCAATTTATCACATAAGCATAAGGTTCACTTTCAATTGGGAAAATTTGACAGAATGGGGTCGTTTGATGTGTCTGAACAATAATGTAAAATTGTTCTTACAATACTTTGTTTCAAAAACTAGTTTTACTGACACTGCGTCTGTGTATTACATTATAAAAGATACTTATACATACTTTTATGCGCCTGTACATCAATAAGAAAAAAAGTACCTAAGCAAGTGCAATAAACTTGAAGTTATTATGAGAAGGGTGGGTACTAAATATTTCTGGTATAACGATCTCGACCAAGTTATCACGAGGCTTTATTGCAGCGCCGAGGGAAATCTAGACGTTCTATATACTGCCTGACCTATATTAACACACATATTATAGAGGTACAACAAAAAATATTAACAACTGAAGAAATTATAAGCAATCTTGTATCCTGCAACTAAACCATTTGCATAACAACATCAGTTTACGATATCGTCTGTGAGACTGCAACCCCGAATATTTATATAACACACAATTACAATTCTGATACTGATTCAAAATAAGGATTATACCGGCGTATCAAACATTTTGCTGTGTCGTGACGCCGGTGAATGGCAGAATATCATCACCCCACCTCTTCCCATGGGGGGCGTAGAAGTCGCCCGAGAGAATATCTACCAGGGGACTGGCAGCGGCTTCTTTCTGAGTACACACGGCTACACATCAAGCTATACATTTCCAGTATAAGCTGATCTCGCGTTATATAGGATTTCCATACAATGGCAGGTCAGCCTATATTGCAATGAGGGCTACCGTTTTTGTGCTCACCAGTTGGCGCCACTGTCGCGGAAGGTCCACTATAGCTGATCAAAATCATTGTTATTGTGGACGCGACGAATGTTTTTACGAAAATTATTTAAAATTCTGTTAAAGTGTTTCATAAATAGCATGCCGCAGTGTTGTGCAGTCCCCGCACAACACTGCGGCATGCTATTTATGAAACACTTTAACAGGATTTTAAATATATTTTCAAATATTTATTACAGTCATCGAGCTGTTACTCATTTTGTAATTTATTTAGTTTTAAACCAAAATGTTTATAGTTATAATCGCAGTTTTTATTAATAAACAGCGTAACCCGAACAAAAACAGTGTATTTTGACGTTTCGTAGACCTGCCGCGATGCTAGCGCCTCTAGCGGCAAATTGATACGCGGTAGCCCTCATTGTGTAGCTTGATATGTAGCCGTGTGTTCTATTACTATCACACTGCGCCAATCCGTCTACCAATAATCCCCCTAGATGATTCTTGGGAGGCTTTTGACCAGCTGTAGACATTCGGCTGTTATCATGATCAAACATTTTTAGTTATGCAGTATTGCATTTTCACCAACGATATAAGATAAGAGTAAAGGGAGATTGAATTCAAAGTTCGTCAAGCAATTGATATATTTAAATGGTAAGTTAAACATTTTTTGTAAAGTATTTTGGAAACCGATATGCGATTGAGTTGTTTAGGCAGAAAATTAATTTAGTTTAAACACAATAGCCAAAAAAATACGAAAGATCGCAATTGATACGGCACTACACTTTCATAAGGTTACCGTAGCCTAGTTGGTTGTGCTCCTGCCTACGAAGCTGGTGGTCCTGGGTTCGAATCCCGGTAAGTGCAAATATTTGTGTGATGAGCACGAATATTTGTTTCTGAGTCATGGATGTTTTCTATGTATTTAAGTATTAATCTATCTATATAAGTATGTATATCGTCGCCTGGTACCCATAGTACAAGCTTTGTTTAGTTTGGGGCTAGGATGATCTGTGTGACATTGTCCCCAGATATTATATTATTATTATTATAAGAAACATTGTGGAAGAAAAAGTAAAGGGAACCTCGGAGCCGACCAAGGGTTACATGAATCTAACCAAAGAAGAAGTGGAAAAAGACTCGTATCAAAAAGTCAGAGCGGTGAGTATTGGCCGAAGCTTCACCCACAACATAATAAAATAGCTATTAAATTGGGTAGAGGTCAGACAGATTGAGGTCAAAAGGTACGCAATAGTTCATTGCATTCCATACGGTAAGATATGGTAAGGTATATTATTATTATTGCTGTGCGGTAATGGCATAGAATATCATCACCCCATCTCATCCCGTGGGGGGCGTAGAAATCGTCCGAAGGAATACCTACAAGAAAACGGGCAGCAGCGCTTTTCTGTGAACTATGACTATCAAACTGCGATAGCCAACTCGTCTGCTAAGCGTGGCGATTATGGCATATACCCCCATTCTTTGGGGAGGCTTTTGTCCAGCAGTGGACGTACTTTGGCTGACTTCAAGATGATGATTATTATCTAACTAAAAGCAGTGACATAGGGTTTAGTAATGATCTTGTTTAGACGTTAGAAACAGACACTTCCGTTTAATTTGTGAAGGTAGTGTGTACACAAAGTAAACGTAAGTGTCTGTTTCTAATATATAAACAAGACCTTTTCTAAATTTATATGAAAGTATAGTTATGTTACTTCATCATCATATCACGGTCACCGTAGCCTAGTTGGTAGTGCTCCTGCCCACGAAGCTGGAGGTCCTGGGTTCGAATCCCGGTAAGTGCAAATATTTGTGTGATGAGCACGAATATTTGTTTCTGAGTCCTGGATGTTTTCTATGTATATAAGTATTTATCTATCTATATAAGTATGTATATCGTCGCCTGGTACCCATAGTACAAGCTTTGCTTAGTTTGGGGCTAGGATGATCTGTGTGACATTGTCCCCAGATATTATATTATATCACCCAAAATACATCCACTACTAGACAAAGGCCTCTCCAAAGATCTCCATCCAGTGGCTTCCAGCGACCCTCTCAAGATCATCTTTTATGGGGCCCACGCTGTGACTTCCGGTTCGTGGTCGATATTCGAATACCTGTCTACCCCAACGGCCGACGGTTCTACGTGCTACATATATTTTGTCCCATCCAATGCAATCCACTGCAGTATATGTTTTGTGTAATTTCGTTCGCCTCCGGAGATCGATATTTCTGATCCGATCTCGCAGGCAAACTGTACTACCTACTGATTTTGCTGGTGTACCCCTCGCACCCACTTCCACGTCATATAAATTAACCACAAAGCTGTTTCTGGATAATAGTTTTAACGGAATAAATTCATTTTGAATTACACTGTAGATAACTGAATGATGCTGTGTGGTTTACGGTGACGAACCATTCATTTCATCCCGTAGGAGGCGTAGAAGTGGTCCCGGGGGGCGTTCTCTAATAGGCAACGGCCATCAGCGTGAACTATCAACACCGGTCGCCAACCTGACAACATTTCAAAACTGACACCACCTTAAAACAAAAATACCATTTCTTTATTTTTGTACCCTGAGTTCAAATATATTATTTTTTAAAAAATTAACGCAATAATACATGCATGCCAGTAAAAAATATGAAATGTTGTCAAATTGAATTGTGGAGACCCTTAGACAGACCTTTGTCCAACTATGAACGTCTTTCTTCCTTTAGATATCATGAAATATTTAGGCAAACCTAAAATGTGCGCTTAATAACCTTTTTTTACCTTAAGACTCAGATCGTGACAAATGGAAATCCGTAATGGAATCAGGCGTTACTTTGCGGAAATCCATAACAATCAAAATACAAAATCAATATGTAGTGTTAATTCCGCTAATTGTCAGTTTAATCATGCAGGGATGCAATTTGCACTGCCCTCCCGCCCGCAAAAATGTGCACATGCAAGGACAATATAAAAAAGCAAATTAATTGCGCCAGTACGATACCCAACACGTGTTCCAGTCCTCCACGGATCATTCTCAAGGGCTGCTAACTCGTCGAGCACTCGACGTGTTAGCAGCCCCCATATTATATTTAGCGGGCAGGAGGGCGGTGAAAATTGCATCCCGGCATGATTAAACTGACAATTAGCGGAATTAACACTACATATTGATTTTGTATTTTAAATGGAAATCCGTCGTCTCTGCCTGCCCCTTTGGGAAACAGGCGTGAGTATATGTATGTACTCGGTTCGTCTTTAGTTAAATTCATTATAGTGCACTTGTATTTTTTTGTTTTGATAAAATTAGGTGCCTATAATCTATTAACTTCCTATAAATTTCGATTTTATTTGCCAAATTTAAACATTTTAATACTTATTTTCTACTTCACCAAGGAATAGTCGCGGGTAGAACATACATAACTATATATATATATATATATATAGATATATATATATATATATATATATATATATATATATATATATATATATATATATATATATATATATATATATATATATATATATATATATATATATATATATATATATATAATATATAGTTATGTATGTTCTTCCCGCGACAACAAGTATCTATATTATGAGTCATGTATTGTTCTTTGCCCTTATACAAATTTTAAACATTGGAGAACGTAATTTTTTCTTCGTCAAATCAAATTTGTGTGTAGTGCACAAATTTACGTAGACATATAATATTCTAGAAGTAGAGTGCTAGAACCGTACGCCACCTCCCAACATCAACATCGACCTTGACGTCACCAGCATGGTTTGGAGACATCAGTTTACCAGCATGAGTATCGATGAGCCGTAACAGATACGAAACTATTTAGAAATTTAGGCGGATATATCTTAGTATCCATAGTTTACACGATAAAACTTATCGAACTAGATCAAATGCCTTTGTGAGATCAAGGAAACAGTGATTTTTAGCATCTGGGGCTTTACCGGCTTGGTCGCTGAACATCGATTTCTTAAATGGCGTTCAAATAAATAAAGGTTAAAAATGACCGAACCAATCGGCTTCCATGACCACATGTGACGTCATAAAAGGTCCGGAATCGATTGTCAACGTTGAAGCCGATTTAACGATTGATTAAGTCATTTCTAAAATTTATTTATGATGAACGCCATTTAAGAAATCGATGTTCGGCGACTTAGCCAGTAGAGCCCCAGGCCTCTTCTTCACAATGGAAACTTTGTTTCGCTTCTAAAGAGTACTAGGTAAATGGTACCACATTGTGAAGAACGGGCCTTCGGATCAACAAAGTCACAACCGCTCATTAAAATAAAAATAATCTATATATATAAAACAATGCCACTTTTCGTTGTAATATTATAACTCAACCACGCCTTTACCGATTTGGTTAATTTTGGTCTTGAATTATTCGTGGAAGTCCAGGGAAGGTTTGTACATAAGGAAAATTAAAAAAAGTGTAAAATCAAAATCTTTTAGCAAGTTAAAATATTTTTTTGTTTGAATAAATGAACTTAATAATAATTTTTTTTACTATGCCTTATACGTAGCGAAGCACGTACCGGGCCGCTAGTATAAAATAAAAAAAGGTTTTTATTCACGTAGACTTTAAAAAAGCGCTTGTAAATAGTCAGAACATGTTTGTAGTAATATAGTTGTATATATTATTTTGTTTTATTAAACTTGTAACATTGTTGAACCGAAGGTACACATACAGAACTCTTACCCGGAATAGTTATAATCGGGATACTTTTCCGTCATTTAAGCAGCGTTAAGAACGCCAGGAGTATGAATTAAATTTTGTAAATTTTTGACTGCACATGTGGCGCAGCGGCGGCGGACAAGAAGAAGAAGAAGTACACTTTATTGCATAAAGAATATACAAAGTACAGTATGCATGGAACATTATTTTTGCAATTGGCGGCCTTATCACTAAAAGCGATCTCTTCCAGGCAACCTATTTGCGTTGGACCGACCAGAATTTAATGTCAATGGATAATGGTAGCAAAAGGTGTACGAATTTATTGGAAATAAGAAAAGATTGCTTACGTATTAGTACATATACGTTAGAATAATATATGTATTCATACATACACTACATATATATAGGACAACTATTTGCTTGACTCATAAATCGTTGTTCTGAGTCTGGATGTAACTTGTATGTATCTGGATGTAACTATATTATATGTTTATAAAGTACCCCGCGACATAGAGATTAGAATCCCTAGTGCGGGCGCTATAGTTAAAAAAAATATATCCCGCTTATAATTCACCTGATCCAAGCATCTCGGACATACTTTTCTACATTCTAGGTGTCAACAAATTACACGATATTGGATAGAATTGTTTTATTTCTAAATTGACAGAAGGTTACAAGAGTCAACTTACAGAGTACATTAGATATTAAGTTGTTACATTCTTAAATAACATAAGTTGTTTATTTACCTTTACGGTAGTACTAAGAAACAATTTCTATACTTTAAATATCGAAAGAGAGGATTATAATTACTTCCTTCTGCCCATGACCAGGGCTATAGAAGCTTTCAATGGCTCCCTTAGCCCTCTCCAGTTCATCACGACACTCCTCGAGGGTCACGAAGCTCGCCACTGCCACTTTGACGAGGAGGAGTTTGATAGCGTTGTGGACGTTCCCTTCGCTTAACTCCATCGCTTAATTAATTGATTATAATAACTTTCTTCTGCCCATGACCAGGGCTACAGAATCCTTTTATATGTCTCTTTTAGCCCTCTCTAGTTCGTCACTACACTCCTCGAGGGTCACGACGCTCGCCACTGCCACTTTACGAGGAGGAGTATGATAGCATTGTGGACGTTCCCTTCGCTTAACTCCATCGCTTAATTAATTGATTATAATAACTTTCTTCTGCCCATGACCAGGGCTACAGAATCCTTTTATATGTCTCTTTTAGCCCTCTCTAGTTCGTCACTACACTCCTCGAGGGTCACGACGCTCGCCACTGCCACTTTACGAGGAGGAGTATGATAGCATTGTGGACGTTGCCTTCGCTTAACTCCATCGATTAATTAATTGATTATAATAACTTTCTTCTGCCCATGACCAGGGCTACAGAATCCTTTTATATGTCTCTTTTAGCCCTCTCCAGTTTCTCACGACACTCCTCGAGGGTCATGACACTCCTCGAGGGTCACGACGCTCGCCACTGCCACTTTACGAGGAGGAGTTTGATAGCATTGTGGACGTTCCATTCGCTTAACACCAGTGCTTAATTAATTGATTAAAATTACTTCCTTCTGCCCATGACCAGGTCTACAGAATCCTTTAATATATCTACTTTAAGTCTCTCCAGTTCCTTAAGACACTCCTCGAGGGTCACGACGTTCGCCAATGCCAATTTGACGAGGAGGAGTTTATGCTAGAGTTGTTGACGTTCCATTCGCTTAACTCCAGTGCTTAATTAATTGATTATAATAACTTCCTTCTGCCCATGACCAGGGCTACAGAATCCTTTTATATGTCTCTTTTAGCCCTCTCCAGTTCCTTAAGACACTCCTCGACGGTCACGACGCTCGCCACTGCTACTTTGACGAGGAGTTTGATAGCATTGTGGACGTTCCATTCGCTTAACTCGAGTGCTTAATTAATTGATTATAATAACTTCATTCTGCCCATGACCAGGGCTACAGAATCCTTTTATATGTCTCTTTTAACCCTCTCCAGTTCCTCACGACGCACGCCACTGCCACATTGACGAGGAGGAGTTTGATAGCGTTGTAGACGTTCCATTCGCTTAACTCCAGTGCTTAATTAATGGATTATAATTACTTCCTTCTGCCCATGACCAGGGCTACAGAAGCCTTTAATATGTCTCCTTTAGCCTTCTCCAGTTCCTCACGACACTCCTCGAGGGTCGAGACGCTCGCCACTGCTACTTTGACGCGGAGGACTTTGATAGCGTTGTGGACGTTCCATTCGCTTAACTCCAGCGCTTGTAAGCATTCTTCGGGTGTAGCCTAGAAGTAAAATAATTTTGATTACTTTGTGATATTATTAGTACGGTGATCAGTGTTGCTATGTGGCTGACGGCATAGAAGGGGGAGGTGGGGAGGGGGGGGGGGGGGGGGGGGGGGGTTAAAGTGAGGGTATATTTCCGGTGATGGCCAAGCGTCGCGATTATGGCATATCCATAGTTACGGACACGACTCCATTGTCGAAATCTTTTAGGGAGGCCTTTGTCCAGCAGTGGACTTAGTAGGCTGACATGATGGTCAGTGTTAACCAACAGAAAAAAGAGATTCGGATTAGACAATAGTCAAATATGATACGTATTATCTTCTTCTATATATATAAAAATTAATGCCACTTTTCGTTGTAATGTTATAACTCAACAACGAATTTACCGATTTGGCTAATTTTGGCCTTGAATTATTTGTGGAAGTCCAGGGAAGGTTTTTACGTAGAGAAAATTTAGAAAAAGTCTTGAAAAAGTGTAAAATAAACATCTTTCTATACTCCCATATACAAACAATTCGTACTAATACTTAAAAGCGTAGCGAAGCACGTACCGGGCCGCTACTATTATATATAGTGTTTGAGCAAACTCTACTCTCACTTTCAGACCATTGTGCGAGGGCCTATTTTCCGTATAATGTGTGTCCCTACTAAGACAGCATTAATTTTATTTAATGGATGATTTATAGGTAAGATCATACTAATAAAATAAGAATTGTATAATATAAGTATTTTATGTTTGAAAAGGTGCCGTAGCCAAACGAAATTAATAATTGTCATATTTACATCTAGAATAAGATCATTTGTAAATATTTTGTTATGTACAATGTGCTACAATCTGCTGTGTGGTGACGGCGACAAATATCAGAGTCAGAATATCATCACCCCATCTCATCCCGCGGGGGACGTAGAAGTCGACCCGAGGGAATATCTACCCGAGGATGGGCAGCAGCTTCCTTCTGATTACTATGACCATCTTACTGCGATCGCCAACCCGCCTGCCAAGACGATTCTTGAGGGAGGCTTGTCCAGCAGTGGACTTAGTTAGCTGTAATGATGATGATGATGACGATGAATGTTATAAATAAAGACTTTTAAAAATCAAAAAAATCATTGTGCGAGGGCAATCTGGGTACCACATGACCGACTAGTTTACATGTTCACCATGGTTGAGTCCTTTCCATAGTAATTAGTAGCATAATTGAGACACAAGTGCAACACAGGGACACAACCGGAAAGAGATCAGATACAGGACCGACGGATTATTTGACGGTCACCATAGCCTAGTTGGTAGTGCTCCTGCCTACGAAGCTGGTGGTCCTGGGTTCGAATCCCGGTAAGTGCAAATATTTGTGCGATGAGCACGAATATTTGTTTCTGAGTCATGGATGTTTTCTATTTATTTAAGTATTTATCTATGTATATAAGTATGAATATCGTCGCCTGGTACCCATAGTACAAGCTTTGCTTAGTTTGGGGCTAGGATGATCTGTGTGACATTGTCCCCAGATATTATTATTATTATTTCATTCCTCGAGGCACCGGGATCTAATTCCGCCAACTTCCAGTCTTACTAAAATTTCTTAATAGAAAAATTTAAACAATAACTTTTTAGGCCGACCCGGGATTTGAACCCAGGACCTCATTAGGTCTATAACTTAGCTTAACATTAGAATCAGTCCAATACCTGTTGTTTGAGCACTTTGCTCATGATCCTGACTTCGTCGGACTCAACCCCCCGCTGCCTACCGCAAGGCTTCAGGTCAGCAAACTCCAATAGATCTTCTACGGACACGTGGTCCTTGAAATCTGAAAATATACACAGGGATATGCTTATTATGAATAGAATAGAATAGAAATGTTTATTGTCAGAAAGTCTGGTACATACAGATGTTATGGTTACAATACAAATACCCTTAACACTTAGTCATAATCATGACGTGACCTTGGTTTACATAGTTATAAATTAGGTACATTCAATAATCACTTTTAAATATGTTTCAGTGATAGCTTGAATGTCACTAGGGGTTAATGTCATTTAAAAAAACAGATTATTAGGCTTGCCGGAATGCGGTCAGCCGTCAGCAATCAATATTGCCGACCGGCTGCCGCATCACAGTAAGGTCAGCCGCACGGCTGGCCACATTGCGGCTAACCGCATAGTGCGTATGAGGCCTTAGTTTTAGATTTGTGTATCTGTATTTGTCTACTTGTGTGGCATAGCTGCTAAAACAGCCGCCTCGTAACTTCGTGCCCCCCCCCCCCCCCCCGAGTTCCATTCCCGTATAGGATTACCACTTGTTCGCCTCATTGAGATGTGTCCGTCAATTATATGTTTGTAAAGTGCCCAAGACCGGCAATTGTGGAGATATTTGGGGGAGGCCTTTGTCCAGCAGTGGACGTCTTTCGGCTGATATGATGATGATGAAAGTGCCCCAATTCATTTCCCATGTATTTAAAATAAGAAAAAGAAAGGAAAGGGAAAACATACAGAATAACGTTACCTAGATATGTCGCTTAATGAGTTGAATATTAGGGCTAATAATGAAAAGCCAGTTGTACGGCGGGTTTAAGCTAAGCACGCGGTCTGTATATAGATGGGTGACCGCCAAAGTGGTTTAGATTCTGAGCGTATCCGTGCTTCGGAGGGTGCCTTAGGCTCTCGGTCCCGGTTGTAGTCATTAGACAACAGTCGTTAAGCCACGACAGAGCTCTACTGGGCGGCTTGAACAATTGTGACACCTGGGTAACCACTGCCCATACAATAAAGAAGTAAGTACAATATGTTCCTTATTAAATTTGTTTTGGGTATTTTTGTTCAGAATGGGCCCTTCTACATAATTTACATAATAATAATAATAATATTTGGGGACAATGTCACACAGATCACCCTAGCCCCAAACTAAGCAAAGCTTGTACTATGGGTACCAGGCGACGATACACATACTTATATAGATAAATAAATACTTATATACATAGAACACATCCATGACTCAGAAACAAATATACGTGCTCATCACACAAATATTTGCACTTACCGGGTTTCGAACCCAGGACCATCAGCTTCGTAGGCAGGAGCACTACCAACTAGGCTACGGTGACCGTCAAATTAGTAGTAATTTACGGATATGGGGGATATCTTTGGTGGAGGCTTTTGTCCAGCAGTGGACGCCTTTCGGCTGATACGGTTTTTAACTGCACGTCTGGCGCCGTGGCTAAGACAGTTGCCTCGACGCTTCGTGTCGCAGGTTCTATATAACTATTTATGTGACCCATAAATAGTTGTTCTGAGTCTCGATGTAATTTGTGTCCGTCTATTATATCAGGTAGTAGCATAAATTAGTATTCATGTATAGAATAAGTGAATTATGTACGTCATAACATAAACTGACGAATGTGTGAGACTCATCGTTATTATGACACTTGTAATGCACCACATTTTTGCAAATAAATTGATTTTGTATTTTTTTTTATTTTATGTTTTTAAAAAATCCCGCGGCACAGGGAATAGATACCCTAGTTCGGGTAATAAATAACGATGTACATAAACTGTTACCTTTGACTAAAGCCATAGTCCCGTCATCCTCGCTGTCGTCGCTGTCAAGGATGAGGTCAATATCGATGTCATCGTCGCTGAAGAAGTCATTAAATGGGTTCACATGGCTGGGGCCCGGCTGGGGGCTCGACCCGGACTCGCTGGTGAACGGGTTCGTATCCACCTGCAAACATTTACAGTGTTATATACGTTGCTAGGCCATTGGGATGTTAAGCAGAGTCGTTGATAACGGTAGCGTGTAAACCGCAGATAATGAGGTCCTGGGTTCAAATCCCGGGTCGGGCCAAAAGTGGTTTCGGGATATTTATATTTCTGTAAAAAGAAAAGTTTCTCAGTATCAGCCCAAAGTCAGGGAGTTGGCGGTATTACATTCCCATCGGATCATGTGAGTGATGGGATAAAAGCGCCCCTGTGTTTGCGCACACACTTGTGGTCTTTAATATATCCTGCGCAATTGGCTAATCTCTATTGAGACTGGCCGCCGTGGTCGAAATTCGGCCGGGAGGACATATAAGCAGAGACGTGCGTAATTTTATTACATTTATTAACTCAGTCTAAATACCAAAGGCATTGTCTTTCAGTGCGGTGACGGGGCTTTTGGCGAGATTGGCAAATGCTTACTTTTCACGCCGGAAGTCGTAGGTTCGATTCCCACCCAGGACAGATATTTGTGTGCATGAACATGTCTGTTTGTCCTGAGTCTGGGTGTAGTTATCTATATACGTATTTACAAAAGAAAAGTAGTAGAAATAAATAAATATGTAGTCTATCAGTTGTCTGGTTTCCATAGTACAAGTTCTGCTTAGTTTGGGATTAGATGGCCGTGTGTGAATAATGTCCCAGGATATTATTATAAGTTGACTTTGGGGTTATGCAGAGAAAACATGGTTGATGTAAAGTACATTAAAAGCATTGTAAGCAGGCAATAAGATCCTAGATTCAAATTTCGGTGTGCTGTGTGGTGATGGCATAGAATATCATCACCCCATCTCTTCCCGTGGGGGGCGTAGAAATTGATCGAGGGAATAGCTACTAGAGAACGGGCATCAGCGTTTTTTTCTGTTATCTATGATAATACTAGATTTTTACTAAATTTAATTTAATTTTAACCTAATCTATATTCAATTGTTACGATGTTCGTATCTACTACTTACTTGCTCTGTAAAAATATACCTACCCACATTGGAAATGATACTATTGTAACTCTGACTTTACTATAAACTAAATTTTAAGAAATTATGTGTCCAGTAATCTTTTAAAATTACAGTCAGTTAATTTTTTACAATTCTTATTCTACGTATTTAAACATGTTTGTAAAACTTACTATCTAAATGCTGTGAATGTATATTTAAATAACTTACAGTCATAAATATCTCTGTGTATGTAATGTTGATATTCCTTAAAAAATAAAATAAATAAAAAAATAATCAAATAGCGATCACCAACCCGTCTGCCAAGTGTGGTGATTATAGCATAGCCCCCTATTCTTTGAGGAGACTTTTGTCCAGCAGTGGACGTACTTTGGCTGACATGATATACTCAGTCTAAATACCAAAGGCATACTTTATCAGTTGTATTTGGGGGGATGCAGAGAAAACAACGGTATATGTAAAGTGAGACAAAAAAATCGTAGATGAAAATTATATTGCAGACAATGCGGTCCTGGGTTCAAATTCCGGGTCGGGTTAAAGAGTGATTTTGCGATGAAATCATCAGCCCGAAGTCTGTGAGTTGGCGGTGTAACACTCCTGTGTCTCAGAGAGTATGTAAAAATGTTGGTACTGTGCCTGACCTCTTTTTGGTCGTGTCGTTAGTCGAGTCATTGACAATAGAATGAGATAAAAGAAAAAATAGTGAATATTGTCGGTTATTGAAATAATATAACGAAATCAATAGTTATTTAGAATTAGGCTTTATTTTGCGGGAATTAATAGCAATTAAAATATATAATTAACATGTAGTTTTAATTAGTGGAATTAAGATTATATAACAATTTTGTATTTTAGTAGTTATTTAAATGTTAATAATAGATTTGTGGACGTTGTATTTGATTATAGTTTTATAATTTGAACATTTAGAAGTGACATTGTTTGTATTAAAATCAGTTTTGATTGATTATGTATGAATGTAAGTTTAATGTTAAGTATACTTAGTTTTTGGAATATTTTTAAGATGTTATTATTTAGTTTTAAGTATTAGAACATAGTTTAGATAATGAGTATTGATTGAGATACAGGTATTAAACTTAGTTTAAGTGAAAATTGTAAGTATTTACATGATAAAGATTTTATGTCATAATTATTGTGTTTAGGATTGCATTAAAATGTTGGTTATATAAAAATTACGTGTTTATTGTAATTTAATCAAATGTAAACAATATTTTGGGAAAAGTTTACCAACCAAGATTACTATCAGCCAAAAATAAAAGTAATTAAAATCGCCACGGAATCCAATAGTACAAAAATTACATATACGTCCTTTCCAAAATTTTCTAACGAAGCCAACGACTATTTACACGTCAAGACGTTTGTGGTGGCTGTATTTGTCGCTTATATAAATGCGTCCATCGTCTTAGTATTACGAATCTGAGTGCATTCGATGCAGGAGGGCGGCGTGAAGGAGCCCTCAGATGAAGGATGCCGCGCTAGCCGACCGCGCCGCCCTGCGCCGTGCGCACGCGGCGCCGCACACGCAGAGCGGGCGCACGCCGCGCGGCACACCACACTGCCAAGTACAACTCTACCGAACTGCGCGCCATGCGCCGGCACGGCCCCCCAATATATACAAGGTACTTAACTAACGCTGCCTGCTCATCAAACCGAACAAATCAAAGCGACCACTCTGTCTAATACGAATAATATGTCTTTGGCTCCCCATACGAAATGCAGCAAATGTATTGTTATTCTTGTGTGGGAAGTTGATCTCTTTTCGTGTATTTCGCATGTGGATGTGGTAGGTGCATGTCGTTCAGTTCCATGAGCACATTAAACTCCTTAAGTTATGTCACTATTTATATTACAACTTTTATAAAAACTGTAACACAGCGCTTGTTAAGTATATTATGTTTGACTTTACTTAACTTAATAAGCACTAAATTTATTATGTTTAACTTAAGTTAACTTAATAGACACTAAGTTTATTATGTTTAACTTAAGTTAACTAAATAAGCGCTATCTACCCATAAAACTTAAAAAAAAATCATACATTTCTATACCTATTACATCAACTAAACAGTATTCTAATATGAATAATGTATACTTTTTTTCTTTAAAATACCTAATTTTTTATTAAACGTTACGTTGTTAATCTATAAACATTAATTTTCATTAATACCAAAATTTTCTAAAAATTAATTTCAAGTTAAAGATATTTATTACAAAAATCTTTGTTTAACTTAATTTTTTAAAATCTTTATATAAGCGAGCCTTATTTGCCTGTTTATAAATTAATTATTGTCATTATATTTTCTCAATCATGTAATCGAATGGAGCAAACAACAGTGTCGACCAGAGAAAGATCAGGCATAAAACTACTAGATGCAACTCGAAAGAATTCTATAAAATTACTGACTGTCCAAATCCAACTTTAAAACACACTACTTATCGACCACTGAAACAGTTCTAAATAACAGATATAATAATAAATAAATAATATCCTCCTAGCCGAATTTAAGCCACAGCGGCCAATCTCAATGGAAATTAGCCACCTGCACGGGACGTGTGTGCGTAAACACACAAGCACTTTCTGTTCAATCACTCTCATTATCCGATGGGACACCTAGCGATACGACCGGAAAGAGGTCAGGTATAGGGCCGACGGCTTTACGTGATCCCCGAGGCACGGGAGTGTAATTGCATAACCCGGAATTTAAACCCAGAACCTCGTCCTCTGCGGGTGAACTCGCTACCGTCTACGAAGCAGTCATATAAGAAATGAAAGAGATAATAATAATATTCTAGGACATTATTCACACACCATCTGCTCCCAAACTAAGCAGAGCTTGTACTATGGAAAGCAGATAACTGATATACTACTTTTCTTTTATAAATATATACTTATATAGATAATTACAACCATATTCATGACAAACAGACATGTTCACGCACATAAATATCTGTCCTGAGTGGGAATCGAACCCACGACTTCCGAGGTGAAAAGCAAGCATTGTATGTATGTTAAATTTGATCGATGTTTTGTATTTCCATCTATATATTTACTCAATCACATAATCCGATGAGACACTTGCAGTGTCAGTACACAACTAGCAGTGTCCACTAGAGACTGATCAGGCACAAAAATCTCAAAGGAATACAGTGATCTTCCTGATTGTCCAAATCGAGTTCGAACCCTGTTTTTTTTTGACGGGACTAGTCCCTCCCTCTTACCCACCACTGCAACTCCTGTAAGCCAGGATCAACAGTGGCCCACAGAGAAATGACACTGAGCGGTGAGGATCAGGCATGTCCCGGGGAATCGCTTTAACTGTCTTGGATCCCGCAACGAGTTTAATCAGAAAGAGAAAAAAGGAGGAGTTAGAAAATGAATAGTTCCACTTCCCTCCAGAGCGAAGCGGGAGACATAATGATGTAAAGAGGCTATAGCCTCATGAAATGAGAGATTTGCAACTAGAGAAGCCAGCTGCAAAAGTACTGAGGATCAATTTAAGGGTCCTAAGTGAGCTGTTATATTTGATTCCAATAGTAGGTATGGCAAAAGCGCTTCTACACCCTGTTGTAAAAAAGACAGTCCCACATAATAGATATTATAAAACGCGCCACAGTAACCTTGGATAACTCCACTCCATCGAAGACATCAATGCCGGGCGGCGTGTTCTCATGCTGCTGGCTCCTCGCTGGAGTGTTCTGGTAGAGCCTCGGCTCCACGTCGGCAGTGCGATCTGGACTCCTCTCGTCCCCAGGCAGGCGGAGAGGGTACTTCCTTATGTGCCGCGGTTTGTCCACCAACTTCGGCTTGGTTGTGCGAGATGGTAGAGGAAGAACATTTTCTGCCTGAAATTTGTATAATGTCACAGTTATAGACCAACTAGCTGTGCCGCGCGGTTTTACCCGCGTTAAACTTTATAAATTATAGCCTATGTGGTAATCTGGGGTCTCAGGTTACTCCATACCAAATTTTATTGAAATCGCTCCAGCCGTATAGACGTGAAGAAGTAACATAACAAACATACACATTCACACAGTCACATACTCACAAACTTTCGCATTTATAATATTAATGTGATATATTTTATTTCTGTATAGTCACATTAGCGAGGTAAAGCAAGTCCATAGATGGGTGACCGCCAGAGTGGATCAATTTATGAGCGTCTCCGTACTTCGGAAGGCACGTTACGTTGTCGGTCCCGGTTTAAGCCATTTGTAAATAGATAATAATATAGACAATTGCACCCAGACTCAGGACAAACAGACATGTTCATGCACACGAATATCTTTCCTGGGTGAGAATCGAACACACCTGCCGCATGATATGCAAGTATTTACTAACACGCCAATCAAATTTGAAAAATCCAGCCAAGTGCGAGTCAAACTCGTGTATCGAGGGATCCGTACAAACTTTTGGGAAAGTAAATAGACATTAAAACAGTTCCCCCTTTATTCGCTTTACTTGCATTTTAAGATACTCGGTTACACCTGCATTAATCTCTATATACTATTATGACCTATGTATTCGGATATACAACATATAACTTAATTAACGCACATCCTGATAATAGTTTGTTCAGAATCGTTTACTAAATCGATTTATATCTTAATATAGGTAATTTGAATTATTGACATATTAACCCTGTACAGTCAAAACCAATTCAAATGGACCGTAAGTCAAAGTAATAAACTTTTAAAATCGCAGTTTTATTTGTATTCATACAAATTCAATCATTCAATACAAAATAAGGAAAAATAAACTTTATTCCAAGAAACTAATTTAGTAAATAACAATGCATATACATGTGCAAAGATCATGACATGTGTAAAGAGGTGTGCAAAGATCGTGACAAATGGAAATCCGTTGTCTCTGCCTACCCCTCTGGGAAACAGTCGTGAGTATGTATGTATCTCATCCCGTGGAAGACGTAGAAGTCAACCCGAGGGAATATCTACTAGAAGACGGGCAGCAGCTTTTTTCTTACTATGACCATCATACTGCGATCGCCAACCCGTCTGCCAAGCGTGGCGATTATGGCATATCCCCCCAAGATGATTCTTGGGGGAGGCTTTTGTTCAGCAGTGGACTTTTCTTAGCTGTTATGATGAAGAAGAATACATTGATAGAAAACTTACGCAATCTCGGATTTCTTCGGGCTTGTTACGGGCGCCTGTTGAAGGTGTGGAAGAAATCCTGAAAATTAACAAAATCATAATTACTTAATACAATTAAAATGGTCCACCAGCGTTCATAACAAATTTCCCGGTTCGTACGGAATTGGTGAGGTTAAGCAACTATGATCGCGGTCATTCCATAGATGGGTGACCACCAAAGTTTAATTTCTGAGAGTCTCCGTGCTTCGGAGGGCATGTTAAGCTGTCAGTCTCAGTTGCAGCCATTAGGCAATAATCGTTAAGCCATGTCAGAGGCCTAAGAAACGGCTTGAACAACTCTGACACTTAGAGTTACTTAGAGCATTTAAAATTTTCTTCTGGCGTGTATCTGCCTTCTAACATAGCTGAAGGGGTGTAAACTTTGATGAACTAGCTGTGCCATAAATGAGATCGTATGTGTTTTTCAGATAGATTTCTACAATGTTTTATCAAAATCCGTTCGGTAGTTTTTGCGTGAAAGAGTAACAAACATCCATACTCACAAACTTTCGCATTTAAAACATAATAAATAAATAAATAATAATATATCTGGGGACATTGTCACACAGATCATCCTAGCCCCAAACTAAGCAATGCTTGTACTATGGGTACCAGGCGACGATATACATACTTATATAGATAAATAAATACTTATATACATAGAAAACATCCATGACTCAGAAACAAATATTCGTGCTCATCACACAAATATTTGCACTTACCGGAATTCGAACCCAGGACCACCAGCTTCGTAGGCAGGATCACTACCAACTAGGCTACGGTGACCGTCATTCACATATAAGATACTAGCTGTGCTCCGAGGTTTTACCCGCCTTAAACTTTATAAATTATAGCCTGATGATGATGATGATGTTCTCCCAACCGAATTTCGGCCACTGCGGCCAGTCACAACGGAGACTAGCCAATTGTGCAAGACATATTAAAGTGCACAAGTGATTGCGTAACCACAGGAGCACTTTCTATTCCATCACTCTCATGATCCGATGGGACGCCTAGCGACACGACCGGCAAGAGTTCAGGTACAGGACCGACGGCTTTACGTGCTCTCCGAGGCACGCGGGTGTAATACCGCCAACTTCCAGACTTCGGACTGATGCTGAGAAATTTCTTTTTACGGAAAATATCCAAAATTTCTTTTTGGCCCGACCCGGGATTTGAACCCAGCACCTCATTATTTACGGTTGAACACTTCCGCTAGACCAACGCAGCAGTCAATATATATATATATATATATTTATATTAATATTTATATATAATAGCCTATCTGTTATTCGGATATATAAGCTATATTACTACAAAGTTTCATCAAAATCCGTTCGGTAGATTTGCGTGAAAGAGTAACAAACACACACACTCACACACTCAAAACTTTCGCCTTTATAATATTAGTGTGATGTTTCGTTTTTTATATTCCGTTTTTTATGTTAATTTTGTTTCCTTAAATTGTAAAATATATATGTAAAGTACCTTCTAGTATTTTTAATTTTATATTTAGTTATAGTTATATATTTTTTGTGTTTTTTTATTGATTTCACGAGTGTCATGAATCTGAGCATGTTGTAACACCTTAATAAACGGTCCACGTAATTTAAATTTTTAAGTATTGTATTTAGAATCGCAATAATGTAACAGTTACTGGTTGCCCTAAATAAATAAATAAATGAAAAATTACCGGATCGGAAATACCTTCGCCTTTTTTTAACCATTGCCCACCGTTAGCAATTAAAACGTGCCGCAAATAATAATATATACTAATAATAATAATATCCTGGTACATTCTTCACACACGGCAACCTGATCCCAAACTAAGGAGAACTTCTACTTTAGAAACCAGATATACATATACTACTTTTGTTTTGTAAACACTTACTTTTATTTAGATAACTAGCTGTGCCCCGCGGTTTCACTCGCGTCAAACTTTATAAATTATCACAGCTTCTCCCCCGTAGGTGATAGCGTGATAATATGTAGCCTATATGTTCACCCGACCTCTTAGTAATATTCATGCAAAATTTGAAGTAAATCCATGCAGTACTTTTTGAGTTTAGCCCGGACATACATACAGACAAACAGACAAAAATTCTAAAAACTATATTTTTGGCTTCAATGTCGATTGTAGATCACGCCCCAAGTATCCTTTTTGAAAAATATTCAATGTACAGTTTTGACTTTCCTACGATTTTATTATATGTATAGATTACACCCAGACCCAGGACACACATAAATGTTCATGCACACAAATATTTGTCCTGGGTGGGAATCGAACCCACGACTTGCGGCGTGAGAAGCAAGCATTTACCAACCACGGCAACAGGCCCGTCATAAAGGCAATTTCTCTATCTCTCAATGGCTCTTTACATCATTCTGTCTTCCGCTCTGCTCTGGAGGGAAGTGGAACTATTCATTTTCTAACTCCTCCTTTTTACTTTCTGATTAAATTCGTTGCGGGATCCAAGACAGTTAAATCGATTAAAATAAAATAAAAAAGGTTTTTATTCACGTAGACTTTAAAAAAGCGCTTGTAAATAGTCGGAACATGTATGTAGTAATATAGTTGTATACATTATTATTTCTAGTAACATAGATATTTAAGTACACATTGTATGAAAACATTTATAAAATTTATTTTATTATAGCAATGATATTTTGCTAGCTCGTATCAAGTTATTGTCAAGAGATTATGTTTAATTATCTAGTTTAAGTCTAATATTTTACTACATATTGTCAATGGTTCTGTCTATATTAAGGTATTATTATTATGACGGACCTTGTGTTAATAACGACGGTCGCGCTTTAATGCTACCACCGGATCCATTGCGCCCCAACTGAGAAGACCCCCGGGATATGCCTGAGCCTCACCACTCAGTGTCATTTCATTCATACAGGAGTTGCAGTGGCGGGTAACAGGGAGGGACTAGTCCTGTAGAACTTACTTGTATGGCATGTTCTTGTTTAGAGAATGAAACTGCACGTGGCCGGTGATCCTGGTGGGCTTGGGGATGGTCGACGACTTCAGGATACCGGTCGACTCCGTGGCGTACTGCGACATCAGGGACGTCGACGGGGTCGGCTCTTCTATCAGGCTCGTGTAAGCCATCTTGCTCTCTGCTGTGATAGTGGACTGAAAACCATAATATATATAATTAATATATTAATAATATAATTCATTCATCATTAAATTATCATAATTTACTATGCCATTGTGGCGTATATCAGCCTCTATCGGAAGATCAGCGCTGCAGTAATACACCTGCGTTGCCGCTAATGCTGAGATGGGGGCCTTTTTTGACAACCAAATTTATCATATTAATTTAGCTATGTATGTTAAGATTTCTTGTTTGTCAAAAATAAACATTTTTTCATTTAACTTTTTTCATTTTATAATTTTGAAAAAGTGTTTCGTCCTGTTTTTCCATAACAATATCCTGGGACATTGTACACACACGGCCATCAAAGTCCAAAATAATTAATTCCGTAAAAATTTAACACTTATGTGGAATCGTCATTTTTAACCCTACCGCATGAAGTGGCAGCTACTGAGAAACACTGCCAGAAATCTCATATCATTGGGAAGTTTGTTATAGAATCTTAGACATTGCCCCATAAAAGAGTTACTTATTTTGTGGAGACATCTCTCATGCAATATGAGATTATTCTTATATTTACATATATTGTCTTCCCAAATTAAGCAGAGCTTATATTATGGAAACCAGATAAATGATATATCTACTACTTTGCTTTTGAATTTTTTTTTTTATCTCTTGACAATTGCACACATATCATCCTAGCCCCAAACTAAGCAAAGCTTGTACTATGGGTACCAGGCGACGATATACATACTTATATAGATAGATAAATACTTATATACATGGAAAACATCCATGACTCAGAAACAAATATTAGTGCTCATCACACAAATATTTGCATATACCGGGATTCGAACCCAGGACGACCAGCTTCGTAGGCAGGAGCACTACCAACAGTTTTGTGGGCCTATGTCTTAGCTTTAAGAACTATCTGTAGTTGTATAAATAATAATAATAAAAAAATGCCACCGGGCTCGCACCGATTGAACCTACCTGCCGTGGGCATCTTTTGACATTTGATGGGAGGAGCCCCGGAACCGCGGGTACGCTGTTCCGGTTCCCCCCTTTTGCGCCATTTTCCCGACGGTCGCAACACGTATCCTGGGGGGGCTTGGGATTGCCATCCCCTATTGAACATATAAATGTATTGATTACCTGAATATCTGGCACGCTATGTGCTTCATCACTGAAGTTGCGCCGTTCTTGTTTACCTGTAAACAAACAAACAGAATTTATTTATTTATTTGATAACGCTCGTTTAATCTGATCCCAAACTAAGCATTCCACG
Source organism: Pseudoips prasinana (assembly GCA_951640165.1). Lineage (NCBI taxonomy): Eukaryota > Metazoa > Arthropoda > Insecta > Lepidoptera > Nolidae > Pseudoips > Pseudoips prasinana. The sequence continues at coordinate 42,669,533 of OX621234.1, forward strand.
CTACTTCTCTTTTCTAAATACCTACTTATTTTTTCTTATTAATTTCTGTGTGTAAACACAGAAATTAAAAGTAAAGAATATATAATACAAAATTAAAGAATAGTACAAAGGCACTGCTTATTTCTAATGAAATTTCTTCCAACAGGCCCGCGAGAGTAGAAATAGTATAAAAGATGAGTTGTGCGTAGGTTATTTTAAAGATAAGATAAAAACTGAGTAGTCAGAAGAATATTAATAAACTTACATACAAATACTTAAATAAATAAATATACAAATACATAAGACGTTCTAGACATACATACAATACTGTAAATATAATATATACATACATATTAACATAGAGAGAGAAAATTTAATTTCACTCGTTTTGGGATTCGGATTGGGAGCCACTTGAGTTGTTTGCGATATTGACAAACATGGTCATATTTTTTTAACTCATATATAAAACTAATGCACAAATTCCGCAGGCGCTCATGTTTGACTAAGAGCTCCTCATTAGCTGGTTCTTTTCCAGATCTAATGAAAGTCTGGAAACAAGAGTGATCCTGGTAATTCCTATTTCTATATTGCCAGCTTTTAGCAAAATTTATGAAAAAATATTGCTAAAGCAATTGCTTAAGTATTTTAATGTAAATAAATTACTACATAGTGAACAGTATGGTTTCACGAAAGGTCGTTCCACAACTGACGCGGGAATAGCCTTAATTAAACATATTTACAATGCATGGGAGTGTTCGCAGAATGCTATTGGTGTGTTTTATGATCTATCCAAAGCATTCGACTGCATTCACCATGATATACTCTTACGTAAACTCCACCACTACGGGTTCCGTAATATAGCAATCAATGTTGTTTCCTCGTATCTGAATCAAAGAATACAGAGCGTTGATATTGGTGGGACAAAGTCACCAGCTTTACCTGTCCTAATGGGTGTAGCTCAAGAGTATATTCTTGGTCCTTTTTTGTTCCTGGTCTACATTAATGCAATCAATCTTGTACTAAATACAAACAAAACCAAGTGCATTCAAGTCACATCTAATGTAAAAAAGTATAGCTCCTAGAGTTGTTGTCAATGGGGAGACCTTAGATATAATAAAATCTACAGTTTTTCTTGGTTTTCCTTTAGACGAGAAACTGCAATGGAGGGCTCATGTGTCTGGCCTCGCTAATAAACTTAGTTCTGCTGCCTATGCGATCAGGAAAGTTAGACAATTTTCGGATGTTGGTACAGCACGTTTGATCTATTTTAGTTATTTTCAGTCTCATGGCTTATGGTGTTATTTTATGGGGCAGAGCTGCTGATATTGAAAATATTTTCATATTGCAAAGAGAGCAATTCGTGTCATATATTAACTTGGCGCTTGGGAGTAACTGAGAGACCTTTTTACGGATATCGACATACTAACTGTTGCATCACAGTAAATATACGCAAATATATTGTATGCACATCAAAATATACATTTATTTGAAAAGAAGAGTAACATACACAATCTCAACACCAGAGGTAAACACAAATTATGTAATCAATCTCGTCGTTTGCATAAAGTTCACGGATCCTTTGTTGGATTAGTACCCCAAATATATAATAAAATTCTTTCTCATTTCCTCCTTATGCCTTTTGACTAATTCAAATCAGAAATTAAATCTCGTCTCATTTTAACAAATTACACTGTAAATGACAAGCATGCGTTTCAATCTTAGTTCCTGAATAATTAAATGATGTGATTTGTTTTATAAGTAGTTTGACATATTTTATACCTTATTTTATTGATGTAGCGAATTATTAATGCTTAAACATTGTATTTAATTTATTTATTTTTCTTCATGTATGTATTAAATTTTACTTTTGTTGTATTATTCTATTTTCACAAATTTGATGCGCATAAGTGTATTAAGTGTACCTAAGTTGCAATAAAATATTTTTGATTTTGATTTTGAATGCCTCTAGGTTCATACCCTAAGCCCTTAACCCTAAAGCATATTGTGGTTTACGTTTGGGAGGACGAATTTTGTAGGACAAGTAAATCAGATTATGGTATGAAAAAGAAGCAGCAATTTGCCCGTGAGAGACAACAATAAAGACGGTGCACAATTAGGGAACTGGTGTGTTGAAGAGAGAGACAGTATATGTGGCGACGGAGGACGGTGATCGTTTTTAATCAGGCAAGTGTTTAAGTCGCCCATCAGGACTACATGATCATAAGAAGTACAACGTTCATTTAATAATACATCAAAAGAGTTCAAGTAGTTTATATTATGATTAGGAATGTAGAAAACTCCCAGTAATTTTTTTGTGTAATGGAAAGACATTTCAAGGGGAAGATGTGCAACTGATTCCGACTATTGTGGTAGTGATTCACTTACATAGTTTTGTATGTTAAATTAGCTCGTAGATAGATTGCTACATCTCCACCGCCATTGCCGATGCGGTCGTTACGAATAAGCACATATCCCGGGAGTGCAAAGGGTGGGGAGAGAAGAGAAGGTTTAAGAAAGGAGTCTGAAAAGCATCAAGATTAGTACCACTAAATTAAGCTAGAAGATCAGATCAGATGGCTAGGAATACTCTGAACATTAATATAAGCTATGTTGAGGTGATTACGATAATCGGAATAACGGTAGAAATGTTGTCATGCAGTAGAGCCGAGGAATCACCATCCGCACTAATGAAACTGTCCGATGAGGAACATGAGAAGAAACTATCGTCAATATCGCCTAACATGGTATTCATGTCTCAGCGCAAATAAATATGATAAATAAGTATATTTACAAATATAACAATAAATATAAGGAACTTAACTAAACACAAATATAATAATAAAATGTGTATACTACAATGGTATTTATTTTAACTCACCATCTCGCTGACACTGATGGAAGATATTTGAACATTATAAATGGTTATCGTAAGTAGCGACAAATAAAAAAGGCGGAGAGAAATAATGTAGGAAAGAAAGATTACATTATTTATACCTCACACCCTCCAAAAATTCACAAACTACATACTTTTGCTTCAAAGCACTGCGTTACTGAATAAAAGCGAACCGTAACGTACATTTAAAATAAATCACTTTCGAATCAATCAATCAATTCAATTTCAATCTACAAAACAAAACAAATTCAACAAAACAACATTCTACAAATTAGATAAATCATTAACTAAATTAGACTTAACCAAACATGAACATGACTTTGAAAACAAAAACGCATCATACCAGGCGTGTTAACACAACAAAACAGGAGAAACAAAACGTATTTAACATCGTCAATGTCATGTGACAAATACCATGTCATGTGACAGCCGTTGTTGACAATTACGCAAAAGATATTTTGATGCAATTAAACTAAAACAAATTACGTAGCGTAGGTACATATTACCTTCAAATTATTAAAAAAAAAAGGTGTTTAAGACGGGTATGATGGTTTATACAATCGGACAAATACTCACAGTATTAGGCAGCCAAGTTAAAGAGAACAGTAGGCATGAAGAAAAAAGTAAACATTGCTTAGAGAAGAACATGGCTTTCACAAGATAAACTAGAATTAGTTCAGATAAGTGGATACAAATTAGCATCTTATTGTCGAAGCACCCGGATTGGTGGCGCTTTCTGTATTTTACTTCAAGAACATATAGATTGTATACCAAGAAATGATCTAACTAATAGGTCAATAGAATATGTTGGTGAATTATATGCAATTGCATTGCAAAAAGAGAATATGTTAATAATAATATATTGGAATAGAAGAGAGGAAGAAGTATTTCTACAACAATGAGTCCTAATTCTAAAACATATAAACAATAAACATTCTAAATTTAATGTAGGTGGCGATTTTAATATTAATATTCTATCGGGCAACGTAAAATCGAATCAATTTCAAGAACATAAATTCAAACAACATATAAAAACTCCAAGTCGCATCACAGCAAACTCGACATCTTGTTTGGATCTAATATTTACACATAGAGATATGTACACAACAGTAGAAGAGCTAGAATTCTCGGATCACAATAGTACTATATTACATTTAAAACTACAGCAAAACAAAAACCAAACCTGCTGGTTCCTAAAAAAACGGATTTTCAACGAACTACTATTTAAATCAAAACTACAAGAAATAAATTGGAGCAATATTATGACAAACGGAAAAAAATAAATGAAAATTACGAAACGCTTAACAACGCACTCAATAAAATCTTAAATCACTGCATACCTCTTAAAAAAATAAAATTTAAATCTGTTTATACATAATATTGGCTTACTAATGGTATACAAAAGTCGAGTAAAAATAAAAGGCTTTATTAAAGATAACAATGGCTACAATAAAATATGGCTGAATTATAAAATAATTAAATTTATGAAATTATAAAACATTAATAAATAGTTAAATAAATGAATTCAGGACTAACTATAAATTTAATAAAACCTAATTATGTTATTTAAATATCCAATTAATAATAATGCACTCTTCCTCCTCTCTCCTAAACCTGTGCTGTACCCTGCAGGGTCCACAATTGATACATACCTTATTATGTCTACCAACTTTTATACATACATTGTGAAATGCTATTAAGAATTGAGAATTGAATTATAAAAGAAAATTAAGTATTGTGACGACGGGTTTTTCAACATGTTTATGCACACAAATATCTGTCCTGGGTGGAAAAAATCCCTCCGGCGTGAAAAGCAAGCATTTGACAACTACGCTTACAGGCCTGTCACTACTCACGAGATTATAAGAATTGTCCCAAGATTTTTATATAAAATTGTTCAGCCCAGACGAAGTCAGAGGTCGCTAAATGTTTAGATATCCACAAACACCTTTAACGAAAAAGCTGGAACAGTTTAAACGGCTGATTATATAATTATATAATATAATATCCTGGGACATTATTCACACCCGGCCATCTGACCCCAAACTAAGCAGAGCTTGTACTATGGAAACCAGATAACTGATTTACTACATATACTACTTTTCTTTTGTAAATATATACTTATATAGATAATTACACCCAGACTCAGGACAAACAGACATGTTCATGCACACAAATATCTGTCCTGGATGGGAATCGAACCTACGACCTCCGGCATGAACGCAAGCATTTGCCAACCACGCCACCAGGCCCGTCCGAACCGGAAGTATATAATATATTATCTATATTATCCTGGGACATTATTAACACCCGGCCATCTGACCCCAAACTAAGCAGAGCTAGTACTATGGAAACCCCGTCATATAATTATAAAACAACGCTAAAAATGATTTTAGCTGTGTGGGTGACGGCATGGGATATCGCCACCCCATCTCATCCCGAGGTGGACACAGAAGTCGACGGCAGCAGCGTCTCTGTCTATTATGACCATCATCGTGTGTCAAGCGTGGCGATTATGGCATATCCCTCCAAATGATACACATTTTTTTGTGGCAGAGGTCGACAAACGAGCAAGTGGGTCACCTGATGGTAAGTGATCACCGCCGCCCATAGACACTCTCAACAACAGAGGAGTCGCGGGTGCATTTCTGGCCTTTAAGAGTCAGCAAACAAGTGTTGCTCTCCCTCCCCCCCACCCCGATGAGCTCTGGCGACCTTACTCACACTCAGAAACACAACATTAAATTATTAATGTTATTAATAAGGAATGTCTTCTGTAAGGTACTTCCCCAGTCGGGCTGCTCTTCGAGCGAATGAACGCTGTGCCCTACCTCTCTTAACTCCATTGTGGTAATCTTTTGGAGAGGCTTTTATCCAGCAGTGGACGTCATTCGGCTGAGATGATGATGAAGAATCTATTCTATCGCCTAGCATTCTTGTGAATCTTCCCTCAATTGAACCAATATTAATAGATATAGAATGATTACAGACCTGTAGTGTTACTTTCCCTCTCTGGCTCATGTGAGTGAGTGCCGTGGTGTAGAGACCGAGGAAGTTTAAAACTGAACTTAGTACGCTCATTCGGGGAGTGAGGAAGCTTCTTCTCAGCACCGTCTAGGTCGTTCATCGACCTGGAAAACATAATGTTATATCTAAAACAGACATTCTTAATAAGGTGTTCTTGTTTTAATCAGAGAAAGGTTGAGTTAAGACTATTTGCCAATTTTTTATATATAGCAAGGTAAGCGAGTAAGCAATCACCGACGCCCATAGACACCTGCAACACCAGAGGGGCTGCAAGTACGTCGTCAGCCTTTGAGAAAGGAATAGTCTCGCTTCTTGAAAGTGGACAAGTTGTACCGAATCAGAAATACCTCAGCAGTTAATGGATTCCACAGAGTGGTAGTGCGCGGTAAAAAGAATCTTGTGTTTTTGTTTCATCATATCAGCCGAAAGACGTCCACTGCTGGACAAAGACCTCCCCCAAAGATCTCCAAATTTGCCGGTCTTGCGCTATCCGCATCCAGCGATTTCCAGCGACCCGCACAAGATCATCGGTCCATCTTTTAGGAGGCCTGCCCACGCTGCGTCATCCGGTTCGTGGTCGCCACTCGAGAACCTTTCTGCCCCAGTTTTTGTTTATGATATATAAAAAACCCTTAGATCTGTAATTTTAGTCTATCTAATTATTTTAAACCGACGGCCGATGGGGCAGAAATGTCATCGAGTGGGGACCACGAAGCGGAAAACGCAGCGCGGGCAGCCTCCTACAAGGTGGACCGACGATCTTGTGCGGGTTGCGGGAAGCCATTGGATGCGGGCAGCGCAGGACTGGCTATTGTGAAGATCCTTGGGGGAGGCCTTTGTCCAGCAGTGGACGTCTTTCGGCTGATATGATGATGATGAATTATTTTATTTAGTATAGTTAACTATACACAACTATTTCTATGTACATGTATATATTTAGATGTGCGGTTAGACTAACTAACACTAACATTTAATCATATTATGATTATTTTCAAACTGTTTGTTTATATGTTTAAATACTTCTAATTGGCGATATTCATAGTTTTTGATATATTTATGTTTATATAAGACTTGATATTTTATTTACTTTATATATTCATTTGTAAAACTTAGAGCTAAAACTGAAATAAAACATACAATAAAGCATGAAGGCCAAAATTGCAAGAATTGCAAAACGGCAAAAAGTTTAAAATAATAAGGGAATCGGTAGACAACACATAAAGAGAGAAAAAAAATAAGAAAATTTTAGAAAATTACATAAAATCGTTCACAACAAAAATGAGAAGACTAAAGAGACTAGTTGAAAAACTACGTCAAATAGAAGAAATAATGGCAGTTATTTAGGCATCTAATTTCATTAGACTCTCCGAGGCACGGGGGACCAACTCCCAGACTTTGGGCTGATGTTGAGAGATTTTTCATTTTATAGAAAAGTCCCAAAATCACTTATGGCCCAACCCGGGATTTGAACCGAGAACCTCGTTCTCTGCGGGTGACCTACCGCTAGACCAACGAGGCAGAAATACTGTACCACCTAAGTCAGTTCTCTTAAGATCGCGTAGCTTCTACTTACTTGGAGGTAATCTCGTTGGCGAGAGCAACGGCAGTGTTGAGGGTCTTCTCATCGTGAGCAGACATCGGCTTCATGGTGCCCGATGTTTTCTTCTTGTCCGCCTTAATAAGTGGGTGCGATCTGGAACGTACAATATTCCATTTAATTCATTCATATTCTTTTTTCTGCGAATCTCACATGCAAAACCCATTTCTAAAGCTTACACTAGATAAATCTCTCCATCGCTGAGGACCTTTAAACCATACAACAACAACAATATTGTTCGGTCAAGCATTGAAAGCCTCTTAAACGTTGACAACTTACTTTGTCGTTAACTGTTGGCTAAAAGTCGTTAATTGTTAGCTAAAAGTCGTTAACCCATGTCGGAAGCCATCTGTACGGCTGGTACAACCCTGACACTGGTAACCAGGGGCTGTACCGGCTACGTTGCCGAACATGGATTTCTTAAATGACGTTCAATTAAATAAAGGTTAAAAATGACTTAATCAATCGTTAAATCGGCTTCCATGAGCACATGTGACGTCATAAATGGTCCGGAATCGATTGTCAACGTTAAAGCCGATTTAACGATTGATTAGTAATTTTTAACCTTTATTTATTTGAACGCCATTTAAGTAATCGATGTTCGGCGACTTAGCCGGTAGAGGCCCAGGGCTGATGCGAATGAATAAAAAATGCGTATAATATCAATATAATTTGCACCGGAATGTGTGACTAATTCCGTCTGTATGCACATAATATTAATTGAAGTAGGTAAATGTGTGATTAATTCCGTCTGTATGCACATAATATTAATTGAAGTAGGTAAATGTGTGACTAATCCGTCTGTATGCACATAATATTAATTGAAGTAGGTAAATGTGTGACTAATCCGTCTGTATGCACATAATATTAATTGAAGTAGGTAAATGTGTGATTAATTCCGTCTGTATGCACATAATATTAATTGAAGTAGGTAAATGTGTGACTAATCCGTCTGTATGCACATAATATTAATTGAAGTAGGTAAATGTGTGACTAATTCCGTCTGTATGCACCTAATATTAATTGAAGTAGGTAAATGTGTGATTAATTCCGTCTGTATGCACATAATATTAATTGAAGTAGGTAAATGTGTGACTAATCCGTCTGTATGCACATAATATTAATTGAAGTAGGTAAATGTGTGACTAATTCCGTCTGTATGCACATAATATTAATTGAAGTAGGTAAATGTGTGACTAATTCCGTCTGTATGCACATAATATTAATTGAAGTAGGTAAATGTGTGACTAATTCCGTCTGTATGCACAAAATATTAATTGAAGTAGGTAAATGTGTGACTAATTCCATCTGTATGCACATAATATTAATTGAAGTAGGTAAATGCTTTTTACACACTCTTGCATTGGGGCGTAAGCTGGTGAATGCGTGACGAGAGCGTTACGAAGTGTAGCCGGCATAGCGAACGGAGTAAGTGGATATAGAAAGGAGAGAGAGTTCCGTTTCGTATGTAGCTGTAGTGGCAAGAGAGAGAGTTGTTTCCTTTCTCTCTTTCTCTCAAGTAAGAGAGAAAGGAAACATGTGCTCGCACCTCTCTCACTTGCCCCTATAGTAAGTAAGTAAAGTATATTACTGAAGGGGCAAAAGAGTGAGAGTTGTTTCAAAGATTCAAATTAATTTATTCCATAAAAATATTACATTTGTGTGTAATCGTCATATTATTTTACCCTACCGAGCAGTGCATGACGTGGCAGCTACTGAGAAACACTGCCAGAAAAGTCAGTAGGAATCCTTTTTTAAATATTTATTTCTTTCATAAAATTTCATTGTATTTAAATGTGTTAATTTAGAGCGACTCAAACCCAAGCTGTTTTGTCACATAAGTAATCAGAAGAAATTTTAAGTAAGCCCTGCTACACCATTTGGCTTTTATAGTTCTTTTAAACTATATCACTGGGATGTTTGTTATAGAATCTTATACATTGCCCCATAAAAGAGTTACTTACTTTGTGGAGACGGGTGGTATGTAACACAAAGTTATGCTTATATCTAGTATTTATTTTATGAGTATCGCTCCTTTTACAGGAGGAGTCTTTATGTTTATGCATATAAATTAGATTGTCATATATATACTGACATGCTAAGTTCAGAATGTTAATCTCTTTAAACTTCTCTCTTAAAGATTCTCGCGGACCAAGTTTATATATGGTTCTTACAGTTTTTTTTGCAATACAAATATGGTGTTAGTGACCGCAGCGCTACCTCAGAGAAGAATTCCATAGGATATTATACTATGAAAATAACTGAAATAAACCATTCTACCTGTATCCACATCAGTAAGCCGTCTTATAGTTTTAACTGCATATGCAGCAGAACTTAATTTGCATGATAGTTTTTCTATTTGTGGGCCCTATTGTAGTTTTGAGTCAATTGTGATACCCAAGAACACGGTTGTCTCAACAGGGGTCAATCCAGCCCCATTAAGCTGTACATCGGTGGCCACCTGTTTCACATTATTTCCTTTCTCTTTTTCTCTCAAGAAAGAAACTTAACTCTCTCTCCTTTCTATATTCACTTACGGCCATCTGATCTCAAACTCTGCTTAGTTTGGGATCAGATAGCCCAGGATATTATTATAGCCAGTTACGTCTCGTACATCTATGTTTTACTTCAGTCGTATTATCTAAAGCGGGCTTTTCTTATATTATTTTATGATTCTGCTCTAAGGGACCATGAGCGATGAAGGATGATGAATTTCGTAAGCGTAGCCATTCAGAAAATAAATCGAAATAAAGTCGCTTTTAAGGCACACTACTTTTGATCGCAACATACAGGGTCAGGTAAATAGGCTCAACCTACTAAATTGTTTAATCCGGATTGGGTATCGAAGAAAATATAATGTACAGACGCCAGTATGTCAAGCTACCCCAATCTGTCATATTTCCCCAATTGAAAGTAAACCTTATGCTTAAGTGATAAAGTTGAAAATCTATAAGAGAAATTTGACAGATTAGAATTTTACGCAATTTACTAACATACGTTTCTTTTCGTATATTCTTTATTTAATATTATTAATAAGGATTCTGGACCACCAATTTGTAGAATTGGCACTGATTTACATAACCCCATATTTAAAACCAGTAAGCAAGTATTGGAGTGGCAGGCGTTTGGGTGATAGCTACTATTATCGTTGCCACTTTAAAACCTATTTTGTGTCAAAACGACTTCTATTATAAATTTTGTAAATATCCCCCCATTATAAATTTTGGGACAGACTTTAGACAAAAGTCTACTGCTGGACAAATCCAGCAGTAGACTTTTTACAGCTGTTATTATGAACATTATTAGAATTGATTGACGTTGTTACTACTATATTATCATTACAATTTTTGTATTATTTCCCATGTATGTGTGTATTTCTTTTTACAGCTGTTATTATGAACATTATTAGAATTGATTGACGTTGTTACTACTATATTATCATTACAATTTTTGTATTATTTCCCATGTATGTGTGTATTTCTTTTTACAGCTGTTATTATGAACATTATTAGAATTGATTGACGTTGTTACTACTATATTATCATTACAATTTTTGTATTATTTCCCATGTATGTGTGTATTTCTTTTTACAGCTGTTATTATGAACATTATTAGAATTGATTGACATTGTTACTACTATATTATCATTACAATTTTTGTATTATTTCCCATGTATGTGTGTATTTCTTTTTACAGCTGTTATTATGAACATTATTAGAATTGATTGACATTGTTACTACTATATTATGATTATAATTGTTGTATTATTTCCCATGTATGTGTGTATTTCTTTTTACAGCTGTTATTATGAACATTATTAGAATTGATTGACATTGTTACTACTATATTATCATTATAATTGTTGTATTATTTTCCATGTATGTGTGTATTTCTTTTTACAGCTGTTATTATGAACATTATTAGAATTGATTGACATTGTTACTACTATATTATGATTATAATTGTTGTATTATTTCCCATGTATGTGTGCATTTCTTAATTTAAGATAGAAAGGCTTTTACGTCCTAATTGGTGCTTTTATTAATTAATTGTTCTCATGGATATTCTCATTAAATATATTACCAATAATGTAAATTAAAACAATAACTTTACTTGCCATTTCCATATATGGTGAGGTGTGACGATAAATTTTGCTAACATCTAAATTGTACACACGGCTACATATCAAGCTATACATTTCCAGTATAAGCTGATCTCACGTTGTATAGGATTTCAATACAATGACAGGCCAGCTTATGTTGGAAATGTATAGCTTGATATGTAGCCGTGTGTACCTACGTTTCTAGCAAATAAAGATCATTTCATACACAATCGGGGTTTTAAAGTCTCAACAACGTTATAGAATTTATCTATGGGAAAAAGCAAAGCATATTTAAAAACTGCTATTGTAAAATAATTGAACTATACTCCTAAGCGTCCTGTAAATAAGGATATAGGTGTCTACCTGTACCCTTATTCCCGGACTACCTTCTTACATGTCTACTGGATTACATACCACGCCCAATGATGCATACGTGATGACGACGAAGAGTGGAGTGGTTATACTCCACATGGTATGAGCAACAAACAACAGAGAACCATCAATTGATATGACAACAGTTGTATACGAATATACATTCTAATACGTTACAATAATATTACATTTAAATAACTGTAGGCTGGATATTCATACCTGAAGAAAGACACTAGCCGGTCTTTAGCACATTTGAAACTCCGGAAGCTTGTAATAAATATATAAGGGTAAAAATACATTGTATTATCACAACTTAGTTAATTCCCAGATTATAATAAAATAAATAATGTCCTCCTAGCCGAATTACAGCGGCCAGTGTCGATAAAGATTATTAATCTGCGCGGGACATATTATGGTGAACAGAAACACAGGAGCACTTAATATTACATCACTCTTATGATCCGAAGGGACGCCAAACGCCCGACCGGAAAGAGGTCAGGTACTTACAGGACCGACGGCTTTACGTGCTCTCCGAGGCACAGGGGTATAACACCGCCAACTCCCAGACTTCGAGTGTCATTTTTTTCTTTTTACAGTAAAGTCCCCAAAATCACTTTCGGTCCGACCCGGGATTTGAACCCAGGACGTCGTTCTCTGCGGGTGAACACGCTACCGCTAGACCAACGAGCAGATTATAACGTGTAATTAATAATCGCATTGGCAATCTCGTGCCCGGCTGGGTAGTAGAATAGAAATTGAGAGTTGCGAAAAGATTAAATAAAATTCGTTAGGACTTAACGCACAAAACAACGAGATTAACGGCATTAAACAAATCGTGTAATTCCGAAATAACGTGCCAACTTGCCAATCGAACGTGCCAAAACACATATAATTCTTACATAAGAACTAGTTATTGCACGGCCAGTTTATCTGTAACTAGCAGTGCCCGCGGACTTCGTTCCGCATTATAAATATTTTTGTCCCTGCCCGTGTTTTCATAGCCTATGACACTTCACAATAACGTAGTAGGTGAAATAATTTTGAAATCGGTTCAGTAGATCCAGGGATTACCGCTTACAACGTCATAAACTCACAAACGTTTCCTCTTTATAATATTAGTATAGATATATATATATAGAACTATAATTATGTAAAATCACAAGTCGAACTTGTCTAGCGACTTATTAACAGACACATGGGTAAATAAAGATAAAAAAGCGCAATAATCGGGACGGTTACCCTTTAACTTTGATGTTTCATTTGGACTAATTCCAGGTCAAGCATTAATGTGTTTCGGATTCAGGATTCAATAAGCATTATCTGAGGTAGACCTGGATAATGTTGATTGAATTCGACGGTCACCGTAGCCTAGTTGGTAGTGTTCCTGGCTACGAAGCTGGTGGTCCTGCATTCGTATCCCGGTAAGTACAAATATTTGTGTGATGAGCACGAATATCTGTTTCTGAGTCATGGATATTTTCTATGTATTTAAGTATTTTTCTATCTATATAAGTATGTATATCGTCGCCTGGTATCCATAGTACAAGCTTTGCTTAGTTTGGGGCTAGGATGATCTGTGTGACATTGTCCCGAGATATTATTATTATATTATTATTGAACTGAATCGGACTAAAAACCAAAAATGGTGTTGGAATTTTTCTGTTAATAAATTCTCAGTATCAGCTCGGAGTCTGGAGTTTGGTGGCGATATACCAACGCGTCGGTGAGTACGTAAACCCGTGGGTTAAGTACTTGAGGCCTATCCGGTCGTGATGACGAGGTAGTGAAGGAATAGGAAGTGTACCTGTGCTTTCAAACACACTTGCGCACCAGAAACGTAAAAATTTATTTTAATCTTTTATTCGTTTTTATTGTGCGATTATATTTGGCATTTAAGTTTATAATCCGAATAATATACAATTTTATGCTAGCTGTTCCCGCACACGTACTAACAGCGGAACCTACTGATTATTAATTTTAATATTTGTGTATGTTTTGTAGTTTTATCAGTTCTACTGGTAACTATCAGACTGACTAACTACAGACTTTGAGCCTACTACCTAACTATAAAATTGAGTCAATGTTTCTTTTTGTCTTGTTTCAATGTATTTATGTATTTGCCTGTTTTTAATTTATTTATGGTAATTCAGTTTATTCGTGTAACATTCAGTGTGTTGTTCATAAGTGATGCAGCAAAAATATTTATAATACACACTTAAACATATTTTTACTGCAATACTTATAGACAATCATATCACGTCGCCTTATAATTTCTTAAATAAATAATGAAATAAAATGGCTGACGCAAGTGGCTAGCCCCCATTGATCTGGTTGTCATGGCCTTAATTGGAGTAAGAGGACATTATTATCATTTAATGACCAAATTAAAAATAATAACTTACCGTGAAGCAATATTTGTTTCGGAGGGCTTCGCATTCGGGATCTGAAAATTAAAAAAATACGTTTGGAAAAGATACTTCAATAATTTAATATTTTAAATTTTCTACATCGTTCTATTGTGCTAGATTGAATAGGCAAATCAAGACAAAAAATATCAATGAACGAATTAATAGTTGGCAAATTATTAGCGTAATCCATAACTATAAATTCTCGTACTATTTTATTCTTATACTACGAGTAATATATCCTATTCATAAATCTATGAATACTATTATACTACATATTCTAGTCGTAATGATAAAATCTAGTGTAAAAATTTATGGTACTAATCAACGAATAGGACTTATTCTAGGATTCTAGATATGACAAAGAAACAAGAGTGCACTATTTTGAAGCAAATGACTATTTATGTATGATGTAAGAAAAATATCGCGCGGCATATATTTACAAAATTCAAGCATAAAATCTCACTTGACAAAACTCACACAAAAACCGCATTACTAATATTACACGTATATTTATAAAGCATGTGGACGCGGTAACATTCGACACTCCATAATCTGGGATGCGTCATCACTTCAATATGGAGTGGTGGAATGCGACACTGCATGAGGGGAATCGGAAACTTATGCGTAGCTTATCCTGCCAGCTGCCCGTCACGGGTCTTGTTGGGAATAAAATACCCTACTAGGCCTGAGCTAGGGTGGTTGGCAGCTCGGGCCTCTAAATTACCAGGGACATGGAGAATGACACGCCGTGCCTGTATTTTCCGCGACATGTTAGGGAGGAGGGGGTCCCATATCCGTATAGTGTTCAGAGTGGATCTTTTGTACCCCCAATGCGGTCCCCATTGAATGCATGAGCAAATGCCGTGCTCACGGTGTAACTTGTTAGTCCAATATACACGGTCCTGCAATGGCATCCGTAAAGAGTATTTACCATTCAATGGCACCTGTACTATCGTTTTGTAAGAGTAAATTGAGAAGGCTACTTAAAAATGTATTATGCAACATAGGAGAACTTCTCCTTATTTTCCTTTCTGATTAAATTCGTCGCGGGATCCAAGACATGATTCCCCGGGACATGCCTGAGCCTCACTGCTCTGTGTCATTTCATTGTGTGCCACTGTTGATCCTGGCTTACAGGAGTTGCAGTGATGGGTAAGAGTGAGGGAATAGTCCCAATAAGAAAAAAAAAGTAGGTGAATCATATTAAACCGAACTACCCATACAAATTATAGCAGATTAAATTTCAAACTAAGCCACTAACTACCAAACGCTACCAAACCGTGCTCAAACAATTAAATCAGAAATAAATATCAGTATTAACTTCATAACTTTGTTCGCGATATGTCCAATTGGATTAATTTATCCTCCCTCATATGTCATTCCCTGTAAACAAATATTGAGCGATTATATAGTGTGCTGCAGTTGTGACCCCGTACAAATAATGAACGATGGTGTAATATTAGGTCTTTACCTATGAAATTGCCGTTCTGCAGTACTGGCCATTTCAAATCAAAATAATTTTTGTTTGGCTAAGAATTCTAATTTCAAATTAATTTTATTTTAAAAACATGGATTCTTTTTTCCAAAAGTAGTCATTTCTTTATTGATTAGTGTTACATTTTCATCGCATTTCAATCTTTTTCGTCATCATGGATACGTTAAAAATTCGAGTAATTATGGAATATGAGTACCGTCGTGGCAGCAACGCGGCACAAGCGGCACGCAACATCAACGACGTTTACGGAGCTAACACTACAAACCAACGCACCACCTGTTATTGGTTTGCTCGCTTCCGTTCTGGAAATTTCGACCTGAAAAATGAACCTCGCGGTCGTCCGAAGACTTTGGTCGACAATGACGAATTAAAGGCGGTTGTGGAAGCTGATGATACACAATCTACGGCTGAATTAGCAGCAGCTTTCGACGTTAGCGTCAAAACAATATTGGTCCATTTGCGTCAAATTGGCAAGGTAAAAAAGCTTGACAAATGGGTGCCCCACGAACTCAATGATCGCCAGCGCGAAGTACGCGTCGAGACGTGCCTTGCACTGCTCAACAGACACACAAATGAAGGAATTTTGAACCGCATTGTTACCTGCGATGAAAAATGGATTCTGTTTGATAACCGCAAGCGCTCAGCAAGTTGGTTGGATCCTGGTTCAGCACCTAAACAA
This sequence comes from Pseudoips prasinana, assembly GCA_951640165.1. Lineage (NCBI taxonomy): Eukaryota > Metazoa > Arthropoda > Insecta > Lepidoptera > Nolidae > Pseudoips > Pseudoips prasinana. The sequence continues at coordinate 42,686,085 of OX621234.1, forward strand.
TGCCCTAAACGAAAACTTACCCCTAGAAAAGTGATGGTCACTGTTTGGTGGTCTAGCGCCGGTGTGATTCATCACAGCTTCTTACCAAACGGGGTGAGCATTACTGCAGATGTGTACTGTGAAGAACTGAGCACAATGATGGAGAAGCTGGCGCATCTCCAACCAGCATTGGTCAATCGCTCGTCTCCGCTGCTCCTGCACGACAACGCGCGACCTCATACTGCACAGCAGACGGTCTCCAAGTTGCAAGAACTGGGGTTGGAAGCTCTCCGTCATCCGCCCTACTCACCAGACCTTGCGCCTACAGACTACTACTTTTTCCAGAATTTGGATAACTTCTTGGCGGGAAAAAAATTCAATACCCGAGAGGCAGTACAAAATGCCTTTGAAGAATTTGTTGCCTCCCGTCCAGCTGATTTCTTTAAGAAGGGCATCAATAAACTGCCACTGCGATGGCAAAGATGCATTGATTGCATGGGTGATTACTTCGATTAATACAAATAAAAAAATTCATGAAAAAAATTCGTTTAAATTTTTTCATACAAAACGGCAATTTCATAGGTAAAGACCGAATTGTGAATTCGAATTGTGACCGCGTACAAATGATGTATGATTGTGTAATATGTTCGAGTAGTGACCGCGTACAAATGATGATTGACAGTGTAATATCTTCGAGTAGTGACCGCGTACAAATTATGGAGGATAGTGTAATATGTTTGAGTTGTGACCGCGTACAAATGATGATTGACAGTGTAATATGTTCGAGTTGTGACCGCGTACAAATGATGAATGATGATGTAATATGTTCGAGTTGTGACCGCGTACACATTATGAACGATAGTGTAATATGTATGTTCGAGTTGTGACCGTGTAAAAATGATGAACGTTTGTGTAATATCTTCGAGTTGTGACCGTGTACAAATGATGAAAGATGGTGTAGAATGCTTTGGGAGTTGCCTAGAAATGATTAACTGTAGAGTAGTGTGCAATAGGCGTGGCCGCCTAAAAATTTGGACGAAAATGTAATGTGCTGTAGGAGGAGCTGCCAACAAATGATGAACATTCCTTTGTATTTTTATTTCAGTATCCTTTACATTATAATCTTTACTGCATTTATTCTACTCTTACTGACACTGCTTTTGCTGCGGTCTATAAACGGTATATTTTGCTTCCGTGACTTTTGCGATATTTATCATTTTAATGAAGTAACCTTTCAAATAAATCCTTTCATAAATAAACTTATCTTAAAAATAAACCGAATTGATAAATAGAGATAAACTATGATACGAGCCTCAAGAGAGATTGGGTCTAGTTTCACTCCAAATAATTCGAAACAATATTTTAAAAGACGACGGCACTGGCTAAATAAAACCTTGTATCACATGGGACCCACAAATATTTGTGCGGGAATCAAACCCGATACACAAGGATATTAGCGAGCCAACGGGTTATTCCCAAAGTACTCCATTCTTTTGTTCCAAAAAGATAAGGATTTCATACATTCATTCCCAATTTACTCCATTGAATTTCTATTATTTAAAAATACCTATTATTTTGTTCCCAATTTGCTCCATACCTTAAATCGTTACAATTAACTTACCCAGCTTAATTGACTTACCGAGCGACATATTTTTAAGACAGTCGTTTTTTGGGTTATTTACCTACTTAGTGCTCCGTTCCCGGAGGGCTCCGATTTCAATAATTTTGTACCTACCTTGCTGTTAATGTATTAGTTTTCTGTTTTAAAGCCAAGTTTGTTAATTAAATTCCAACATAAAAATGTTTAAAAATTACAAAATCTGTATTGAAAGTAAAAGTACATCTAAATTCACTTGCCAAAAAGGGTTACAAGATTCTACCTGAGCAAAAACCAGTTACAATAGAACAATAGAGCCGGTGCTGGCGGCCGATACACCATTAAGCATGTTCCTCCTAAAATACACAATCTTACGTTGTTGTGAGTACTTAAGAACTCATGACTGATATGCTTGATAGTTTTAAATCACGAAATCGTTATGCTGATTTTAATTACCTCATTTTTTTTTAGAAGGAAGAATACTAGTTCGTGCTCGCTACCGATTTTACTTGCACCACACTACGGGTGATGGATCTCAGATGTGGAGATGTATGCAAAGAAGTTGTTCAGCGAGATTGAAAATATCAGGAAAAAGGATTTTACGGGAAGATAATCATACCTGTACTTTACAGAGTTCAATAATTGAAGAATTTAAAGAAGAGTGCATACGTAGAGCCCAAAGTGAAATTAGTGCTATTCCAAAAATTTACGAGAGCGCCTACAAGTCTTTTGTAGACAGGGGATATCATTTGATTGCTAATACTGTATCATTTAAAAGTATCAAGTCATTAATGTATCGTGCAAGAAATTCAAAGCTAAAGGTGTCGAAAACAACATTTACAACACCAGATCAAGTGGAAATCCCAAGTAAATTTCAGGAATTTTTATTATTTCGTGACAATACCTCAGGAATAATTGCTTTTTCTACCACAGAAGGTAGAAAAACATTAACAAATAGTAAAACCTGTTTCATGGATGGGACTTTCATGAGTTGCCCCAAGCCATTTTATCAACTCTACTCAATTCACGTGGACCTGGGCAGCAACGACTGTCAATCCTTAACATGCCCCGTTGTGTTCATTCTACTAGCCAACAAATTGCAACATACATATGAAGTTGCGCTAAATTTAGTAAAACAACACGTGCCTGGATGGAGTCCTCAAACAATTCATATTGACTTTGAAATAGCAGTCATTAATGCTTTGCGTAATACATTGCCCAATGCTATAATCAAAGGATGTAATTTCCATTTTAAGCAAGCTATATTAAAGAAATGTCGTGATATTGGAATTGCAACCAAAGAAGAAAAGGACCATGTGGCTAGGTGCAGTGCTTTAGCACATCTTCCAATTGAAATAGTAGAAGATGGTTGGTTAGCTATAATGGAAGTATCCCCCAATAGTGAAAATGTCACAAAATTTAATAATTATTTTGTTTCTACTTGGCTGGAGAATTCATCTTTTTCAATAGACATATGGAATTGCGAAGGACAACGTCATAGAACGACGAACTTAGTTGAATCGTGGCACAAAAGACTAAATAATGTAATCACAAAAAAACCACGCTTGCTTGCATTCTTACAAGCGATTCAAGAAGAAGCTGTTTATTTTGAACGTTATCGTTGCATTCCTAAAATAAATAGAAGTAGACAATCTATAAACAGAGATTTGAAACTGGCTTTGATTATAAAGCAGTTAAGAATAGCAACATATACATTACTAGAAGCATTACATCAAATTAGCAAATTATTTGAAATATAATTTGCCTTCAAAATAGGCTAGTTTTAAGCTCTATTCCAAATATTTGAAATAATTGCCTTAATCTTATCTTACATTTGATGTTGATAACTTTTAAAATGATTAAAAACATGTTGTTTACAAGGACTAAAAGAAATTGATTAAGAAAGACTAGACAATTAGTAATTATAAGTACTTTTCAAAATGTTGTTTAAAAGTTCAAATGAAGACTGTTCAAAGTATGTTATGTTAAGATTAATTGCCAGACTGATATCGTTTAAGATTTTTATTAGTTGTTTTCATTTTATTAGAATTATAGGTCCGAAGCCTGCTTATTTAATTTTGTTAGTGGAATTTCGAATAGTTTTAATTGTTGATTGTTAAAATTTTTTTGAACCCAAAGCTTATTTAATTTCTGACGTGGACTTTTGAATGTTTTTAGTTGTTTATTTTATTTTTTGATTGTTAAACCCAATTATAATAAATATATACATATTGATTGTTAATTTACAGTGTTTTATTTCAAACATATTTTTACATTTTGTAAAACTTTTGAGCCTGACAGTACATCTGCTATCCTAGCTTATTTTAATTCCTTTTTATTTTAAATAGCGTGGAGTACTTTGAGAACATCTTAATATTTTCATGGAGTAGAATGAAACCTAATTTAAAATGTATAATTATTTATGGAGTACTTTGGGAATTATTTTTGGAGTACTTTATTATTTATGGAGTACTTTGGGAATTATTTTTGGAGTACTTTGGGAATAAGCCGAGCCAACTACATGACCCACTGCGCCAAACGTGCAGATTTCATCAAAATTTATTTTGTTATATTATACAAATTAATTTTCACGTTGTTTTCCAGCTAATAGAAACATAACACTAATTTTCATAAATGATTTAGGCCTTCTTGTGTACAAGTAAGTTGTAATTTCTTCCTTGTTTATTCAGTGCATATTATTAACCGTTGTTAACATATTATAAAGAAATATACACAGTACTCACTGCTCGAGCCGAGGGCGGTTCCACAGTGCGCTTGTTTATAAACAGAACATTGCCATTAAAGTATTAATAAACAGATTTGTGTACGTTCTATATCTCAAAAAACTGCGGTAAGAAGGATTAACAGCTTTAGATATGGGTTGCTAGTTTGGTGAAATTCATCGGACATAAATAGAGCTGTTATAGCGCAAATAAAGTTCGTAAGGTGGTTTTCCTATCATATTACGTAGATATACACTATAATATATGATATTATATGACACACTATTATATTATGTAATACGATAGGAACACTAGCTCACGAACATTCAAGCCAGTATTTATAGAGCTAAGCATTGTTACTCTTTCTTGCATGTAGGTACATATATACAATAAATATGATTTATTTTGTTTTTATGAAACCATGTGAAAAGTATCCGAGAAAGTTTGGCACCAAAAACCATCTTGTTTACAAAATACTGTTATGCTATGTGTATTAAAAGAGGACAACGCCAACCAAAGTTTTAACAAAGACTAGTAAACACTTTAACCGTACATTCAAAATAAGACTCCTAAATAAAAAAAAAACACTCGGTAGCGGATCTCCGAAGTATTAAAAAAGTAGCATAGCGATAATTTAAGTTTGTGTATAAAATAATGTTTCTTGTTGAATAGGTATGACTAGAAATTGTAATCATTTAAATATTCATAAGATAGGTGTCATTAAAATATTATGATGAAATTAAGATGACGTATAAATTTGTGGATAAGGTTTTCTTTTGTCATATTAAAATTTGACAAAGTTGTACAACACCTTTAGACAAATAAAGAATTTCTATTTCTAACATCAATTCTATTCAATCAAAATTCAATACTTTGTTTTTATAAAATTATGCACAAATGTCTTAGCACATAAATACTATCTGTATATTATTCTATTTTATTATATATAAAATACTTACTATCTGGTCCAGATACAATTCCAATATCATCTGCGTGTAAACAAAAAACATATATTGCATAAGTATTAGAAAATAAATTTATAGTAGGTACCTCCATACCATCCAGACCTCAACCCGATCGAGCAAGTGTGAGCTGTTATTAAAAATTGCCTGCTCAGAGATAAATAAAATACTTACAAGGCTATGTTTTCGATTATCTGCGGATTTTTTTGCATGTGGTCATTATAATTCTGCCATAGTATTATAATAGAAAAAAAATACAAGAATACTGGAATCATTATATAAGATTCGATGCTGTGATGAACTAAATCATTCACCCATAGATCCTAATTTAGAAAGTCGGATGGAGTATATATATATATGTATATATATATATATATATATATATATATATGTATATATATATATATATATATATATATATATATATATATATATATATATATAAAATATGGATATATTGCTTACTGCTTGATCCGGCCTCGGTCTTAGCGGCGGCTTGTTAGTAAAGAGCACAATAGTTAGTTTTAAAGCTAATATTATTAGAACTGAGGAGCTAACTCAGTGAAAACTGTAACGGGTAACTCAGGTAATTTTAATTGGTCGTTGGCCGAGTCCAACTTAAAACTAATATTTACGTCACAGATTTCACTATGATGAGTGGCTGGCCAGTTTTCTACTTCTGCCCACAAAATGAATTAGTTAGTGTTATCAATGATTGTTAAGTTTTTATATGGTATTTTAGTTAATTATGATTATATTTACTGCTTTGTCACAAGACGACACGCATTTGTAAATCTTTGAAATTCTCATATAAGTGAACTGTAATTGTTCTTTTGAGAACACATGTTCTTTAAACCTAGTTGCCACTATGTTACTTTTTTGTTTCTGTTCTCTTCTTCAGAACTGTGCTTAATATACTAACTTTGACTGTCTCGTTAGTCTAGCGGTGTTCAACCGCATATAATGAACACCTGGGATCAAAGACCAGGTCAGGCCAAAACTAAATTTGATATTGGGAGTTTTCTTTGCTTCCACAACCGGCTTCACAATCACGTGTAATTACTTTAAGACTGTGCATGCCCACAAGTACCTACACAATACTCATGTATTGACTCTAATATAGACAAAGAAACTAAATTGGAGGGATTGAAATTGTTAGCTAAATCAGTAAATCGTCTTGTGACTTTTGTGCGGACGATAGTAAGTTGATATGATGTTCATGATTGGTTTATTAGGATATGGAATTATTTTAAGGCGCTATATGTGCAATGATGGGTATGGTGGATGGATAAATCGCATTCTTAAAGAAAATACCTCTATCGGCGCTGTATGATTCCTTAAGGATGCAGATAGGTGTAAACCGACGAATGGACGTTCGGAATACTGTGAGAATAAGTTATGAGTGTTACTTATTCATTTATGTAATTGGCCGTATCCATTCTCATTAGAAATCAAAATAATGGCAGTTCCATAACGAAAGCTCAAGATTCTATATGTAGGTTTATAAAACGTTTGTATGTTGTTCAAATTATTGAATGAATTTTACTTATCTCGCCGACTGATAAACATACTTATATAATAGGTCTTTACCTATGAAATTGCCGTTTTGTATGAAAAAATTTAAACGAATTTTTTTCATGAATTTTTTTATTTGTATTAATCGAAGTAATCACCCATGCAATCAATGCATCTTTGCCATCGCAGTGGCAGTTTATTGATGCCCTTCTTAAAGAAATCAGCTGGACGGGAGGCAACAAATTCTTCAAAGGCATTTTGTACTGCCTCTCGGGTATTGAATTTTTTTCCCGCCAAGAAGTTATCCAAATTCTGGAAAAAGTAGTAGTCTGTAGGCGCAAGGTCTGGTGAGTAGGGCGGATGACGGAGAGCTTCCAACCCCAGTTCTTGCAACTTGGAGACCGTCTGCTGTGCAGTATGAGGTCGCGCGTTGTCGTGCAGGAGCAGCGGAGACGAGCGATTGACCAATGCTGGTTGGAGATGCGCCAGCTTCTCCATCATTGTGCTCAGTTCTTCACAGTACACATCTGCAGTAATGCTCACCCCGTTTGGTAAGAAGCTGTGATGAATCACACCGGCGCTAGACCACCAAACAGTGACCATCACTTTTCTAGGGGTAAGTTTTCGTTTAGGGCATTGTTTAGGTGCTGAACCAGGATCCAACCAACTTGCTGAGCGCTTGCGGTTATCAAACAGAATCCATTTTTCATCGCAGGTAACAATGCGGTTCAAAATTCCTTCATTTGTGTGTCTGTTGAGCAGTGCAAGGCACGTCTCGACGCGTACTTCGCGCTGGCGATCATTGAGTTCGTGGGGCACCCATTTGTCAAGCTTTTTTACCTTGCCAATTTGACGCAAATGGACCAATATTGTTTTGACGCTAACGTCGAAAGCTGCTGCTAATTCAGCCGTAGATTGTGTATCATCAGCTTCCACAACCGCCTTTAATTCGTCATTGTCGACCAAAGTCTTCGGACGACCGCGAGGTTCATTTTTCAGGTCGAAATTTCCAGAACGGAAGCGAGCAAACCAATAACAGGTGGTGCGTTGGTTTGTAGTGTTAGCTCCGTAAACGTCGTTGATGTTGCGTGCCGCTTGTGCCGCGTTGCTGCCACGACGGTACTCATATTCCATAATTACTCGAATTTTTAACGTATCCATGATGACGAAAAAGATTGAAATGCGATGAAAATGTAACACTAATCAATAAAGAAATGACTACTTTTGGAAAAAAGAATCCATGTTTTTAAAATAAAATTAATTTGAAATTAGAATTCTTAGCCAAACAAAAATTATTTTGATTTGAAATGGCCAGTAGTGCAGAACGGCAATTTCATAGGTAAAGACCTAATATTTCTAAATACACACATTTCAGATAAATTACACCTAGACAAATAACAAATAATTATGTTAATCACACACAGATTTGTCCCAAGTGGGGAACGAACCCGCGACCTCTGGATTACCAGTAAGGTCACTGACCACTAGAACAACAATATTAATGTATACCTAATCTCTCTTAAGATCTGTTTTTAAATTGAATTATTTACTTATTTAATTCGATCATACTTTTAGTATTCATTAAAAAAAAAGGCAGAATACTTTGTTCTTATAAAATGTTTTAGCAAATTAATATAATATTATACTTACTGCATCATCCACACATAATTCCGAATATAACTGTTTATAAAGAAAAAATATTTTCATTAGTATTTCACCGATATAACAGACATATTGCAAAATATATATATTGGAGTAATGTAAGTCGTTTCTTCAGCAAAGGGTACGATAGTATTTAACAATTTAGTTCTTACTAGTCACCTAAACGGTGGCTGGGAGGCAATAGCTTTGGCATGGCTTAAACACATTTTAAATAATGTATTAGCTGTCTAATCACAGAATAAAGGTCATGGCGTATTGGTACGTGTCAAAAATAAACTCTCCATAAAAAGAAACTCCATTCAACGAAAAAGTACTCCATCAATAGCATCGCATGACAGAAGTAAATTGAAAGTAAACATTTTATTGAAATGTTATTGTTTAATATGTTTATCGACGATCTTTATTTGATTGCACTTTGATTTCCTCTATAAAAACGTAAAACTATAATTTTAAAAACACAATAGCGGCTCACGATAGATCACAAATATAAAAGCCTTAAGTATAAACCTTAATAATTTGTAACTTGTTCTATTAAATTTATACAACAAACAATCGCAGAAATCATTAAATAAAAGCAAGACGATGTGGGAATTAAAAAGCACAATGAATGGTAGGGCAAAAGGGGAGCGCCTTTAGACTCTAGACGCAGTACAGAGTCGTTATACAAGGAGGCAATATTTCAAATTGACAACTTTTTTTTAAAACGGGAAACTGATGTGGGTAGTATTATATATAAATCGGATGCGTGTATACATAAATTAATAGTAGATGCAAGAGGGATTTCAGAACGTGGTGTAAGGTAGTGATTGCTGGAAGTAAAACTTCCTTGCAAAGTATAGAGAAAGCAACATTTAGATATTCGTGCAGACCAATAAAAACCAAAATACAAGTTGACGATTGTGATTAAGAAGTGATAAAAAGAAAAATAAACCAGTCTTCTACGGTCAAGAACACAGTCATCCGATAACACAGTTTTGTAGAACTTAATTCTATTAGTAAAACTCATTGAAAACTATATGCTGTATTAAAACAATATAACATTTAACAGAGTTATTGATGGTCTTAGGAAATACACAACAGACAAACTTATTCTTAATAAATGCAATCCTGATTATAGTCTGGAATTTTTATAGTTCAAGCTAGTATCAAACTTCAACTTTTGAGGTTAATAGGAACCAATCAGAAATAATACTCATTGATAAACTTCTTAAAACGTTTTAAAGCTAGCTACACTGTTCTAAGGCTAACTCCATACCATCCAGACCTCAACTCGATCGACCTTGTGTGAGCTGATATTAAAAATTGCTTGGCCGCGATCACATTAATGTTCTCTTTTTACTATTCTCTACTAATCATCATATTATATATGAGGCTATTGATGGACAAAATCATTATAAACTAACAAGATGATTAAGATTCCCATTCAGAAAGTCCAGCATCAGTTAATCTACATGAATTGATGCTGGATTTATATTTAGTTTTTTGTTTATATGAAGGCAATTAAAATAAAAACTTCTTAAAGTTGAACTGCTTTTTTTCAATTATTCACTTCTATTGGCCAATAATTTCCGCGCGTACTATAATTCTTAGTGTCTGATCCGGACTAGATTTAAGCGGCGGCATACAATCTGACTAGTGCATAATCTTAAATTTACTCAGTTTCTTTTCCTCTAACCCATGCTCTGAGATAGTATATAATACTCACTGGCTGTTCCGGCTTCGGTTCTAGCGGCGGCTTGATTATAAAGAGCACAAAAAATAGTTAGTTCTAATGTTAAAATTACTAAAACTGAAAAGCTAAAGTCAAAACTGTAACGGGTAACTCAAGTAATTGGAACTTAAATTAATTATTTACGTCACAGTTTTCAGTGCGTAGTTGGCACTACGTTACTTTTGTCTCAGTCTTTAGAATTGTGCTTAATATACTAATTGGGACTACTTCGTTAGTCTAGCGTTGTTCACTCGCCAACACAAAATAGTGATATTGGGATTTTTCTCCGCTTCTAAAGGCAGCTTGTTGATAATGAGATCGCTTTCATTAGAGCATGATCTCTACTCTAATTGCTCTTACTTTAAGACTGTGCACATCCACAAGTATACTACACACAAGAATTGACACTAATATAGACAAAAAGCAACTAAAATTGAGGGATAGAAATTGTTAGCCAAATCAGGAAATCGTCATGGACTTAGGTGAGTATTATTAGTTGATATAATGTTTGTGCAGGGTTTATTAATACCATTATAATACAATGTGGAATAATTTTAAGGTGCATTTAACTGATGGGGAAATCGTACTCTTGATGCAAATATTGCAGGTGTTTGCATCAATGTTTCGGGCTGGGTTATTCCATAAGGGCGCGGATAGTTGACAATCACTGGATATAAAATATAACATCTGTTCCAATTCATCTAGAGATCTGTTTGATATACTGTGAGACAAATTTATGAGTGCTACATATTTCGCTCTTTATTCGTATAAGAAGAGGCTATAACCATTCTTATAATTATGGTATATTTTATTATTAAATAGTATTATAATTATGTTATCAAAATAGTTTCAGACTTATTTCCCCGACCCTCTGAATAGTATACTAAAATATTTCTAAGTACATTCATATTTCAGATAAATTACACCAACACATAATCGTGTTCATCACACCTCTGCCTTAGCAGTCAGGGTTCGAACCACTAGACTAACAGTTTTAATGTATAATCTCTTATAACGATTACGATCTGATTTGAAATTCAATTATTAACTTTAAAATATAGCCAGAAGACTTGCTCTTTTTATATTTGTACATAATGTGTTAGCAAACAATTATTATCTTATATTTATCGGTTATGAACTTTATGTGTCGGTATAAATACTTACTGTCTCATCCAGACACAATTCCAAATACTCCTGTTTATAAAGAAAATGTATTAATTAGAACTGCATCGTAAAATATAATGCAAAAATATATATATTTTAGTTATGTAAGTTTGTTGCATCATTTAGCAAAGGGGAACTATTTATCAATTTAATTGTAATACACCTAAAAGATAGCTTGGAGACAATACTTTTGGCATAGCCTGAACGTATTAACAAAAGTAAACTCTCCATGATCCGAGACAAAAGCATTAAACAAAAAAATATATAACAATTACCATTAAAGGAAAAAGCTCCATCAATAGCATTGAATCACAAAAAGAAAGAAAAGAAATTGAAACTAAACATTTGAATGAAATGTTTAAAACCGTTTATCAACTAATCTTCCTATAATTTTCTATACAAAAAAAAACTTGAATTGTTAAAAACCAAACGACGCCGGCGAAAATCTCAAATATAAAAGCCTCCAGTATAAACAACATGAAAGAAAAATGTAATCCCTACAAAAACAAATATACTTAAATCAGAAACAATATACACGAATGATAACCTTTTAAAAGCTGTACACTGTTCTAAGGTTACCTCCATACCATCCAGACCTCTCAACCCAATCAAGTTTGTGTAAGCTGGTATAAAAAAATGCCTGCGCAGAGATCACATCAACGTTGAAAGAAGAAATTGTGAGAAAATTGAAATACAAGCTATTTTCTCAATTTTCCGCCAAAAAATTAATATGAGTACTGGAATAATTATATTCGTATTGATACTGTGATGAAAGAAATTATTACGAACTTACACAATTATTCAGACAGCCATTTTTAGAAAGGCCAGCTTCAAATAATTTCGAAGATATGTCAGAATCTTATAATTAATTTTTTTACAATAAAAACTTCTTAAGTTATACTTTTTAAAATTAATTATGCACTCTAACTGGCCAATAAATTCCGCGGTAAATATAATAGTCACTGCTTGATCAGGACTCGGTGTTAGCGGCGGGTTAATTATAAATAATACAATCTAATTAATGAAAAGTCTTACTTTCTTTTGGTCTTATACTTGTAATTTATACTCACTACCTCATCCGGCCTCGGTTTTGGCGGCGGCTATTTAATAAATAACACCAAAAATAGTTACTTATCATATCAATATTGTTAAGATTAAGAGCTTACTGAAAACTGTAAATGGTAACTCAAGTAATTGCAAATGAGTGGTTGGCAGGTTAAAATTAATTACGTCAAAGCTTTCACTACGTAGCTGGCACTACGATACTTTTTTATCAGTCTTTAGAATTGTACTTAATCAAGCGGTGTTGAATCAAATACCAGGTCAGGCCAAAGTTTACAATACTCACTGTCGGACCCGGGTGGGGTTCCTCAGGCGGCTTGATTGTGAAGAGAAAATTTTCATTAGAGCATGATCACTACTTAAACATTTTCTTTTACTTCAAGACTGTGCACTTGAACAAGTATAAAATACTTACTGCCTCAGCCGGGTGCTGTTCCCCAAGCGGCTTATTTATAAAGAGAACATAATTAGAGCATGAACACTGACAATAATCATAGCAAGAGGCACGCGCTAGTCCGTAAGTGATTGGTGAGGTTAAGCAGCTACGCTCGCGGTCAGTCCATAGATGGGTGACCGCCAAAGTGGTTTAATATCTGAGCGTCTCCGTGCTTCGGAGTGCACGTTAAGGTGTCCACCTCAATTATAGCCATTAGGCAACAGTCGTTAAGCCATGTCAAAGGGCGCTTTGTACAACTCTGACACTAGGGCAACCACTGAGTATACGATAAGTAAGTACTAACAACTTTAATCACACGAACCACTAGTCGAACAGATTTAATGTATAATGCTTTAAAACTTACGATGTTTTTATACTTTGCACTTACTTTAATTCGAAACAAATGTCTTAGCAAAAAATATTATCGTTATATTTATCGATTTTCTTTTATAATTTATGTGACGGTATTAAGTACTTACCGTCTCATCCGGATACAATTCCAAATACACCTGCTTATAAAAAAATAATTAAAAATATATTGCAAACATATATATTATAGTTATGTAAGTTTTTTGCATAATTTAGAAAAGGGGAATTATTTAAGAAGTTAATTATTAAACACCTATAAGATAAAAACACAATTTGGGCAAAAATTTTAACCAACAATATTTTAGCCATTACAAATCAAAGGTAACGCATAAAATATTGGTTAGTGCCAAAAATAAATCCTCCATAAAACGAAACTCCACTATTAATAGGGTTGAATTACAGAAAGAAGTTGAAAGATTTCCACTACAAAAAGGTAAAATAGAAGTATAAAAAATACTGGCCTACGATAGATCAGGAATATAAAATAAAAACCTCATATAAAAAAACAAACTAAAATGTAACTGCTACAAAAACAAAAAGACCGAAGTAAAAATTAAACACAATTAATACCCAAATAACGTAAAAATGTGTAACTTGGTCGATGCGTTCCAAAACTTTCCAGAAACGGAGTGCGTTTCTGGAAAGTTTGATTTAGTATTGGTCCCGTGGGGAGTAGTTACGATCAGGTTCTAGATATTTTTTTATTTTTCAGTGCATAATAACGTCTACTGGTTCCGCTCTTGTAATATAGATTATTTTACGATTAATTTACATGGCTAATGCTTCAATTAGCGATGCAATAAAAACCACACCCTGATCTTAAATTGATAAAGTTATTAAGGTCTGTTGTACTCACAGGTTCGTCTCTCTGCCTCGTTTCATATATAATATGCACTGGCTCAGCGGGGTGCGGTTCCCCAAGCGGCTTGTTTATAAAGAGAATATGATTAGAGCATGAACAGTAACGGTAATCATAGCAAGAGGCACGCACCAGTCCGTAAGTGATCGGCGAGGTTAAGCAACTAGGCTCGCGGTCAATCCATAGACGGGTAACTGCCAATGTGGTTTAATATATGAGCGTCTCCATCCTTCGGAGTGCACGTTAAGGTGTCGATCTCAATAGTAGCCGTTAGGCAACGTCAGTATTCTACATGCAAATACTTGTATTCGCGCTGTTATTCCGTAATGGCGCGGATATGTGTAATTTGTGAGTGCTAGTTATTCATCCATAAAGGCCGAAAAGTTTGCTCTAAAATATATTCTGTATTTATATTGATCAATAATAAATATATAAATAAAATACTTACATCTTCATCCGGACACAATTCCAAATACAGCTGTTTATACAGAAAATTAATAAATAAAAAAATAATAATATAAATTACACCGTAAAATACATTGCATAAATATTAGAAAATATATATTATAGTTATGTAAGGTTTTGGGCAAGAACTTTACACAATCAATGTATAGCTAATAGATCCAATCACATAACAAAGGCCACGCGAAACTACATTAAACGAAAATAAAACTTATAGCATTGTATGTGAGAAAGAAATTGATCATATAATATTTTAAGAAATGGTTAACATAGTTGTACAACTAACTGAATACAGTTCCCCCTGGGTAAATATTTTCTTATAGCTGAAAATAAACCGATTTGCAAATAAATAATTTTGAAATCATGACTTTCCATTTTCTCCCACAATTATCAAAATCGAACATTGAAGGTTGATTGATACGAGCCAATCAGAATGGTTGATAATCACGTCACGTCACAAGAATACTGAAATCATTATATGAGACTTGAAACTATGATGAACGAACTCATTATAAACTTATAAGATGATTTAGATTCCAATTCAGGAAGTCAAGCATCAACTGATATAGAACATAATGATTTACTACACAGTTACAACAAAAACATCCAAGTTATTTTTTTTTCTTCTCCTTGCCAATAAGTTTCATGAAAATACACTAATTCTAATTTATGAGTGTTATTCGTATAAGAGACTGCAACCATTCAAATTAGAAATAAACAAATAAGCATAATGTCAGGTCCATAACCTTTCGATATGCTTTAAAATTGAATTATTAACTTATTTAATCGATAATACATTTAGTGATAACTTTAAAATAAAGACAGAATACTTTGGTCTTATAAAAATTGTGTACAGATGTCTTAGAAAATAAATACTGTATTTATATTAAAAATACTTACTTCCTCATCCGGACACAATTCCAAATACAGCTGTTTATAAAGAAAATGTTTGAATAATATTAATTACACCTTAAAATATATAGCATAAATACTAGAAATAATATATATCGTCATTATATAAGGTTTTGGGCAAAAGCTTTACATTAACAATATATAGCCAATCACAAGACGAAGGCCACGCCTGAAATATAAGTACGTGCCAAAACAAAACTCCATTAAACGAAAACAAAACTTATAGCATTGTATATAAGAAAGAAATTGATCATATCAATTTTAAAGAAATTATTAACATAGTTGTTCAACTAACGCAATACATTTTTAGTTCCGCCCGGGTAAATATTTTTCTTGTTTTGCCTGTTTAAATAAAACGCACACGAGCTGTAAATCGCGAGATGAGTCCGTCGATGAATGTCAAGTTAAAAATGTTATATTTTAAGTGCTATTTATGTTCCGATACATTTTCTAAAAACGGAAAACCGATGTTGGCAATTGTTAATATAAAACTGATGCGAATATACTTAAATTAGTAGCACAAGCAACAGGGATATCAGAATGGAATGTAGAAGAGTGATTGCTGGAAGTAAAACTTCTTTGCAAAATACAGGGCAAGAAAATTACATTGGCTCATTTTAATTTAGTAATGATAAGAAGTAAAATAGACCTGTTTGAAAATACAGAGCAGACAAGAGATACTATTTTTAGCAGAAAAGTACATCAACGAAAATCATAATGTTTGTAGATGTTGGTAATCTTCATTGCAGTCTGGAATTTATACCAATGAAAAAAACTTACAATAATACTGAATTATATGAGGTTTGATGTTTCAGCTGCCAATTCAGGAAGTCAAGCATCAACTGATATAGAACATCTGTCAGAATAGTTATATAGATATATTTTTTCAATTTACTACAGAGTTACATCAAAAACTTCTTAAGTTCATTTATTTTATATTTACGTACGTCTATTGGCCAATAAATTACGCGTAAATACACACTGCCTGATTCGGACTCGGTTTTAACGGCCTACAATGTAAATACTGCATAATCTAAAATTGACTGAGTTTCTTTTGCTATAAGACGTTTATTATTTAATACTCTATACTTATATTATTTAATATTCACTGACTGATTACACTATACTTATATTATTTATATTATTTAAAATTAACTCACTGACTTATCCGGCCTCGGTTTTAGCGGCGGCTTTTTAATGAAAAACACCAAACATAGTTAGTTTTAATGTTAATATTATTAAAACTGAGGAGCTAACTTAGTAGTAGAAATTACAAGAGTTACCAGTTATAGTGAAAACTGTAACGGGTAACGCATGTTATTTCAATTGAGTGACCGAGTCCAACTTAAAATTAATTAATTACGTAACCATGTACTAAATTTTTTCCATCTTTAGAATTGTGCGTAATATACAAACTTAGACTGTCTCGTTAGTCTAGCGGTGTTCAACAGCATATAATGAAAGACCTGGTATCAAATAACAGGTCAGGACAAAACAAAATTGTGATATTGGGATTTTCCTCGGTTCTACAAGCGCCTTGTTTATAAAAAGAACATGTTCATAAGAGTATGGTGGCTACTTTTATCAGTTTCACCTTTAGACTGTGCACGTGCACAAGTACTCACTCAAGCCTGACCCGGGTACGGTTCCACAGGCGGCTTTATTATAAGAACATTTGCATTACAGTAAGATCATTAATTTAATCACTTTTTTAAGACTGTGCACATGCACAAGTATACATTACTCACTGGCTTATCCGGGTGCGGTTCCCCAAGCGGCTTGTTTATAAAGAGAACATTTTCATTAGAGCATGATCACTACTTAAACATTTTCTTTTACTTCAAGACTATGCCTTGAACAAGTATAAAATACTCACTGCCTCAGCCGGGCACGGTTCCCCAAGCGGCTTGTTTATAAAGAGAACATCATTAGAGCATGAACACTGACAATAATCATAGCAAGAGGCACGCGCTAGTCCGTAAGTGATTGGCGAGGTTAAGCAGCTACGCTCGCGGTCATTCCATAGATGGGTGACCGCCAAAGTGGTTTAATATCTGAGCGTCTCCGTGCTTCGGAGTGCACGTTAAGGTGTCGACCTCAATTATAGCCATTAGGCAACAGTCGTTAAGCCATGTCAAAGGGCGCCTTGAACAACTAAGCCAACCACTGAGTATACGATAAGTAAGTACTAACAACTTTAATCACACGAACCTATAGCCGAACAGATTTAATGTATAAAGCTTTAAAACTTACGATGTTTTTTACTTTGCACTTACTATAATTCTAAACAAATGTCTTTGCAAAAAATATTATCGTTATATTTATCGATTTTCTTTTATAATTTATGTGACGGTATAAAGTACTTACCGTCTCATCCGGATACAATTCCAAATAACCCTGTTTATAAAAAAATGTTTTAAAAAATATATATATCTACACCTATAAGATATAAACACATTTTGGGGAATAAATTTAATTAATCAATCTTTAAGCCATCTAATTACAAATCAAAGGTCATGCCTAAAATATTGGTTAGTGTCAAAAATAAATCCTCCATAAAACGAAACTCCACTATTAATAGGGTTGAATTACAGAAAGAAGTTGAAATATTTCCACTACAAAAAGGTAAAAATAGAACTATAAAAAATACTAGAATAAAAACCTCATATAAAAAAAACTAATATATAACTGCTACAAAAACAAAAAGACCGCAGTAAAAATTAAACACAATTAATACCCAAATAACGTAAAAATGTGTAACTTGGTCGATACAAATTATACAATAGACATTTGCAATAATCATTAGATAAATAAAAGCAAGATGATGTGATTCGAAAGGAAAAACAATATGAAGGCAAAAAACGCCTTTTCATTACTCAGTCAGCGCCGCATTCGCTTCGCTTCTTCTTCAGTTTAAATAAAACGCGAAAGAGGTATCAATAGCAAGTCCGCCGATGAATAGACAAGGTAAAAAGGTAATATTCAAAGTGCATACGTTGTTTCAAAAACGCATCGGTACTGCGTTGATAGTTTTGAATATAAAACTGACGCGAATATACATAAATTAGCAGAACAAACAACATGGATATCAGAACGTAGTGTAAAGAGTGATTGCTGGAAGTAAAATTCCTTGTAAAGGGGAGCAACATTTTGATCTCTACGCATACTAAAACTAAATTACAAGTGGATGATTTTGATTAAGGAGTGATAAGAAAATAAATATTAGGTTAGATGTATCTTTCGAAAATGTAGCTAGCGTCGTCCAGTGAAGTCTAGATCGCGATATGGTTTCGTTCAAGTTATTGGTAGTAGATTTAAACCAATAATAAACAGTAACACGATAAGTCTCAATAACGATATATTTCATAATTTTGGCTTCTCCCGTCAAATAAAATACTATCGCAATAATAGTTCTGTCTGTTTGTTAATGAACTTATCCTAAACGGTTAAGCCGAATTTGATCTTTTTGTGGGAGTTAGTGGGTCCTTGATGTTTTAAATACTCTATTGGTTCCGGTAGGTACCGCAAAATTTGGGTTCTGGATTTTTAGTCTGTATGAAATTTGTGTTTGAGTTCGTTCCTGGAAAGTTTGATTTGCTATTGGTCCCGTCGTCGGGAGTATCAGGTTCTAGATTTTTTATATTTTTCAGAGCATAATAACATCTACCGGTTCCGCTATTGTAATATAGATTAATTTACGATTAATTTACATGGCTATTGCTTCAATTAGTGATGCAATAAAAACCACATTCTGAGCTTAAATTAATATAATTATTAAGGTATGTTGTACTCACAGGTTCGTCTCTCTGCATAGTTTCATATGAAATATTCACTGCCTCAGCGGGGTGCGGTTCCCCAAGCGGCTTGTTTATAAAGAGAATATGATTAGAGCATGACCACTAATGGTAATCATAGTAAGAGGCACACACCAGTCCGTAAGTGATCGGCGAGGTTAAGCAACTCGCGGTCAGTCCATAGATGGGTGACTGCCAAAGTGGTTTAATATCTGAGCGTTTCCGTGCTTCAGAGTGCACGTAATGCTATCGATACCAATTGTAGATGACATGAATATTTATTTGAGATGTGACAAGATTAATTTAGTAAACAATGTAACCTTCCTTGGCATTCGTATAGACTCATTATTAAATTGGAAAGAAGAGTTGTACAAAATTGAATCAACTTTGTCCTCGGCTTGTTATGCACTCAGGAGTCTCAGGGATGAAATAGATAAAAAGCATTTAAAGGCTGTTTACCATGCTCTTGTTGAATCTAAATTAAGGTACAGTATCATGTTCTGGGGGAATAGTTATAGTTATAACTCACAAAGAGCCTTCGTACTGCAAAAACGTGCGATAAGAACCATAGTTAAAATACCACAGTACGAATCATGTAAAGATTTACTTCTTGACATTACCCCTGCCATCACGCTGCTCTCTAACGGCATATGCTGACGATGGCCTCTTACTTATACAGGGTAACTCCAGGAGAGAGTTGGAAAATCTGGCTCAAACTTGCTTAAGTATGATAAGTGAATGGGGTAAAAGAAATCGCCTTACATTTGCTCCTCATAAAACCTACCAACTCCTTCTTAAAGGTGAACTAAAATCCCCCCCGGGCGTAAAACTTAATAATGTTACTGTAAAACGCAAAATATCAACCTGTTATTTGGGTTTAGTTTTAGAAAAGAATTTCTCGTTTATAGAACATATTAAATCAGTTGGGGAAAAAGCTAAGCGAAACTTTTTTGCACTTACAAGGATATCGACGGCAACCTGGGGCCTCTCTTTTAATACTCTTAAAATCATTTACGGGGCAACCTATCTTGGGTGTATATGCTACGGCTCGCCTGTGTGGGCTGATAGGGCTACCATCGGAGCTGCTCGCCGTAAATTACTACAAAGCCAGAGGTTGGCGTTGATATTTCTGTGTAAAGCCTATAGAACAGTGAGCACAGAGGCCCTACCTGTCCTAGCGGGTGTACTACCGGTTGATCTTGAAGTACAAAGACGAGCAGCAATGTATTATTCTACGCGCGATAATTTAGAAAATGATTTCTTATCATTACGCGACCGTGCGAAAATAACCAGGCTATTTATGCCAATAGCTGACTTAAATAACGAACTACTAAATGAATGGCAATGTAGATGGAATACGTCAACCAAGGGTCGCCATCTGCACCAGTTCTTTCCGGACGTACGCGAACGGTTAAATAAAACTTGGCTAATCATAGACCATTGTGTTGCACAATTTCTTACCGGACACGGCAATTTTAAAAGTAAATTGTATAGTTTCAAATTAGTATCTTCACCAATCTGTCTGTGCTCAACATCCGGTAACGAATATGAACAAACTGCTCACCACATCCTGTGGGAGTGTGATCTCTGGCAAAATCAGCGTGATATTATGTTAAACAGCTTGCAACCAATATCTGGAGTAGTTTATTATACGGATCTTGTAGCAACAAGGAACAACTTCCGTGCGTTTAAGCGTTTTTGCCATACTTATTGGAATCAAATATAACAGCTCACTTAGGACTCTTAAATTGATCCTCGGTGCTTTTGCAGCTGGCTTCTCTAGTTGCAAATCTCTCATTTTATGAGGCTATAGCCTCTTTACATCATTCTGTCTCCCGCTTTGCTCTGGAGGGAAGTGGAACTATTCATTTTCTAACTCCTCCTTTTTTTCTGTTTCTGATTAAATTCGTTGCGGGATCCAAGACAGTTAAAGCGATTCCCCGGGACATGCCTGAGCTTCACCGCTCAGTGTCATTTCATTGTGTGCCACTGTTGATCCTGGCTTACAGGAGTTGCAGTGGTGGGTAAGAGGGAGGGACTAGTCCCGAATAAAGAAAAAAAAAAAAAAAAAAATCATGTAAAGATCATTTTAAAAAATTAGGCATTCTAACGGTCCCTAGTCTCTATATACTAGTCCTTTTAAGCCATTTTTCCAAATATATCCATGAGTATGAATCTTCGAATGAAAGAGAGCTTAGAGAGAGCATAAGACGAAAAGTAATAAAAATGAAATGGTACCGAAATTTAATATTGCTAAACACTCTGCTCAATACCAAGCTATAGAAATTTTTAACAAGTTACCTACCGATTTAAAATCAATAATTTACAATAATTCGCTATTTAAAACTAAGCTAAAGGCATTATTGATTGAAAATTGTTTATATTCAGTTTCAGAGTTGACAAATTCAAATAATAATTAATGTATCAGATTCAAGTTATTAATTGCTCTGGTTAATTTTATTGCAAAAGTTCTGTGTTGTGTATATTAATGAGTTTTCTTTTATTCAATGTTATTTTATTATTCAATATTTTTGAATATTTATGTAATTGTTTATAGTATTTAAGTAATTGAAAATTGCTAGTTATAAGTGTATTGTATTTCGGACACAATGTATTTTGTTAACGAATTAATAAATGAAATGAAATGAAATGTAGCCATTAGGTCAACAGTCGTTAAGCCACGTTAGAGGCGGCTTGGAGAACCCTGACACTAGGGCAACCACTGACTACACGATAAGTAAGTACTAACAAGTTTAATCACACGAACCACTAGCCGAACAGATTTAATGTATAATCCTTTATAACTTATGATGTTTTTGCTTGCCTTAACTATAATTCTACACACAAAAAATACTTTTTTTGTGTGTAGAATTATCTTTAAATTTATCGATTTTCTTTTTATAAAATACTTAGATACTGTCTCATCCGGACACAATTCCAAATACACCTGTTTATAAAGAAATACTTTTACTGAGTATTACACCGTAAAATATATTTTAAAAATATTAGAAAATATATATTATAGTGATGCCCACTTGCAACAAAAGCTAGGCTAAAATAAAGTAACCCAAAATAAGTAACTTCGGGTTAATTCGTTAAAATTTTAACTCGACAATCTGATCCGCCAATTAAAAATAACACCGAGTCAACTAACTCGGTGTTTTTCTATTTTATGTTGGTATCATTAAAGAGGTTTTGTTCCGTAATGTAATTCAAACAAATATGAATGAGTGAACAATGAGTGAAATATTTATACACCTCCTTTTGTCACTAGAAGACTTTGTATATGACTGTCTCATGTGTTAACTTTTTTCAAAGACATTTCGATTTGATCAGAAGAAGAAGAAATCAGTCATAATTTTTTAGGTCACAAAACTGTTTTAAAATCTCTGACTTTCACTTCTGCAACCCAACATTAACCTCTCAAACGAAACAAATTTGACATTACTAATCCGGAGTTAGTGATTTAACCCACCAAAATAGGTGGGTTAAAATTTTAATAAAATAACGCAAGGTTAGTTCGTAACTCTTGGTGGTGCAAGACGTAATTGTAATTTAACCCCATATTAGCCACTAACTCTGAGTTAATTCATTTAACCTGAGGTGGCGCAAATGGGCCTTAAAATTTTAATAAAATAACCCAAGGTTAGTCCCTAAATCTTGGTGGAGCAAGACGTAATTGTAATTTAACCCCATATTAGCCACTAACTCTGAGTTAATTCATTTAACCTGGGGTGGAGCAAGTGGCTCTAAGTTTATTGCATCATTTAGCAAAGGACAACAACAATAACAATTTAATTATTTTACACCTAAAAGATATCAACACATTTTGGGCAAAAGTATTAAATAATCAATCTTTAGACCGTCTAATTGCAATTTTAAGGTGACACCCAAAATATTGGTAAGTATCAAAAATAAACTCTCCATAAAACGAAACGCCACTAAACGAAAAAAACTCCATCAATAGCGTTGAATTACACAAATAAATTGAAAGTAAACATTTTAATGAAATGTTTAACAACGTTTATTAACTAGTCTATCTCTGATTTGAACCCTGATTTCCACTACAAAAAAGTAAAAATAGAACTATTAAAAAAAATACTGGCCCACGATAGATCACGAATATAAAATTCTCAAATATAAACAAAAACAAACTAGAATATAATTGCTACCGAAACAAAAAGACCGAAGTTAAAATTAAATACAATTATTACCCAAATAACTTAAAAATGTGTAGCTTCTCTATACAATTTATACCATAAACATTTACAATAATCATTAAATAAAAGCAAGACGATGTGATTAAAAACGATAAACAATAGAAAGGAAAAAACAACGCCTCTTCGTTACTCAGTACAGCGCCGGATTCGCTTCGCTTCTTCTTCAGTTTAAATAAAACGCGAAGGACTTATCAATAGCAAGTCCACCGATGAATAGCCAAGTTCAAAATATAATATTCAAAGTGCATACGTTTTATTCAAAAACGCAAAGCCGATGTTGATAGCTTTGAATATAAAACTGAATCGAATATAAAGAAATTAGCAACAGAAACAACAGGATTATCAGAAAGTAGTGTAAGAAGTGATTGCTGGAAGAAAAACTTCTTTGTAAAATACATTAGGTCTAACCATTTTGATCACTACGCATACCAAAAATAAAAAAGAAAATACATTTTGTGAGTGATAAGAAGAAATATATTAGGTTAAATTTACCTTTCTAAAATGTAGATGGCATGGCATCGTCCAGTAAAGTCAAGATCGCGATATGGTTCGTTCAAGTTATTGGTAGTAGCAATAATTTACAGCAACACGAGAAGTCAAAATTACGATACATTTGTTAATTTTGGCTTCTCCCGTCAAATAAAACGCTATCGCAATAATAGTGCTGCATGTTTTTTCATGAACTTATCCTAAACGGTGGAGCCGAATTTGATACTCTATTGGTTCCGGTAGGTGGCAAAAAGTTGGTTTCTGGAATTTTTGTCTGTATGAGATGTGTGTTGGAGTGCGTTCCTGGAAAGTTTGATTTAGTATTGGTCCCGTCGGGTATCGTTACGATCAGATTCCAGTAGTTTTATTTTACAGAGCAGAATAACGTCTGCCGAGTCCGCTTGTGTAATATAGATAATTTTACCATCAATTTACATGGCTATTGCTTCAATTAGTGATGCAATAAAATCCACATCCTGAGCTTAAATTAATAAAGTTATTAAGGTCTGTTGTACTCACAGGTTCGTCTCTCTGCCTCATTTCATAGTTCCGGAACACAGTCTCGATCTCATCGAGCAAACTTTGGCTGAATTCTGTCGAACCCCTCTGAAACTAACATAATAATGAAATTTAATAATGAAATTTATTCAGCACTTGGGTACTAACATACACAGCAAACCGCTGCCTACCGTGATATTAATACTCTTTTTAAACTTCGTTTGAAGAAGGACATGTCGTAGCGCTGGGGAAACACCGCAGCAGGAAATTCAATCCAGAGCCGGCACGTACGTGTGCTCTTTCGGGCATCGGGCTATGTCGGTGACTCTGGTTCGCCTGCGGATTTCGACAATTCTGCTTCGATCTCGTAGGGAAACTTCGAGCATAGCCCTCTCCATTGCTCTTTGGGTGACCTTGAGCCTTCTAATACGGCCCATAGTGATCGACCACGTCACGTCGGCAACACACACTGGTCGAAGATTTTCGACTTGAGACACTGCGGTATTTGGGACGAGAAGATATTACGTATCTTCCCGAACGCTGCCCAGCCGAGTTGGATTGTACGATGGACCTCCTTTTCGAAGTTGAACCTACCTAGTTGGATGGTCTGCCCTAGGTAAATATAGTTCTCTTGTTGTGTAATCTGGTACAAATTAATATCTACGTACATAGAAAACAATAAATAGAATACAAAACTAACTTACCACAACATCGGCATGTTCGGGTCTGGATGGCGCAGTGTCCGACTTCCCAGAAACCTTGTTGTCCTGTAATAACAATAACATATCTTGGTTTTCTTTTTATAATTCACTAATACAATGATCTCCTAAACGCCATAAAGAAAGAAAACCTTCACTAAAGATACAGAATAAATCCCAATTAAAGTACTTAAAACAAAACATTATTGATCCTGTGCAACATAATTAGAAGGCAACTTTAGCTATAGCAAGATTTGCATAAACGCCGTTGGTGTCCCAAATATCAAACTATGGCACATTTTTATTTCTAGTTAGGGTTCCGTAGCCAAATGCCAAAAAATAGAACCTTTATAGATTCGTCATGTCTGTCTGTCTGTCCGTCCGTATGTCACAACCACTTTTTTCCGAAACTATAAGAGCTGCACTGTTGAAACTTGGTAAGTAGATGTATTCTGTGAACCGCATTCAGATTTTCACAACACAAATTAGAAAAAAAAACAATAATTTTGGGGGCTCCCCATACATAAAACTGAAAATCAAAAATTTTTTTTTTCATCCTCTTCATACATGTGGGTTATCTATGGATAGGTCTTCAAAAAATATATTGAGGTTCCTAATATAATTTTTTTCTAAACTTAATAGTTTGCGCGAGAGACGCTTCCAACGTGGTAAAATGAGTGCCCCCCCCCCCCCCCTGTAACTTCTAAAATAAGAGAGTGATAAGACTAAAAAAAATAAATGGTATACTTTACCATGCAAACTAACAACGAAAATTGGTTTGAACGAGATTTAGTGAGAAGTATTTTTAAATAATTTACCTTTCATTTAATCAACTGAAATATTTGCTGTTACGGAACCCTTCATGGGCGAGTCCGACTCGCACTTGGCCGGTTTTTTTATATTAATAATGCACCAAATTATAAAAAAATGTACGTACCAAAGATGGATCCCCAATCTCATAGTATTCGTGCACTTCATTTGTCTTCGGCGTGGTTGCGTGCTCGGTCTTGTAATTCCTGCCCAACGTAGCACTCCTCACCTAAAATCATTTAAAGTACTGTTATGTTTAGACCATTAAATTGTGTACACAGTTTATTGACTATCCCCGTGACGCTTTCAAATACATGTGCAGATCGGTGTGGTTAATTTAAAATCTCTTAAATTAACTCAAACTCAAATATTTTATTTGCTTAAATATGGGTTATAAAAGATCTTAAAAATAATACAAAGTACGATCCATATTAGCCTTTCGGCGTGCAAATATTGACAATGATTGTATTTTCCAATTTTTTAACTAAGCAATTTAATTTGCCTATTTTATTGATATACTAATATAATTATGCAATATATATCCTTTGCCTAAAGTGAAATGTAAACTTGTGGTCAATGATTACTTACAGAAGTTAACCTACGAGGAGACTGAGCATTTATTTTCAAAAAAACCTTCATAACTCCTATGTAAAATTGAACTTCAGCCCGGTGACATACATACTTACCAAAATTTACATAAACACACACGCAATCCCACACACACACACGAACTCAATTAGACTCAAATAAACTTACACATACCTCAAACACACTATTATCTTTGTATATTGTAGTTGTAAGATATTTAAGATGTCTTAATCATAAGTTTTATTTACTAAATATTATTAAAACTGCAAGGTCTAAAATTAGATATATAACAGCAAATCATCAGTACTTAGACTATTTTTATCACATAAATTGTAAGAGGAAGGCGCCAGTGTCTGTAACACAGTTAATACTATCATAGACACTGACGTTCACTCTATCTCTTTTTTCTAAGCATCATTGTATATATTTGTGCATTTATGTGTAGATGAGATGGAAAATTTGTACTTGGCTTTTTGATAAAATTATTATTAATTACACATTATTAATTTGTTTACATTTTATATTATATAATTATTGAACGCGGTATAAGGGTGCGTCCTGATTTGCTACAGTATCACTTCTACTGCATTTATATTCATTGCCTAGATCGAAGAAGGCCCGTTATTTAATAGGCACGCTAACGGATAGAATCCACAAGTCTGAGTCAGTCTCAGTATATCATGGAAAATCTACTTGATGTGCATAAAAAGAAAGAATCCTACCTTAAAAGGAGATCTCTTATTGATACAGTCGTCTCTACCGCTCCACAAAAATAGCAAATATATTATGGGGCTTTGTATATAATTTTATAAAAAACTTCTAACAGAAATCACTGAACTGTCTAGAAATCAGTTTTAAAGAACTATAAAATTGAGTAAACAGAGCACATTATAATACTTCTGATTTTATTTATTTTTCTTGTTCTATTTACTTTCCGGTCATAGCTTTTTCAGAAAGCATTCATAGAAAACGTATTGTTCCCGCAAATTGATGGTCACCGTAGCCTAGTTGGTAGTGGTCCTGCCTACGAAGCTGGTTGTCCTGGGTTCGAATCCCGGTCAGTGAAAATATTTGTGTGATGAGCACGAATATTTGTTTCTGAGTCATGGATGTTTTCTATGTATTTAAGTATTTATCTATTTATATAAGTATGTATATCGTCGCCTGGTACCCATAGTACAAGCTTTGCTTAGTTTGGGGCTAGGATGATCAGTGTGGAAAAAAAAACAAATGAATAAATCCCTTAAACTGATATGAACCCATATGACGCCAGGTCATATGACCTGGCGTCATATGGGTCCAGCGTAAGATGTGTTAGTGTATGGCTTCAGACAAGACAATAATATATAGTTTAAGAAAACCCTCCAATTGTACTACAATCTATGAACCTTAGTGTATAAGCAAAACATACCTTATTTAGTATACTTCTGGTGGCTGTAGGGTCTGGCAGCGCTCTGAGGTTAGCTTTCCTCAAATTCCTCGTCTCAGTTTCACCTGTTATAAAACAAATTATGTAGAAAATTTTAGATCATATCAATGGTATAGCGGCATCATTGTCACACAAATATTAATTCTGGGTTAGGACAAATAGTCTAATTGGTATTCTTCGTCAAGAAACATTCCTATCAGCCCAAAGTTAGTATGTGCAAGCAAGTTATTTATACCATAGATTACAATAGTATATTCACATGACATTTTGTTTTATTTATAATTAATTTGATTATTTATCATCAACCAAACGAAAACGTCCATAGAGATACACCGAGGAGGCAGTAAAAACATCCTACTCTAAATGTAAGCGTCATTTAAAAACAAACTATTCTCTAACTTTAATGTTCTAGTGAGACGTATACAACATGTAACGTAATTAACGCACACCCTCAAATACCCCAATTATATATTATTATATATAATTATAATTATATATTATAATCATAATACATACACTAATCTTTTTATTCAACACGTATATGCATTGTTATTTACTAAATTAGTTTCTTGGAATAAAGTTTATTTTTCTTTATTTTGTGTTGAATGATGGAATTTGTATGAATACAAATAAAACTGCTGCGATTTTAAAAACTTTGACTTACTGTCCATTTCAATTTGTTTTGACTGTACAGGGTTAATATAACGATATTTTCCGTAGTTTTAATTATTTTGGAAAAAAGAAATACCTATATTAAAAATGATACAAATCGATTCAGTAAACGATTCTGAACAAACTATTTTCAGGAAGTGCGTTAATTAAGTTACATGTTGTATATATCTAACAACCGCGTTACAAAAGAGTGCCAGAATATCTGAACCGCACTTTTTGACCTAACCTACACGCTACCGATAGACCAAAGACGAGGTTACAACACACAACTTACTGGCAAAGTGTACTTCATTTTCATTGGTTGAGGCCAGCATGGGGTAGGGCGTGGTGCCCGACGCGCCGGTCAGGTGGGACGGCGAGTTCGGGTTGATCAGGGGCACTTGCTCCAAGTCTTCTGATGGCTTGTATGGAGTCACTACTTGACGAGGTGGCTGAGGAATAAAGATATGAGACTATGCATTTTTCATTCAAAAATCTGAAAAAAGCGGCAGCGTGTCAAGCCAAGTTCAAGTAACAGAACTGGCGAGTCACATATATATGGACACATTATTTAACACCTTGCATGCAAATGTATTTTTATATGTATACTACATGTCGTAACTAATAAATTTTTATCTTTTCTTATCTTATCCCATAACTTTAATACAGGTCATATTAATTTGAAATCAAGAAACAATATAACGCAAAATTGGCTACTGCTTGAGTTATACAAAAATACTTTAAAAGGGTTTAAGAATATTGGAACGAAGTTCCTTATCGCGCGTTGTGAAAGGGGGCTAGACGGAAAAAATTCTTACGAAAAGTTGTCACGGCACTTTTTACAGCCGTGCGGCGTGCGCATGTTTCTCTGTCTGTCTCTCTCTCTCTCTCTCTTATAGAAAGCAAGCCAGATATTTTCATTTCTATTTTGCATTGAACAGTGTGGTGTCGCGACGATTATTTTTGTTGAGTGTATACAGGTTTTTTGTACCTAATAAATAATAAGAAATAACTTCGTTCCATCCGGGTGTCCCTTGACACCTCTCAAGTTTTATATTGTAATATATAATGTATATATATGTTATATATAAACCATGCGTGATAAAACAGACTTGATGATCTGTAGAGTAAGTATTAAAAAAGACATACATAAGTTTTAAGAGTGCATTTGTATATTCTCTTCGATTAAAATTTTTCTTTACACATTGTTGTTTAATACTGTAGATATTCGCATCAATTTAGCGGTGTAAAATGAAATTATCATATCATGCGTCAACCATAAATTCACCGACATATATTCACTAATTTTATTTAAGTCATGCTAATATTCATTCACAACCAATGCAAACTAATTAAACTATGGATAATTAATCACGATAAAGCCCACAAAAGAAAATCAAAAATA
Source organism: Pseudoips prasinana (assembly GCA_951640165.1). NCBI lineage: Eukaryota > Metazoa > Arthropoda > Insecta > Lepidoptera > Nolidae > Pseudoips > Pseudoips prasinana. Next base: position 42,716,080 of record OX621234.1, read on the forward strand.
ATATAAACTACATTGGAAAAGGTAGACATTTTTTACAAAGATGGAACATAGATAAGGAAATGCGAAAGTGCGTTAGATTGCTCATGCTAATATTCATTCACAACCAATGCAAACTAATTAAACTATGGATAATTAATTACGATAAAGCCCAACAAAGAAAATCAAAATAATATAAACTAAATTGGAAAAGGTAGACATTTTTTACAAAGATAGATAATAGATAAGGAAATGCGAAAGTGCGTTAGATTGCCGTTACCATAATCCTAACTAATATTATAAATGCGAAAGTAACTCTGTCTGTCTGTTACTCTTTCACGCCAAAACTACTGAACGGATTTGAATGAAATTTGGTATACAGATGGTCTAGACCCTGAGAAAGAACATAGGCTAATTTTTATAGTTAGGATAACAAATAAGCCATATTTATAAAGTTTAACGCGGGTAAAACCGCGGGGCACGGCTAGTATAATATAATTTAACTACCAATTAAAATATACCATTTCTTACGAATACACGGTACTAGGTATCTATTATGTACTTTCCATATTTACAAGCAGTGGCCACCATCACAAATATTGCTTTAAAATACTCCGATTATAGATAGGTGTTTGGATTATAGTTATAGTACTTTTGAGTGGTATGTTAATTACTTCAGACATTTATATAATTATAATATTCTATAATAGAGACTGAGACATTATTTACAAACGAACCTTTGATACCAAAAAAGCAGAGCATGGAAACCAAATAACTGATATATTACATATACTACTTTAAGATAATTACACAAAGATTCAGGACAAAAAGACATGTTCATGCACACAAATATCGGTCCTAGGTGGGAATTGAACCCACAAGCTACGGCGTAGAAGGCAAGTATGCATCAACCACGCTAACCGGTCCGTTCATTGAATACCAACACTACACGTGTTATGGTATTACTTTTACAAAGGATACTTCACTTTCCATACCCAGATGAATAATTTAAAAGTTAAAAGGATCAAGCGCACATATACATATAATAAATTGGGTCTACAAACATAGTTACAACAAAAAATTTATTGAATTGTACATTTAATCTATATATATAAAAATCAATGCCACTTTTCGTTGTAATGTTATAACTCAACAACGCCTTTACCGATTTGGCTAATTTTGGTCTTGAATTATACGTGGAAGTCCAGGGAAGGTTTGTAAGTAGAAAAAATTTAAAAAATGTCTTGAAAAAGTGTAAAATCAACATCTTTTAGCAATTTAAAGTATTTTTAAGTTTGAATAAATTAACTTAATAATCATTTTTTATTACTATGCCTTATACGTAGCGAAGCACGTACCGGGCAGAGTACACTATATTTCTCTTATTTATGAATATACCACAGTATAATTTACATTTAATAGATTGTCAGAATAAATTTTCAGTTGAAAACCCTCGAGTCGAATCTCGAGGCGGCCAGTCTAAATGGAGACGAGGCGTGCGCGGTACATATTATTGTGCAAGCGTGTGTGCAAACACAGGATCCGATGGGACAACTAAAGAGATCAGGTAGAGGACCGATAACTTTACATGATCTCCAAGTAACAGGGGTGTAACCTTCCAGTCAGATTCCGGATTTCTTTTCGTGCCGATTACAACCTCCTAACTAAAGTACCTAACCTAAGCTGCATTGAGGGAGTAAGTTATAAAAAATATACTGACCATATTGTAAATCTCCTTTGAAGAAGGAAGAATGATAATAATATCTGGGGACAATGTCACACAGATCATCCTAGCCCCAAACTACGCAAAGCTTGTACTGTGGGTACCAGGCGATATACATACTTATATACATAGAAAACATCCATGACTCAGAATATCCAGAATAACAAACCAGTGATACAAAAGTTGACGCGGCGCAGTTTAGAACCGTATATATATATATATATATATATATATATATATATATATATATATATATATATATATATTAGAATCTAATATATATATATATTAAAATCTATGTTAAGAAAAATAGAGAAAAAAGTAAACTCAATAACATAAATGCATGCCAGGCTTTAGAGTGCGCAAAACGAGTAAATAATATTTAGGAAATTTTATTTGATTTTAAAAACAAGCTTCCTACTCATATTCTGATTGTTTCAGGAAACATAATACCACTAAAGAGTACATTGATGACATCTGGCGCTCGGCACCTACCTGCACATTGCTCTCTCTCTTCTTCTTATCTTATAGCCATGTAGATATAACTAATATTTTGTGTTATGTGAACTATCTTTAATATAATTGCTAACATATACTGAATTTAAAATTATTGGCTCTGTCTCAAAATAATTGTAGTTGTATTGATGTTTTTACTTTCTCTTTCTGAAGACATTAAGTCTATAATGAACGAAAGAGAGAGCCGATCCAGCACATATTTTTAAAATAATTGCTTTAAGTGGACCAAAACCAGTATACACTTGACTATGTTTCGCCGGGCCGTCTCAACTGGGCCGTGTTGAAACTGATAGTTAATGAACCCACTGAGTTTGTTTCGTTGGGTCTTCTCAATTGGGGCGAATTGGATCCAGTGATAGCATTAACGCGTAAAGTAATCAGTCATAATAATAATATTCAATTCTCTTCTCAATATAGACAGAACCATTCAGACAAGATGTAGTAAAATATAACTAAAACTATACGTATTGACAATTAGTCTTTAAAAAACCTTAAATATAAATTTCTATACCCTAAAATAAAAAATACAATAAATAACCAATTCGACAATAACTTTAAGAAATTATGTATAACCAAATCATTGCTATAGTAAATTAAATTATAATTCTTTATGATCAAATATAAGTCAAGATCTAATGATCTATTTGTATTTACAATTCAAAATATACAGTTAATTAGTAATACTACTAATCATGCTGCAACTATGTACAAGCAGTTTTATTAGTCTATGTTAATCATAACCGGTTACATATTTAATACTACATACTGCTACTTACACCCCTACATACCTGTTCATACAATAAATATGTTAAATAATTTCATCACCAATGCATTCGTAAAACCTGTAAACTACTCACACAGCCAGCTGGGTCCAAGAAGGATATATCTCCAAAGTAGGCGCCGTCGGGGCCCACGTGGCCCGTGTGCTTCACGTCACCCTGAGGTCTGGAGATCATGCTGCGCTGGAGCGTCCGCTTCCCCGTGTACGTGTGACGTTTGGCGTCACTCCGCAGTAACGAGGAGGGAATGGACCGAGACGAGAGACGGGTCGGGTGCGGTGATAACGACCCATGAGATACATGTCTCTGATGGAATGAAGATATGAGGTGATAGGAGCTCAATGTTGTTACGTACACATACGCTTACAGTTGTCTTATTCAATAACTTTTATAAACGTTTCACATGGTATAAAATAAAATATTTATGTGGGCAACATTGTTTTATTTTCGACCATGATTGATAATAATGGTGATACCTATTTATAAATAAATAGGTATTTATTAGTTATTTACTAAAATTTTATTCATACTATAATTTTTTGACCTATGATTTACCTATTTTGTAATATTATTAAGAGTAATTATGAAATGTACCGGAGTTATCTGTAATTGTAATTTTATTGTGTAACATAATTTAGTGCAATGGTAAATTTGAATCTAATCTATGTAAAGTTTAATTTAATTTGTTTAAAATAATTGTGTAAAAAATTATGATGTATGATGAGACTATCAAATTTGTTAAACGACGTTATGTATACACTTATATTCAGTTAATAAATTATAGATTCTTGATTCTTGACCTCAGTGGAGCTTTGGCGTCAACGCGGTAAAAGACGCCCCGAGGTATTGATCCATTTTCAAAAACGGGTGTAAATTATATAGTGTATTTTTAGCGTAACATCTTCCACAACGTGGAATTTTGAAATTGATAAAGTCCACTGCTTTACTGGGGTCGGACAAGGACTGTGACAGACTTAACTTAACATTGACTTAGTGACGAAATCAACGTAATGAAAATATAGCCTATTGAAGATCGCTCATAAGGTCAAAAAGCCAGGCCGTAAAACAGAATACAAAAAATGGCTTCAATGTGAGAAAGAACTCAATAAAATAAAATCTGTCGAAGCCTTTCGTTTTGCAGGCCTAAAGCTTCAAATTTTAAATGTAGTACATGAATTTCAAAACAGACTGGAATCCGATAAAACAACCAAACATGATAAAGTTTGACGTAGCCACAAAGTCACAGGCAGCTGATATTAAAAGTATACCCTATTAGTACCTCATAAGGTTCAAGTTGACTTGTAGGCTTCAATTTAAATCTACTACTACATTTAGTAATAACCAACACAAACATTTTATTTTCATCTTTGTGAACCGATAATTACTTGCAAACGTTTGTTACAAAAACGTATTTTAAAACTTTTGTTTAAATAATAACAACATTGAGCTTTGAAAAGACAAATTCCGAATGAGAATGAATGAATTAAGAAAAAAGCAGTAAAAATAAAAACACAGAAAGTATAAAAATAAAAAATAAGCAATTTTCTTCCAAAATATGCCTGATCACCCGAAATTTTGACTCGACAATTCAATATCCTCTGATATTAGATTTATAGAAAAGATTCGCGATCTTCTCATCTATATTTCTTTTTATATTTATAAATAAAATTTATATCACATATTAATACTTGCATTATGCATATCAATAAACATCGTAAAACTGAAGTACTGGCAAAGTTAAGATCGCTCGTCCGTTAGTGATGGTGTAGAAAAATTGCGGTGTCCATAATTAGGGGTAAGCAGGCATCGTTGGATTCAATGTAATTGTAAATGGTTCGAGTATTGAAACTTGTGTAAAGGTCTATGCATTAAGAGGTCACCAGGTAGCCTTATTGAATTGAACTTTTGAATTACTTTTTTTTTACTTGTGTAAGTACATGCGTATCCTCAGCAGAGATTTCACTAATATAAAGTTAAAGAAATAATTTATAGCTTAGAGAATGCGGTATTTGTTGTAGGGTTCTCGGAATGAACTCATGAATTATCAATCAAAATTAATCCTACTAATATTATAAAGGCGAAAGTTTGTGAGTGTGTGAGTGTGTATGTTTGTTACTTCTTCACGCAAAAACTACCGCACGGATTTTGATGAAACTATGTAGTAATATAGCTTATATATCCGAATAAGATATAGGCTAAAATTTATAAAATTTAACGCGGATAAGCCACGGGGCGGAGCTACATCTAGTTTTAATTACAATCTATTTTAATATTCTGTATCTAACACTTTCACTAAATTTTATTTTACTATATTTCTTATAATTTTAACCGACTCAAAAATAGGAGGATGTTCTAAAAAAAGGAAGGAGGAGGCTGTTTTGCTTTTTAATTACATAACTCCGACATCTATAAATAAATTTCAATATGTTTTATTTAATTTTATTTTTAATATTATTATTTTTTCATATCAAAATTTTTTGTAGCTGGAGTACACTACCGTAACTTCAATAATTTAACCGACTTCAAAAGCATCAGAGTATCAATTTAACTGTATTTTTTATATGTAATGTATGCGTTGTGTGCGAACTGATTTTGAAAATTATTTGTTTATTCGATATGGAATGCTTTCTAAACGCTCCCATTTAAATTTAGTTTCAATCGGTTGTAGTAAAGAAAAGTTGAATTCGGTTGTTGTTTTGCGCGTGTGTCTTTTTCGGATATATAAGCTATATTACTGCTAAGTTTCATAAAAATCCGTTCGGTAGTTTTTACGTGAAAGTTCAAAAAACATCCACACTCACAAACTTTCGCATTTATAATTTTAGTAGGATAATATTGGTGCAAATATAATTTGCAATAAGTCAATAGCAACGAGGTGAATATTTCAAATGTAACACTCTAGCTCCACCTGTTGAAGACTTAATTAGACCTCATAGCAAAATAAAGTGTGCAATAATTGTTGATATGACATGAAAATTGTGTGTCACACAGTGAAAGCAGAACAAGAAAACACAGTAATGCAGTCGTTAGGAGTGTATACTCACTTCAGGGAAGTAAGGTCGCGTGTGATGGGGGTCGAACAGACCGCACGTCCCGCCGTTAAGCACGCCATACCACATCGCTGACTTTGTCATGCGCCTGTAATTATATTATACAAAATAGAGTCAAGAGGCTTAGATGAGTATTTCACATTTAATTAAAAACTTTATCCGTTTTACAAACAATTTTACACTGTTACAATAATGATGCATTGCAGATGCATACATATAATAAAATCGTAGGAAAGTGAAAACTGTACACTGAATATTTTTTTAAAGGATACTTGGGGCGGGATCTACAATCGATAGCGAAGCAAAAAATATAGTTTTTAGAATTTTTGTCGTTTGTCTGTATGTATGTCCGGGCTAAACTCTAAAAGTACTACATGGATTTACTTCAAATTTTGCATGGATATTACTAAGAGGTCGGGTCAGCATATAGGCTACATATTATCACGCTGTCACATACGGAGGAGGAGCTGTGATAATTTATAAAGTTTAACGCGGGTAAAACCGCGGGGCACGGCTAGTAAACATATACAAAAGTTAAGGAAATTTAAGAATAATGATAAATCAATCAAGTTTTATTATTATTTTATTAGTAGCAGAAGGTCTAAGCCAAATGATAGTGTGACGACCTTCTTGGTTGTCACCTTCGTTCGTCCAAACATTTAAAAAGAAATAATTAAAAAAGAACGCGTTTGAAAATATTTCAAACGAAGAGAACAGTCATAGAGTCTACGAATTAGCCCGATAGGATAACAAGCCCTGTTACCTATCATAGTAAAGTTGAAGAAAATATACGATGTATTAATCAAGTTCAGTGTATTATTTACAATATAAAAAAGATCCTGAAGACGATCTGAAGCTGCAGAACGTCATATTAGCCAGACCAATACAATTATATGGTGAGAGCGAGCAGAACCTTAAACACCACTTGTCGGAAGCTTGATATCGACCTTTATTGCAAATCAGTGTTGTACCTTAGGAAAACACTTAGTGATCATTTCTTCAATACTTAATTAATTAATTTCTTAGATTTATTTTATTGTGTACAACATTAGCCAACACATTTCCAAAATTTCATTGTCTATGTCTACAAAGACTAAACTATACCATTGCATATAAGTGAAAACTTTTAATTGGCCTTCTGTTACTCTTCCTTGTTATATTTGTGAACTAGCTTAAAGTTATCTTAAGAAATAAAATAAAATAATACACCCTGCCACTCACCACTGAGTGGCAGGGTGTATTATCACTCTGTACAACAGAAATATATTTATTTTGAAATACTCACTCTTTTCCTATTACTGTTATGAGTTGGCCACTCTTATAGTCCAGAAAGTTCTTCCGTCGAGTTCCTCCCGGTCTGTGGTAACCAGCAACGACCTGAACCTGTAAAAGTACGATAATTTTACATCATGACGAATCGAAAACGTTCACGGCTAGGCTACACATCAAGCTATACATTTCCAGTATAAGTTGAGCTCTCATTGTATGTAAATCCTATACAATGCGGGATCAGCTTATAATGGAAATGTATAGCTTGATGTGTAGCGGGGTGTACAAATAACACAAACATGTATAAAAATTATTATAATGAATGCAGAGACATGTCCAATATATATATTATATAGCCACGATACATGAGAACTCTTTCGGAAAAGTATTTAAGTGCTTACTTAAGTTACACATTAAAAAATAATATACATATAATACGTAAATCAAATCTCATTAATTTTTTTAATGTAGTGCTTACCAATAAGTATTTGGACATTCATTTATATGCGAAAGTTAAAGAATTTGTTATTTTTACACGCTAAAAGGTTTTTAATCACGTAGACTTTAAAAAAGCGCTTGTATATAGTCAGAACATGTTGGTAGTAACATAGTTAAGTATAGATTATTCTTCAATTGCATGTTTGTTTGTAACCGATTTCAAGATATGAGAAGAAGGATTATCATTACGATAATATCTTTAAAAGCACCCCACAGTTTTCTTTACAACAAAACATTTTTATATTATTTACAGTGTTATTAATTTAAATTAATTAAATATTTTTACACTATTCTTAATTAAAATTCATTATCTATTTTTTAGTTTGGTTTTCTATAAAAAAACAATTTTTAGTTTTTTAACTATTATTTTTCATTAATTTTAATGTAAATATTGAAGTTGTTAGTTAACAAAAAACAAATTAAAGGTAAAATAGATAGGCGACTATGCGTGTGAGTGTTGACGGGCCTTTGCGCTTTCGATGACACTAGGTTCGATTTCCGCGCCAAATAGCCTTTGTGTTGGTTTGGTTAAGGGACAATTTAAAAAAAAAGTATGGTGAAAATCACGCCAAGATGATTACATGCCGTAATCGCTGCAAGGGGAGATCTTGCTAGTTTTTTTTTTAAATTATAATATTATAGAATTACTTGTTGTACTATATTATAATTTATTTATTTTTTATATAAGCATAAAAAAACAATTTTTAATAATCTCTCCGTTTACATTGACTAATGGAGGCAGGATCTAGGACTTGTGCTAAAAACTATATGCTCATTGAAAATAAGATATTAAGACATAATTATTACAAATATTAATAGAATCCATAGAACAGCCAAAGACGTAAGGTGCATTTTTGCTGTTAAGATGTGTATTATCGCCGTAAAATTGTAAATAACGTTAGATTATGCTCTATCTCGCGAGATTGTCAAATAATCACAAGATCGTGAACTGTCAAATAATTGTGAACCGTAACATACAGTTTACAATATCTTGCAAAACTGTACTGTTATGTAATAATTTGGGTTACGATAAGTTAGAACTGTTATTATTAAGGCACGAAAGTGTGCGCGGTAGCGGCCGTCCAGCGCTAGATAAATGCATTAATTTTATTTTTCTATAATAATTAATAATTACATTAGTAAAACGTAATTTAAGTACTACACGTAACTTAAAAAAAAATTCCATATTCTGTTCAATACCACACTGAACGTTATTTAACTTGTTTTAGGCGATTTCGTCCACCAAATTTATGGGCGGCGCCTCACACGACGTTGAACGCTTTATATACACCTAATATAAAATAGATGAAATGTTAGTTCATACCTGTTCAGGCCGAATGGATTTTAATTTAGGTCCCAACACTTTAAACGTCGGCCGACGAGCGGATTCGTGCTCCCAGCAATCCAGCATTGTGGCATAGTAAGCTTCAGGGCAGCATTCTGGGCGCTCCAACCTCTGCGACACAAAGTAATACGAAAACTGTATAACATATAATACTAACAAAAATTATAAATACGCAGGACTAACACGGGCACTAAGAGTTCCGTACAGATTCCTGTGATGGATAAACTGTATATATACCCACTACGCCCGCGACTTCGCCGGCACATTTTGTAATGACTCCGTAAATGTTACCTCAGAATATCTCTAAAATTGTGTCTCTTGTCGCAAACTTATAAAACATTCACATAAGCCTTACATATTTACAAACTTTCATACCCCAATTCCTATTGTAATTTTACGCTCTTGAGGGTATACTTTTTTTTTATTCCGTTTTACGGCTCTGGCTTCTTTGTCCTTATGAGCCTTCAGTAAATATATTTTTATATCATTTATTTCCGTCATTGTCAAGTAAAGTCCGTCACAGTCAAGTCATACATAGTCCTTGTCCAAGCCCAGTAAAGCAGTGGAGACTTTACTAGAGGCTTTTATGGAGTTTTGGTTACAACACGCAAAATCACAATTTACGGCAATATCGCACTTTCTTCCACTTGTGTACGTTGTCGAAGATGTTATGTCTAATAATCCACCATATTTACACATAAAAACTCCAATTTACACCAGTTTTTGAAAATAAAACATAGCCTCGATGCGTCTTATTCCGCGTTGGCGCCATAACTCCTTGAGGGTATACTTTTACAAACTATGAATGTCTTATTTATTTGTATCGGATCAACAGCTTAAAACATAAGCTTCTTGCTCCAGACATGACTATACTTCCATATGACTTTTCACCCCCACCCCCCTTCCTTGCAACCCTTTTTTCGCATTAAAGTAGCCTATGTCCTTTCTGAGGCTCTAGACTAACAGTTTACCAAATTTCATTTAACTGGGTTCAGTACTCTTGGCGTGAAAGAGCGACAGACAGACAGTTACTTTATAATATTAATAATGATGTCCTCCTAGCCGAATTTCGGCCACGGCGGCCAGTCTCAATAGAGATTAGCCATCTGCGCGGGACATATTATAGTGCTCAAGTGTCTGCGAAAACACAGGAGCACTTTCAATTCCATCACCATCATGATCCGATGAGACGCCTAGCGACACGACCGGAAAGAAGTCAGGTACAGTACCGATGGCTTTACGTACTCTCAGAGGCACCGGGGTAGTAATACCGCCAACTCCCAGACTTCGGGCTGATACTGAGAAATTTCTCTTTTTACAGAAAATTCCCATAATCACTTTTGGCCCGACCCTGGATTTGAACCCAAGTAAGGATATTAGTATATGTATAGATACACTCATATGGGTACATATATTTAGTTTACCCATCACGGGAATCGAGTCGCGAAATTATTATATCAATTCTACCGAGTATGTAACACAAAGAGAAAAAACCTAACTTTTTTTATTCTACATTCAGACTAAGGACAGGATTTGAACCTGCATTCTCTATGTTAACACCCAAATGGTTTAAAAATTAAGCTGCGAGAAATGATTTGCGGTAAGTAAATAAGTTTATTTAAGAAACATTCCACGTAGAATCTTTTGGATATATACTAAACTAGCTGCCCAGTACGTGCTTCGCTACGTATAAGGCATTGTAATAAAAAAAGATTATTAAGTAAAAGTCAATGTTCTTGATTTTACACTTTTTCAAGACTTATTTTAAATTTTCTCTACGTAAAAACCTTCCCTGGACTTCCACGAATAATTCAAGACCAAAATTAGCCAAATCGGTAAAGGCGTTGTTGAGTTATAACATTACAACGAAAAGTGGCATTGATTTTTATATATATAGGTAAATTTAATTATTTTTGCACCAGATCACAATAACACAAATCAATGCAGGTATTATAATTTCAATCCTAGTTCGGTGATCTAAGATACTCGGAATATAATTTGGAATATGCCTTATATTTCAAAATTATTTAAATAGAAACGATTTGTACTTTTGGTCGCGTTATCGATTTCATATTAACATCCACATAATATATATACATACTATATTATTATAGTCATGGTCTGGGTGTAAATATCCATTTACAAAAGAAAAGTAGTACATGTAGTATATCAGTTATCTGGTTCATAGTATACATTGTTTTTAGTTTGAGATGTGATGGCCGTGTATGAATAATATCCCACAATCATCATCATCATCATCATTACAGCTTAAATAAGTCCACTGCTGGACAAGCCTCCCTCAAGAATCATCTTGAGGGGATATGCCATAATCGCCACGCTTGGCAGGCGGGTTGGCGATCGCAGTATGATGGTCGTAGTACTCAGAAGGAAGCTGCTTCCCGTCCTCTGGTAGATATTCCCTCGGGTCGACTTCTACGCCCCCCACGGGATGAGATGGGGTGATGATATTCTGATTCTGATATTTGTCGCCGTCACCACACAGCACATATCCCACAATATTATTATAAATTACCCAATAGTATGTCTCAGAGAGATAATGATAATTTCCATTCAGTAGCTTAATTGAGAAAGCATGGGTGGCTAACAAAAATAATGCAGGTTAAAATCGAGGTAATATTCACTGCACTGCACGTGTGGCGCAGCAGCTAAGACAGTCACCTCGCCGCTTCGTGTCGCGGGTTCGAGTCCCGCGCCGGGCAACTATTTTATTTTGTGTCTGTCTAATACATCTTTGTAAAGTTTTAGGGAGTAAGTTTACAGGGATTAAATTCCCCAGTGCGAGCGTTTTATTTAAAGAAAAAAAAATGTCAGATTGAAATTAAACAAGTACAAACCTGGAAATTAGGTCCATCAATGGCTTCAAGTATCTGCTGGCCCGAGAATGCTGCCCACGGCTGAAAGCCATACGTAAACATCTCCCACAAGCAAACGCCGAAGGCCCACACGTCTGTGGCGCTAGTAAATCGTAAAAACAATATACATTCTGGTGCACACCTGTCATTGAAAAACAATATTATTGTACGTGGATATACCTGAGTATCACAGACATATTACGTCGACGATAGGCGCAGTGGCGACATATATAGGGTAGAGACGGTCTAGAATGGCGACCACCAATGAAGACGCAGCGTGGGCAGCCCCCCACAAGATGGACCGATGAACTTGTGAGGGTGGAAGTAGCTGGATGCGGATAGCGCAAGACCGGCAATTGTGGAAAACCTTTGGGGAGGCTTTACTCCAGCGGTAAGCCTTTTTCAGCTGATATGAAGATGTTGGTCATGGCGAGGAACACTCATGTCTCTTTACAGCGTCCGCTGTATGCTCGAAGAATGGCCGATATACTCGAAGTAGATCCATATGAACCATTCTGCTGCGCAGTCTGCGTCAAAATCTCTCAAAGTTGTCCTCACTTTGTCGGGACTATCACAGATACGTCTCTCACTGGTCCGTAGTGATCGGCGAGGTTAAGCAATTAAGCTCAAGGTCAGTCCATAGATGGGTGACCACCAAAGTGGTTTAATTTCTGGTCCCCGTTGTAGTAATTACGCAACTGTCGTTAAGCCATTTCAGAGGGCGGCCCGAACAACTCTGACTTAAACTACCGAATAAACAATGCATTTAACCTGCTCATTATGCATTACTGATTGTGCTGCTGTTGATCCTGGCTTCCAAGAGCTGCAGTGGTGAATAGCAGGAAAGAACAAATTCCAAAAAAAATGTGTTACTGATATTGATTAACAAAATGAATTTAAAAACCGGGCAAGTGCGAGTCGGACTCGCGCACGACGGGTTCCGTACCATTATCCATAAAAACGAGCAAAATATTCACGTTTGTTGTATGGGAGATCCCTTAAATATTTTGTTTTTTAGTATGTGTTGTTATAGCGGCAACAGAATTTTATTTTTATTTGTTTTCAATATTACTCCATAATCTTTTCCATTTCATTTATGATATAGCTCATGTGCAGCGGGAAGTATAATTACTGATAAATATGTATTATAGCTTAATACATAAAAATAACAAAATACCATTATATTTCAAATAAAAATTGAGACTTAGAAATGACAATATGAAGTAATTCTTACGAAATACATCATCAGTGAAAATTTCAACTGTCTAACTATTACGGTTCATGAGATATAGCCTGGTCTCAGACGGACAGACAGACAGCGAAGTCTTAGTAATAGGGTCCCGTTTTACCCTTTGGTACGGAACCCTAAAAACCAGTGAAATGCGAGTGAGACGTCTTAGGATTTTCCTTTTGCTTGTGCTTCTTGTCCACTTTCATGTTTCTACGAAAACGAAAAGTACCCCATAGCTTGGAAGAGTATCAAAAGTTCTGGCATAAACTGCTGTATCTGTTGATGGACTTAGAAGTTTGATGTCTTTACATCTACAAGGGATTACCGACCCGAGCATAAGATCTTAGAACCGACCCTTGACCACGGCTGGTGCAATCCATGCCGAAACCTCGGGTAACTTAAGGTAATGATTTGCCATGAATCTTTATCGCGATTGAGACCCGTGTCCACAATATATAAACATATTCACAAATGAAAATAGTATCTACTAAGTATAATTATAATCTAGCCTTAAGATCCAATTTGTGAAAGGAAAATAAACGTATTTATTATTATTATTTTCTTGTATTGTTTGTTTTTTCTCAGCATTTGCTGGCATTGATTAACATTTACGGGTAAACGCCAAGTAAATGACAAGGAGTTAGCTAGTCATATTATTATGTCCGTCAGTTGCATTATTGTCGTCGTCTAATTGGAGGAATTTTCTTACAATGCGACAAGTATTTAGTTTATTATTATTATTATTATATATGGTCTTAATTTTAATTTAACACGACCACGCGGTGAGAGATAATGAGTCTTGACTTGGCGGAAAACGAAGTGATCCTGTAAGAGATTTAGTCACAGGTCCTTTTTGCAGCGTAAATGTACACGATGGCCGAGGTGTTGACGTTCAAACGCAAAATTTTGATACTTTATGATGAGTAGTATCCGAATCACCCCCCATGTATGTTCTACTATTTTGCGTAGTTGTCGTAGGAAATTGTTGTATAGAGTACGCAAGTGAACCTATGATATTATATACAACATGTAACTTAATTAACGCACATCCTGAAAATAGTTTGTTCAGAATAGTTTACTGAATTGATTTATATCATTTTTAATATAGATAGATAGATAGAATACTCTTTATTGTACACACTCAGGCGGAAAGAAAATACATCGGATATAATATAAAGAACATAAGGTACAATGGGCGGTCTTATCGCCTTAAGCGATCTCTTCCAGACAACCTTTGGATGGATAGGAACTGAAAGTAAAGTAAACAGTAGCAGGTGTGCAACAAATAAATTATACTAAGGAACTATGATAAATATATTGCATACCAAAAACTTAGTATGACTTCACAATTAACGTATGTTAATAAACATATCATACACTAATTATATATACATACATATATATACATACATACATATATATGACAATAATAAATATATAAATATTATATTCAAGTGTAAGAAATTATGAACATAGGTAGTGATCCTTAACAAGTTTATTGAAAGTAGGGAGAGTCTGGGCACGTCTTATAGAGATTGGCAGAGCATTCCACAATCTCACGGCTTGTACAACAAATGACTTATCCATGAATGTAGTTGAATGTGTAGGTGTATGCAGCTTCAAGTTATTTGTTGACCTTAGGAATCGCGAATGTGTGTCACAAAAGAAAACAAAACGTTTTTTGAGATAATTCGGAGTACAGGGATTGAAAAGTATATTATACAATAATGAAAGAATATGGGCATTCCGACGAAGACGAATTGGCAACCACTTAAGCTTTATACGAAATAATGAAATGTGATCATATTTGCGGAGACCAAATATGAATCTAATGCAAAAATTTTGGAGTCGCTCAAGTTTATCCAGTTGTTCTTCTGTGAGGTCAAGATAGCTGGCATCGGCGTAGTCGAGAATAGGCAAGAGAAGAGACTGTGCAAGCGCAGTTTTAGTGGTAATAGGTAGGAAGTTACGAAGGCGCCGCAAGGAACCTGCTGATGCGAACAGTTTTCTACTGACAGTTTTAAGCTGTGGACCCCAAGATAATGTGTCGTCGATAATTATCCCCAAGTTCTTGACGCTGTCCGTAAAAGGAATGTTGGTTCCATCTAAAGTAACCTGAGGAAGTTGTGACCAGTCCACTCTAGAAATCATTCGAGAGCTACCAACGACAATAGCCTGACTCTTCAGTGGATTGATTTTGAGTCCATACGCGTGACTCCACTCTCCTATTCGAGCCAAATCATGATTAACCGCGGTAATGGCGTCTGGAAGTTTCGCAGGCGGTGTATGGGAATAAATTTGGAGATCGTCTGCATATAGATGGTAGGAGGAAGTAATATTATTGGATATTGTATTTATAAATATAGCAAAAAGTAACGGAGAAAGAACGCCACCCTGTGGCACGCCAGCAACTGTATTGCACCATGACGAAAATGTGTCGTCGATACAGACTCTTTGCCGACGGCCAAGCAGGTAAGACTGAAACCAATCAATCGCCGTTGGAGATATATTAAGTGAGCTCAGGATGCCAAGGAGAATGTCAAAATCTACAGTATTAAATGCGTTACTGAAGTCAAGTAGAAGAAGAACTGTGAGATTTCCAGTCTCCATAGCATTCCTGATGTCCTCCGTAATATGGACCAAGGCCGTCACGGTACTGTGACCGGGTCGGAAACCGGATTGCATTGGATTAAGGAGATTGTGATAACAGATAAAGGAATTGAGCTGGATGTATATAAGGCGTTCAAGGACTTTTAATAGGAATGGAAGAATGGATATAGGACGATAGTCAGAAAAGGATGTGGGATTCCTATTTTTTGGTAATGGAATGACTTGAGCTTCTTTCCAGGCAGAAGGGACTGATCCACTGGAAACGGAATGATTCAGGATATGACAGAGGATAGGTAGGATTTCATCAAGTCTAGGAATGATCATATTACGGCTGACATTGTCGCTACCAACCGCATTGGAAGATATTGACAAGATGCTCTTCTTAATATCACAATCCGTGAATTGATTAAAGACGAAAGGTGGATGATCATCCATTGGAAGAGATGAGAGATATTTCAAAGTTTGAGCTTTTACTGCCGCATTACTCGAAGGTGACACAGAAAAGTGCTGATTTAGCGAATTTATATCTAGTTTATGAGGAAGTTGTTCTTGGCACTTCCCCACTCCAAGTGACCTGAGAAATTTCCAGATTTTGGCTTGATCTCCATTTTCTACAGATTTATGAATATTATAGCGTCGGGCGTCCCTACACATCTTATTGCAGCGATTACGGATAGAATTGTATTTTTCCCTAGTGTAATCAGAAGGACGACACTTATATTTAGTTTTTGCTGCAGCTTTAAGATTTATGATCTTTTTAATGTCGTCATTTAACCACGGAGCCGGAAGATGTTTGACTTTTATAGCTCGAACAGGGGCGTATATATCATATAATTCAATTATAAGGGATGTAAACGTATTGACCTTGTCATCGGCCGTCGAAGAATTTAGTACAGGACTCCAGTCGATGCCGCTGGCAGCTTCTCGAAGTCTTTCAAGGTTCATACCGCTAAAACTGCGTTGCAGAAGGATTTTCGACTTAGCCTTAGGAGGACGGATTTCATAGGAGAGAAAGATCAGATCGTGATATGACAATACATCAGCACAACATTGACCATGCTTGGCGACGTGATCACGAGAAGAAACGAAGATAAGGTCCAGAAGGGATGGAGTGGCATTAGGAAAATGGTGTGTCGCATTTAAAGGAAGACAGAAAAGGTTGGTTGACTCAATAACCGACAAAAGAGAAGAAGCACGTATATCATTTTTTAAAAGACAAGTATTAAAATTACCCATGATGATACTATGACTTTAAGAAGGGATAAATTTTTCTAAAAGTATTTCAAAAGAGTTGAAGAAGTTGTTACGAAGGGATGGAGAGTAGTACACACCTAACAAGACTTTCACATGATGTAGTTCCACTTCAATGAGAAGGTGTTCACCTGCATTTGACGGGGCAGGTTGTGGTGACGTATCTATTATAGAGTAATTTATAAAATTACGGAGATAAATAGCTACGCCACCTCCATTACCCGTTATGCGGTCGTTGCGTATTAAGTGAAAGCCTGGTAGAGAGTAGGAGATAGAGGGGAGGCATGGTTTTAACCATGATTCGGAGACTAGAATGGCATGTAGATTCTTACAGTCAAGATTTACCAGCATATCTGGGAAATGTGCCGGAATGCTTTGGGCATTTATGTGCACAACATTGAAATTCCTAAGAACATTATCAAAATGCGATTGGAGTGTTTCACTTAAAGATGGGATGCTAACATAACTTGAATCACTACTAGCAGTTTGAAAGCTATCTGAGTCACTATCATCGTCGGACAGTGACATTGATATATAATATAAAATATATAATAAATATACTAAAATATACAATATATCGATGTAAAATATATAAATATAAATGTAAATAAATAAGGTTTATAATATAAATATTGTAATAAGTACAAGTTAATTTTCCAGTTAATATCCACCCGCCAGTCTCTGTGTATAATTACATATAAAAAATAAATTACGGAAAATTCGATAGATGAGCTGGGTGAATGAATACAACAATTTATTTGGTTGAATATACTACTAAAAATATAAATAGGTAATTAACCCATTTGACGAGTTGTTTACATTCACCCGGCTTAAATATACCATAGACAATTTTACAAGCTAAACAAAGCATGGCAGAAAATGGAACGCGCAAAGTTGACAACTGACAGCTGACAATTGAGTTGACAGAATAAAATTAAATATTATTGACCAATAACAAGTTTAGTGTACGGAAAAATATATGAATACTAATACTATAAATAACTTATGTGGGTAAAGAGTAAATTAAATATACATACAATGTTGAGGATAGTAAGAATGAATGAGATCTATACAATGATGAAATATAAACAAAAATGCAAGTTTGATACTGTTTTTGTATAAAAGAATGCTCACTTCGTCTTCTGAGTCGGATTGCGCCGACTTCTTAGAGGAGCCGCCGGTTCCGAACGACTTGCCTTCGACGTCGAAGCATCCATGTCCGAACTATGGGCGATCGTCACTGAACTGGAAGCGTCCGTTTTTATGTTGTATAGGTAATGTTTTATTCCAAAAATAATTAAAACTTCGGAAATAATTGTTATATTAACCCTGTACGGTCAAAACAAATTGAAATGGCCCGTAAGTCAAAGTAATAAGACTTTTAAAATCGTAGGTTTATTTGTATTCATACAAATTCCATCATTCAATACAAAATAAAGAAAAAAAACTTTATTCCAAGAAACTAATAGAGTAAATAACAATGCATATACATGTTATATAAAAAAATCAGAGTATTTATTATGATTACAACATAATATTCTAATTGGGTTATTTGAGGGTGTGCGTTAATTATGTTAAATGTTGTAGTTTTATTTAAAACACACATTACAGTCAAGACAGTTTTATTCTCTTTTTACGGAATGACAACTAACAAGGCAAAGCACGCCTAATATGGCAGATTACTAATTATATATGGAATGCTGCGATCCTGAGCTCAAACCCTAATTTTCGACTTTCGAATAAATTCTAAGTCAGTTCTGCAATGATTATATGAACCATACTTATAAGGGTGTTAGGTTAAACTATGCAAATTATATATTAAAAAACTGAACCAGAAATGTTCAACAAAACGAGAAAATTTCGATAACTGATGGTAGGTGAAATTTACGAACAAAATCATTAAAAAAAATCTATCTCGAAAACTAGGTACGCAAAATCGTAGAACATACATGGGGGTCATTCGGACACTCCTCATCATAAAGTATCTAAATTTTTCGTATGAACGTCAACTCCTGGGCCACCCTATATAATAATTGATATGAGTAATGTAAACTAACGCAGTGGAATGATATGACTGCATAGCATTCCACTGCGTTAGTTTACATAATACAGCGAAAAGTCAACTTTTATGAAACAAAAGACTTACCATGCCACCGGCAATTTGAGATTCACGTTATAATTCGTTTGATAGTAGTCTTTTCCAACGCCCAGCGCACGCGACAGCCCAAAGTCCGATATTTTCACTCGATCCTTACTAAATACTAAGATGTTGCGTGCTGCTAGGTCCCTGGAATATAAAAAAAATATAAATAAATAAATATCCAGAGACAAAATGCACACACACAATCACAAATTAAGCGGATCTTGTACTATATGGTAACCAGATAACTGACATATTACATACCGGCTGTGCCCCGCGGTTTCACCCGCGTTAATCTTTATAAATTATAGCCTATGTGTTATTCTGATGTATAAGCTATATTATTGTAAAGTTTCATTAAAGTCCATTCAGTAGATTTTACGTGAAAGAGTACCAAACATCCATCCATACTTACAAACTTACGCGTTTATAATATTAGTAGGATATTACTTTTCTTTTGTAAATACATAATAGATAACCACACCCAGACTCAAGACCAACATACATGTTCATGCACACAATGTCCTGGGTGGCAGTGGAACCCACGACCTGCGGCGTGAAAGGAAGCGTATCGACCAACCACGCCAACAGGTATGCTGCGGTAGCTAGCACCTATAAACCCTAATGTGGTGGAAAAGATGCTGGGTTCGGGTACTGTAACATAATACTTGTGCTGCTTGCATATGAAGTACTAGCTATGCCCGGCCGTTTCACCCGCGTTAAAGTAGTTTTAGCATACCTCTATACTCACAAACTTTCGCATTTATAATAAAAGTAGGATGTGTACCTCTAGCAGTTTTGGCAGTGTAAGCCGGAATAGCTCGCAGATGGTAGATTTTTCCCTACTTACTTGACACTTATCGTCATATATTGGACAATTCACTCATTATCATTATAAATTGTAACCTATGTGTTATTCTGATCATCATATCAGTCGAAAGACGTCCACAGCTGGACAAAGGCCTCCCCCAAAGATCCCCACAATTGCCGGTCTTGCGCTATCCGCATCCAGCAATTTCCAGCGACCCGCACAAGATCATCGGCCCACGTTGCGTCTTCCTGTTCGTGGTCGCCACTCGAGAACCTTTCTGCCCCAGCGGCCGTCGGCTCTACGAGCTATGTGCCCTGCCCACTGCCACTTCATCTTGGCAATTCTTACTTTTCGTTATTCTGATGTATAAGCTATATTATAGTAAAGCTTTATTAAAATCCTTTCCGTAGTGTTATGATTTCCAAATAATTGGTAACATTTTTGGTGATTTGTTTACTTAAAAAGGTATGATTTTGCTTTGTATTTAATTTAATATTTATTAAAAGGATATAATCTGCCTAAAAGAGGTGAATGAGCGGAATGGCCGATGCATTCAGTTCATTCCCGTTCATGACATTCAGAATGGTCGCTAGTTCGGTCGCCAGTTCTTAGCGAGCGCTCGAACCGAAGGTTGTTAACAAGTGTTGTATATTGTTTGTATCTACAGAAGTGATTTAATTTAGTTAACGTTTGCTAAGTGTTGTAATGGTGCAATCCTGATGAGTTGAATAAACATATATGGTTGCTGAATAACGTGTTTTCTTATCATCTCAGAAGTGGAAATTACCCAGGAAAAAGGTATGTAGACCATATTTTAAAATAAAACAAAGATATAATATGACTAAACCGCTTGTAATTGGTCATACTTGAAAATAATTGTTAAATAATCACCACGTTCAGGGGTTTGTCTGTAGGCATAAAGCAATTTTATGGATTCAAGGCTTTCGTTTTATATCCAAATAAATGTTAATTGCGCATTACCCATGCGGTCAGGGCAACTCTCTGATAATGGATTGTGCTGTGTAAACTGTGTTATATAAACGTGGGCGCGGGTACGTGGCCGGGGCTACTCTCTGGCAGTACTAATAAGCACACATTGTTGTATATATCATTACCCATGCGGTCAGGGCAACTCTCTGATAATGGATTGTGCTGTGTAAACTATGTTATATAACCGTGGGCGCGGGTACGTGGTCGGGGCTTCTCTCTGGCAGTGCTAATAAGCACACATTATTGTATATAGTGGCCGAACGTATTGTGTGCGTTCGAGATGGATAAAATTAAATTTTGATACCTTTATGACTACATCCATAAACTTCTTGGAATATTTAAATGGAAATCGTTGAATATATTTATTTGATGGAATGATTAAATTACAAGCACCATTATGTAGATTTTATATTGTTGGTTACTTAAATTACTGCTATGATTATTTATTTTATCTATACTTCTATACTAATATTTTAAAGAGGAAACGTTGGTGAGTTTGTGAGATGGTGTCGTTGTAAGGGATAATCTCTGGATCTACTGAACCGGTTCTTAAAATTATTGAACCAATAGAAAGCTACGTTGTGGTGGAGTGTCATAGAATATGACTCATCATCATTATTTATATTAGGTCTTTACCTATGAAATTGCCGTTCTGCAGTACTGGCCATTTCAAATCAAAATAATTTTTGTTTGGCTAAGAATTCTAATTTCAAATTAATTTTATTTTAAAAACATGGATTCTTTTTTCCAAAAGTAGTCATTTCTTTATTGATTAGTGTTACATTTTCATCGCATTTCAATCTTTTTCGTCATCATGGATACGTTAAAAATTCGAGTAATTATGGAATATGAGTACCGTCGTGGCAGCAACGCGGCACAAGCGGCACGCAACATCAACGACGTTTACGGAGCTAACACTACAAACCAACGCACCACCTGTTATTGGTTTGCTCGCTTCCGTTCTGGAAATTTCGACCTGAAAAATGAACCTCGCGGTCGTCCGAAGACTTTGGTCGACAATGACGAATTAAAGGCGGTTGTGGAAGCTGATGATACACAATCTACGGCTGAATTAGCAGCAGCTTTCGACGTTAGCGTCAAAACAATATTGGTCCATTTGCGTCAAATTGGCAAGGTAAAAAAGCTTGACAAATGGGTGCCCCACGAACTCAATGATCGCCAGCGCGAAGTACGCGTCGAGACGTGCCTTGCACTGCTCAACAGACACACAAATGAAGGAATTTTGAACCGCATTGTTACCTGCGATGAAAAATGGATTCTGTTTGATAACCGCAAGCGCTCAGCAAGTTGGTTGGATCCTGGTTCAGCACCTAAACAATGCCCTAAACGAAAACTTACCCCTAGAAAAGTGATGGTCACTGTTTGGTGGTCTAGCGCCGGTGTGATTCATCACAGCTTCTTACCAAACGGGGTGAGCATTACTGCAGATGTGTACTGTGAAGAACTGAGCACAATGATGGAGAAGCTGGCGCATCTCCAACCAGCATTGGTCAATCGCTCGTCTCCGCTGCTCCTGCACGACAACGCGCGACCTCATACTGCACAGCAGACGGTCTCCAAGTTGCAAGAACTGGGATTGGAAGCTCTCCGTCATCCGCCCTACTCACCAGACCTTGCGCCTACAGACTACTACTTTTTCCA
Organism: Pseudoips prasinana; assembly: GCA_951640165.1. Taxonomy (NCBI): domain Eukaryota; kingdom Metazoa; phylum Arthropoda; class Insecta; order Lepidoptera; family Nolidae; genus Pseudoips; species Pseudoips prasinana. The sequence continues at coordinate 42,738,804 of OX621234.1, forward strand.
GAATTTGGATAACTTCTTGGCGGGAAAAAAATTCAATACCCGAGAGGCAGTACAAAATGCCTTTGAAGAATTTGTTGCCTCCCGTCCAGCTGATTTCTTTAAGAAGGGCATCAATAAACTGCCACTGCGATGGCAAAGATGCATTGATTGCATGGGTGATTACTTCGATTAATACAAATAAAAAAATTCATGAAAAAAATTCGTTTAAATTTTTTCATACAAAACGGCAATTTCATAGGTAAAGACCTATTATTAATCTTGAAGTATTACGCGGGACAAACGGGCAGGGACAAAAATACTTATAATGCGGAACGATATCCGCGGGTACTGCTAGTGGACAAATACAGTGAGAATTTTGACCAGTTTTATTTGGGGGCGTACTATGTAACTTTGATGGTTAATTAAGTTAGTAGGTATCTCACTGGATGTTGAGCGGGATACTAGGCGTTGGATAAAGTTAGTTAGGGGGCGTACTATGTGACTTCGCTGGTTAATTGAGTGAGTAGGTATCTCACTGGATGGTGGACGGGATGCTAGTCATCGGACAAAGTTAGTTTGGGGGCGTACTATGTGCCTTCGCTGGTTAATTGAATGAGTAGGTATCTCACTGGATGATGGAAGGGTTAATAGTCCTCGGATAAAGTTAGTTTGGAAGCGTACTATGTGCCTTCGCTGGTTAATTGCGTGAGTAGGTATCTCACTGGATGATGAGCGGGTCGCTAGTCGTCGGATAAAGTTATTTAGTGGGTTTACTATATGGATACACTGGAGTTTTGGATAGTTATGGTTATTGCTGGTAGTTGAGTGTGTCACTAGTTGTCAAATAAAGTGTCATATGAATACTTACAACAGTCTATGCTAATCAAAACAAGTGATCTGGTCAATGAGTAGTTTACTCGATAAAATTTAGCCAGTTTTATTTATTTTTGTTGTTACATATGAAACGTTTAGAAGACTTTTACTGTGTTGAGAACTGAAAGAAAAGAACTGAAAGACTGTGTTGATTTTGTCTATGTTTTGAATAGACTGATTCTGTACCTCTGTTATGATTTACTGGATTTTAACTATTTATTTATTGTAAGATGATTATGAATGGATTATGTCGCGGAGAATGTATATGTTTCAGTGAGATGTTGATGACTACTGATGATGAAGCTGGTGCTCCTCCTGATACACCACGGAGATCTCAAAAAAAAAGTATGGTTAAACTACGAAGTCCATCGTGAAATAGTTCAAGTGAAGAAGTGGTGTCTAAAGATTTTCTGAACATGGTTAAAGTTAGCTGGTTTAGCAAAGAGATTGTTTGGAGCTTCGCTAACAGTTGTTTTTAGTTCAGGTGAGTGGCAAGTTAAACTCATGAAGGCTTTTCCCAGTGAATAGAATTACGGTAGACTTTTAGAATAAATGTTAAATCTTGTTTCACGTGATGATGAAAGTCTTCGTTAATATTTTTATGATAAATTATTTTATGTTAAATTTATTATTAATAAACCCCATTATTATAGTAAAATTTGTGGTAGAACGGCTGTCTAATAATAGTGTATACAGTATTAATGGTAGATCAGTGAGAAATAAGGCACAGGCACAGAATAGTTCTGAGTCGTAAGATTTACTTTTCTTTCTTACTTCCCAAAACCCTCAACCACTACTTAAAAGTAAATTTCGCGAGCATGGTGATACGTTCAAAGTTCCAAGTTAATTTGCAACTAAGATTTGTACAGATCTTAATTAGGTACAAATTGGAGATAGTGGCCTTTTACAGGCGTTGCCACTATAATTATAATATAATATTTTACAACCTTTAATAATATATCAATAATTATATAAAACAATTGGAATAAAAACGACACTATTTAATCTAAATAAATACTTAAATATGTAAATAATTATTGAAACATAATCTTAAAATAAGTTTATATAAACTTGGATTTGACTTACTGGATAATTGATTAAAACATCGTTAGTATTTTTGATTACTGGTTCATATTGCATTATGTGAAGGGTTATATACAGGATTAGGAATTGGTCAAGATTGGTTGAATTGTGATTTCAATTATAAGATTTTGATAAAGAAGTGTCTTTAGTCGCCGTATTAAAGAGTTTACTTGAGATTAGGTGAATTGTCGTTTTTCTAAATATTCTTTAATTAAAAAGTAACATTTTTTTATTAAGAGTTTCTTTAGCTTTTTATTAAATATAGGGTATGAGTTTATTTTATTTCAGTCCGAGATGGCGGGATGTATAATCCTTTTTGTGTCACGTATTTAAGGTGTATGTTTCTTTAACTCTAGTAAGTGTTTGTACTAGTTTTGTATAAAGAAATGTCATAGATGTATATTGAAGGCAGAGTCAAGAGCTCGTATTCGGTATAAGTAGGGTTACAGGTTTTAGTGTTTAGCCAACACTAAAACGTGTGGGCTATAATTCTGACACATTTTTTTTTTGTATGGTAAACAACTGATTTGCTTTTGCTCTATTTCCCCACAGCATTATACCATATTTTAGCCACGAATATGCATATGCATTGTAGGCAGACAGGCAGGTGCTTGTGTTGGAGCATTGATTAATTTGGAAGTTCTTGATAGTTTTGTTAAAAGAATCCTGATAGTTTCGATTTTATTTGTCCTGTATGTGATTTCCAAGTTACGAGGGGTGATCCAAAAGTAATGATAATCAATAATAAACACAATGAATAAAATAAAAAAATAAATTTATTTCTCAACATAGTCTCCTAGCAAGTCTATACATTTAGTCCATCTCTTTTCTAAACCTAAAATTCCCTTAGAAAAAAAATCTTTATCTTGACTCTCAAAAAAGTCCTCAACCGCGGCCATCACGTCGCTATCATCGTCAAATTTCTTGCCTCGGAGGTGTTCCTTGAGTCGTGGAAAGAGATAGAAGTCACTGGGGGCTAGATCTGGTGAATAGGGGGGGTGTTCCACCAGCTCAAAGCCCGCTTCCTGAATGGCAGCCATGGCAATTGCAGCTTTGTGAACCGGTGCGTTGTCTTGATGGAACAGTACTCCAGCCCGCAGTTTGCCTCGCCTTTTCTCCTTAATAGCCTCCCGCAATCTTCTTATTTGTTCTGCATAATAGGAGCCTGTAATAGTGGCCCCCTTTTCCAAGTAGTCCACCATGATTATTCCTTCAGCATCCCAAAAAACAGACGCCATAACCTTCCCTGCTGAGCTTGACACTTTGAATTTCTTCGGCGTCGGTTCATCGGGTCGTTTCCATGTCATCGATTGTTGTTTTGTTTCAGGATCAAAATGGTGGATCCAGGTCTCGTCCATGGTCACAAAACGTGACAAAAAATTATCCTTGTCTGCCTGGAACTTTTCGAGATTTGCTCTTGACATGTCGACTCGTTTCTTCTTTTGCTCGTCGTTTAACATTTTCGGTACCCAACGCGCGGAGACCTTTCTCATATGCAATTCGTTCGCAAGGATTCTTTGAATGCTGCCATATGAGAGCCCTGTGACCTCAGCTACATGCCTGATAGTCATTCTTCGATCTTCCAATACAACTTCTTCAACTTTTTTCACATTTTCTTCAGTGAGGGACGTCGATGGGCGTCCTTCGCGGTGTTCGTCTTCCGTCGATGTTCTTCCCAGCTTAAACTCCTTAGCCCAGCGTGCAACTGTGGAATATGGAGGAGAAGAGTCCCCTAATGTTTCCACCAAGTCGCTGTGTATGTCTTTGGTAGACATTTTTTTCAAGCAGAGGTATTTAATGACAGCTCTGATTTCGTTTTTTTCCATTTTGATGTTCACTCCTTGACAGTCTGTATTCAAATGAATGTAGCTCCCGGGAATCATGGCCTATTTATATGATTTTTTTTTCCTGAACTAGTGGGTAACTGAACAAGTGACTGATATTTTTTTTGTATTTTTGTGTGCACTAGAAATAACTGATTATCATTACTTTTGGATCACCCCTCGTACATGTGTATCTAATTGAATTTCAAGTAAGTTAAATGTTTCCACGATTTCTAAATATGTTTTTGGTATATAATATTTGTATTTAAGAGTGGTTTCTTGTGGGATCTGAATTGTATAATTTTTATTTTACCGTAATTTATTTCTAATTTATGGTCTTGTAACCAAGTTGTTGCACAATCCAATGTTTCATGTATTGGTTGGACAGGATCATAATTATTCTCACATCTTATAAGAATTGAGATATCATCCGCGAAGAGATCCGGAACAGTAATTCGCTATTTAGTATTTTTGGAAGGTTATGTACGTTAGAAACAGTATGCAACTAGTTTTATGAGAGACTGGTGCCCGAGTAAGGTTTGGGAGAACCTGTATTACAGGTCACCAGCGACCCACTCCGCAGATTGATTTAAAGATAGCTTTCTTTGTAATTATAATTGCTTGAAACTCATATTTCTAAATCTATAACAGTAGAGATATAAATAGATAACAGTAATAATAATATTAAGATTAGATATTGTGTAAAAAAAAAGAGCTTGTGTGTTTATGAATTCTGAATAGTCTGCAATGGGTATGTATGTAATGGGACTTAGGTTTAGGAAATATTAATTTAATAAAAAAACAATACTGGTATTAAACAATAAAGTGTCAAAGTAAAAGACAATGACATGATGTTAGAGCCCTGTGATAAAGATAAAAATAGATTAAACCTTATTCGTCATGTCCAGTAATAGTTCTATAACATTTTGTCTGTCATTCACATATTGTAAGGATGTTTGAACGTATATGATTTTGACTTTCAAAAACTGTTTTGATTATCGTCCAGTATTCCAATTATTTCCAAGAAACTGGTTTAATCGGTTGCACATTGCCTTTTCAAATACTTTCGAGAAGGTAGGTAAAAGGGTTATGGCCTGTAGTTGTTAGGCGTATGTGTGTCCCCTTTTTATGGATCGGTTTAACAAGTGATAATTTAAGTGCATCGGGAAATTTTCCTTGAATATTTTAAATCACCTGTCATAAATAATAAATGCTTACATTGAATTTGATAGTGATTGTAGACCTTCGCGCAAAACCGATGCCGAGCTACTTAATTTGGGTAAAAGTTTTAATAAGTTCCAGTAGTTAAGGGTTTTGGACAATCAGCTGTTTTGCCGCTGCATAAAAGACATGTATTAGCTAAGATTGATGAAATTGAATCTGATATGAGCTCAAAATCATAATAGTCCAGAAATATGGTTCTGATTAGTTCTACCTAAAAGTATTTTATTTGCTGTTTTATTGATCATTTTAATGTGGTCACGTATCAATCAATCATTTATTTTCTGAACAAAGTTACAGATATATGGATGTTATATTAAAGTGATAGTATTCTATGTTCTATCTAAATGCATAAAAATGTTCATCTTGATTGCTACATAAAAAAATAAGTTTTACATATAAAAAAGTCATAAATCAATTGAATTAGTTCATAATCTAAAATCACAAAATAAAATTAGTACATAACAAATATAAAACAGAATACAAAACCAAGTTTTAGGCATAAAATGGTCCCATCTATCTAGAATTTTTAATTTAGACATAGCCCTAATGCATTGTTTTGAGCATTAAAAGCTGCATTGCTGTGTTTGTGGGGAAACTCACCCAATAAGTAGTACCGTATCTTGGATGAAATTCTGATTGTCATAGGCAGTAATGCATCTCGGTTTCTTATCGAGGGAAACTTAAATATTTTTGCTCAAACCGTGTATGTGCTTTCCAGTCAATTTTGCTGTCAATAATTAAGCCTAGAAATTTATTTTATTTGGTTGTCATGATAGTGAAAATTAAGTGTCGGTGGATTGAATTCATTGTCTAAATTGAATTATGATGGTTTTTTTTTCAAATTTATTATTATTATCTCTCATCCATTCTATTATTTAATGTCAACATCCGTTAATATAATTTTTACATTGAAATATTAATTACATTCAATTATAGCAGTGCTATCGTGAGTAAATCGTGACATTGACCTGTTTATAGCTTTAGTCAACTCATTGGTGTATATTATAAATAATAGGGAACCCAAGAACTACCCATCATACTTAACCAATCTATTGAGAGAATTAATTTTGTTTTCAAGTTTTGTTTTTCTTTTGCCTAAATGTTTAATGTCGGTGCATTTAACTAAATATAAAAAAAAGGATTCGATATATCCTAGGTTAGGTCCTCATACCGCGCATGAATTTAATTTTTCTAATAATATTTATGGTCCACGCAGTCAAATACTTCAATGACACAAGAAAAAAATGGCTCAATCTGGTATTTTATTCTCAATTCTTGATACATTAATATTTAAGAAATCGTAAATCGCCCTGTTCAACCTTTTAGTTCTGCAACAAACATATTCCTTTTTTTTTCGAAGTAAGAATAAATTTGGGCGTATATATACTTGATGATTGTAGAGAATACCGACAAGAGAGCTCTAGGCTTATAGAATTCTACATAAGGTTTTTCTATTTTTAAAGAGGGGCTTTATTAGTTTGTCTAGGTAAATATCTAAAGCTAATCCAATGTTCAGGATATGGCTTAGAGGGTCTATTTTTGTCGATACATCGTCATTGTTATAGTGGTAGTTTTTATTTTTTTTTTCACTTTGTTTTTGTTTTGTAATAATGCGTTATTGACAAAATGTATTTTATGGTTGTATTCAAAACTTTTATATGTTATTATTTTTATTTTATTTGAATGTTATGATTTGCTGATGTTTTTTTGAAAGGTATATGTAACTTATGTGTATGTATTGTGTGTGCCAGGAGGCAACACAGGGTCGGATGGCCGAATGTTATGATTTCCAAATAATTGGTAACATTTTTGGTGATTTGTTTACTTAAAAAGGTATGATTTTGCTTTGTATTTAATTTAATATTTATTAAAAGGATATAATCTGCCTAAAAGAGGTGAATGAGCGGAATGGCCGATGCATTCAGTTCATTCCCGTTCATGACATTCAGAATGGTCGCTAGTTCGGTCGGCAGTTCTTAGCGAGCGCTCGAACCGAAGGTTGTTAACAAGTGTTGTATATTGTTTGTATCTACAGAAGTGATTTAATTTAGTTAACGTTTGCTAAGTGTTGTAATGGTGCAATCCTGATGAGTTGAATAAACATATATGGTTACTGAATAACGTGTTTTCTTATCAGTAGTTTGTACGTGAAAGGGTAACAAACATCCATCCATCCATGCATTCTTACAAACTTTCGTGTTTATAATATTTGTAGGATTGAATAATGCAACCGTCTCAAAAAGGTAAATTGGCCGACCCACATGTGGTCAGTGTCAAACGCAGGGTGTGTCGTGTCGTGAAGGTTATTTAGTATACTGTTTTACACGTTTTGAGACTGAAAACACGACCTATTCAAATTTTTCGGCATAATCCGGGTCAGATTTGCATCAAATGGCGTAAACAACACTTTGCTGCGTAAACGTTATGCAGGGATGCAAGTGTCGAGTTAACACGGATGCAAGTGTCGCTAAGCGGTCAAGACGGTGGCCTCACCACTTTGTGTTCTAAGTTATATTCCCGTACAGGACAATTATTTATGTGACCCAATGGTAGTTGGATCTACTTTGTTTCTGTTGATTATATGTTTGTGAAGTACCCCGCGACAGAGGTATTCACTTCCCTAGTGCGGGCATAGTTATTTATGAAAATCAATATAATCCTAGTAAATATATTAGAATTAAATAACCAAACCTTTGTAATATTAAAATCACAATTTAAGATTCTCTATGGTTCATTTAATGGGTATTAAAAAAATTGCTTCATCAAGCAAGAACAATGTCACAGCATGATATGAAAAATTAAAAACGTTGACTTTCTGGAATCAACTTATCCAAAATTAAGCAGAGCTTGTACTACGGAAACCAGATAAATGATATACTACATAAACTATATATTCTTTTGTAAGTACATACTTTGTATTCCATAGTACAAGGTCTACTTAGTTTGAGATCAGATGGCCGTGTGTGAATAATGTCCCAGGATATAATAACAGAGTACATATAATTTAGTTAATTGCGATTTTTTGTAACGGATAGCGCCACACGCAGCCTTCTTCGCATGTAAAGCCTTTGTTCATGCACCGAGCCCCACACACACACACACACACACACACACACACACACACACACACACACACACACGAACACACACAGACACATACACACACGCAATATATATTAAGGTAAGGTTAAATAACTAGAGGAAATGGCAAACCAAAATTCGGCCTAGAAGTTTCTAGTAAAAGTACTGAGTTTTACATATTGTGCACTGCATCAATAGCCTTTGTTATCATAGTTTTCCATGACGCTATTATTGTATAAAGGTATTGAATATTGTGACCCATCTTATCTGCAGCATTGTATTTGCATCTCAGAATATTTGCAAGCTTGTTATTCTATGGAAATCTCATGTTTTCCATCTTATGCATACATTGGAGTACAAAAGGCGAAATACTAAAGAAATATTAGGTATTCAAACAAGTACTGGAATGGAAGGTCTTGTATACTAGGACTAAAAATAAATACGGCACAAAGAAAATAAATCTCTGTATCGCAGCGGCCTCATACATTGCGGTCTTATGCCCGGTTCCTTTATTTTACGATCCGTCATTGGACCAACGTTACCATCCGTAATTCAGCTACCGATACCGATGCATAACTAGTGTTCCACAATGCCCTACCTGCGACGAACATCCGTAGTTTAAACCACCTACGACTCGTTCGGCGATGAACCTCTCGCTCCTCTTCACGATTAGTTATAACAAAACGTCTACGTCAATTATGCAACTAAAATCATTTATTATTCTGTAATATTATGTGAGTAATAGTACAAATTACTGTACTTATAGTTACAGTAATAATTTAATTTGCGTTTTAGGTTTAAAATATTTATAAATCATTAGTATTGAAAATTTGATGTTACGAGTGCATGGTGTGAACAAAACGCGTAACATGAAAGCGCATGGCGCATGCGTCTGTCGTCTGACGTCTGTCCAGGAGTATTTCATGGTTTCTAAATAAGTTTTTAAATTGAGTATTTAATCTAAGGTTTGTGGTTATGAAATCTTAGAAGATAGAAAAATAATCAACCCTTTCTAACGGAAAACAAAGCCATGAATTCTCTATCAGTTTCAGAGCTAGACATCACGGAAATCTCCTCAAACACTATGTTAACTACCAAAATAAAATACAAACGACTGGTAAACGGACCGAATTCGACTAGTAATCAAAGCAGTAACGCCTCGTTATTGTGACAGTTCCGTGACAGTAGAAAATATTTATAGGAACACTTTCGAACGCATCTCCATACAATAAGCTTACTAACGTCCTCCCATCCGTTAGTAACCAGACGTTGGTTATTTGGATAACGACTAGTATTTTTTAGGAACGGTTTTGCGTTACGGCTGGTAGATATTCTAACTATTCGTAGTAGAAACGATTCGTTTTTGGAATATAGGAACCGGGCGTTAGACATTGCACATACAGACTTAGAAGAAACATTTATGGGTCGTCGAAATACAATATTTATCAATCAATCAATCAAAGTCATTTGTTCCGTAAAAAATACATTAATGTGGATTTTTTTTTCACGTAGTCTTTAAAAAGCGCTTGTTGAACATATTCGTAGTAATATATAATTAATTTATAATTATTTCTAGGTAAGTACATATAGATATTTAGGTACACGGATTGTAGGAAATAATTTACAATAAGATTTATTTTATAACAGTAACGATATTTAACTAACTTAAATTAAGTTATTGTCAAGGATCATGTGTAAGTTTAATTATCAAAATTTTAAATTTTAGCTATATTTTTACTACATATTCGAATCGTCATTTTTTACCCTACCATGCAGTGCATGACGTGGCAGGTACTGCGAAACACTGCCAGAAAATTCAGTAGGAATCCTTTTTTTAAGTGGAATTAAGATAGAATGGTAGCGTCGAACCCTAAACACGAGGGCATCAGGCACAAAGCAGAAAAACCCTTAAAAAATTGAACCATGCTTGTCCTACCATAATATGTACTCATATAATAATATCCTGGGACATTATTCACATACGGCCATCTGCTCCCAAACTAAGCAGAGCTTGTAGTATGTCGACCAGATAAGTGATATACAACATGTAACGTATCAAACACCCCAATTAGAATATTATGTTGTAATCATAATACATACACTAAAAGTTTAATTTAACATGTATATGCATTGTTATTTACTAAATTAGTTTCTTGGATTCAAAATATTTTTTCTTTATTTTGTGTTGAATGATGGAATTTGTATGAATACAAATAAAACTGCGATTTTCAAAATCTTATTACTTTGACTTACGGTCCATTTCAATTGTTTACTGTACAGGGTTAATATGACATTAATTTCCGTAGTTTTAATTATATTGGAATAAAAAATTACCTATATTAAAAATGATATAAATCGATTCGGTAAACGATTCTGAACAAACTATTTTCAGGATGTGCGTTAATTAAGTTACATGTTGTATAGTAGTATATGTAGGTATCACTTATCTGGTACTGGTACTTTCTTTTGTAAATACATACTTATATAGATAATAACACCGAGACTCAGGACAAACAGACGTGTTCATGCACACAAATATATATCCTTGGAGGGAATCGAACCCACGACCTGTGGCGTGAAAGGCAAGCATCTACCAATCACGGCAGCGGGCCCGTCATCTATACATATAATAAAATCGTAGGAAAGTCAAAACTGTACATTAAATAATTTTTTTAAATGATACTTGGGACGGGATCTACAATCGATATCGAAGCCAAAAATATAGTTTTTAGAATTTTTGTCTGTGTGTCTGTTTGTCTGTATGTATGTCCGGGCTAAACTCAAAAAGTACTGCATGGATTTACTTCAATTTTTGCATGAATATTACTAAGAGGTCGGGTCAACATATAGGCTACATATTATCACGCTATCACCTACGGGACAGGAGCTATGATAATTTATAAAATTTAACGCAGGTAAAACCGCGGGGCACAGCTAGTATCAAGAATAAGACAAAATAATCTCACTATATAGAAATTATATGTTACCTGTGTATCAGTCTTTTATTTTCCAAATAAGTCATTCCATCACAGATCTGTTCCGCGAAATAAGCTAGGTTTGGCACTGGAAAGTGGGGTCTGAGCGAGACCTCCTGCAGGCACTCCAGGAGTGATCGGAGAGGAGCTAATTCCGTCACCTGTTAACAATTGATTAGTTAATTATCCAGTATCACAACATGCAGGGTCCTCAGAGTCAAGCGTGATTGTATTACGGTTCTGTATATCAAGAAATATTATTTAACTCTGTGCCTTGGTAATCATTACATTGTTACATTCTAGTAGGTAATTCTTAAACTGTGATATTAGTGTATAAGTAGTCTGTAAGAATTAAAAAGCTTTCTCTAGATCATCACGATAGCACTCCTTACAAGACCATCGGTCCACCATGAGGTGGCATTGCTCACGCTGCGTCTTCCCGAATGAGTAATAGTATGTTAACAAGTTGAGGAGCAGGTATTCCTTTACATTAAAGGGAACATCTTCCTACACGGCACGGTTCTGCCCAGGAGGCGATGGCAAGGAACTTAAATGAACACGGTATCCGAAAAATGGCACAACAAACTAAAGCAAAATATATGTGAAGGGATAGGCTATCAGGAAAAAACATATAAGACAAATGTTTCTTCTCCGAGCATTGCCTAATGTTTTTCTAAATATGAAATACATGTAATTATATTTTCACTAACCCCCTTATGTCTGATTCATTTTGGGTTGTCAGGCTATTTACGAGTAGGGTTGCCAGGCCATAAAATGCAAAGGCCGGACTGGCCGGACATTTTGCCCTAAAAGCGGACATATTTTTTTTATTTAACAAACATAAACATAATGTTTTTACAGCTGGGCTGTTGAAAAAAGTATTTATACGTGATGTAAAATGAGAATGAGATCGTCGTACGAATCGCCACTCTGACAAAAAGCCTGACAAAAGCCGGACAGACCAAACACGTACATAATTGGCCGGACGCGACCGCAAAAAGCCGGACACCTGGCAAGCCTATTTACGAGACATGTGGATTCAGGTTGTGGCGAGAACATTTTCAGCATTATATCTTGCCTAAAATCTTGTTGGAAAGTCTTACCAACATCAAGGAGTCATGATGAAGCACAACCCCGTACAAGCGCACGATATTGGGGTGCTCTATGCTGTGCATCACAGCCGCCTCCTTCAGGAACTCTGAGGAACTTGGCGTCATACGCTCTTGGCCCAGGCACTTGATAGCCACTTGTATCTGAAATGATAAAAATAAGCGTAAGGTTACATAAACTTAAGATTATTTATTACTTAGGTAAGAAGAGGTCATTATATCAGCCAAAGCACGTACACTGCTGGACAAAAGTCTCCCCAAAGAATGGAGGATATGACGGGCATATTATGGTTTGATTCACGGGCCACTATGGCACCAACTATCACCTACACAAATTGGGACTGTCGAATAGCCCGATCTGCAGGACCTGTAGGGAAGAAAATGAAACAATGCTGCATATACTATGCAAATGCGATGCATTGGCAAGACACAGAATGGCCATCCTGGGGCTGGCATATCCAGAACCAGGAGACTACAAGGATCTACCCCTAAGAAGCGTACTGGATTATGTGTAGACTTCATTCAGGGCTCTAGGGATAGAATAAAACCAGTGGGGGATAGTACAAAAGACCCTGAAGGGTCGAAGTGCTGTACGCAAGTACACCCCATCAAAGATAAGATAAGATGGAGGATATGCCATAAACGGCACGCTTGGCAGAAGGGTTGGCAATCGCAGTTCACAGAAAAACGCTGCTGCCCGTTCTCTGTTAGGTATTCCTTCGAACGATTTCTACGCCTCCACGGGATGAAATGGAGCGATGATATTCTATGCCATCACGACACAGCACAGGAAAGAAGAGATACTAAAACGAAAAATTCACCGCAAATGCGAAGGAAGTTACACAGAGAGCTGTCGAGCGGCGCGATATGATCAACCATGGATTCCGCACACCACATAGACTGCATGTGGTGTGCGGAATCCATGGTTGATCATATCGCGCTGTAAGTCATAGCTTTGGATCTCAAACAATACCATAAAACTAATCACCCATAAATTTTCTTTCAAATAATTTTTTGGTAAACAAACATTCATTTTTAATTTTCCTCCGTCAGTTAAGCTTCAGCGCATTGATGTTTGTTTCTGAAAAAAGCCAATGAATGCGCAACGGTGTATATTTGGGATGACAAGACCAGATGCCCTTTAAGTTATAAAAGACAATCAGATAGGACTATTGTTTCCAAAAAGCTTAATGTCGTTATGGTGGATCGCCAAGAACGCCGGGCAGTGATCGTCAACGTTGTCAACTGTCCCGTAAGATGACAACTGGTGTAAGTTGAAAACGACAAGGTGAGTATAAGAAGAAACCTCGTAGGATTTCGTTTCGGCAGTCATTCTACCCTAGACGGCTCGAGCCCTCTGCTCGCCTCTATAGTCCGGTGAAGCAGTGAAAGCCTCGTAGGCTAACTGTAGGGTCAGGTTAAAAAAAAAAAAAATTTCATTCTACCCATTCTTGTTTATGCCTATGGCTTTAATGCCAAGAGCCTCGACCGTCATCTTAATTAAACATACTATCAAAAGTCACGCATATGTTACAATTTGTTTTTCAGGCTAGTAAAAACAATTTTTTATATATACATATATATTGCAAGGCAAACGCCCCCGCGGGTGACCTGATGGTAAGTGATCACCGCCGCTCACAAAGGTTCCTTGTGCAACGTACTCCGACTATTCATCCAGGTGAAAAAAGTATCCAATTATAATTTATATATATATATCTATATAATTAAATATGAGAGATATCAATGGACAATTACGTTCAATACCTTAGAAAGAACTCTATTCCTATCGAAATCATTGACTTCAAATTAAGTAAATAAATATCTTGAGACACACTGATCATATCGATATCGATATAGCAACCAGACGACTGATAAACATACTTATATATTTCTTCCATATTTCAAAATAAATAAATTACACCCAAACACAGAACAAATACCTTGATTGCACGTGTGGCGCAGCGGCTAAGACAGTCGCCTCACCACTTCGTGTCGCGGGTTCGAGTCCCGCGCCGGACGACTATTTGCGTGACCCAGTAAATAGTTGTTTTGAGTCTGGATGTAATTTTTATCCATCTATTATTGTTTTTAAAGTACCCCGCGACACAGGGATTAGATTCCCTAGTGCGGGCAATTTCTTTCAAAAAAGCAAGACTAAATAATAGTGTTCATCACACAAAGATTTGTCCCGGGACGGAATCAAACCCCCGACCTCTTGCTAAGAAGTCAGGGTCACTAACTACTTGTTTGAGTGGAGAGTAAATTGAGTAAAAAAACTTGAGAGGTGTCAAGGGACACCCGGATGGAAGTTCCTTTCGATTAATTAGTGTAGTAATTGTATTTTTTATTTATTTATAATAAAGTTTTTTTATTATTATTAACAAATATAATGTAATATAAACTTAATCAGTAGGCTCAATTTTAGTAATAAAAAAATGCAAAAAGTGTCGTTACAACTTTACGTCTTAATTTTTTCCGTCTAGCCCCCTTTCGCAACTCACGATAAGGAACTTCGTTCCAATATAAAAATGGACAATATTTTTTTACTTTGAAAGAATTAATACATACCTACATGTTTAATTAAGAAAGTTTTTATTTAAGTAAGCAAGTATTTTAAATTGGTCTTTGAAATTAACCTTTTTCCTTAAGAGCAAATGAAAATATTAAACAACCCCAGTCGAAAATTTCGTCTTTTGTCAATGTGAAGCCAATAAAAGTCAAGACTTTTCTTTTACACAGCTATATGTATTCATTTCGTTAATATTTTTAATAAAATACCTGCCTAATTTAGGTAAGCATTTCCTGTTATTGCAGGGGATTTCGCAAACTACCTCCGTTCGTTTCCCAAAAACCTTATTTCCGGATACTACCATTTGAGGTACCAATCAACTGCGGAGGTATACCCGATCCGGTAGGACATGGCAACGTTGAAGAATCGAGCCTATTACTTTCCTAAAGATGAGAACAAGTATACCTATTCTTATAAAACTATAATAGGTAAGGCCAACCATATAGTGGTTCTGGGCCGCTGTCGAAGCTAACACGCTAGGGCGTCTGCAGTCTACGCGGGATAAACAACAACATTTTAATCTGTGCATAAAACGAGCGGATGAACGCGTCACGCATAATCGAATTGACATCTCGTTAACGCAGGAGCTGAGATTTGCATATATTAATATTGCTTCTGATATTTCTCACATGCAACAAAACGACACTGCAATTTTATTTATTCAGGTCTACAGGCAGACACCCGAGTTACGTAGGTAACCCCGTCTGCTTATATTACCCGTTGAATATTCTGGAATATTAAACGCGGTTATGCGATGACATTAGGTGACTTTCAGAACATGCGTTATACATCTAAGTTCAGTACCGAGCTGGCAAATCCAGAAAATTCTATGAAGCATAAACGATTTTCATTTGTTATTTGTACAAATTTCGAATATTTCCACGGGGTGGCACGCCAGTGCGCTTTGACTTCCTTAATATCCAAAACGTCTTATTACCTTACTTATCTTACTTTAAATGAACGAATTATTAATTATTTTTTATCGTATGAAAGTGGTACTCTAGTCGGCTTGGGGGACATTACACATTAATTAAAATTTTGGTTAAGTTTTATGACACGTATTTCCAATTCTTTTCTATATAAAAAAACTCTATAATTATGAAACATCAATTATAAGGCTTCTTATTTATTTTAAGTTTTATGATACTCCTCCTTCAAGGATCTAACTAAAGGGGGTCTAGTATTCAGCAATTTGAGAGCGCGAGAGCACAGCAAACGGACCTGCGGTTTTACGCGCGTTAAACTTTAAAAAATATAAGCTGTGTTATTCGGTTATATAAGCTATATGACTTCAAAGTTTCATCAAAATCCCTTCCGTAGTTTTAGCGTGAAATAGTAACAAACATCTATATATCAACACGTTCATATTCACAAACTATCGCATTTATTATAGTAGTAAGATAATTTTTAGTATTGTGATCATTACTGGGAATTTTGTCTTTTCTAATACTAAACCAACTAAAATGTGATTACAACTCTCTATTACAGCTCGCAAGACAACTACAGGGAATCTTTAACTGCCAAACTTGGTACTAAAACTGCTTGTCCAGTTTCGGGGAAAACTGGACAAGCAGTCTTAGTTTTTATTAGTTTGTGTATAATACAATTAGTATTAGTTTTTATATAATAGGAAGGCAAGCGATCTAGTGCGTCATCTGGTGGTACGTGATCATGGCCGCCAACACTCACAACACCTCACAGGGATGACGACTGCGTAGCCGCCCTCTAAGACAGGAATAGGTTCGCTTCTAGAAGGTTGCCATGACATACAGGATCGAAAATACCTCCGCAGTTAATTGATTCCACAGAGCGGTAGTGCGCAGTAAAAAGTTTCTTGTGGAACGCACGGCGGTAGATGGCCATTCATCCACGAGATATGGATCAAAACGATTATGAAATGCATTTAAAACTCCCGGAGAACTTCGTAGCGCCATATTGTATTGCCGTCAATACTGTCTAAAGTCTTAAGATTTTAATAAGTATTATAAAGCATTTTAATTTACAGACGCCAGTACATCAAGCTACCCCAATCTGTAAATTTCCCCAAATGAAAGTGAATTTTATGCTTATGTGATAAAGTTGAAAATCTATAAAAGAAATTTGACGGATTGGGGTAGGCTGGTGTCTGTACAACGTTTTGCCTTCCGAAGAGAAAACAAATAGAGCTGAAGAAACAAAGACCAAAAAAACATGGTCTCACAGTTTTCTGTTTCATTAGAAGATTTTCAAATAGAGATCGTAGAGTTAACTTTCCTAAATGAATCATATCTTCTATTCTATTGCAATGTATGAGGGATAAATAGATTGTTTGGTGGAAGTTAAGTAATTAGTATAGTTATAAGTATTTCATTGTACTTTTAATTGAAAAAGTTTCGAACCGTTTCATAATAACTTTAAATTATTATTTTCAATATTTCTTTATAATATAGCCAGCTTTTGAGATATGTAAAAATGAATAAAAAAGATATATAAGAATAAAAGAAAGATTTATCCAACATAAACATTTCAGCTAATCATTTTTTATATTATAGAACTAAATTGACGTAACATAAGCTCCTTTCTATAACAACTGTATTGGAAAGAAATGACGATGTTATTAAAATTAGATTAATTGAGAATTTATTTTAATTTAATAGTTTTCTTAGTGAAGGATTAAAGTGTCACCATTGAAATGACAATATTAAATACCTACCTCTGGAAAATCCCTTCGCGACGGCACGGCGGCGGCGGCGTCTTATAAATATTTCATGTGAATAATATGGAATATGAAAACATATTGCATTCGCATACCCTTGAGACTTGCAGCTCTAACGAGCTTATTTCACGTGTTGATTAATGCTATTCAATATAAACTCGTTTGTTTTCATCTCAGGTAAACTCTCATTATGCTCATGAAAATGTTAAAATGATTTTATTCGCAGAGATCCATCGAGAATGATTGTAAATAGTTAAAATATGATATTAATACAGGTTGTACAAAATTGCAGATTAAACCTGCGTTTTAAAACATCGTTAGTTAACTTAGTAGAGTTATTAATGATACTAAACTTTATAATTAAATTTTCATATTTACATTTATTTTCGATAGTTATAGTGTCTGCTTTATCTCATCTGTACAGAGGTGGACATTAAAGAAGTTATTATTGGGGCGGAATAGTGCACATGACAACGGTCGCACTTTAATTCTACTAACCATTGGAGCCTATCTAATGAAATTCGGAAAATTTACGTGGTGGGTTCTCTACCACCGGATAAAAAGCGGCTGGCTAAATATACGCAAGGAGCATGTACGCAGATTTTGGACCTGTTCGAGTATTGGTTAAGAAGAAAGAAGAAGAAAATACAGTTATTCAGTAAACTATCACAGATAGGTAAAAATATATACAACATGTAACGTAATTAACGCACACCCTCAGACACCCCAATTAGAATATTATGTTGTAATCATAATACATACACTAAATTTTTAATTAAACATGTGCATTGTTATTTGTTTTTTTGTTGTTGTTATTTGTTATTGTTTTTTTTTTCTTTATTTTGTGTTGAATGATGGAATTTGTATAAATACAAATAAAACTGCGATTGAAAAGTCTTATTACTTTGACTTACGGTCCATTTCAATTTGTTTTGACTATCAGGGTTAAAATAACGATAATTTTCGTAGTTTAAATTATTATGGAAAAAAGTTACCTATATTTAAAATGATATAAATCGATTCAGTAAACGATTCTGAATGGAACTGTTCAGGATGTGCGTTAATTAAGTTATATATAGATACACATACAGAAGTCCTTAATGGTTATCGGTGCGAGATCGAATTGGTCCCATCTCAGCACTAGCTGCAACATTAACTATTGCAGCGCTGGTTTTATGATGGAACCATAAGTAATTAATATTTGCAAGATATATTTGATTTGATTGGTAAGAAAGACATGTTGCTGCACAGCCGGGTAAAAAAAATATGATTCCAGATAAATATAACGAAATAAGTAACGTAAGGGTCTTTGGTGGCTTTTGGAACAGCGCTAGAATGTTCTAGATACTACCAGAACAAAAGAAAACGGCGGGGAAGATATACAGAATATATTAAATTTTAATGTTATAGCATTATTCTCAATGCAAAGCGTTTATCTAATCTTAAAAATGTGAAATCATAAATTTAATCGTCCGGCGGGTCTCGAACCTGCACCATCTACCAATTCGGGGTAGGCGCTCTGTGTTGAGCTACGAACGGTACACGCTGGCAGATCAAATTTAAATAGAAAACAAAACCGATAGATAATACCTACATCCTCCGGAAGGGTGTTAGCAAGGGAATCTTAAATTTGATCTGCTAGCGTGTATCGTTCGTAGCTTAACGCATAGCGCCTACCCCGGATTGGCAGATGGTGCCGGTTCGAGACGCGCCGGACGATTAAATTTATGATTTCCCATTTTTGAGATTATACAGAATATAGACGGACCATTCCTTAACCTAACACTGGGACAAAAGTACAGTAAAAATATTGTGAGTGTACTTACCCTCTGATTCCCCGTACTCCAAGTGCCTTGCTGTACTACTCCAAACTGCCCCATACCCAGCTCCTTGTTGATCGTAATGTCATCAACGGCTATTATATGTTTGGTTGGAACTATCACAGTGGGCTCGGCGAATGGCTGCATCATCGCTACTGGGACCGTTGGGTGTCTCTGTGAATACTATTTATTATTAATCTTTGTTATTATTTATCGCAACTCGAAGGTGACTACTTGCTCCACACGAAATCGAGGCGAAAAAAGTCACTTAAAAGGATCATAATCAGCGAAAACTTAAGTTAAAACAACAATTCAAGATAAATCAATAATGAATATTCATTATCGATATATTAAGCGAGAAGTTCACTAGGACTTAAGTGTCACGACTTCAGTCGACCCTACTGAACACGGTTAATAAGCTTTATATTAATGTATTAAGCTAGCAAATAATCCTATTTCAGGCTTTATTATGATAAGTATCGTAAAAATAATGTGATAGACCGACAGTTGAAAACATGCGTCGCTGAGGTATGTCAAATGGTCATGATTAGCGATGAAAAAAACCATTAACGTCTTTAGCATTGTCGAATATAATGATAACATAAATATTATGACATTAAAATTAGGAATGAGAGGGAAAGTTATGTATTGTCGAAATATTTCTAACGACACATAGAACAGATATATATAAATAATTACCCTAGTAATACATTATAGAATATAACTGTGAATTCTACTATTATGCTAAAGAATATTATATTAATTGTCAGTTCACATAATAATATAGAAAGCTATTTTATTATGCCAACTGACATTTATAATTAGTCAACCTAGGCCAAGCCTAGCCAAGATTAGGGGAGATATGCCATAATCGCAACGATTGGCAGTCTGCTTCTTTATAACACCATATTTAATATAAAAACCCTACAATATTTTCCTGTACTAGGAAATGAAGATACAATGTTTAAACACCGGCGCTTTACTAAAACTCTGGCAACTTCAATAAAGTGACATGTTTATCTATCCATGCCGTACGCTACATATAAATAAAAACAATAAAAAAATAACATATAACATTAAACTAAAAACATCAATCCAATAAAAAAAATACTTACAACTTTCTTTTTGTGTGACCTTAAAAAATTCTTTAACCTTAAAAAATACGAGTTCGGGAAATATTTTGCATAAACTTTTTTGAAACGTCTCTGCTCTGGCCTGGATAGTCCAATTTGGCTCAAGTCTCCCCGTCCAACAAACTTCAATTGTGACAGTTTGTTAATCTTCAATTTTACTCTGAAACAATAATTAGAAACGATTTTTACAGAAAACTCCCAAAATCACTTTTGGCCCGACCTGGGATTTTAACCCAGGACGTCGTTCTCTGCGGGTGAACACGCTACCGCTAGACCAACGAGGCAGTCTTCTTAGACAGCGTATGATACAAATCACCAGTAAATTCGAATAAATAACAACTAACTTGAATGTATGTATTAATGATTAAACACAACGGTAACATTAGTTCAACGAATATCTAAGTTGCGCGTTACTTTACAAACATATACCTAATTATATGTATATACCTAATGATATAGGCGCTCATAGCTAGATGCTCCCACCGGTCCGTAAGCGATCGGCGAGGTTAAGCAACTAGGCTCGCGGTCAGTCCCTAGATGGGTGACCGCCAAAGTGGTTTAATTTCTGAGCGTCTCCGTGCTTCGGAGGGCACGTTAAGCTGTCGGTCCCGGTTGTAGTCGTTAGACAACAGTCGTTAAGCCATGTCAGAGGCGTCCTGGGTGGCTTGAGCAACTCTGACACTATGGTTACCACTACCCATACGATAAGCAAGCAACCTAATTTACATACACAAACCACATCCAGACTAAAAAATCTTCAAGAGTCACAGAACTGGTAAAAAATTGTTGGATCAGACATGTTATAAAAAAAATGCTAAACCACTGGGGAAAGAATTTAATTATTAAAGAAATTAGACAACTCTTTATTGCACACCAAAACATAACTTAGAGTAAAAAAATATTACTATTATAAAATAAATCTTATTGTAAATTATTTCCTACAATCCGTGTACCTAAATATCTATATGTACCTAGAAATAATTATAAATTAATTATATATTACTACGATAATGTTTGGACTATTTACAAGCGCTTTTTTAAAGTCTACGTGAAGAAAAATCTTTTTTATTTTACTTTATTTTTATTACATTAAAATGGCAATAGTACAAGTGGCGGCCTTATCGCTAAAAGCGATCTCTTCCAGGCATATAACTGCATTTAAGAATAACCTACAATACGCTATAAACCCAGATCAGAGAAATACACGGTGTATTTACAAAAGGTTAACATGCTCCGAGAGGTGAGACAGCATTAAGCGTGGGTCAACCTTTCTTTAAAGAAATACTTCAGAGTGCGTCGGTAAGTAATACGCCTTTTCACCGAGACGGCAACGTGGGATGAAGTCTTTCTTTGTATCCTTTTTCCTATACATAAAGTTTTCTTTGTTACCTAGAAGTAGAAAAACTACAAAATAACATTAAAAACTGCGAAAGACTATTTAAAAACACGCTATTTGGAAGTCTCTACAATTAAACAGCAAAGTTCTATTATTAATTTACTAGGTGTGCCTCAGGGGTTTACCCACGTTAAACTTTACAAATTAAGGGATATGTGTTATTCGGATATATAAGTTTCATCAAAATCCGTTAGGTAGTATTTGCGTGAAAGAGTAACAAACTTCCATCCCTAAACTCACAAACTTTCGCATTAATAATATTACTAGCTGTGCCCCGTAGTTTTACCTGCGTTAAACTTGAAAAATTATATATAGCCTATGTGTTAATCCAGGGTGTCAGGTAACTCCATACCAAATTTTATTAAAATCGCTCCAGCCGTTTAGACGTCAAGAAGTAGCAAACATATACTCACACTCTCACAAAGTTTTGCCTTTATAATATAAGTATGATATATATAGGAAGGATATCTTATCACAAACTCCGGGCTCGAAGAACGATGTCACATATATATAGTCAAAAGAAAGGTTATTTACGCCATTTATAACTCAGGAATGGCTGTAAGAGTGCAAACTAAGGTTCATGGACGCTTCTGGAACTCTAATTACTAATTCACTTGGTTACTTCACTTCGACTGCGATTTAAAAGCTTCTTAATGCTATGCTATTTTTTGCAACTGCTAAAGTGCACCCCATAATTCTAAAGGTGTGCAAAGATCGTGACAAATGGAAATCCGTTGTCTCAGCCTACCACTCTGGGAAACAGGCGTAAGTCTATGTATGTATGTAATTCTTAATGCGGATGAAAAATAGTTGTTTTGTATTGTGCTTCGGTGGGCACTAGTTGTTAAAGCCTGTCATGGTTCATTGTTGAATCCCCATAAGGAGATACTCTTACGACATAATCTAAGTCTAAGAATCAATTATATTCAGTAGGAAGAAGAAAGAAAATGGAAAAGAAAGAGATGAATTAACCTACTTCTCAATCAGACCAATCGTTTACCCAATTTGTTCTCAAAATTCTTACCTTATTCGTACGCCCCAGTAGTACCAATGTTGATAAAGAAATAAAGAAAGAACAGTTTTTTTTAAGACAACGGCCGCACTAGGAAATCTTAACCCCGTGTCGTGGGGTACTTTACGAAAATATAATAGACGGCCACATATTACATCTAGACTAAGAACAACTATTTATGGGTCACACAAATAGTTGTCCGGCACGGGGCTCGAACCCGCGACACGAAGCGGCGTAACGACTGTCTTAGCCATTGCGCCACTCGTGCAGTCTAATTTTTTACAAGGTACCTTGTAATTAACAATGATATTCATATCCATATTATTTTTTTGGTAACAGAAAAATGATGTTACATGCCAACAGTTATGACTGTTGACGTCTGGCGCAGCGGCTTAGATAGTAGTCTCGCCGCTTCGTGTCGCAGGTTCGATTCCCGCGCCGGACAACTATTCGTGTGACCCATAAATAGTTGTTCTGAGTCTGGATGTAATTTGTGTCCATCTATTATATGTTTGTAAACTACCCCGCGATACAGGGATTAACTTCCCTAATGCGAGCGTTGTATTAAAAAAAAACTGTTACAATTATAACAAAGAAATAAATTATGTGAGTAGTTAAATCCAAAATAAAATAACCAATATTTAACATTGATAAATGAAATAAAAAAACATGCAGAAAAGTTTTTGGAGACTGCAGATAGAAGTAAAAACTAATTTTCACCTTCTAATCTAAATAATCTACATATAATAGTTAACACAGATAGAGAGATAGTTAACATAGTTAACACGAGATATACCTACACTTTGTATATAGATATTTTTGTGCATCATCAAGTTTGTTTGTCCTGTGTCTGAGTGTAATTATCTATAAAATATGTATTTACAAAATAAATGTAGTATGTAGTGAAAGTATATCAGTTATCTTGTTTCCATAGTACAAGCTCTGCTTAGTTTGGGATGAGATGGCCGTGTGTGAATAATGTCCCAGTATATTATCATATTATTTATCGTCAAAACTATTACCACCCTACATAGTAGAAGTACAAACTTACACAAATCCGCTGTCAATATACAAAGTAAAATCTAAGCAAAAATTATCTAACTGAACCATTGCAACAAGTAGCAAAGCTTCAATTAAACCACAATATGGCAGGCGACATCTTCCGACTACTGTGACTAGTGTATCGATACACGGGCTGGTACTAAATTATGTTTATGTAATCTTAAAAACCAGGTTACTTAAACATAGAAGAACAGCGCGTGACGCAGCTCACATTGTAGACACAACAGTCGGACGATGTCGCCTGCCATATTGAACCCCTGAACAACAACTGTACAACAATACCGCGATAACAAAAGCTAGGTAACATGACAGCTACTTAGCTTTTGTTCTATTTAAAATTTTTTCAAAGGTAGTCTAGTGGGCGTTGGCGGTTGAAGCTGTCAAGACTACAAAGGTTACAACAGCCGCCTCGCCACTTCGTGTCCCGGTTTCAATTTCCACGCAGGACACCTATTTATGGCTGTTGGCGTGATTGGCAAATGCTTGCTTTTCACGCCGGAGGTCGTGGGTTCGATTCCCACCCATGACATATATTTGTGTGCATGAACATGTCTGTTTGTCCTGTGTCTGGGTGTTATTATCTATATAAGTATGTACTTACAAAAGAAAAGCAGTATACCAGTGTCTAAAGCAAGGATCAGATGACCGTGTGTAAATAATGTCCCAGGATATTATTATTATATTATAATTACGGAGAATTGAATTGCTCTTTGTGTTCGAGAATTATATTTTTGTAAAGTAACCCCGATGTAAGGATCAATTTCCTTAATGCGAGCGTTGTCTTTTTAATTAAAAAATACTAAGTAGAGAACCTACGTTATGTAGTTTAGACAATTTTTCTTGTCATTTACAGTTAACCTAGAACGATTTCAAAGCTTCACTGAGACGCGTAACTCGCGGCAAAATGCACCCCTTTTAGCCTTTACACCTACGCCGCTGCGTAAGCTTTAACTGACAGCTATGTGCCGCCGTGGTACATAGAATCCCTGACGCCGCCGCGGCGCCATGTCTAGGGGTTTATTTAAATTCTAGGGCGACAACAGCAGCACCTATGACGGGGTAAGGTGTAAACGACCTTTGGGGTTCGAACTTAGGCTCAGGGCGATAACGGACATGGAAATTTTATGAGAAGGTCGATTTTAAGACACGTTTTGTCTCTCGCTCTACGTGAAGACACAAGCAACTTGTCATAGTTATAATGCCGGTTTTATGGCTATCTATTGTAACGAAACGTTATATAATCTTAACTTAGATAATTTTTTATTTATTTTTTAATTACAAGCTAGTCAATTATAGTGTATTTCTTTTATTATTTTTACACTATAATCAAAGTGATTCATATGATATGCTACCTTTTTCCCGTGTAGTACGCGAAATCTGACATCGTAGAGGTTAAAACGAATAAATCAAGATCATACTAATAACAGAGAAAGCTGAGTGGCTGACAGTTTTTTCACTGATTAATATGTCAACGTTTGTTTTATCATTTTAGCCGTTGAGCAGTAAAAAAACAGATGTTTAATGAAATCTTCTAAAGAAAAATAAATATAAATGCCAAGTTAAATAGACAAGAAAACACGTTGTTCCCTTTTCGACCGCTACCTATAGTCACTTAAGGAATATTTGTGCAAAAATTCATTATTACACCTTACTGACAGATCGATTATCGCAGAGCTGAAACCGCTGGGCTAGACCCAGCAGTTACACAGGTGTTACTGCTGGTCTAGCCCAAAGTTTCTGCTTTTATATGTATAGATTGATATTCCGGACATAGTGAGGGGCTATGTTGATGGTAGATCCCAGTGTCTGGTTGCAGATCCGATAATGTGCTCCATGAACTTTAGGACTTATTCTTAGTAAAAGTCCCATTGGAACTCTTTGGTTGCGGAATTCTTTCAATTGAAATTAATATTCCGACCGTATTAAGGATTTCCTTATATCGCAGGTACTTCACAAAGATCCAATTCAAAATGGGTCACAATAAAAAGTTCTCCGGCGAGGGGATCGATCTCAAAACACGTGAGTTTGTTTGCGCTGAGTTACTGCTCAAGTGGGCTTCACTTTGAAACTGTTTGACTTCCGCGTGCGGTTATTAATAACGTAAAATTTCGGCAACAGCGGCCAGACACAATGGAGACAATCCAAGGAGCGGGACATATCGCACTTTTAAAACAAACGTGGCATCATACGAAATTATTTTTATTGAACTCTTTTTTCGAAATAACTCCATTATTTATTATTACAGTTGCAGTTTGTAACTAAAAGTAAGATAGGTCAACTATTAAATAATATTAAAAAAATTAATTGCAGTACTATATTTCATTACCTAGCCTAGATATAAATCATAATACTGCATAAAAAACATGAAACGGTCATACTGACAAAATACAATTTTTGTATAATGCCACTTTTGTTTTAAAGGTGCGATATTATAGTGCTGAAGTGTACACAGAGGCACTTCCACTCCATCACTATCATCATGCGATGGGAGGACTAGCGACACGAAGGGAAAGAGGTCAGATACAGGACCCACGGCTGTGAGCCACGGAGGTGTGATATCGCCAAATCCCAGCCTTCAGGTTGATACTGAGAAATTTACTTATCAAAAACATGCTAAAATCACTTTTTGGCCCGAACCGAGATTTGAACCCAGAATCTTATTATCTGCGGTTCAACAGGGTACTGCTAGACAAACCAGGTAGTTAGCGTGTAGTTATTATTAAGGGGTTGACAATAAACAAGTAAAATATATGCCGCAACAGCTGTATGTATGAATAAATAAATAAATAAAACAAATAAATAAAACATTGTACCCGTCACTGAAATGGTCACCTTGTTAAAGAACTTATAGGTATAACAAAATTGACAATATTTAAAATAACTTAACTGATCTGAAACGACTAGAATGCACGTGTGGCGCAGCGGTTACGACAGTCACCGCGCTACTTCGTGTCCCGGGTTCGAATCCCACGCACGACAAATATTTGTGTGACTCATAAATAGTAGTTCTGATTCTGGATGTAATTTGTGTCTGTCGTCAAATATATATTTGTAAAGTACCCCGCGACACAGGGATGCTGAGCAGAGCCGAATAACTAAGGCAGCCCTTATAGTTAAAAAAAAATCTATGCTGTTTGTGTATTCTTTAAGACAACGCCCGCACTAGGCTATTCCCTGTGTCCCGGGGTACTTTACAAACATATAATAGCTGGATACAAATTACATCCAGACTCAGAACAACTATTTATGGGTCACACAAACAGTTGTCCGGCGCGGGACTCGAACACGCGACACGAAGCGCCGCGCCGAGGCGACTGTCATAGCCGCTGCGCCACACGTGCAGCCATTGTGTTTGTAGTTTGTGTATTATAACGAAAACGATCTTGAATCTCAATATTTATTTTGTTATATGTCTGAATACAAGAACATAAATACAACAATATATTTATTAATTAGAAAAAACTGAAGGAAAGTATCAAATATTAACGTAATTACCAGGATTTATGGCGGGCCTGTTGGCATGGTTGGTAAATGCTTGCTTTTCACATCGGAGGTCGTGGGTTCGATCCCCACCCAGGACACATATTTGTGTGCATGAACATGTATGTTTGTGTGTAATTATCTACATAAGTATGTATTTACAAAAGTAAAGTAAGTAAAATATAGCTTAAACTATAAATTTCGATAATTAAACCGAATCATCTTCGACAGCAACTTAATACAAGCTAGCTAAATATGATCAGGTACTATTATAAAATAAATTGTATAAATGTTTTAACAATCCGTGTACCTATCTATATGTAACTAGATAGAATTATGTGTAACGCTTTTTAAACTTTACGTGAATAAAAATAAATCTTTTTTATTTTATTTTAATGAAAAGAAGTATATGTAGCATATCAGTTACCTTGTTTCTATAGTACAAGCTCTGCTTATTTTGTGATCAGATGGCCGCGTGTAAATAATGTCCCAGGATATTATTATGCGAATCATTCTCGATTAATCGATTGCTACAGTACAGGACATTGTTATGACAAAATATACTGTTTATAGACTGTTTATATTAATTGTTATCGGCACAGATACGGCATATGACTCAGACATAAGGGGTTGGTCGTGGAATAATTCGCTATGTCTACTGCGCACTAGCAGGATAAGAAGTTGAGAGACCTCGAAGTAAACACTCAACGGATGAAAGTTTATAATATGATAAAGCATAAAGAACATAAATAACAAATAGAGGGTCGCCGAGGTGTTGATATTGAAACGCAAAACTTAGTCACTTTATGATGAGGAGTATCCGAATCACCCCCATGTATGTTCTACAATTTTGCGTTATTATATACTTTCTAAAATTTATGAGTACAAAAACGAGTAACACATCGAAATGCAAAAACATACTAATCACACAAATTCTTCACGTCGCAACGGCTGGAGCGATTTCAATAATATTTTGTATGGGGTTAGCTGGCACCCTGGATTAACACATATGCTATAAGTTATAAAGTTTAACGCGGGTAAAACCGAGGGGCACAGCTAGTATATAAATGCGACAGTTTGGATGTGTAGATGTTTGTTACTTTTTCACGGAAAAACTACCGAACGTATTTTGATGAAACTTTGTAGTAATATAGCTTATATATCGGAATAACACATAGGCTATAATTTATAAAGCTTAATGCAAAAACCGCGGGGCAGAGCTATTACATAACAAAATCAACGATCCGCTGTTGCACTGAGTACAAACAATATTTATTTTTTCGTATATAAATTTTGGTTTTATTTAATTAGTTCAGCTTTATGGATAGATCGCGCTCCTTTAGCCTTTCCATTATATAATGAAATGGCTACACCTTGTGCTACGGATAACAGGTATTTTTATATTGACTTAGCATACACACTTAATAATTACTCTAAATAAAACACACACTAACTATTTCTACTTTACTTTTCTAGAAACGATTGAAAAAAAAGTGGTATGGACACGAAAGCTTTCATCCTACTAATATTATAAATGCGCAAGTTTGTGAGTATGGATGAATGTATGGGTGTTTGTACCTCTTTCACGCAAAAACTACCGAATGTATTTTGATGAAACTTTGTAGCAATATAGCTTATACCTACACCCGAATAACACATAGGCTATACTTTATAAATTTTGACGCAAGTAAAACCGCGGGGCACATCTAGTATTGAATAAAAGAAATATCTATTTACATATTTCTTCACAAACATCTTATCGGGAAATATATATGTATTATAGAAAACATACAATCTAACAGACAACCTCTTTTTAAGTTGGTTAAAATAAGAACTGTTTTAACCCCCGACGTAAAAAGAGGTGTGTTATAAGTTTGACGTTGATTTCTGTGTGTGTGTCCGTCTGTGGCATCATAGCTCTAAAACGGAAGAACCGATTTCGATGCGGCTTTTTTATTTGAAAGCCAGTGTCCTTGCGGTGGTTCTTAGTTGTGTTTGGTTAAAATCCGTCAAGCAGTGTAAGAGTATCAGTTCATTTTCAAAATGATGTAACTTTAGTTGGAGTCAGGGTTTTCTAACGTTTAGGTTTTAGGTGCATATATTGATAATGTTGAGTGATTGAGCGTAGTAAGTTGGTAGGTATTTTTTGAAGTGAAAACTTTGTTAGCGGCGTTGTGCACTTTATGGGATGGGTAACAATGTTAAAATCGCGTCAAGACACGTGACCTGATGGAAAATATTCCTTTTTTAATTCACACTGGCCGTTTATACTCTCACATGAACGCAGCATTTGTTTCTTAATTATTATCGATTTTTACAGCCGCCTGCCCAAGCAAATATTGTTCTTTTTTTAAAATTTATTCCCTCTGTAGGGAGGGAAGCAATTACTATGAGTCTATCGTACCGAATACAGTCCTGTAGCAATCGATTAATCGAGAATGTCTCGAGAAAATTCTAGTAATTAAGTAAATATTTGTTCTTTCCTACAGTTTTTTCTAGTCATCATCATACATATAACAATTTAAATATGCATTTTAGTGTGACATATAACAATTTAAAAATTACATTAAAATTTTTGTGCTGTCTTCAACATTGTTATCGTTATTTTATTAATACACACACTGCCACACACATATAACAAAATCTCATGTAAAATGTTTGGAAAATGATAACTACTCTGCGTTCTGCACTTTTTTGAGACGGGTAAAAAATGTTAATCTCGCGTCAGGACATGTAACCTGATGGAATATTCGTAAGAGGATCGTCGAAAGAAGTCTTCTTTTTGAAAACTTCTGTACCGACATTGTGAATTAA
Source organism: Pseudoips prasinana (assembly GCA_951640165.1). Lineage (NCBI taxonomy): Eukaryota > Metazoa > Arthropoda > Insecta > Lepidoptera > Nolidae > Pseudoips > Pseudoips prasinana. The sequence goes on from OX621234.1 coordinate 42,768,932, forward strand.
AAATTATTAAGAAAAAAAGTGTTTTTCTTAATAATTTTGCCGCCGACTGTAAATGTAAATTTTAACAGCCTGCCTATTCAAATTTAGTTTTATTTTTAATTTATTCCCAGAGAAGCGAAGGCAAGTAATTATTCCATAGAATTTTATCGGGACTCAAGTCTCGTGTAGCTAAAATGTTGTGTGATTTACGTAGTTAGTATTACTGAGTATCATGATAATACTTAGTGTAAATGTGTTAGTTTTAAGTTAGTTTGTACTATGATGGAACTGGCGGGACTTGTCAAAAGTTCTGAATTAACATTGTTTTTTTTTTTAATTTATTAGTCGAACTATTTTTTACATAATTAGTTTTTAGATATACGACCCTCGCTTAAACCACAGGGGTTTTATTTTTATTTGGTATAATAACCCCTGTGTATACAGAAAGAAGATAAAAGAAATAAGTTAGGCTAGCCGCCCAAATGCACCTAAAGACTCTTACATATAGCTCTCCTATTGAACATAATATATAAACATATGTAAAATATGTATAACTGAATAACTGTTGCTGACGGCTGTGTCGTTGACGGTAAAGAATACCGCCACCCCATTTCATCCCGTGGGGGGCGTAGAAGTCGTCTCTCTATGAATTATGACCATCATACTACTATCGGGGGCTCTACCGGCTAAGTCGCCGAACATCGATTTCTTAATGGCGTTCAAATAAATACATACATACATAGACTCACGCCTGTTTCCCAGAGGGGTAGGCAGAGACAGCGGATTTCCATTTGTCACGATCTTTGCACACGTCTTTTGCCTCGATTACTGTCATTATATTCTTCATACATGCTCGCCGGTTTAGGGCACCTCTGACCTGCCCTTTCTTGAGAACGTCTCCGATTTGGTCAGAGAATGTTCGACGAGGTCTTCCCCTTCCGGTTCTTCCATTCACACAGGCCAGGTATACTTAATTAATATTTAATTATAAATTAATAAATAAAGGTTAAAAATGTATTAATCAATTGTTAAATCGGCTTCAACGTTGACAATCGATCCCGGACCATCAATGACGTCACATGTGCTCATGGAAGCCGATTTAACGATTAATTATGTCATTTTTAACCTTTATTTATTTGAACGCCATTTAAGAAATTGATGTTCGGCGTTTTAGCCGGTAGAGCCCCGGGTTGGCCCGTCTGCCAAGCGTGGCGATTATAGTATATCCCTCTACATGATTGAAACATCATCATAACATGTATATCATCATAATATGATGATGTACATATAATCTATACATATAATAAAATCGTAGGAAATTCAAAACTGTACATTGAATATATTTAAAAAGGATACTGGGGGCGTAATCTATAATAGATATCGAAGCCAAAAATATAGTTTTTAGAATTTTTCTCTGTTTATCTGTTTGTCTGTATCTATGTCCGGGCTAAACTCAAAAAGTACTGCATGGATTTTCTTCCAATTTTGCAAGAATATTACTAAGAGGTCGGGTCAACTTATAGGTGACATATAGGCTACATATTACCACGCTATCCACTACGGGGGAGTTTATAAAATTTAGCGCGGGTAAAACCGCGGGGCACAGCTAGTTGATATATATACATACGCTTATAATTGCCTAAGGTGAGCATAGTGGGCAGACATTCAGGGGCTCAATTTGCATATAAAAGAGAACAACAACATTTAGCACGATTCTGATTGTGAACATTCTGCGATATAAGTTCAAATCAAAATTCATGTATTCCATAATATGTCCCCATATTATGGAATACATGAAATCCATAATATGGGGAATCGTCAATATTTTTTACCCTACCCTACCTGTAGGTACATATTGATTCTACTGTTTAATGATTCCTGTATATGAAATGTATGCCTAAATATGGTTCTTACAAAATGATGCGCTTGTATGATAAACGAGTGGGTGCCAATCGATGTTCTGCGTCACAAAGTTTCTGATATCCATTGTTATGCGAAATAATGTTGTAACAATCAAAGTTCTGTTATAAAGGGAAGCTGTTTAGTTAGACGTGGGGCATATAATTCGTATTATAAGTGATCTTAATGTAAAGTTAAGTTTCTCACTCGGATTTAGCACTCCCTACTAAGACCACCTTCATCAACATCATCATGTCAGCCGAAAGTCGCCCACTGCTGGTCAAAGACCTCCCTAAAGATCTGAACAACTGCCGGTCTTGCTCTATCTGCATCGGTCCATATTATAGGGGGCCGAGACGCTCATAGCTTAATGCACTGACCGGTCCGTAGTGATCAGCGAAGTTAAGCAATTAGGATCGCGGTCCGTCTATAGATGGGTGACCGCTAAAGTGGTTTAATTTCTGAGCGTCGCCGCTTCGGGGGCATGTTAAGCTGTCGATCCCAGTTGTAGCCATTAGGCAACACTCGTTAAGTACATGCGTATATACTTTCCGCATATTATGAGACTTCACTAAACCCCTAGTACGGTATAAAATAGTCTCTACATATATCTTTCTATAATATCTTTCTTATACATTTACCGCGGTCGGTGCAATTCTTGTCGTACCTATTTTGATAAAATTCTTTTTGTGTTTTAGATATTTTGATACATATTTTTTAATTAATAATATGGCTTGCACTCACCCAGGTGAAGAGATATATAAATATTATTAATTGTAGGCGGTAACCTCTTGTTTTCATACTACATAAGGTATCTGGCTAGTGACCTCACGAATAAGTACAGACGCCAGCACATCAAGCTACCCCAATCTGTCAAATTTCCCCAATTGAAAGTGAACCTTATGCTTTCGTGATAAAGTTGAAAATCTATAAAAAAAAATTACAGATTGGGTTCTTCCAGCACTTAGCTGGATGTGCTGGTGTCTGTACCTCTATAGTGCATGATCCGTCTAGAACGTTTTTCGATATGGTGGCTCCGTTATTATCAAAATCGTATCTTTGCTAATTGAATTACTATTTTTTACTTAATAAGACCTAATTTGTCCATCGCGTGGTATAGGAAGGACGACTCGACAAAGTCTGAGACTTGCGACTAAGACGAAAACAAATCACGTATTTCATAGACATCTGTTCATAAAGTTAAGAAATATTTATGGCACACGGTCTACCATAACAACGGTTTGTAACATAATGAATAAAAATATATGGCCTTTTGGTTCATCTCGATAATTCTGAGAATTATGACAAGATTTTAGAAAAAAAAATATATTTTATATTTCTTGAAAGTGGTGGGTCAATGCATTTAACAAAACACACACGCACATACAAAAATATATATCACAATTTAACTACTCAAAAATTAAGAATGTTCCGATATTGTGAACTCGTTTTGAACTAGTAGGTACTATGGAGGAATTAAATATTATTACACCCAAAAGCTTGTTGTCAGTGATCGTCTAACTTGGGACTTGATAGTTTAGTATATATTTTATTAAATATAGTATATGTTTTATATTATTTTTATTTATTAACACGAGTAACACATCAGAATTAGAAACAATATTTCTCATTATTTCCATGAATTTTATTACGTAACACAGTAAATTCATGATTATGGCTGTTTAAATCTGTAGTCCTTTTTGTGTACTGTTGACTCATAGCAATATTTTATAATTGGGTATATTTTTTTTCGATAGATGGTTTGTTTTCCTTTTTAGCTGCCACCAATATAATTATTGCTGTTCATAACTAACCTCATGCGAACCATACGGGTACATAGAATTTGCATAGTGTAGAATGGTGTTTAATGTAAATTCCATAATTTTATCATAACGAAGTGGAACTGCGGCCAATATGGGCAGATAACGCATTTAGTCTCCCCTTCCCCTACCTAGATTTTATTAAACTGATGAAAATCATAACTTTCTTCCCAAATGAATGTAAACGAAGGAAGCAGATGCCCGTAAAAGGAATTGCTCTTCTACTCTCCTACTTCTTAAATCGTACAAAATGTGTTCATAAATCATTATCATATCAGCCGAAAGACGTCCACTGCTGGACAAAGGCCTCCCAAGGATCTCCACAATAGCCGGTCCTGCGCTGCCCGCATCCAGCGGATTCCCGCGACCCGCACAAGATCGTCGGTCCACCGTGTAGGGGCCCTGCCCACGCTGCGTCTTCCGGTTCGTGGTCGCCACTCGAGAACCTTTCTGCCCCATCGGCCGACAAAATGTGTAAAAGGTCTTAATTAGTGATAAATCGTTTTAAAGTTAGAAGGGAAGGTACGGGCCCACGGAAGAAATCATCTTTCCCCTTCCGAGGATAAAATGAATAACACAAGCATAATTAGGTTCATACTTACTTACTTATCGTATGGGCAGTGGTTACCCTGGTGTCAGAGTTGTTCAAGCCGCCCAGTAGGCCTCTGACATGGTTTAACGACTGTTGCCTAATGTACAACCGGGACCGACAGTTTAACGTGCCCTCCGAAGCACGGAGACGCTCACAAATTAAACCACTTTGGCAGTCACCCGTCTATGGACTGACCGCGAGCCTAGTTGCTTAACCTCGCCAATCGCTTACGGATCGGTGAGAGCATCTGGCTATGAGGTTCATAATCCTATTTTTATATCGTAATCCGCGATAGAGTAGCGTAATTCTAGTTATAGTTGAATAATGAAAATGAATGATTTAAGATAGGAATAAATAGAAAGACGAGTTAGTATTATTTATTCATTTATTTTTACAGAAGGCTTACAGAATAACAAACAACTAAATATTACAAATAGATTGACAAATTGTTAATTACAAGCCTCCTGATTAAGTTACTTAATTGTCATAACTGTAATAAATATGTCTTAGATATAGTATTTCTGAAAGTAAAGTGTATAGTGTTGGTGGTTTATTTTATTTTGATTATCTTGTTCATTATAATCTTCATTTATAAAATATAAACATAATATTTTCTTCTCGCCTTATGTCTTAACTGAGTTCTTCCTTTCAAGAGATGCATCTTTGCCGATCCATGGGATCTATACAAACAAGATTATCACTTCTAAAATCATTTAGATTGGGCTTTTTACATATTTCTGCGCATTTTGAATATGTGCTTAATAATAGCTGCGGGCATGTTGCATCACATAAATACCATGGCATACATAATGAGTTCATTAGCACTCAGAACTGGAAAGTCCTCATTTCCAAACACAGCGGCATTTACAATTTGAAAATCAACCCGTCTCTTTTCATGTTCTTCTCAATCAGATAATTCAATCATTCGAGTTCTGTAGACTTGACACAGCTTGGTCTTAAACAATTTCGCTTACTTAAAGATGAAATTGCTCTAGTATAAGACCTTCGTAACCCTATTGCATTGTTTCACTTTGAATCTCTTCACCGCGTTCCTAGGTTCCTCTAGAGTAACTCGAGCATTATTTAGACTTTAACGCTGTGCGCGTTGTATGTATGGTCAATATACTTGTTCACATAAAAAGACACATAAGAAGTAACACAGTCCGGAAATGAAAAGCTAAACCGTTGAGATTAACACTATGAAACAAAGAAAAAACGCACGCACTTAACACGAGGAATTAAGATGTTCGTTAATATCCCTTTTCAAACAATAGTGTACACAAAAATATTATTCTGAACATTGATTTTATTCCTCGGAGTCGCTTTGATTGCACTTTAGAGAGCTATTGTAGAAGATAAGGGGCCGGAGACTATGAATATCAAACCACTTTTACCTTAACCTCTTTTATTACATAAGCTGTGGCCTGCGGTTACACGCGTAAACTTTATAAATATATCCTATGTAATATTCAGATTTATAAGCCACACTACTAAAAATAAAAAAACTTTTCCATAGTTTTTGCGTGGGAGTAACAAACCCATACTCATAAACTTTCTCATTAATAATATTCGTATGATGTGCCCCAATGTTTCATCCCCGTTATGTCATACGGACATATAAATACAATAATAATAATAATAATAAATCCGGTATATAGCTTTTGCATGAAAGAGTAACAAACATCTCTCATACTCACAAACATTCGCATTTATAATATACGTAAGATATTAATAATGTATTAGTCACATATTTACACTGCTATCACTTGATACACATAAGTTACTTCTCATAAAACAGTCTCGATTTATTCAATCAAATTATTAAAAGTAAATTCACTGCTAGGAAAAAAAATATCGAGGCTACACAGCGAATACACAGTGACGGGAATTTAGAGGATTGTCTCTGCACCTCATATATCTATGACTCTGATAATAAACTGTTCAACAACCGCATAAAACTATTCTTTTGAATCCATATGGAGTGTGACTATGTAAATTGAGTAGAAAATTTTATTATTTACTTAGCTTTTCCCTTTAACTGTGAGAAAATTAAATATATTATATTATCTTTACCTATGAAATTGCCGTTCTGCAGTACTGGCCATTTCAAATCAAAATAATTTTTGTTTGGCTAAGAATTCTAATTTCAAATTAATTTTATTTTAAAAACATGGATTCTTTTTTCCAAAAGTAGTCATTTCTTTATTGATTAGTGTTACATTTTCATCGCATTTCAATCTTTTTCGTCATCATGGATACGTTAAAAATTCGAGTAATTATGGAATATGAGTACCGTCGTGGCAGCAACGCGGCACAAGCGGCACGCAACATCAACGACGTTTACGGAGCTAACACTACAAACCAACGCACCACCTGTTATTGGTTTGCTCGCTTCCGTTCTGGAAATTTCGACCTGAAAAATGAACCTCGCGGTCGTCCGAAGACTTTGGTCGACAATGACGAATTAAAGGCGGTTGTGGAAGCTGATGATACACAATCTACGGCTGAATTAGCAGCAGCTTTCGACGTTAGCGTCAAAACAATATTGGTCCATTTGCGTCAAATTGGCAAGGTAAAAAAGCTTGACAAATGGGTGCCCCACGAACTCAATGATCGCCAGCGCGAAGTACGCGTCGAGACGTGCCTTGCACTGCTCAACAGACACACAAATGAAGGAATTTTGAACCGCATTGTTACCTGCGATGAAAAATGGATTCTGTTTGATAACCGCAAGCGCTCAGCAAGTTGGTTGGATCCTGGTTCAGCACCTAAACAATGCCCTAAACGAAAACTTACCCCTAGAAAAGTGATGGTCACTGTTTGGTGGTCTAGCGCCGGTGTGATTCATCACAGCTTCTTACTAAACGGGGTGAGCATTACTGCAGATGTGTACTGTGAAGAACTGAGCACAATGATGGAGAAGCTGGCGCATCTCCAACCAGCATTGGTCAATCGCTCGTCTCCGCTGCTCCTGCACGACAACGCGCGACCTCATACTGCACAGCAGACGGTCTCCAAGTTGCAAGAACTGGGGTTGGAAGCTCTCCGTCATCCGCCCTACTCACCAGACCTTGCGCCTACAGACTACTACTTTTTCCAGAATTTGGATAACTTCTTGGCGGGAAAAAAATTCAATACCCGAGAGGCAGTACAAAATGCCTTTGAAGAATTTGTTGCCTCCCGTCCAGCTGATTTCTTTAAGAAGGGCATCAATAAACTGCCACTGCGATGGCAAAGATGCATTGATTGCATGGGTGATTACTTCGATTAATACAAATAAAAAAATTCATGAAAAAAATTCGTTTAAATTTTTTCATACAAAACGGCAATTTCATAGGTAAAGACCTATTATACGAAATGATATAATACTGATATAACAAAAAAAATCTGCATAGCATCTTTAATAAACATGGAATATAATAGGGTAATGTCATAGTATGTTCATGATCTTACCCATACCTTATGTTAAGTTAAGTCAGACCATAGATGGGTGACCACCAAAGTAGGTTTAATTTTTGAGCATCTCCATGCTTCGGAGGGAATGTTAAGCTGTCGGTTCTGGTTGTAGTCGGTAGACAACAATTGTTAGGCCATGTCAGAGGCCAACTGGGCGGCTTGAACAACTCTGACATTAGGGTAAACACTGCCCATACGATAAGTAATTGGTTGTTCAGAATATGGAAGGCGAATAAAGTAATTGCCATATAATACCAGGATTTCTATGGAGATGTATTGTTTTTATTTAGGGCCCAATTATGTAGATGAATTTAGTTATATTAGTTAGATGGGAGGTGAAATACAAGCAATGAGCGAAATTTAAAGAGCAGAACTCACATTTGAAATTGAAAAAATTAAGTACACTAGTTTATGAAGTAAGAAAAATATAATTGTTAGTTGTGTACTATACAAGTGAAAGTGCTTCTTAACTTGTCGAATATTTTTTTTATTCTGGTGTTTTTGGAACCATTTGAGATGGAACTAGTTATATAATACTACAAAAGAAAAGGATAGCTAATGAAATGGACAGAGAAAATTATAAATGCAAAATTAACATTGGATGATTCTAGAATGAACAGAAAGAGATGGTGTAAATTTCCTTATCGAAAGAAAGAGATAGGCAAAGACAAGAACAGAAGATTTCAAATAAATTCGAAAGTCAGAGAAGCTTCTAGAAAGAAGAAAATTATTGTTTTGCCTGAAATATGTAAAAACAATATAATAATAGTACAAAAGAAAAAGGATAGCCAATGAAACGGACAGAGAAAATTATTAATGCAAAATTGACATTGGATGATTCTAGAATGAACAGAAAGAGATGGTGTAAATTTCCTTATCGAAAGAAAGAGATAGGCAAAGACAAGAACAGAAGATTTCAAATAAATTCGAAAGTCAGAGAAGCTTCTAGAAAGAAGAAAATTATTGTTTTGCCTGAAATATGTAAAAACAATATAATAATAGTACAAAAGAAAAAGGATAGCCAATGAAATGGACAGAGAAAATTTTTAATGCAAAATTGACATTGGATGATTCTAGAACGAACAGAAATAGATGGTGTAAATTTCCTGATCGAAACAAAGAGATAGATGAAGAGAAGAATGGAAAATTTCAAATAAATAAGTAGACATAAAAAAGTAAGACAAGCTACTAGAAATAACAAAAATTTTGTAATGTTTGAAATATGTAGAAACATTATATGTAATATCTAAACAGACTGTCGCACATTGCTTATTGCCGGGACTGTTAAGTGCATATATGTGTGGTGTGGTGATCTTAGATAATTGTCGGAATATAATAATATATATTACATAATGCATTCTAAAATTGTAGACACTATAAAATTTATTTAAAATGATAATGATCGCTTGTCTTACTGGTATGATGAAGCATATAAAATAATTTACAAACAATCCCCGTAAGCCTGTATTCAGCAAGTGAATAAAATAAATAGTAAATATTTTAATGTACTAGAGTATAAATCACATAAAAAATTATTTATTTTCCGTAAAACCCAACATAAAGAAAACTTAAAGAGTATGAGAAAATTCTTCGATGCATCCTTGGCATCGTATGAACAGATGAAGTCTACCTCTACTATGTTAATATGCTTTTGACCTATAGTGACCAATCTTAAACATGCGAGCGGCAGCTTACAAAGATCTCAGCATCATCTACGTAGCACAGCATTTAGTGTTGGACAACCATGTCTAATAAATGTTTTGCTAAAGGACATTTCAATAGTTGCAATTGGTCCTAATGTTGACGCCTATACATAGTACTTCATTAAAAAAAAATTCGCTTTGGATAAGCATTTGTAGAAATTACACTAAAACAGTATTCGCATCTATAAGTGGCTTGGCACAAGATCTCATATCAGTCGCATGCAAATAAAAAAAAGTTGTGATTCAGGTAAAAGAAATATTCAAATCAAGGGCTGGCTTGTAGAGACTAGTGTTACTTACCTGAAAGATTCATAGTACTGCTGCAAGTCTGCTTTTTCCAAGAAATCAGCCAAAGTATCTCCGTCTTCAATATTTTCTGTACAAACAAAATAACACTTGTTAGAACACAACAAACTCCAAATTCCTAACAGAAACTTAATATTATTTTAATCAACTCACCCATTATGCCAGTTGACACTCTACAAAATTCTTCACAAAATTGGAAAACACCAAAAATAAATAACAAGTATCATAAATTACAACACTGCAGGACACAACTATTCTGCTTCGAGTACTGAATTTATATGTGAAATATTTTGTGAAATGTCTTTCAGTCACGTCAACTTCAGCGACATTTTTTCGGTACCCTCATTTCTTTAGTCTTTTGATCTCTTGTGTGACAACATTTAAATTATATATTCAAGACAAGTTCAGTAAACAAATTGTATCTTGAAAAATTTATCTCATTAAGAATATAATGATAATTTTTAAATTGCTTGCTAGTGAACAATCAAAAACGTAAACACTCAAAAGACTATAACAGGCATGACATCTAATCACCAGAAAAAAATGAATGTAAGAGATGTGCCTCTAAATAATCTTAAAATCGACTAATATACGTAAAGCACTTCAAAACCAAGTAAAGTGCGTTTACTGAGAACAGACTACTGTTTACTATTTTACGGATATATACCTGTTTATTGATTCTGGTGAAAGGCCTATGCACACCAAGTTTACATACAGACGCGCGTTAGCATCGCGTTTGTATCGATTCAAACAAACACCAAACTGTTCTGTAGGATAAAAGCTCGACGTCGACGCGCGCTTCTGAAACGCGCGCATATTTGGTACTAATATTAAATTACGTGTCGGTTGTATTTACACGCCCTATGTACTTGCTATGGAGTTACGTTCTAATGAAATAATCTGTTTCAAATGTGGTAAACTAAAAAGAATATCAGTTCCACCCCATACCATCCCGTCGGTGTTGTTAAAGGCGAATAAGGAGTCAGGTAGTTGGGCTGCAGCGTAACCTATGTCCAAGCTACCATCTAACTCATGCGGCAGTAATGAAAACTCTTGAAAATCTTGAAATTAAACAAGGGCTTCGAAAGTGCATGTATATTTACTTGCTAAAGTAAATATTGCATATATTATGTAGGCCAATAAGGGGTAACAGCGACACTAACATCTTCAAAGACAATTTGCTGGTAAGCTATGACTGAGAGTTACTCTTTAGAGAGATGATATACCGAAATGCTTGAAAAACTGAACCAACATTTAAAGCAATAAACAAATAATTCAATATTAATTGCACACAATAATCTTTCTTTATTCTCGTTTTTAGGGTTCCGTAGCCAAATGGCAAAAAACGGAACTCTTATAGATTCGTGATGTCTGTCTGTTTGTCCGTCCGTATGTCACAGCCACTTTTTTCCGAAACTATAAGAGCTGTACTGTTGAAACTTGGTATGAAGATGTATTCTGTGAACCGCATTAAGATTATTACACAAAAATAGAAAAATAACAATAATTTTAGGGGGTCGCCATACATAGAACTGAAAATCAAAAACATTTTTTTATCGTACCCATGATGATGACACACGTACTATGGATAGGTCTTCAAAAATCATATTGAGGTTTCTAATATCATTTTTGTCTAAACTGGATATTTTGCGTGAGAGACACTTCCAAAGTGGAGGTTTCTAATATCATTTTTGTCTAAACTGGATATTTTGCGTGAGAGACACTTCCAAAGTGGTAAAATGAGTGTCCCCCCCCCTTGTAACTTCTAAAATAATAGAATAATAAAACTAAAAAAATATATGATTTACATTATCGTGGAAACTAACAACGAAAATTGGTTTGAACGAGATCTAGCAATTAGTTTTCTTAATACGTCATAAACCTTAATTTGCTTTCATTTAATCAACTGAAATACTTTCTTCTACGGAACCCTTCATGTGCGAGTCCGACTCGCACTTGGCCAGTTTTTTTCTTTCTGTTCGCACCCGTTATTGTTATAGTTTTATGTTATGTGGTGAAATAAACAATTCTCTTATCTAATCATATCTTAAGTTGCGGTAAGTGACTAGCGGCATTTACTCTTTTAGGCATATTCATGAATCCACATAAAGTTCTTAAATTAATCTTGATATACAGAGACTTCTGACTAATGACGCTACTTAAGAGCTGGCCCACTAATAATTTTTAATTTTGCCGGCATACTGAATATAATCCAGGAGATATTTTTAAAATATCTTTATGTCACTCTGTGAAAAACCCTAACGAATATTTTGCTTTATGAATGTTTATCGATTCCAAACTTACAAATCTTATTGAATCGTTCATTCTGAGGAGATTTTGATATACACGGCTTCATTTTTTCATCAATACCCTCGAGAATCATTATTATCTCGAATGGTTTTAGAAAAGCTCTCTTCGAGGTACAAAGTAAAGGTAAAAGCCCGTACTATACAATATGAGATGTACTTATTTCAAGAGCCGATTATTTAGCAGACATTATAATATTGCAGTGGATATATAGATTGCAGAAACTAATATATTTATAGATAATTATAACTGTAAGACGCCTGTTTTAATTTTAATAAGATACACAACTAATGTCTTAATGAAATGAAATAATAAAATTTATTCAGCACTTTGGTATTAACACTTGTACTTGCCAAGCTCACAATGCAGTTCATAAATATAGTAGACAGTATAAAAGTTACAAAAAAAATTAATTAGTCCGTCCATGCGATTTGTATTATCGCATATATAATAAATAAAAGTTACTAATCTATTATTTTGAAATTTAGTTCTACTATTTTAAAATTTAAATAATGGAAAGCAAAGCTGTTGGCTAGCGCAGAAGGCTCTTAACCAGGTCAGGAGGCCGCTAAAGCAAAAAGACGAAATTATAAATGAGGGTGTGATCATATGCACGGGATCACCGATCACGCGTTAAGGGTAATAAATATGAGTACCCCTACAGCAGTTCGACCAGTTACCGCAAGCAGCACCCGTTCACGAGTATGACGCGTGGGCCAGCCATCGCCTCCGTCGCCATATAGATACCATCATCAAGTTAATGAATGTGACTAATATTTTTATTATTAAACAATGTTACTAAAATTTGTAACAAATGAATGTAAATTTTCAATGGAAATTAACTTCGTAATTTCCATTGAAAATTTTGACTGTGCCATAATTTTTATTATTACGAAATAATATAGTGGTGAATAGTGTACTGATACCTTTTGACAACATTCAGTGGTCAACAGCGGTTTGGTTGTTTGTTCTGAGAACACCAGTACCACGTCACGCGACTCAGTAGTATACATTTAGTTTGTTAGTTCTTGCAGCAATTAATCAAAAATTATATTCAAGAATGTTTGGCTCACGCTAATCGAGTTCCCTTCATTATGCCGTATTCTGTGAAAACTTTTCAATGTTATGACATCTGAGTTTTTATTCATATTACATAAAAAATTTTAGTCGATTTTCATTGAAAGACTCATTCGTCAATCACTAGTACTGTCAGTGGTTTGAGATGTTGTGCTGCCAAGTTAAAAAAACGAGGGTAAATGTCAACATTTCTGTAATAAAATGGGATCGTTATTAACTTTTATTGTAATGTTTACGATGCATTGCATTGATATTTTTTAGATGTTGTAAAATGTAAACCATTTTTACTGATATTATTATTTTTTTATTATTTTTAGAAAATTAGTAGTAATTCTATTTAATTCTGGCAACATTTGCACCTACTTTGCGAATATGGCGTAGAGTTGTATATAATGCAGTGGGAGATATTTGATAAACTTGTCAATTCTGAATTTTGTTAAAAAAGACATGTTCCTAGGATAAGACTTTTTCAATAAAAATTAGTGTCCTAGCCAAGTTTTAAAGTGAAATGTGAATTTTACGCAATGTAGGTATCAAAGTCGGATAATTCTAATTTGAAAAATAAGTTTGGAATTTTTCGTCTTACGTTATGAGCTTTATTCGTTTGTTTTTAGTTAAATGATCTTTTGTTTACGTATGGTCGTTTGTCTTTTAGCGCGCGGTTGTTAGTTCATTGTTTGTATAATTTTTGGTGCAGTTTGTCAAGATTGGTTTTGATTACATTCTGCTAGACAGAATCACAGGGTCCTTTTTAACCCTTTTTATAATGTTATGTTTTGGTATCAATATTGTAAAGTTAACAATTTATATGTTATTAAATTATTAATTGTTTAAATGAAGTATGATAGGTTAGGTAGGGATAAAATGTTTGTAAATTAGTTTAATGTGTTATGGACTGTAAGATTTAAAAATATGGCGAAAGGAACCGAAAGGCAGCACCTGGTCAGAGCCCAAATGGAACAGATAATTAAGGTGAGTGCCATTTTTTTATAACTTTATAAAGAATAGTTAATTTTATTTGGTTGTATAAATCAAAACATATCTGGTAATTAGTGAACTTATTATTATTATTGATTTTTTAATCATATTTATTTAGAAACCAGTAGTTAATAGTCATTTGGGTTGCTTAATAACTCGGATGTCAGGGTATTTTTATGCTCATTATTAGTAGGTAATTTCACTATTAACCATCTAGACATGTTGAAATATGCAAGTCCTGTAGCGCTCATTTAATTTTGTTATGGCGGTAAAGCATGACCACTTGTCTGAAGTAATTGGGCCATAGATAAGTCCCATATTTTGGTAAACAATTAGAAAAGGTGGGTCTAGTATACTGCATAATTATAGATCTACTCTCCTCTATTTGATTCCCATACAGTATAAGGATTATTAATAGTATCTGTAGTAGTAGATGATGTTTATACTGATAAGTATAAATTATGTACCTCTTTTCTATAACCCCTTATGTGACAAGCCAATATTTACATGCTTCTGGGGTTTTACCGTTTATGTAAAATTTTATATTAGTATAATTATATTATAATTTAGACTTGTATGCCTATTTAATAATTTTGACTTCTGTACCTTTCTTATAATTTTGAGTAGTATATCTTTTTCATAATTTTGATTCATGTGATATGATATTTTCATAAATTATTGTGGGCTTGTATGTACATCAAAGTAGTTAAAATAATAGACAAATAGTTATCTCTTACATGTCATGAAAATTATTATAAAATATATTAAATGTCTAAACAAAGTTAACAACCTGGATTGGTAGATGGTGCAGTTTCGAGCCCCACCGGACGATTGAATTTATGATTTCCCATTTTTGAGAAAGTTAACAAATCAAAAATATGCTAAAACAAAACTAGGGCACTTTGCACTTTACCCATATGTGTTGCGGAGCGATGATTCGGCACCTATGAGTGTAAATAGGGTTTTTGTGGTTCTGTAATTGTTAGCTTATTTATTATAATTAATTCCATTATTTACTTTTAAAATAAAACTTAAGACATAACATAACATGTACACATGAACATACATTATCTGGATCATAGGTCCACCTATGGTCCAGATATCATGGCCATTGCCAATTGGTTTATTTTTGTCGACAACAATTCCGTGGGAACATTTCTTATTCTAATGCAAATCTAATACAAGTTAAATGAAAGAAAACTTAGAACAAATTATGTTACATTTAACATGTAATACAATTGTATGAAGAATTAAACACTATTTAATGGATATGGATATAATTTTAGTTGTCTTTTTTATTTAAATGAGTACTACAATAAAAAGGAGTAAATATTATATATGTCCAGTTAAGCTCAGCTTATTTGGCTTACATTTCATTAAAACTTATATTCACAGGCTTGCAACCTAGTCAGGTCTGTTTACCTTTTTGCAAACATGTACTTCTGTACATTTCATTCGAATTTCTAGTGAAGATTCTGAAAATCTACCACTAAGCTTTCCAGGTATCATGATTATTATGTAGCTATTGTGGTTCTGGGTTTACATTAAATTTACCAGAGCTTATCAAGAATAGGGTGAGATGTGAGTAACATCATGCATGATCAGATGGGTGGTTTACTTGATGGGCAATGTAAGAGACTGGGACTGGTAATTATAAAAGGAGCTGGTTCAGATATAATATGATATAATATTTTCTCTTTACATAGCCAACTGACATAACAAAACACGACTATTACAAAACATCAAAATTAGAAAAAGTATATATATACAAGGAGGTGCGTTGCGCACAGGCAACTTGGTAAAATTCAAAATTCAAAAGTCGTTTATTCCGTTAAAATATTACATTTGTGTGGAATCGTCAATTTTTTTTACCCTACCGTGCAGTGCATGACGTGGCAGCTACTGAGAAACACTGCCAGAAAACTCAGTAGGAATCCTTTTTTAAAATATATATTTCTTAAATAAATTTACATTGTATTTAAATGTGTTAATTTAGAGCGACTCAATCCCAAGCTGTTTTGTCACTTAAATAATCAGAAGTTTTGTAATAAGCCCTGCTACACAATTTGGCTTTTATAATTCTTTTAAACTTATTCATAGACATTTCTCGGATATCACTGGGAAGTTTGTTATAGAATCTTATACATTGCCCCATAAAAGAGTTACTTACTTTGTGGAGACGGGTGGTATGTAACACAAAGTTATGCTTATATCGAGTATTTATATTATGAGTATCACTCCTTTTACAGAAGGAGTCTTTATATTTATGCATATAAATTAGATTCTCATATATATACTGACATGCTACAGTCAGAATGTTAATCTCTTTAAACTTCTCTCTCAAAGATTCTCGCGGACCAAGTTTATATATTGCTCTTACAGCTCTTTTTTGCAATACAAATATGGTGTTAATGTCCGCAGCGCTACCCCAGAGAAGAATTCCATAGGACATTATACTATGAAAATAACTGAAATAAACCATTCTAGCTGTATCCACATCAGTAAGCCGTCTTATAGTTTTAACAGCATATGCAGCAGAACTTAATTTGCCTGATAGTTTTTCTACTTGTGGGCCCCATTGTAGTTTTGAATCAATTGTGATACCCAAAAACACAGTTGACTCAACAGGGGTCAACCCAGCTCCATTAAGCTGTACATTGGTAGCCACCTGTTTCACATTAGGTGTAGAGAATTTTATGACTTTAGTTTTCTTGTCATTTAGCAAAAGATTATTAGCATTAAACCAATGAACAACTTTAGAGATTGCGTCATTTACTTCGTCAAAATTGCGTAATTGTCGATTTATTTTAAACGTCAATGAAGTATCATCCGCAAACAAAACAATCTCATGTTTATCCCTTACATAGTAGGGTAAGTCATTTATATAGATTAAAAATAAGAATGGGCCGAGAATCGATCCCTGTGGAACGCCCATTACCACTGGGGATCCCGCAGATTTTTTACCATTTATATCGACCTTCTGAATTCTATTGCCCAAGTAAGAAGTCAAAAGTTCGAGAGCCTTGTTCCTGATACCGTAGTGGTGTAGTTTCCTGACAAGAGTGTCATGATGAACACAATCAAATGCTTTGGACAAATCGCAAAAGATACCTAATGCATCCTGCGAGTCCTCCCAATAAATATATATATAATAATAATAATATTATTATATATATAATATTGTAAAATATATATTTATCCAACATTTTTAAGTATGCTTTTAGTAAGTGCCAAATTTAAATTTATCAACTATATTCCTATAGTACGATAAAAGTGAAATAAGATAATATTTAAAAGTGAAATGGCAACTTATTCATTGACTTATCTTAGTAACTGCTAGTGTTTAAGTTATCCCTATTTAGGAATAACTTAAATAGTCTTAAGTTTATTAAAAGTTTTATGTTTACTGTTAAAGCTATCAATTTTAGAATTAAAATAACATGCACACTTGATAAATGGTATTAACAATTGTTGCAAGTTTAATAATTATATGTTTATTTGGAATTAATAATTATGCTGACTAGATTTTACAGTATTAAATTTTGCAATGTAATATTGTATGTCTCATGTATGAATAACCTTAACATATTAAAAGTACCAAAAATTATTGTACATCACCCACAAAGAATATATAAATATATTTTTTATCAGCCAATGAAAAATAAAATAATACCTGCCTCATAGACTATCTTTAAATGTATTTTAATAAAACCTTTATGAGATTATTCAATATTTATTAATTAAGGTGGTCCAGAGAAATTTATCTTAAAGTTAAAAACTTTAAAACATCCAATGTTTGTAATGTCATGATTTTTCTTAAGTTAAGAAAATATAACATACATTAGTATGCCTTTTCGTTAGACGACCATTCTTATAGCGAAAAGCCAAACAAAAGTTCAACCAAAAATGCTCAATGCGTCTAAAGTTTTCACTTTAATAAATACCCATTTGCCCGTGGAAAATAAGTTTGAAAGACTTAACGTTTATGCGCGTGTGATTTCTGCACGTGTTTTGCAAAGTAAAGTAACAGTTTTTTTAAAAAGCTTACTTAATATATATTTTTACAGCTCAGTTATCTTTTCAGCAACATGTTGAAAATTATTATAGATTAACAAACACTTGTTTTCGTATAATATATATTGGACAATGCATTTTATTGTTTTAAGTTAACTCCTTAAAGTTGAATACTTCGACGTACATACTCTACATCTTCACACTATCTTCACTTAAATGCGCGTAAATTCTTTAACTTAGCTAACATCTTTTGATGAGATGAATTAAAACAGCGTCTTAAAAGTCGTATACCAATATGTGGAGCGACGTACTTTTACAAATGGAGAAACAAAAATAGCGGTGAAATTCTTAAAATTACACACGTATAATGTCCGAATTCATGGCGAGTACAAAAGCATAATCGCTACACTTATTGACGCTATCTCTACGGCGATGAACCATATAGTTACCTTTAAGACGTTAACATAGGCGAGCTCCGATCGGACCTAGTCTATCTTGTACAAATTCTATGTGCATTTACTTTAAAGTTATACAAACACGGTGGTACTTCACTCAATCAGGTGCAGTTACACACTAGTCTGGAACAAAGAAACTCGTCAATGGCGCCGAGAAAGTAGACTGCAGTAGAATGATAGAACACACATTCAATAAGAAACGAGTCTCAATTTTTATTATACTACCTACTTTTTCTGCTGTAGGACGGATGTCAACGAATTTTACCACCCCATTTCATCCCCTGGCAAGAACGTCTTTCTGTGTGCGCTGACTATTATACTGTGAACCCCAACCCGTCTCCCAAGCGTGGCGTTTATGGCATGTGCTTCCAAATAATGAACACAACTCCATGGTGGAGATCTTTTAGAGAGGTAGACTCACGCCTGTTTCCCAGAGGGGTAGGCAGAGACAACGGATTTCCATTTGTCACGATCTTTGCATACTTCTTTTGCCTCGATTACTGTCATTATATTCCTCATACATGCTCGCTGGTTTAGGGTACTTCTGACCTGCCCTTTCTTGAGAACATCTCCAATTTGGTCAGAGAATGTTCGACGTGGTCTTCCCCTTCCGGTTGTCCCATTCACACAGGCCAGGTATACTTTAGAGAGGTGTTAGTCCAACAGTGGACATTATTTGTATAAACAGTACTATAGCATTATGTCATACTTACTAGATTATAGTACGTTTTATAAAAAAAAATCTATTTAAATTTATTTATTGCTTTTTTCATGGGTTTACATTTGGTGTGATTTGTTTCCAACATGAACCCTGTATGAACCATGAACTTTCTTATGTTTATCATCAGAATCAGTAACGATTTTTTACAACCTTAAATTGATAACGTTAATCTTCATTTACGTTTTCTAGCAATAAATATGCTCATTGTTTGTAATTATCGTATTATTTATTCGTATCACAGAATTATCATATTTGGAGTTCCTACCGTCGAAAATTATGAAGTTTCGTACATAATTTAACCGCCTATTTTCCTTTAGAAGTTTATCTTAACAAATGTGCTTTGATGTGAATCAACCAAATTTTTATTTCTTGTATGTTGATACTTCGGGGTTCTATATAATTGCGGGTGTAGTGGTAATAGAAACAAGTAAAAGTTCAAATCTAATATGTCCAAAAATTATAACACTTCAATGCATTTTTGCCATATTACAAAGCTTATGATCAGTAATGTATTTAAGTTACAATAATAAAATGAAAACTGTTATAACGATGTTCTTCGATCTCGGGGCAAGTAGGTATATTGAACCACTCTAAACTTATAAACAACTATCGACTTAGTCCGCTTAAATGTCAGTGTGAGCTTATTTTACAGCTTTACTATCCAACCGATCATCATGAAAGTTTGTACACGTTTTGTACATAATTTAGACTTTCAACATATATAGGGTAGCTGCCTCGTTGGTCTGGCGGTAGCGTGTTCACCCGCAGATAACGAGGTCTTGGGTTCAAATCCCGGGTCGGGCCAAAAGTGATTTTGGGATTTCACTGTAAAACGAAAAATTTCACAGCATCAGTCCGAAGTCTGGGAGTCGGCGGTATTATACCCCCGTGCCTCGGAGAGCACGTAAAGCCGTCGGTCCTGTGCCTGACCTCTTTCCGGTCGAGTCGCTAGGCGTCCCATCGTATCATGAGAGTGATGGAATAGAAAGTGCTCCTCTGTTTGAGCACACACTTGAGCACTATAATATGTCCCGCGCAGATGGCTAATAGAAGAGACTGGCCGCCGTGGCCGAAATTCGGCTAGGAGGACATTATTATTATAGGCTAGGTAGCGCTATCGTGTTTACAATACTGTGTCTGTGTCTCGTCAAATGTATGACAGAAACACAAGCATGACCGATCTATGAGGCACTTGTTCCGAATGCTAAATCGATGATTTAAATAGGATGATGGTCGTTTTAGCATCACGGCTATTATCTTGCCTGCCGTGATTTTCTAAATAATGCTATTGTTCTTGGAGCGTTCGTGTCTGACGTCGAACCGCGAACGTGACACGAAATCGAGTATGAGCGATCACTATAGTCATTATCATGTCATACAACTTCCCTGTACCGTCATCGATTGCGCGAACACTTCGAGCTCATGTTTAATTGTGACGAAATATAGCAAATACTTTTTTAATAACAAAATGTGGACAACGCTTAAGACGCTTTCAATACACACTCACGCCTTGTCTACCTACTCCCTTCCCTGATAAAATCTGGAGGAACTTACACCTACGCGCTATCAATAACATAATATTGTATATCGTTTTCTCTAGGGTGGAACTTCCTAGTAGATCTTGTGTTTGTGCGCTTCCTCTATAAGTATAGGCAGTTGTACTGAATAGTCTTCTTTATCCAGCTGACTGACATAGAGAATTATATGTACCGACCTATATTCATCATATTTTGTTAGAGAGGTTCATCCCGCACATTTGGCCTATGATATGGGTTACCGATTGTTTATAATGATGGTATCTGGAATTAGCATGACCACCCTATTTCTCTATTAAATCAATTGAAAAACCAATAGTATTGGTAACACTTTCAAACAAAGAATCTAGAATATTTACCCGTCTAGCTATTTAGTACACGCGCAGAAAGTCTATAGATGGGTGACCGCACCGCCTATGTGGTTTCGTTTCTGAGATAGATAAAATTATAGCCCACATGGGGGTATATTTTTATTTATGTATGTACAGTACATGTGATATGTCGTCCTTTTCAAAAAAATATACAATTTTAGTCCAAGAACTAATGTTAAGACGTATCCTGTTATAAATTAATGTAGAGAATCAGTAGAGGTAGGGCATAGCGTTCATTCTCTCAAAGAGCAGCCCGACTGGGGAAGTACCTCCACCTTACAGAAGACACTCCTTAATAATAACATTAATAAATTTTAATGCTGTGTTTCCGAGTGTGAGTAAGGTCGCCAGAGCTCATTGGGGTGGGAGGAAGGGTCAGCAACACTTGTTTGCTGACTTTTAAAGGCCGGCAACGCACCCGCGACACCTCTGGTGTTGCGAGTGTCCATGGGCGGCGGTGATCACTTACCATCAGGTGAGCCACTTGCTCGTTTGTCGCCCTATGATATAAAAAAAAAACACCCTGCTGCGTAGCTGGACTAGCATTACTCTAAGAAACACGGGACTACGGCTGAGAGTATGGAAAGGATAGTCGAGAAGAAGGAAGACAAATGTCTTCGTTACGACATTATTCACACACGGCCATTTGATCCCAAACTAAGCAGAGCCTGTACTATGGAAACCAGAGAACTGATTTATTACGTATACTAGTGAATTTTATTTTGTAAATACATACTTATATAGACTATAGACTCAGGACAAACAGACAAATATCTGTCCTGGGTGGGAATCGAACCTACAACCTGCGGCGTGAAAGGCAAGCATTTTCCAACAACGCCAACTTGCCCGTCAATACACATACTATTTAATTTTAGGCCTTATTATAATAAAGATACGGTGTAACTCTCGTATCACTGTTAATTTAATCCCGTGTAGTTTTATATTACAGTGGTGTAGGTGCAGTTTATATTGATCCAATCCAGGTTGTTATCTCATCCACAAGTACAATCAACATAAGAGATAAGTGGGATTGCGGCAGTTTAGAACTCCTCCCACCTCAGTCCTATTGCGTACGTGGTTCCCCCAACATTAAAGCAACGTGACTATCTCGTTCGACTAATGCTTTAAATCACAGACAATGAAGTATCTACCGATTATTCGACTGCACGTGTAGCATAGCGGTTAAGACAGACGCCCCGCTACTTCGTGTCCCGTGATCGATTCCCGCGCCGGAAAACTATTTGTGTGACCCATAAATAGTTGTCCTGAGTCTGAGTACTTTGTGTCCGTCAATTATATGTTTGTAAAGACCCCCGCGACACAGGGATTCATTTCACAACCGCGGGAGATGTCTTTTAAAAAGAAATAAAGTTAACGTCACGGTTCTGGGGATCTGCCGGCTAAGTCGCCGAACTTCGATTTCTTAAGTGGCGTTCAAATAAATAAATGTTAAAAATGACTTAAACAATTGTTAAATCGGCTTTATCGTTGACAATCGATTCCGGACCATTTATGACGTCGCATGTACTCATGGAAGCCGATTTAACGATTGATTAAGTCATTTTTAACCTTTATTTATGTGAACGCCATTTAAGAAATCGAAGTTCGGCGACTTTGCCGGTAGAGCCCCTGTTCGTTCGATCGTGTTCTTTCTCAATTCTTGGTCGCCACCAAGAATTGACAAACGACACTAGCAGTTCTTCCACGGCACCAGTGTCAGCCCGCAAGTTTTCCGTGTACTTGTATGAAATTAGTACAAAATTAATTAAATGAAATCCCAATACGTGGGGTACTGATACAATACAATACAGAAATACATTTGAGAATATTATATTTTTAGAAGTTTCCTTTACTTATTTAGCTGCTTGGCTAAGAAAATTAGGTAGTTCTCGAAACTTTTCCGTGTACTTGTATAATTTCAAAATCTAAATATAATATTGTATTAAGTTATTTACATATTATATAACTCTTTTAATTTGGGCCGTAATTGATGCAAAATGCAATACGTCAGAAATGAGTTTTGATTCGGATGGAAAAGTATGAGTTGTCGTTACACCCACATCACAAAATATCTGCGAGTGCGGCGTGTCACCCCAAAGTATGGCACATTTATTCTATCGTCCCTACTGTCCAGTCTTTTGTTCTCTTCAGGGGCTCTACCGAGTAAGTCGCCGAACATCTATTTCGTTAATGACGTTCAAATAAATAAAGGTTAAAAATGACTTAATCAATCGTTAAATCGGCTTCCATGAGCACATGTGACGTCATAAATGGTCCGGAATCGATTGTCAACGTTGAAACCGATTTAACGATGGATTAAGTTATTTTTAACCTTTATTTATTTGAACGCTATTTAAAAAATTGATGTTTGGCGACTTAGCCGGTAGAGCCCCAGGACTTGTATGAGGCTTCAGCCAAAGCGTTTGCATGCGCGTTTTGCATCAATTATGGCCCCAATTAAAAGAATTATTTAATATGTAAATAACTTAATACAAAATATTCTATTTATATTTTCCAATTGAATTCCTTCATAATGCCTTTTGTGAAACTTTATTTCTTAGCAGCGTCTGTTTATCAGTAGCTGTCGATAACAGGCCTGTCAAAACACGCAGCCGGTGAACCTGATTTGTCATAGTTTGTTTTGAATTACATTGAGAATATATAAATAACTTGGTCTGCAAGGAATCCCGCTGATTGCAAATATTGAGCTGTGGGTAGTTACGTAGTAGAATAGTCGTTCTGTCCTGAGTCTGGGGGAAATTATCTATATAAGTATGTATTTACAAAAGAAAAGTACTATATTTTTATATAGGTACTGTGGACACGGTTCTCGTCGCGATAAATATTTAGGTACTGGTGTGTCTCGGCAGCGTCGTCTCCGTGAAGCTTCACGGAGACGACGCTGCCGCGACACACCAGTCGACCCGTGACCACGGCTGGTGCAATCCATGCCGAAACGTCGGGTAACCAAGGTAATGATTTACCTAAATATTTATCGCGATGAGACCCGTGTCCACAGTATATAAAAATGTGTACAAATCGCGAAAGTTTAAAAACATTAAAAATACTATATGTAGCATATCAGTTATCTGGTTTCCATAGTACAAAATCTGCTTAGTTTGGGATCAGATGGCCTTGTGTGAATAATGACCCAACATATTATATTGTTATTATTTATTGTCTTTGGTGTTTGAACCTAGAGTCAGGTTCATGACATGTTCATCTAGGTTAATCGTTCCTGTGACGAAATTGTGTGTGTGACATTTATTTTTATTTATTTATTGAGGCAGCCGTAATAGGCTTAAAAATAATTATCTGATCTATAAATCGCTTTTGCGCTATTCTATAAGTTTGTAGGTATCGTACGTAGTTCATAGTTAGGGATCGATAAGGAAGATCGATCATTGAAACTAAAACTTACTAATAATAATATAATTCTATATTACTCAGTTTCAAAAGGGAAAGGTATCGGCTTTTTTTTATCGGGACTAGTCCCTCCCTCTTACCGACCACTGCAACTCCTGTAAGCCAGGATCAACAGTGGCACACAATGAAATGACACTGAGCGGTGAGGCTCAGGCATGTCCTGGGGAATGGCTTTAACTGTCTTGCATCCCGCAACGAATTTAATCAGAAAGAAAAAAAGGAGGAGTTAGAAAAGTTATCGGCTACGCTTACACTCCACAAGTCGAGAAAATAGGGCTGTATTTTATTGTGCATTAATGTTTTCCCAAACACAGGTACACCCTCTAATCCCCTGATATTTCAATGGGCGGATATGCCACTTGACTGACAAAAGACAATCGGACAGACTGAGATCGACCAACAGAACCATGACCTTGACATGGCTTCCATTAAAGGGATGAAATTAATCGCAAAGACAACCATTTGAACCATCTTATACTTGTTTTTCAAGACGGTTCCGCAGTAATGAACTAAAAAATGATACAAATCAAATTCACTTGTAATAAATTTAATTGATTTAAAAAAATGTACAGTCATAAATTAATGGATTTTTTTGATTTTCACTTTCTTTTTCTCTTTGTATAGTGTAAAATGCTTTAAAACTATACTTTCAACTGACTGCTGCTCTTAAAATTAAAGCATTCAGAATACGGGTCTTAGATATGTTTTTCCCTCGGGGCTGCGGTGGCAGTATGAGAAGTGTCCTCTACTGCCGCCACGTGCCAGCAGGGGCTCTACCGGCTAAGACGCCGAACATCGTTTTCTTAAATGGCGTTCAAATCAACAACGGTAAAAAAGGACTTAATCAATCGTTAAATCGGCTTCCATAACCACATGTGACGTCATAAATGGTCCGAAATCGATTGTCAACGTTGAAGCCAATGTAAAGATTGATTAAGTCATTTAACCTTTATTTATCTGAATGCCATTTAAGAATTCGATGTTCGGCGACTTACCCGGTAGAGCCCCTGGTCCGGGAAGACAGCGATCTGTTTGAGGCGCAGTCGCTGTGCCAACTTAGAGTCGGGTAATTTTAACTTAACTGTGTTATAAGTTGTTTTAATTACTTATCCTTTTGCTGAACAAATACCATTTATATTCAAACCACGTGTGCAAAAAAAGAGTGCAATTTATACGTAGTGGATGATTACGCATTGTTTTCAGTTACATAAAAAGAGACTCAAGCTGACAGAGTAATGAGTTGCTCGCATTAAATTATTATCATGTAATCTAATTGTGATCATCTGCATCAAGGATTTATGATGTCATCTTTTAAGGGGCAGTTCAGACCGGAGGAAAAATTCTCCAACAATTTACTGACTCAATTGAAAATAGGACCCTATAACTATAGCATAAAGTAAAAGATTATTTGGATTGAATGTGTTATTAATACAATTTCTACTTTATCCCATGGTAATATGGTCCTATTTTCAATTGTGCCACTAAATTGCTCGTGCATTTTGCCTCTCAGTCTGATCTCACCTTAGTGAAAAGGGATACATATAATATATATGTCTATTTCGAAATGCTTAATTCAAATGCAGTCGAATTGATCCTCTTTTTCTAAAGTCGGTTAAAATTAAATAATGGTGATACTACAATTATTTTATTTTAAGCAACTTTAAAAAAGGAGGAACAATTGAACTGTATATTTTTAATGAAACTTCGAACAACTGGACGAGAATTGAAAGTAAAGTTCTGAGAACGATTAGGAACATTTCTTTACATGTGGAAGATGAAAGATACGACATAGAGAAACAGAGCTATAAATTCCGACGCTACGGAAGTCGATCAAACGAGAGCAACGTGCGCTAAATGGCCTCAGACGCTACATATGACCAACTAAGACACCACGCATACGTTATGGTATTTATGTTGTGTTGTATGTTTATTAGTACAGCATTATATACTAATAACTGCTGTGTGGTGACGGCGACAAATATCAGAGTCAGAATATCATCACCCCATCTCATCCCGTGGGGGGCGTAGAAGTCGACCCGAGGGAATATCTACCAGAGGACCGGCAGCAGCTTCCTTCTGATTACTATTACCATCTTACTGCGATCGCCAACCCGTCTGCCAAGCGTGGTGATTATGGCATATCCCCCCAAGACGATTCTTGAGGGTAGGCTTGTCCAGCAGTGGACTTATATAGCTGTAATGATGATGATGATGATGCCATGATCAAAATGAACATTCCAAAACCTTTACAAAATTGATGCGGAACCACAGGTTGCTATCGAGTATTGCCTTTGTCTATGAAAAACCGCTAATTCTGCCATTTGTGATGGTAATATTACTATCAAAATTAGTAGGAACACTAAGATTTGATTTGATTTCCGGGGTTTGAATATTTTTTTTCAGTAATTCTTTTTACGTACTGTTGACCTGCGAAGTAAGCTGGTGAATGCGTGACGAGAGTGTTATGAAAATTGTGATCGGGCCAGGCGAACGGAAGATGAGACGGAGATATAAGTTAGTGAAGATGGAGAGAGAAAGAGAGACTTACGCTTCGTATTTTACTGTAGGGGTAAGCGAGCGATGTGCGAGCACACATTTTCTTTCTCTCTTTCGCTCACAGCCATTTACGTTTTATATATCTAAGTTTCAGTCGTGTGGTCTAAAGCTCACTCCATTTTTTATATTTAGACGGAATCTATAATGGCCTTAAAGACGACGCATACTCTATGGAAATAACTCGGTGTGTCGTGGGGGACTGCTATACTATATATATATTCACGTCCTCCAAATAGGAGGACATCCAGACTTAAAAGAACCATTTATAAGCATGGATCGAAAAAAGCCAAGTTAGTACAGAAGCAACACTGCGTCGCGCGAGCTGTCGAATTATAAATATAGATAGACGATAATAAGCTTTAGAGAAGACTAACTGCCCCGCGGTTTTACCCGCGTTCATATTTATAATTTATAGCATACTAGCAGTGCCCGCGGACTTCAACTTGAATTACTCTAAATATTCAAGTTTAAGTAAATATGCGTTATTAATCATCGAGTTTTTCCAAATAGCTTGACACTCCACAACAATGTAGCTTTCTATTGGTGAAATAATTTTGATAATCGGTTCAGTCGATCCAGAGATTACCCCTTATAACGTTACAAACTCACAAACGTTACCTCTTTATAATATTAGTATAGATGTGTTAATCCAGGGTGTCAGGTAACTCCATACCAAATTGTTAAAATTGCTCCAGCCGTTTAGACGTGAAGAAGTAACAAACATACACATTCAGACACTCACACTCTTACAAACTTTCGCCTTAATAATATTAGTATGGTTATAACTATGAAGTTTGACTTTATACAATGTATTATATATTTGACTTTAGACAAGACTTCGCTTTAAAGACGGCAACAAGCGGGATATGGCCGCTTTTAAAATTGACCACTGTAGCTGGGAAAAGCTCGCTGAAAATAGAGTTGAATGGCGCAAATGTATAGTGGAGGGTCGTAATATCTGTGATGAAGCCTGGTTCGGAGTACTTGCTGATAAGAGACAGAAGCGACATGAAAGCGGCTCGGCACCAACCACCGCAAATTTCTCTTGTCAGGCCTGCGGCAGGCTATGTCGCTCTCGCATCGGTTTGTTTAGCCACAATAAGAAATGTCTCTCATACAATGCGCCGTAAATCGTCTGTAACAGACGCAAAGGCCATATATAGACAAGATGATGTCTGTTCGTCTGTAAAATTAATAGGAATATATTTTATAAAGTTAGTAAGTTTTTGGTAAGAGGTTCCTCAGCCGTTTAGTAAAAGGACCAATTATACGTCATCCCAGGGCCCAAGATCGAAATATATTTCTGGTTTAGATTGGAGTAGCAATGGTCGATCATGCGGCGAGGTATGGCTGAGCATTGCGACAGACACAGAGCCCTCGAAATGGGAAGCGGGCAGCCAAACGGATGGAATGGCGGACTTTGTTCCAAGGCAAAGTCGACTGCTTCGAGTCTCCAAGGCGCGCTCAGCCGGATGCCAAGCGCAATGAATTGAAAGCCAGACTACCTGCAGCGATCATTTACAATTATTACAGTGGTGGGCTCACATGCCCGCAATGTGCTAGGATTTTTTCTCATAAAATTGGGTCTATAAGTCACATGAACGTCGACTACAGTGGGAGAAAAAGCGGTTGCCGTGGCCGAAATCGGTCATCATCAATTTTTCTCTACAGCGCCGCATT
The DNA here is from genome assembly GCA_951640165.1 of Pseudoips prasinana. NCBI lineage: Eukaryota > Metazoa > Arthropoda > Insecta > Lepidoptera > Nolidae > Pseudoips > Pseudoips prasinana. The sequence goes on from OX621234.1 coordinate 42,797,807, forward strand.
CGGCCATAGACTTTTCTGTTTCCTGCCATGCATTGGTGGACTGTAGAGCAACATGAGTCTTCGTCGCCATGCTAGCTCCGCAGGCGGCGTGTGTCGCTCTGTGGTATGCTACGAATAGAAACTATTGCGATGCCATAAGCGGTATGCGGCAGTATGTCCAACGCTAAGCCAATGCTGTCGAATTCGAATACTTTTGGCTCACTTGTTCCATTTGGGATTCTATGCGAATTATGTTTCGTAAGTCCATTTTTCTCATCTATTTTACTGCAAGACAGTGGAAAGGGTCACGTTTTATTAAGCTGTTCTTGTAATTTGTATTCTACACATACTACGACACTTTCTAAAATCTTTAAAAAGGAATATTATGTTAGCTTATTTACAGAATAGAAGTATAGCTTGGCGTTTTCAGCTAGACTTGGAGTGTATCTCCGCCTTTCAGAATACACTCCAGGAGTGTATCCTGTAAGGTGGAGTATACTTATTAATGATAAGTGGTCGGTATAAAAAGAATCTAGAATTTGTTTGTCACGGTAACATGCTGTGTTTTACCCATCGGCTTCGCGGCAAGTACGAAAATGTGAAGCTAGCTATAGATATTGCATACCGCAAGATCTTTTGACCAATCTACAAAATACACAAGAACGGGTAATAACATCCATAAAAGCAGAAACTTATCGTTCTGGATTAACTTATTCACAAAGGCTTTATAACTGGGATCGTATAACACAATTTGCACTAGAGGTCTCTAGTATAAATTGCATTTTGCAATCCCAACGGGACGGGACTAAATTAGTTACGTGTCACCCCATATTATAACAAAGTTCAGTTGTCAATTAGAGCGCATCCATCTTTCGGCGCGTGCCGTAATATTTGGCACGTTCCTATTCATTGAAAAAGTCAAAATGGCGCCGCTCGGCGGTGTTTGCGCCACTTTCCGCTCGTGCGGCAGTCTTTGTCGCGCCGAGGTTCACCCACAATTCAGTTATAAAACCAAATAGTTTAATGACATGTTCCGGTAACTAAACTCACAACATTTCACGCCATTTTCATTTGCTAACATTACAGTTGCCTTTTAGTAATATATTATATTTTTTAAATAGTTTGGTAAAGTTTAAAAGCAGTGAAAGGCAGCAAACATTCAAGTTGGGCTATATATGTGGCCCAGTGGTTAAAGTAGTCCTGCGCAGAACAACTAATTGTGTGATCCATGTATAGTTGTTTTGAGTCTGTGTGGGTGTTTTTGTGCCTGTTTTTAACATAATGTGAAGTACTCCGCGATACAAGGATTTATGTCTCTTCATCTATTATCTATTCCAAAATTTAAATCTAAACTCAAACCCTGTACCAATTACATTGTTATGGGACGCTGAATAATAAGCGTGGCTTTATAGCGATGGAAATAACATAGTTGGAATAAATTTTTGAAACTAGGTAGTGCCTATTTTGAGATTTTCGTTGAAAATTCAGAATTACAGATAACTATTTGTCATGGTACATGGTACGTGGATGAAACTAGAGCATTGCATGAATCATTGAAACATTGTGAATAATGTTTTGAATTTCCAATTATTTTAGAGAGATGCGCAGGCGATATATCATGAATGTCCAACAGTGTTTAAGACAAAGAAACTAGGTGTCTATATGGATTGGCTGGATTCTAAGTTGCATATAGGTTGAATGAACTGTATACTGATGCTTGCTGGTATGTTCCATGCGTTTACCATCTAATTTAACACGCTCAAATCTACACGTACATTGTATGAGACGAAATGAAAATGAAAGACTGTTCATAAAAATTGCATATTGGTTCCATCTTACACTGACTCAGTTCTTCCTTACTTTACTTTTAATTACTGGTACCTTTAAAACTAACTATGGCTTGCAACGAACAATTCGAATAAAACTTGTATGAATTAGAAACGTTCGGGCAACGGTGGGTTTGTGTCCATTTGTGACAACTGTTCACATTAATATCATGTTTTGATAAAGCCGAGTTCAAACAGCCGTGTCCTACGCAATACGGACGTGGATTTTTAAAAAGACTGCGGAGATAAACTTCTACGAGGCCACTCGATTTGATGCGGCACTCACTACTGACAGCATCACTTCCACCGCTTACGCTACGTCCTAGGTAGGCGGTTCAAAGCGAACGCGATTATGAAGCGGTGACACGCGAATTTAATGCGATGCGGTGCGACGCGGTGATGTCCTACGTGCACGCGAATCAGCTCGCTAAGCCAACACCGACGCGGCGACGCCGCAAAAACACGACGGCACCGCATCCAGTTCGCGCGAAAATAACAAGCCAACTGATCGCGTACGCTTCACGTCGCGCCGCTCCGCACCGCATCGCACGCGCGTTTGGTCACGTACGACACTTCAATAGGTTTCGACTGTTTGTTGTTTTCGCGACGCACCGCGCCGGTTCGCGTTCGCGTCTAGATCGCTCACGCAGGTCGTCGCGTTAGGGGTCTTTTTGATGCGCATGTTTATGTGAGTGTACCTTTCCACCGTTTTTAGTTAGTTTCTATAGTGGTCTATTTTTATACTGAGCTCAGTAGCTGAGTCTCAGTTCAGATCTGACCCCGTAGTCATAATTCGGCCAGCGAACGCGGTGAGGACCCTCGTATACGTGCTGACCGATTCCTGACGTAACGTTCAAAGGTAGGTCGCTATAGATGCTACGAATTCGTTAAACGCTTAAAGGCGCTAATTAAGAAATCCTAAGTTGCTTTGTTTCACCGTGTTCTATACCAAGATAATTATCGTTTGTATTTGCGCATAACCCGCGTGTAAATTACAAAATTACGTCATAATCTCGGTATTAGTACAACGATCCAGTTATCAGTTTGAGCTCCGTAACCCAGGGCAACGGTTACGCTATAATTGAGGTGGCCATACGTTCTCTTACAGAGGGACTTTCCCGTTTATAACATCGACCACTTTATCCGCATGAATGAGACGCTCCTAAAATCCGAGAAAACTCCTAAGGAGATTGTTATCGATTTATATTAATTAACGGACTTACCAAATGCCAACTGTGTGGTGTTGCCTAGTAATAGACAAAAATCTTTTATTGTTCTATTTTAACTTCTCGCTTGCCATTACTATTCCTACAGTCAACGATATTTTATTGAGCTTTAAAGCTATATTGTGCATATTCAGTGATAAAATATTTTGTTGCATCGGTATCTATTTTTTGGCAAGGGTATCTCTTGAGACCTTTTACATACTAGAGTCTACGCTGTTATGCCAAAGCTATTAAATGCAAAACGTTTGTTTATGACCTCCCCGATATACAGTGTTCGAACCTCTTCGAACGTTATATTTAAATTTCGTTTTATTTTTATATCATATTAACCATTTATCTTAACTCAGTTGCTAGTGAACCTGCATTTGATACAAAGGTTGCGGGTTCGACCCTTATCTGATACAAAACAAATATTTGTGTTCATTAACCTGTATCTGTATGTGTATTCAGTAACCCTTTGTGATTTCTGCGTATTTACATGCGTTGTAAGTATTTATATCTAAAGGATACTCGTTCTTATTAGGTTTAATATTCATCGATCCTAAATAATCATAGATTAGTCTCGAAGCAATTGATTATTTTTATGCAAATCTGAAGCAGTAGAGTATACTTCGTTCCTCTCTTAATATATTTTATTATTATGATATTTACTGTTAGCCTCAAGCCGTAATATAAGACTACAGTACACTACTACCTGTGGCAGAAATTTGTTGCAGGCTTCTCACTAATAAGATATGAGCAAGAACGCTTGACGGAGACAGAATCTGAAGTTCTTAAACAGATATTTTTTTATGATAAATGTGTACAAATTAAGTAACTCAAGAGATCTTTCAGAGTTCGAATCTCAAACGACGGGCCTCCTTCGAGGTCTGTACTTCAGGCCTGGATGTTAACTGACCTGAACTCGCTGACCATGAGTACGACCGCGAACACCCATTCTTTCATGGCCTATGAAACGTAAGGGACGTTTTGTACAACTGTCGCTCCATGGGAAGACGCGAAACCGCTCATCCAGTATCGGGCTGGGTATGTCATCGATATACTAGCTCATTAAGAGTCATTGCGGGCATTAGAGAATGCGGGTGTTCGTGGTGGTACTCTCGCTGGTGACTACGATATATCCCATTTCAGTTCTATATCTTAAATTCTTACTTATTGTATGGTTAGGGGTTACCCTAGTGTGAGAGTTGTTCAAGCCGCCCAGTAGGCCTCTGACAATACTTAACGATTGTTGCCTTATGAATACAACCGGGACCGACAGCTTAACGTAAGCTCCGAAGGACGGAGACGCTCAGAAATTAAACCACTTTGGTGGTCACCCATCTATGGAGTCAGTGCGAACCTAGTTGCTTAATCTCGCCAATCAGTTACGGACCGGTGACCTAGAGCCTCAAATCTTATTATATATCTTATAATGGGATCGAGGTATTTTCTACGTAAAATATAATAGTCTCTTTTTCAGGGATATGTGGTCATACTAACTATAATGGTTTCTCACTCAGTTCATGTAAACCGATACGACTCACGCCGCGGCAACGTCCGCCGCCTTCGCTGCGAAATGTTATACATCTTTATTTTCTTAGGTACCTTCCAAATTATGATTATGAAATGTATATTTACAGTTTAAATAAATTTCACCTAAAGACCTTTGGAGATATTCATTTACCTATGCCTCACTCCACAGGGTCTCAGGAACATAGCGGCAGAATTTAAGGAACAAATAAACAATTATACGTAATGGTCATTTAAATTTCAAATGTGCGTAATTTTAAAGAAATATGAATACAAGAATTGATTTATTTGTTCCGTAAATTCTGCCGCTATGTTCCTGAGACTCTGTGGACTCGTATAGAATAGAAGTACATCAATATCTCCAAAGGTCTTTTGGTGAAATTTATTTCAACTGTAACTTTACTTGACTCGTTTCGGAACATGCAAAAGATAAATATTAGCATCATCTTTGACATGTCCGGAAACTATACTTATTTAACTAATGACTCATATAATTTATAGAATAGATATGATTTTTTTTTTTTTACATTTCTATAATTTTGGGTTTGGATATTGTAACTTGGGATGGAGCGAGGTAGCCCCAACACAAGTAAACTGTAATTATGAAATCCAATAAATCTTTTTTTTTTTTTAATCATGTTAGGAAAATTCGACTAGATAACAATAATATCTTTAGATACACACGGCCATCTGATCCCAAACTAAGCAGAGCTTGTACTATAGAAACCAAATAACTGATACATATACTACTTTTCTTTTGTAAACACATACTTATATAGATAATTACATCCAGACTGAGGACAAACAGACAGTTCGTGCGCACAAATATCTGTCCCAGGTGGGAATCGAACCCACAACCTGCGGCGTGAAAGGCAAGCATTGACCAACCACGCTAACCGGTCTGGAAGTTAGTTTAATGCATTTTAAATCTAGCGTGTGTTTTTCTTCCTACATATTAGATATGTATGTATCTTCCCCTTAGGTACTGTTGGTAAAGAGAAGGTGCTCGAAGGTACAGACGCCAGCACATCAAGCTATCCAATCTGTTAAAGTTCTCCTATTGAAAGTGAACCTAATGCATTTGTGATTAAGTTGAAAATCTATAAAAGGAATTACACAGATTGGGGTACAAAAAGGAAAGATAATTTACTTTAATTATTTTCTTTTTCCTTTCCACATAATATTTTCATAAATCGTAAATTTACATGTATATACTATACACAGAATATATTTAGCTCATGGGAAGCGTGCGGTTACGATGATATCATTGATCACATATATAAGTGTGTTTTATGTCCGTGAATTGCATGATTGTAAAGTCCCCGCGATACAGGAATTTGCATAAGTCGCGCGGGCGTTATCGTTTTAAAAAATTGTGGCTCGAGATTAGCTGCTGCAATGCTGATAAAACATTCAATATTAAGTTGGTGGCAATTTTAATATATATTTTGGAGTGAAAACTTCATAAGGCGCGTTGAGCTTCTGTAGGTTTGTGGGTGAACAAAAATCATAGAATTCGCGACATCATTACCGCACGATCCCAATGAGCCATATGTATACTCTGTATATATTACATGCGTGCTTTATTAGTAGGTATACTTTATTATATGTATAAAGTATCCAGAACCAGGAGACTACAAGGATCTACCCCTAAGTGGCGTCCCTAGAACCCTGAATGAAGAATGCACATAACCCATGTGCATTCTTCATTCAGGGCTGTAGAGACAGAATAAAAACCAGTGGGGGATAGTACAAAAGATCCTGAAGGGTCGGAGTGCTGTACGCAAGTACATCCTAACAAAGATAAGATAAGATATGTAGAAAGAATATATCTCAATGTGAAGTTTCAACTATTATATTTATAATATAGATTAGAAGTGTAATAAATAGTTTTCACTTCTGTCTGCAGTCTCCAAAGACTGCACCGCATGTTTTTTTTTTAATTGTAAATTTTGTTTGATACGACATTAAATAGGAAACTAAATTGGTGCTGTGCTGTTGTTGCATGGATCGGTAATCGAATTGAGCAGCTCCGTAGACTTTAACTCGAGCTACCTTTCACATAGAGACGAGCTTAATATAGCGAGTTTTTCGTCTATGACTGGGAATGGTCCGCCACAATAACAATATTGAATTCGTACCTTATATAGACGATAATATGGGTAAACTATAAATTTCGATAATTAAACCTAAACATAATGTTTTTACGATCCGTGTACCTAAAATATTTATATGTGACTAGAAATAATTATGTATACTTATCTATATTACTATAAACAAGATCTGACTAGTTTCAAGCGCTTTTTAAAAGACTGCGTTAGTAAAAACCTTTTATATTTTTTTCTTATTATTTACTAGCTGTGCCCCGCGGTTTTACCCGCTTAACTTTATTAATTATAACCTATGTGTTAATCCAGGGTGTCAGCTAACTCCATATCAAATTTTATTGAAATCGCTCCTGCCGTTTGGACGTGAAGAAGTAACAAACATACAAACTCGCACACTCACAAACTTTCGCCTTTATAATATTAGTATGATTTAGAAGCCAGCACCGGAATACATAGAAAAGTACAGGATAAGGTAATCTATATTTTACTGGTGCCATCGTGGTTCTGGGTTCTGTGTTAGGTCGCAGAAGCTCATCAGCAATAAGTAGAGCGGGGTGGGAAGTATATCATAGGTGAGGCGTATGAAAATTAAAAAAAAACCCTTAATCGAAAAAGCACTGCTATTTCACCGAATATCGGCTCGCATAACTCATGTAACGTACAAAGTATACAAATGAGAAATTAATGTTTCTGTAAACAGAGTGCAAAGATAGGTCGGTATCGATACTGCCGGTCGGTAGGATTATAAGTATTGAGCGTCTGGGTCGCGACTCTGACACGTTCCGTTTCGCCTTACCGATACAATTGTGCAATAATAAGGGAACACCGAATTTTGACGACCACGGAGATTAGTCAAGTATACAAAGGCATTTTTAGGGTTCCGTAGCCAAATGGCAAAAACGGAACCCTTATAGATTCGTCATGTCTGTCTGTCTATCTGTCCGTCCGTATGTCACAGCCACTTCTTTCCGAAACTATAAGAGCTGTACTGCTGAAACTTGGTAAGTAGAGGTATTCTGTGAACAGCATTAAGATTTTTACACAAAAATAGAAAAAGAACAATAATTTTGGGGGGTTGCCATACATAGAACTGAAACTCAAAAAGTTTTTTTTCATCGTACCCACACATGTAGGTTGTCTATGGATAGGTCTTCAAAAATCATATTGAGGTTCCAAATATCATTTTTTTCTAAACTGAATAGTTTGCGCGAGAGACACTTCCAAAGTGGTAGAATGAGTGTCCCCCCCTGTAACTTCTAAAATAAGTGAATGATAATTCTAAAAAAAATATATGATGTACATCACCATGGAAACTAACAACGAAAATTGGTTTGAACGAGATCTAGCAAGTAGTTTTTTTTTAATACGTCATAAACCGCAATTTCCTTTCATTTAATCAAATGAAATACTTGCTGCTACGGAACCCTTCATGTGCGAGTCCGACTCGCACTTGGCCGATTTTTTTAAGACTGCCCGCTGTAAAGTATTGTCTCCCTGTGTTCCGGGATACTTTAAGAGAATATAATTGATGGATACAATGTACTTACGTCGATTGCCTCGTTGGTCTAGCGGTAGCGTGTTCACCCGCAGAGAACGAGGTCCTGGGTTCAAATCCCGGGTTGGGGAAAAAAGTGATTTTGGGACTTTTCTCTAAAAAGAAAATTTCTTTGTATCAGCCCGAAGTCTGGGAGTTGGCGGTATTAAACCCCCGTGCCTCGGAGAGCACGTAAATCCGTCGGTCCTGTACCTGACCTCTTTCATGACAGTGATGAATAGAAAGTGCTCCTGTGTTTGCGCACACACTTGAGCACTATAATATGTCCCGCGCAGATGGCTAATCTCTGTTGAGACTGGCTGCCGTGGCTGAAATTCGCCTAGGAGGACATTATATTAGTACCTACGTCCAGACTCAGAGTCACAAATAGTTGTCCTGCGCGGGAATTGAACCCGGGATACACAGTGGCCAGGGGGCTATCTTAACCGCTGCGACACACGTGCAGTTATTATAGTGCATATGTGTACATAAGACACAAGTACACTCTCCATTTCTACACACCCACAATCCTATAATATGATTATTCGACATAACTGGAGAAAGAACAGGGACTTAATTAACGCACATCCTGAAAATAATTTGTTCTGAATCGTTTACTGTATCGATTTATTTAATTTGTAATATAGGTTATTTTTTATTCCAAAATAATAAATACTACAGAAATTATGGTCATATTAACCCTGTACAGTCAAAACCTACCTACCTAATTATCATATTAACTCTATTTAGTGTGAATAAATAAATTGAATTGGAAAAAAAAAACAAATTGAAATGGACCGGAAGTCAAAGTAATAAGACATTTAAAATCGCAGATTTATCTGTATTCATACAAATTCCATCATTCAATACAAAATAAAGAAAAATGAACTTTGTTCCAAGAAAAAAATTTGGTATATAACAATGCATATACATGTTAAATTAAAAATTCAGTGTATGTATTATGATTAAAACATAACATTCTAATTGGGGTGTTTGAGGGTGTGCGTTAATTACGTTACATGTTGTATAACACTGCCAACTGTCAGACTCCGGGCTGATATTGCGTGTTTTACTTGCCAGAAAATCCTGATCAAAATTCTGGTCCGTGAATTGAACCCAGGACCCGTTCAGCCGCCGATAATGAGCTGCGGTTGAACGGGCAACCGCTATATCAATTAGGCATTCAAGGCGCATGCTGCGATGCGGATGCCGGTTTCAATAAATATAGCTGTATTTGTATTTAATAGAAAGTTAACATCCGGCCTAGGGAATTAAATCCCTATATTGCGGGTGATTTTATAAACAAGCAATTCAAGGGCTCAAAGCTCACCCAAATGCAGACATTTTACGTTTCATAGGAATAACTTAAACGAAATTACTCAACTTTTCAATGACTGCAGTTAAGTTATGTGTATACGCAACCTAACTTAAATTCGTATAAGTTAACAATGATATCTGCACGGGTACCAACGGAAGATGGATTAAATTCAGCAAATGCTGAGATCAGTGGCCCTGAGCAGTATTAAGGCAAAGCATTAGTGCGCGGGCGCCGAGGTAGTAGCGAAGCACTATTTACTTGCAGTCAAAGTCTATCACGCCTAAAATGTATCCATTTACCGCCTTCGATAAGGACGGGAAAGGCTCATTACTTTTGTAGAGTAGAGATTATTTTTAATTAATCGTCCCGTAGGTTAATGGAGCCATCTTGAAACTTTTAGTTTTAATTAAATTTTAAAGGTCACGCGAAACTTAGAATTACACTTGAATCACACGTGTACGTGTGGAGGTAGTCGCCTCGCTACTACGTGTTGCGGATACGATTCCCGCATAAGACAACTATTAAAAAAAGTTTTTATTCACGTAGACTTTAAAAAAGCGCTTGTAAATAGTCAGAACATGTTTGTAGTAAAATAGTTGTATACATTATTATTTCTAGTAACATAGATATTTAGGTACCTACACATTGTATTGATTGTATGAAAACGTTTATAAAATTTATTTTATAATAGCAATGATATTTAGCTAGCTCGTATCAAGTTATTGTCAAGAGATTATGTTTAAGTTTAATTATCTAGTTTAAGTCTAATATTTTTTACTACATATATTGTCAATGGTTCTGTATTTGTGTGACACAGATATAAAGTTTTTCTGAATCTGGATGTGCTGTTCGTGCTTTCTGGCCCCGTAATTGAGGTAGACTTTGTATAAAAAAGTCATCAATACGGTTCTTTGCATATGTACAGACACCAGCACATCAAGCTACCCCAATCTGTCAAATTTCTTTTATAGATTTTCAACTTTATCAAATAATAATAAGGTTCACTTTCAATTAGGGAAATTTGACAGGGGTAGTTTGATGTGCTTGCGTCTGTACAACAAATCCTTATCAAATTATTCGGTAAATTTCAAAACTGGCATTTAAGCAATCTACTCGTACTACTCATCTGTCCTTTCAGCTGTAAGCTTTAATTCAAATAATTTCCACCCCAGTAGCATTAAATCGACCGTAGCTATGCGTGATTTATATAAAGCTGTTTGAATACCTCACTATTTTATTGAATGTCACTTAATTATAGTTTGTAGCATTCTCAAAGGCATTTATAATAGGTACCCGACAACTCGTTAAAACCTCATTAAAACAATAGTGTTGTTAACTTATCATGTCTCAGGACTTGTTTAATGATTCAAAGACTGTTTTTAAGATTGTTTTTCTAGCTTTTAATTACAATGTATAGGGAAATGTACTTGACAATTATGTTACTGATCAGTGATCACCGACCGTTACTCTGATTAAATGATAATAATAATATTATAATATCGTGTATTGACACACGGCCATTTGATCCCAAACTAAGCAGAGCTTTTAAAAAACGCCTGTACATCCAGCTACTCCATCTGTCAATTTCTTTTTATAGATTTTCAACTTTATCACCAAAGTATAAAGTTCATTTTCAAGTGGGGTAATTTGACCGATTGGGGTAGCTTGATGTGGTGGCGTATGGATTATGGAAACGAGATAACTTATAGAATACATATACATTGACGGTCACCGTAGCCTAGTTGGTAGTGCTCCTGCCTACGAAGCTTGTAGTCCTGGGTTCGAATTTACCGGGGTAAGTGCAAATATTCAGAATCAAATGTAAGAATCAGAATTTGATTCCTCATTTTTCTTCCTGGATTCTAAGACCTATATATATATATATATATATATATATATATATATATATATATATATATATATATATATATATATATATATATATATGGCCTTTGCGTCTGTTATAGACGATTTACTGCGCATTGTCTGAGAGACATTTCTTTTGGTGGCTAAACAAACCGATGCGAGAGAGATATAGCCTACCGCAGGCCTGACAAGAGAAGTTTGCGGTGGTTGGTGCCGAGCCGCTTTCATGTCGCTTCTGTCCCTTATCATCAAGTACTCCGAACCAGGCTTCATCACAGATCTTACGACCCTCCAATACATGTTTGCGCCATTCAACTCTATTTTCAGCGAGCTTTTCCCAGCTACAGTGGTCAATTTTAAAAGAGCTAGACCAATAGATATTATATAGATATACCAAAGACAATAGACATTTAATTTTAATCTAACTATGAAGAACTATTTGTTTTTGTGAATAAACCATTTCTTTTAGAAGCCTATTGAGAAATGTTGAAAATAAACGCCTGATGAACTAATCTGGTGACTTGAAACGGAATATTAAAACGGTCGACTCGGGCATAGTCTATTAGTTCATTACTGACTACATAACTATAAACTAGATATTAAACTAGATAATTAAACATAATCTCTTGACAATAACTTGATACGAGCTAGCTAAATATCATTTCTGTAATAAAATAAATTTTATAAATGTTTTCATACAAGATGTACCTAAATATCTATGTTACTAGAAATAATATCTAATGTATACAACTATATTACTACAAACATGTTCTGACTATTTACAAGCGCTTTTTTAAAGTCTACGTGAATAAAAACCTTTTTTATTTTATTTTATTTTATTTATTTTATTTTATAACTAATTAAATGAATAATTACGAAAACATTATTAAACGCCTAAGTTTTGGAGGTAGAAACAGGAGTTTACACAAAGGCGATTTTGTCGGTTCTTCTATTTTATTTAACTCACGCACGCTTTAAGGTTCGGTAGCATTTACTCTTAAACAATTGCCAAGATAATTTCAAGAACTTATCAACCGTATATTCAATCTGTACTATTATAAATGTACACTCACTCTTTTCTAGTTTGATAGAAGCTCAGATATAAAACGAAGTATCTAACTTCCACTTCAATTAAGTGGCCTTACGATACGGTACGGCGTTAGACACGCAATTTCCCCCTCGATCGTGAAAACAAGATCATTTCGCCGTCTGATGAGACATAAATGTCCTTTATTATATGAATCATCAAACTACCTAGCTGCATTACATGTTATTCTGCCTCGCGGCAAATTTTATCTCGAAACTTATATTAATGTCCTCCTAAAAAAATGAAAATATCTTTGGTTCTAGTAAACGCGCTCTTTATTTTCCGGGTTCCCTCATCAGGTCACCTCGACGGTGCTTTATTATTGCAGGCTTAGGCTTTGGCTGTAGATAACAACTCTACACAACCCTGAGCATAATACGGTCAATATTACGCTCAGGGTCATCCCTTGGCATCACCATTTACATTTACCTCTATCATCAGTTTTACTTGGGAAGTATCACCGTCTTATAAATATAGTTCACGTAATAGCATTATTATATTAATGTTTTGATCCTGTGTGGGTGTGATTGCCACAGTTATCGGAGAGGGGGCAACGCGTGGGTGTTGCCATATGAGTCGCTACGGCAACCGAACATCTTCATTTGGAAATCGTAATATAAATGTATCGTAATATAATTATAGCTTCATTGATTATTGGAAAACTAATATCGGCTTCTAAGATTTGAAACAGGTAAGCAAGGCGTGTTAATAATTATCTTAACAACTTGAAACGAATGGTCGCTCATTTATTCTGTGACGAAACACTATATTCTGAAAACCATTTGACGTTTGCAGTGTATTTAATCTGGCCGCTATATTATGTAGTTCTTACAGTGAAAACTCATAGCCAGTCAACAACCACCTTTGACTGCAAAAATTAGGCAAAAGTATTTTTTGACAGCTGTCCCTAGTTAAAAACATTTTTGACTGATTTTCGCAGACAAAAGTGTTTTTAACAAAGTACGCTTGTCAAAAGTGCTTTTAACTGAAAAATATTGGGTCATAGTGTTTGTGACCAAATTGTTTTAGTTAAAAGTGGTTCTGGGGCTCTACCGCCTAAGTCGCCGTAAGTCGATTTCTTAAATGGCGTTCAAATAAATAAAGGTTAAAAATGACTTAATCAATCGTTAAATCGGCTTCCATGAGCACATGTGACGTCACAAATGGTCCGAAATCGATTGTCAAGCCAGTTTAACGATTGATTAAGTCATTTTTAACGTTTATTTATTTGAACGCCATTTAAGAAATCGATGTTCGGCGACTTAGCCGGTAGAGGCCCTGACTAAGAATGTTATTCCAAACTTTTTAGTTAGGTATTATTTTAAGATAATGATAACATGTTATTATAACGTATTAGGTAGGTAACTTACATTAGTATTAGAATAGTTAGAAGTAATGAGTTTTGAATGTGACATAGTTTTGTTTAAAGACGGTGTGGTAGAACGTGTCAGTTTATGGTCTACGTCCTTCTATTTATAACTGAGGATATATTAATGGACTCCTAATAAATAATTTGATGGACTGTTCCGTTCTCCGAATTTAGTCCGCTGTGACTAAATTGTTTTATAAATACTGACATGCCCTTATCGAGAGTTGTTACATATAATTATATATTTTATGGGTTCACTGAAGTGGCAGTGGGCGGGGCACATAGCTCGTAGAACCGACGACCGCCTGGTATAGAAAGGTTGTCGAGTGGTGACCACGAACCGGAAGACACAACGTGTACTGACGATCTTTCAAGGGTTGCGGGAAGCAGCTGGATGCGGGTACCACAAGACGGGCCATTTTGAAGATCCTTGGGGGTAGGGTTACCATATGACAGGTGTTAGCCGCATTTGACAGGTATTTTTAGGTTTAGACAGGCGTGCGGCCGGGTTGGTCTGAGACAGGCATTTCCGCAGGCTCTTGTCAACGCCCAGTGGAGTAGAGACAGAAATCGGCTGACTATTGAATCAGTAAAAGCAATATTGATTACACAGGAAAACTCCAAAACTGTATCTTGTCAAGATTTTTACGTTTTTATATTAGAAAAGAAAGAAATATTAAAAAAATTATGTCCTCTTTCAAATATCAGTAATAATAATATCCTTCTTCATTATTATCTGTTGGCTTTAACTTATTACCTACAGCGTTTTGCTTAAGACAGGCATTATAGGTACCATAGACAGGCATCCCTCTAGTTATATATGGTAACCCTACTTGGGGGAGACCTATGTCCAGCTGTGGACCCCTTTCGGCTGAAATGATGATGATGCGCTCATCGAATTTTATATAAATATAAAAATGTTGTGGTTAGAAACGATCATAATTTTATAAAACTGTCCGTACCGTGTATGTATGCCAGAATAGGGGTACAGAGAGATGTCACGGTTTTGATTCCCTGGTCAGTTTATTTAAAATGAAGAATGTATGATCTAGTTGGTTGACTGTGGGCAACTTATCCCTGGAAACGGTGTAGGTGAGAAATTGATGACATGACATGTTCTGGACAATTTGATTGCCAATAGTGATTACCTACTTACTGCTTGCCAACCACGAGCAGTACAATAAGCCCGCCATTAAGTTTTGGTCTTTCTCATACATTTGAGGTTAAATTTGTGATTTACAGGTTCTCTCTTTACGGTTATAGATGTGCTATCTTTCTTACTTATCATATGGGCAGTGGTTACCGTAGTGTCTGAGTTGTTCACGCCGCCCAGTAGACCTCTACCGTGGCTTAACGCAGCCGTTACAACAATTAGCTTAGTGTTGTAGCAACAGTTTGCTTAATGGCTACTACTGGATAAATAAATAAATAAAAATAAAAAAGGTTTTTATTCACGTAGACTTTAAAAAAGCGTTTGTAAATAGTCAGAACATGTTCGTAGTAATATATAATTAATTTATAATTATTTCTAGGTACATATAGATATTTAGGTACACGGATTGTAGGAAATAATTAACAATAAGATTTATTTTATAACAGTAACGATATTTAGCTAACTTAAATTAAGTTATTGTCAAGAATCATGTGTAGGTTTAATTCTCTAAATTTTAGCTATATTTTTACTACATATTGCCTGAATGGTTCTGTCTATATTAAGGTACGAATTAAATGTTATCATTATGGCGGACCTTGTGTTTATAACGACGGTCGCGCTTTAATGCTACCACCGGATCTAATGCGCCCCAACTGAGAAGACCCAGCGAAAAGCGTGGAGACGCTCAGAAACTAACCCACTTTGGTGGTCACCCATATATGGACTGACCGTGAGCCCAGTTGCTTACCTCGGCAATCACTTACTGACCGGTAAGAGCTTCTGGCTCTGGTGGAAGTTCTATTAACACAACGCATGTCTCTACCTACATACATTCTGATGGAGCACAAGTAGTAAGGAACAATCCTAGTCGAGAGGGAAGGGGAACTATTCATTTTCTAAATCCTCCTTTTTCTTTCTGATTAAATTCGTTGCGGGATCCAAGACAGTTAAAGCGAGTCCCCGGGACATGCCTGAGCCTCACCGCTCTGTGTCATTTCATTGTGTGCCACTGTTGAGGCTGGCTTACAGGAGTTGCAGTGGTGGGTAAGTGGGAGGGACTAGTCCCGATAAAAATCCTAGTCGAGACGTAGCGCAGTTTGTGACAGCATATTAAACAACATGACCTCATCATGCTTAACATTTTAAAATATCGTCATTCGTTTTAAAATTATATATTCAATACGGGTTGTCTTATGTTGGGTAGTAAAAAATAAAGAACTGCGGGTAAAACAAATTCGCTGGGCGTAGAAATAAAACTGCTATTATATTCTTGACGGCCTTCCAAATGCATTTGAGTATATTATTTGCAGACATAGATCACACAAAGTTATAGCCCATACAACTTTATATCTGTCTTTAGTGTTGCAATAAAGTTGGTGCGGATGCAATATGACAGCATCACGCTGACATTGATAGGGCCGGCTTTAAAGGCGTTAATATATATTTATATACTATGTACATACTTACTATGTACAATTTATAACAGCTACTTAGTTTTAATGATGTACTTTCGTAAACTTAATAAAGAATGCAGCGCCTCCTTTAATTTTGATGCATGCAAGATTTAAAACTGTATCAACGATTGTTGTTTAATGTTGTGTATGTATTTGGTTGGTAAGCCTTTAATAACGAAAAAAAAGAACATACTGTTAGTATCTAATCTAATGTTTCATTGGCTATGGATTCACTGAGCGCACTAACAGACGCCAGTACATCCAGCTACCCCAATCTGTCAAATTACTTTTATAGATTTTCAGCTTTATCACAATAGCGTAAGGTTCACTTTCAATTGGGGAAATTTGACAGATTGGGGTAGCTGGATGTGCTGCCGTCTGTACCATTGTATAGTCGAGAGGAAACACTAGAATAAGGAGCATGAAAGGTTACGTGGATGAAATCGCTTTGACCAATAAAATCATGTTAATTTATTTTCCTTATTTTAATGCATCTTTATTGTCAATGCTTATGCTTATTCACCGTTCAGGACGCAGGCTAAAGTTTTATGATCTATGGTTGAATAGTTAGAGCGTGAAAGCGTAACAAATAAATTAAATCACATTCGCATTTATAATATTAGTTAGGATGGAATCTTTCAATAATACCTAACGCCTAGAAAATATTTGGAAATATGTATTGTATTATATGTATTTGACGGGCCCATTGACGTGGTTGGCAAATGCTGGCTTTTGATGTCGGAGGTCGTGAGTTCGATTCCCAACCAGGACTGTTATTTGTGTGCATGAACATGTCTGTTTGTCCTGAATCTGGGTGTAATTATCTATATAAGTATGTATTTACAAAAAAGTAGTATATGTAGTATATCAGTTATCTGGTTTCCATAGTACAAGCTCTGCTTAGATTGGAATCAGATGGCCGTGTGTAAATAAAGTCTCAGGATATTATTATTATAATGTAAAGATTCCGTATATAGGTATGACAATGTCGATGCCTTTCAGTTTTAAATGGTTGATTCGTCCGATTTTAAAGCGCGAGTAAATTTAAACAGATCAAATTCTTATTGACTAATAAAACCTACTGAAAACATTATAAATTCGACGGTACTCGCAAGTAACCATTCATTCAGTCACCTTATGGCTGCGCCTATAAAAAACTTTTATGTCGTTGTTAATATTATGTTTATTTTATGATCCCTGCTTAGCTCTTTCATGGCGGCTCTCACGGAGTATCATAGTTGACGCAAATTACTATCGTCATTAATATGTACAACGTGTGGCATAAATAGTGCCATTGAACTAGCAGGTAACAAATGATGATTAAAAGTTAAATTATTGTGACGAGCGGTGGGTCAGGAGATTGGAAATGAAACTAGTGTTTGCACAGGAACTTTTATTGGTGTCGAGTCGATAGTAACAGTTGGTTCACCACTAAGATTACGGAACACACGTGCGTAAGGTCCCGGCTACTAGCCCATTGCTAGAGTTTGCACAGGAACTAGTGTTTGCACAGGAACTTTTACTGGCGTCGAGTCGATAGTAACAGTTGGTTCACCACTAAGATTACGGAACACACGTGCTTAAAGTCCCGGCTACTAGCTCATTGCTAGAGTTTGCACAGGAACTTCTATTGGCGTCGAGTCGACAGTAACAGTTGGTTCACCACTAATATCACGGAACACACGTGCTTAAAGTCCCGGCTACTAGCTCTTTGCTAGAGTCCACACGTAGCGCACATCAGAATTCCGGTGTCGAGCACTGCCAAAGTTAAAGTCCCGACGTACACAGCACACTTGACACTGTGTGGGGAACACTTGGCACTGTTTACTGTCACTTATCACTTGCACTTGTTATTGATTTTTATTTCCTTGTACATGTCGCTCAGCTGTAGCACGTAGTATGAAATGCCCTAAAATTGCCCTGTTTTACTCGTTGTATTAGGCTCATTAGGATATTAATGAGCCTAAGTGATATCGCTAAAAACATAAATGTGAACAGTCATCTTTGTGTGAGCTTGCGCTAAGTAGACCGTCCCGTGCATTACTCAAGAAACTGGGTAGTTAATAATAAAAATACTCTTTCTATGGGAAATCAGAAAGACCATGTAATTTTCAGATACAATTGTCATTGACGGGCTTAATCACCTTCCTTAAATAAAATAAATAACAAAAGGTTTTTATTCACGTAGACTTTAAAAAAACGCTTGTAAATAGTCAGAACATGTTCGTAGTAATATATAATTAATTTATAATTATTTCTAGGTACATATAGATATTTAGGTACACGGATTGAAGGAAATAATTTACAATAAGAGTTATTTTATAACAGTAACGATATTTAGCTAACTTAAATTAAGTTATTGTCAAGGATCATCTGTAGGTTTATGTATCTAAACTTTAGCTATATTTTTACTACATATTGTCTGAATGGTTCTGTCTATATTAAGGTACGAATTAAATGTTATTATTATGGCGGACCTTGTGTCGGTCGCGCTTTAATGCTACCACCGGATCCTATGCGCCCCAACTGAGAAGACCCAGCGAAACAAACTAAGCGGGTGTCTCTACTATCGGTTTCAACATGGCCCAGTTGAGACGCTCCGGCGAAACATACTCATTGGGGCATATACACGAGATTTGGTCCACTTACTGAAGTTATTTAGCAGGCAAACACAATATATGCTCGATCGGTTGTCTGATTAAGTATTTATTTTAGGTTTAATATATTATAAAGAGAAAATAAAAACGTCATAATAAAAGTAACATTAATCATTTTGAGACACAACCAACAGTTCTGAAAACGTCTTCTTCGTCATAGACGGCATAACAGTGAAAATAAGCTGTTAACATTAATATCATTTCGTACTAAGTAAGTAAGTAAGTAATTTAATTTTCCACGATTTTATCCAAAATTCTTGTATTATAATACTTATCTAAGTCATAAAAGCAACCTCTTGTGAAAATGTGTGATTTATAGCCTTAGAAGTAACTAAATTTCCATTATTTAGTCCGTTATACGAAACTTTCAGTCCCATTTTATCAAATTAAGAGTATCGTAAAGTAACTGAGCCGTAAAAAGATTAGAAAATGCTAAAACTTAAGTATACCTACCTAGTCGTGCTATAAACATTTTAACTGTAGAGAAAAAATATAGTGAATTTTTTAAATAAAGCTTAAATACTACGACGAGTGCGGCAATTACTTCGTACCTGCAAGGCTATGGACTTCCCACTTTGGTAGATGGTAGCTGCGTATCTGCTCGGTGAGAGAGAAAAGCTCGCTGGCGGCGCGCCGTACATCCGCCGAGCATCGCCGGTTCCGGCTGTTGTGCCGATGCTGTGATGGAGCTTCGGCAATCTATTTACGTGATTATCCACATCAGGTCATCAAGCTTGAACAAGGGGTCGTTTTTGGTGGTTTCTCAGACTACCTGCGACACTAAGTATACCTACTTATCCAGATATATAAGTGTAAAGTTGCATGGATTTGCGCACACTACTCTAGCTTACTATTAAATCCTCAATCACCTTTAACTTTTACACATTTCTCCTAAAGTTCTAGTTATTGATCAGGAGGCTTCGAATTATAGGAGAGGGTCTCTCCTCTAAAATGCTTATTAAACCATAATAAAAGTTGAAGGAGCAGGACTTTCGGACGAAGATTTTTTTCTGGCCAAGATTAGGATTTCTATCCAAAAAAAATATGTGTAAATAGCGCTGGATTAATTTTGTTTTGTGCATAGATTTACTGGTATACCTACGACTATGCTAGAATATTGATTTGGTAATTACTTGTGCGTCCGTGATTTTTATGATTATCTTAATAATTTGAATAAGTTACATTTTGGTGTACAGCTCTACATTATTTTGCTTTCGACTTAAAATTAAGCGCTAACAAGAATTTAATTAACATTTCCTAGCTATTTTTCTATACATATAATAAAATCGTAGGAAAGCCAAAACTGTGCATTGAATATTTTTTTTAAAGGGTACTTGGAGCGTGATCTACAATCGATATCGGAGCCAAAAATATAGTTTTTGGAATTTTTGTCTGTATGTACATATGTCCGGGCTAAACTCAAATAGTACTGCATGGATTTTCTTAAATTTTTTCATGAATATTACTAAGAGGTTACATATAGGCTACATATTACCACGCTATCACCTACGGGAGAGGAGATGTGCTAATTTATAAAATTTAACTCGGGTAAAACCGCGGGGCACAGCTAGTTATTCCTATAATCAGAATCGTCGCGGTTCCACTGTTGGGCTCGTTTTTTTCTCCGTCGGATTTGCAGGAACATCTCTTCCATGACCTTTTTTTATGACCTCTTGAGATTGTATTTTATTGTTGTCTAACCAGGACAGCAGCTACAGCGTGTCTTATAGCAACAGATGCTCCAGTATTTCAGTCCCTAAGTTTCAAGCATGGTAAGTAATCACCCTTAGAAGATAAGTAATTGTTCTGCTGTTTGCTCCACTTTTATATCCGAGACATACAATGGATTCTTTTTCGGCATGTGTGATCACATTTAGTGATAAGGCCACCAATTCTACAATTTTGTAATGTATGTTATTGTATATTTGTATCCTGTAATATTTTGATGTACAATAAAGAGTTATCTTACCAGATACAATAGCGTGTTGGAGTAGATATTGTTATTTCGGCGCCCGTGAATTCTTTTATGTTGAGTGACTAAGATAGATTTCTCTGAAGGCGTAACTTAGGTACATCTTATTGGGAATATTTTAGTACGCATCGGATTTTGACTGATCTGATCAGTTGGGTTAGGGTGTGAACAGATTGTCTCGTCCCCTATATATGGCAATTGGTTGATGTCACCTATCAATAAAACCTCACGCCAGCCGGCCGTGCAGCCGTCATGTTAGCCCCAAAATGGTCCATTAGTACTTCGTCTCTTCCCCTGTTCTTGGAAACCGTTTACTAATACGATTGCCAAATTGGCTTCTGCTTATCTTTCGCCATCTTCACCAGCTTTGCTATGAGAGTTTCCGCTGCTTCTGTGGTTGTTGTGATAACTACATCGTTGTCAGCTTCGAAATGTTTTAAGAGCTATGTCGTTTTACCACAGCCTGGCACACTGGATCCCCTTAAGTATACCAGTTATTTCCAGGGTTAAGTAATTTATGACATGCTCCAAGTCAAGTGTTCTGCTCCGCGGATCCCGAGCAGGTTACTAGCCATTTTAGGGATTTCAGAAGTCTTAAATTTAACCAGACCGATACGTTTAGTCTTTTCCTCATTTAAAACTAGATATCCTACGTTCGGGCTGTAAGTTGCTATGGATTTATTTACGTCGTCCGCTCTTATTGCTTTGTAAGTGTCATTGTTGTCTATAATAACGTCCGCCGCATCGCGAACTTCCTCCAAAGGATAAAAATGATCCTTTCGAATATTCGCTTGAGGATGCTCAATGACAAACATATTATAACTTTACAGCTAGTTTCTGTAGTAGGTACAAAATATGAGTACAACACATTTGTGAAAAGAATATGTTGCGTAGTAGTCAAAAATTTTATTTTCGGCAACCATCAATTATTCTTTTCATATTCATAGGCTTACTTATCTAAATCTACTCAGTTTTAAATAAGCCGGAGCATATACTACATCAAATTTATCTGATCTTATATTTTATAGGTATGATGCTTTGAAAGGCCATTGTTTACAAAAGGAGTTGTTCAAACAGTAATAGCTACATAACAGGTAATTAAATATTCAGATTTATTCGTCGCAGAGATAACCAGCACCGGTGCAGGTCGCTTGTTTGTCAAACAAAAGGAGTGTTCTGTTCTCTAATTGTTCGTTGGCATCTTAATAGTTCAGGTAGGAAATTATTTCGTATGTATGAAGTTTTATTTAATCTCTTTGTGTTCATCTTGCTGATTATGATACCATTCAATTTAAAACCTGGCAACAGTAAAAAGCTATATACATATGTAGGTGCCAATCAAGTTTACTGGAAGAATCCTAATGAGTTGGCTCGTTTTCTATTCTCTTTTAAAATTTAATGAATCCAATTTATTTTTATATTTGTTGATGATTACTTTTGATAAGAATGTATAGGATCATGAGAAATGGTAGTCCGTTGTCTATGCCTCCCCTCTGGGAAACAGGCGTGAGTCTATGTATCAGATGTATAAATGAGATTGCAATAAGAAGCTCTTTTGAGGGACATATTATGACATATTAACTATGACTGCGCTCTCTCAGATTTTTAGTTGTTTCGATCTCCATAGAATTCTTGGGAAATTCAAGATTAATATCAAAAAGGACTTTCAACGCTATATCGTCGCAAGCTTTTTAATATGCAATATTACTACAGCAACCATATTATGTTTTACTGAAATAGAACCAGTATATTAAGATTACAGAAAAATAAGGAGACTGAAATACGAAGGTATTTTTTCCTGAACTGCTCTGTACGTTTCCATACAAGTATTATTTACCAATGGATGGATCAGGTCTACAGGCCATGGTTGTTAGAATTAGATTCAGATATAGGGTATACTTTAAAATAATATACCTATTCATAGTTATGTCCCAGAATGATGATTTTTATTGCGACACTCCTTACAAAATAGTATAAGACGCTATTGGAAGTGGCTAGTAACTTTGCATGAAATGCAGTGGAGTTAGTTTTCCGCGATCGACTGCTTTTTCCGTTCTATTAAAGAACGCTTGACGTTTGATTTCCTACGTTCCTCTGGCACGTGGTATACGTGTCATGTGTAATATTTATTTAACATTTAATATAAAATGGCGCTCATACCTAGATGCTCTCACCGGTCTGTAAGAAATCGGCGAGGTTAAGCAACTAGGCTGGGCTAGGCAATCGGCTAGGTCCATAGATGGGTGACCGCCAAAGTGGTTGGTTTAAATTTTGAGCGTCTCCGTGCTTCGGAGGGCACGTTAAGCTGTCGGTCCCGGTTGTAGTCATTAGACAACAGTCGTTAAGCCATGTCAGAGGCCTACTTGGCGGCTTGAGCAACTCCGACACTAGGGTTACCACTACCCATACGATAAGCAAGCAAAGCAGTATGTTGATGTTTAAACTTCTTTATATTAGCCCAGTTTAAGCCTCGTGTAAATTTTGTTAGCGATCGGACGGACAGATTTTTAATTGCCATATGCAATGTGTGCTAGAAAATCTTTTGAAAAATTTTGGTCACTCAATCACGCGAAAACGGCTAATTTTAATAACATTGGAAGTTGGGATATATAAATGAGTTAATAAACTCATATTGTTAAATCTTATCGAAGCTTAATTACTTATTAATTACTGTACTATTAATTAAATTAGTTATTGCGTTAACCCACTGCAAGAAACTTGAATAGAAGTGGGCGTACGTACTTAGATTACAGGACAACTCTCTTTAAGTACCGCCAATAACTGTCATCATGTTTCACAAATATATTTCTAAAGTAACAACAATCTTTCTTTTCTTTCTCCAGTGGGCCGTATCAGAGCTGTTCAGTTTCTCAGTAGGCCTCTGACATGTCTTAATGACTAAAACTTAACGTCTCCGTGCTTCTGAGACGCTCAGAAATTAAACCACTTAAGTGGTCACACAGCTTCGCACACCTAAGAGCACCGGACCCTTAACGGCACTGAGCGCTTCAAAGAGACCAATTATCCTACTAATTAATGTTTTTAAACTTTCGCGATTTGAACACATTTTTTATATACTGTGGACACGGGTCTCATCGCGATAAATATTTAGGTAAATCATTACCTTGGTTACCCGACGTTTCGGCATGGATTGCACCAGCCGTAGTCGACCCGTGACCACGGCTGGTGCAATCCATGCCGAAACGTCGGGTAACCAAGGTAATGATTTACCTAAATATTTATCGCGATGAGAGCCGTGTCCACAGTATATAAAAAATATCCTACTAATATTATAAACCCGAAAAATTGTAAGTATGGATGGATGTTTGTAACTCTTTCACGTAAAAACTACTGATTAGATTTTAATGAAACTTTACAATAATATAGCTTATACATCAGAATAACACATAGGCTACAATTTATAAAGATATTGTTTGAATTGTCCAAAATATGACGATAAGTGTCAAGTAGGAAAAAATCTACCAAATGCGAGCTATTCCGGCGTGCACTGCCAAAACCGCTAGAGGTACACATTCTACTAATATTATAAATGCGAAAGTTGGTGAGTATCTATATCTATACATATAATAAAATTGTACATTAAATATTTTTTAAAAGGTTTTTTGGGGCGCGATATACTCGTACCATCGACATCGAAGCCAAAAATATAGTTTTTAGAATTTTTGTCTGTGTGTCTGTTTGTATGCATGTATGTCCGGGCGAAACTCAAAAAGTACTGCATGGATTTACTTCAAATTTTGCATGAATATTACTAAGACTTCGGGTCAACATATAGGCTATATATTATCACGCTATCACCTACGGGAGGAGCTGTGATAATGTATAAAGATTAACGCGGGTAAAACCGCGGGGCACAGCTAGTAGACGTATATATGTATGTTTGTTACTCTTTTACGCCCAAAACTACTTTAACGCAGATGAAACCGCGGGGCGCAGCTTGTCTTTCATATTTATATGATGGATGAAAGGCTTCAAATGAACTATAGAATTTGTGACCAAACCGTACAATGGTATGCAAAATTTCGTTTGAATTTGCAATTCCAGCGACATAGTGGACGAAAGATATTGGCTTACATTTTCAAACAAGTTTGCTTTGATGCGACTAATTTGGGCGGTAACTAGTTTGAATTTCCAACAGGGCTACATAATGAGTAGGGAAACGATCCCGTGTGGTTATAATTATTGGGTTGGTTTAATGGGTAAAGTGATGTGCGGCCCATCGATGGTAACTAGAAATTCGATGCAGCCCCAAATATTAATACCACTTATACGAAATCTAACAACAAAGCTATGAGGCGTTACGAAATCCTAAGATTGCTAGCAGGGCAAATGGATAGGCCATTCCTTGAACATTGGGTTCCGCTCTACATAGCAATCCGATGTTGAAATCCTCCTAGATATGAGAAATAAATCCTAGTTATGTTCTTACTAATATAGTTTTATTTTTTTGTATCAACGCTATATGCCTTGTTTATAGCTGAAATAAAGTATTTACTATGCTTGCTTGCTTATGGCGAGGCGCTCATAGCTAGATGTTCTCACCGGTCCGTAAACAATTATCGACGTTAAGCAACTAGGCTCGCGGTCAGTCCATCGATGGGTGACCGCCAAAGTGGTTTAATTTCTGAGGATCTCCGTACTTTGGAGGGCACGTTAATCTGTCATTAGACAACAGTCGTTAAGCCACGTCAGAGACCTACTGGCCGGTTTGAGCAACTCTGCCACTAGAGTTACCACTACCCATACGACGAGCAAGCAAGTATTTATTATTATTACGATTATTACAATGAAGCTCTAATTATTCGATGATTTAGTTCGTCATGTTGTATTACACGCCTGATTTAATTTATATTGCTTACTATAAATAAAATAAAATAAAAAAGGTTTTTATTCACGTAGACTTTAAAAAAGCGCTTGTAAATAGTCAGAACATATTCGTAGTAATATATAATTAATTTATAATTATTTCTAGGTACATGTATATATTTAGGTACACGGATTGTAGGAAATAATTTACAATAAGATTTATTTTATAACAGTAACGATATTTAACTAACTTAAATTAAGTTATTGTCAAGGATCATGTGTAGGTTTAATTATCAAAATTTTAGATATATTTTGACTACATATTATTGTCGAATGGTTCTGTCTATATTAAGGTATATATAAGGTATCAAGCTCAGGATAAAGCAAGCGTCTAAAAGATACACCAGTCAAGTCCTTTAGTGGCCGCGGCGATAATATACACCCCCATTGTCTTTTCCCAAATGCACCGTCATCCGATAAATCTATACATATAATAAAATCGTAGGAAAGTCAAAACTGTATATTGAACATTTTTTAAAAAGGTACTTGGGAAGTGACCTACTATATACATAGTTTTTAACAAATTTCTGTTTATCTGTATGTATGTCCGGGCAAAACTCAAAAATTGCTGCATGGATTTACTTCAAATTTTGCATAAATATTACTAAGAGGTCGGGTCAACATATAGGCTGCATATTATCACGCTATCACCTACGGGGAGGAGCTGTGATCATTTAGAATGTTTAACGCGGGTAAAACCGCGACCACAGCTAGTGTCTTATACGATCCCTTTGACGATATCACGACTTAACTAGAAAAGGTCAAGGTTATTATAAAATCTCGTGACATTGTAATCCGATGTACCGTACTAGCCGTCCAAAGAAACGGCCGAAAGCACGCCCCGACCACATCGCCCTCCGTGACCTTTAGTTGGCATTCGTATCGTTGGAATAAACCCTCCAATCCTCAATCAGGCGAGCGGCCTGCGTCTTCGCGTAGTAATGTAAAGCTATTATATTAAAGCACACAGTGTACCTAAGAACAGATCCTATAAAGGGGGTGCTGTCGAGCGCGGTACTTGGTAGTCTGATTTACTAGAGGGTTTGAGCACCCGCTCGCACTTATTGACCGGTGAAGCCGAAAACAAAAAAATAAACTATTTGTTAATTGTTAGTTCAAGCCTCGCACTAGACCTCTGCCATGCCCAATGACTTGTCTTACGTCTATTACGGGCTCAAAGTTTAACGTGCCCACCGAAGGACGATTATATGTTGATCTAAAACCTTTCAACATCTTGTAGCACGCAAAAAAAAGCATCCCCTGAACTAAATCTTTTCTTCTTCCATTTCTTTATCTATTTGTATAAGTGACTGCTGCCTGTCCTAAAGACTTGAAGGCAGTCCACCACATGGCAGGGGGCTCTTCAACAGCTCCAAGAATCCGCACCATAGCAGCGGCACGTTCCGCTGCGCAGTTTACACCGCCTTAGTGTATGTGGTATATCCATTGTAAGCAACGCGAGCGACGTCCTATGGCACCTCGAAGAATGGTCTGAAAAGCAGGAAAAGACACTCTTTTCCTGCTTTTCAGACCATTCTTCGAGGTGCATCGAGGTATAATCAATTTGAATATATGTAACTTGTCCAGAATAAAAGCTATTCCCTATGAGGTTGGCAAAGGTCGACAGCGCCGACCTTGAAATGGCCAGTATTAATCGAGGGACTACCATTAGACCTCGAAACCCATACGGAACTAGCAATACATATAGTTAAACCAGGTCTTCGATTCTATTGTGCTGGATTCGATCGGGATATGCCAGGCGCAAAGAACTTATTATACATTTTTGAGACACAGAGGCCGTCATAAAGTAACTCGTGAAAGAAAACCATTGCAACAATGTTTGTGTGCCTTGCGTTTTTCACTACTAAATATTTGTCGGGCAGGTGGAGTTTGCGTGTCTATGCCGCATTTAACCTTCGTTGTAATTTCCGCGATAAATGTATAACCCCATTCGGATCGGACTCTGCATTTATAAACTTTTGGTTACGAAATATAAAACAAGCTGTGGGTCAAATAAGAAAAGTGAAATGACCACGCTAATGTTAGTTAAAGGAAACCATGAAGTATATAGTCTCGAGAGAGGTGAAGCTTCCTAGAACCGTTTATTACAAGATTACACAATACATGCGCTCATCTTGTGAGACATCACCTATATTATATTTATAAACTCTTCTCAATTTACGCAGTTGATTTATTCGCCGCTAAACGGTTACTAGCATCAAAGTTTTAACATCTCACCAAATAGTCTGTTCTCAAACAGTATATTTCTAGCCACCCGTGTTAGGATATTCGACTTTAAAATAATTAATTTAGAGTTGCAGTCTCTGATGCGTTCTCACGTGTGTAATAAGCCTAAGAGTAGTTCGTTTCAGGAATTTATACGATTGAATTCCCTCAGATATTCTCAATTAGTGAACTGTTACTGTCCTACCTGTAATTAATTTTATTGTAATTGGGGCACAAGGCATTCTCCTCTCGGGAGATCCACGTGCGGGCGATAAACGAAGACAGTCGCAAGATGTGACGAGTCTAAATAATTATTTTAAGGCTCGAGCGAACACTAAAAATAAATTGGCAGTGTGATGTCATGAAAAGTGTTACGTACCTATCCGACACGCATCCGAGTATGACATCAGTTCTCGATCATCTGGTCGCTTGCTGAATTATTATCACTGTTCCCACCGTTTGTGATTCACTTTATGTTTTTAGAACCACAAAGGGAAGGGATATTATTTTAACTATCATACAATTATTGCTTGATACCTAATTAGCGACTCGAGCTGGCCATTAATCTCCTATAAAATGATAGGGCTGTGACGGAGAAACAATACAGCCATGTTTCTGCTAACGCTTTTAATCTGGAGCAGTAGCAGTATATATACGAGACGTGATTAGGTCTCGTGTGTAGATTTAATGTTTTTCTCATGGAAAACTAACAACGTAGGCTTTCAAGCTAAGCGTATTACTAATTATTATCTAATTGAAACAACATTATGAAATGCGCTCTTATGGCGAAGTCAGCGGTACTGCTATGTTGCCCCTGCGAATTGAACTAAATAGCTTATCACTGGCATAAAAAATGTCTGCTACTATCTCGTTGCTTAATTTTAGCCAATGTGCGAAATATTTACGTTGTAACAACGCCCACATAAACGGATGGTCCGTCGATGTAGTGTCGCTCAACATGGCATTGTTTCCGTACGAGCGTTACGTCGTGTGGTGCGTCACTCGTAACTCTCGGCATCTGCGTGCATGTAATATTGCGGCAAATTACTGGCATGCATTCGGTGGCTGTCCGGCGACACGGAGGTACACGCCGTGCGGGCTCCGCGACTGACGGTTGAAGGTTACCCATTCTCGTTAGTTAAAAGCCGTCTATGTCACACGCTACTCGCACTAAACGGGTTAATGATAGTTGCCGATAGATGCTGGTGTGTGTCTAGCCTGGACCTGGGCCAGCCACTCAGACACTCAGAACTACTGTGACTCGTTCATGACGCCGCATATTTTTAACGTAACAAACAGCGCAGACACACTCTCGAGTGCCAAATGTAAAGTTCACTAACATAGATTTGGCAACAGTGGCTATTTACGCGAAGTGTCTATGCTTCTAGCTAATAATTGCGGAACACATTTACATTCATTCTCGACGTATGTAGAAGATCGGAACTCAAGTGAAATTTTACTCTGCTTCAAATTTGGAATTACAAACAAATGGCGTACCGAAAGGTCACATATTTTTTTTATAAAATTTTAAATCTCTTCTTACCAATTGCTTTAGTGTGCGTATAGAAATGCATACAATTAATCGCATACTACTTGCTCAATTTTTCATATTCAATAGAAACTAGATTTTTATACATTTGATTTCGAGATTGGAGCTGTGATTTACTAAAAAAATTGAAAAAATGACCCGGATACATTATTGAAGACTAGCTGTGCCCCGCGGTTTTACCGGCGTTAAACTTTATAAATGATCACAGCTCCTTCCTCGTATTTGATAGCGTCATAATATAGCCTATATGATGACCCGACCTCTTAGTAATATTCATGCAAAATTTTAGGTAAATCCATGCAGCACTTTTTGAGTTTAGCCCCCGGACACACATACAGACAAAAATTCTAAAAACTAAATTTTGGCTTCGATGTCGATTGTAGATCACGCCCTAAGTATCCTTTAAAAAACATATTCAATGTACAGTTTTGACTTTCCTACGATTTTATTATAATATGTATAGATAGTTAAAATTAAAGTTTTGTCGTTCAATGTTCTAAAATATTGAATTCCTTTAATTAACTTGGTTCACCCAAGCTGGCAACCAAGTAGCTGTGCTATATAGTCGCTCTTTACTTCCGCCTGCAATGTTGTTTTATTTCCGTTATTCGATTCTTAAAGTTTTAATTCGCTGTTTATATTAGCTAAACGGTGTAACTTGAAACTATTATCTTCTATCTCGTCTTTTCCCCATTTTATCGAAGTCCCTTTGCTTATATCTTGTAGAAAAAATTAAGCGAATGCGATCTGACTTCGAAACCCATAAGGAATCATCGTATAGATATCTGATTCTGTTTGGATACTGGTTTGGCGTTGAGCCAGGGAAGTTGGCTTAAAAGAATATTTTTTTAGTAGCAGTGTCCCACTGCTGAGCAAAGACCTCTCCCTTGGATTTCCAGATTTTCCTCTAGAATATAGGTACTACTAACAGTTACCTTTTTTCCTAGCGGGTTAATTTATAAACATACAAAAAATATTGTTGGTAAAGAACTGTATTCTATTTGAGTTTAGGAAGTCTATTTACCTATCTAAATGATGGTTACAAGACTCCGGTGCTTAAAAATAATGCCAAGCGTCTATGTTCAGAACAAAGTAGGATAGCACAAAGATATTGCTGCTGCTTGGAACATCACTTAAATTTATTGTCGTGGCAATTTCTGGCATTGTCGTTAATGCGACACAAGTATATCGTCTAAATTTGGACATCTCTACCTGACAATGGATTTGTCTCGTGACCTTATCTACGGGCCATATTTTTGCTAACAATGACAGGCTCGGAAGTGGCAACCGGCAGTACCTACCGATATATTGGCATTCCCAATTATGTTTTGTTGGCAGACGTATTCAATAGTATGTTCTTCATTTGATATCTGTTAGAACAGATGACATTAAACCTTTTAATGTAAAGGCAATCTGTGCCAGATAGATCTCATTTAGGTACTAAGAGTTCTCGAGTATTTCGACCGAATTACTATTCGTATTCAACTGTATTATTTGTGTTTATTTCTGGCTTCAGATAGCTAGAAATAAATACAATCGAACGACAAGGCTATCGTTAATTTTAAACGTCAACTGACAGTGATCCTTTTGGATAGCTGTGGGATGAGTTTTTAAATAATAATGTTAACATAATGAAATCCCCTACAGAACCTCTTGACACTTGAACATATATATCTGATTTGTTCACAGCGACAGCTGCATGTATGTTATCATTGCTTTCCTGTTATTGCTGAACGTCTTTTGTTCTATATCGGCTACGTTTCAAATGAGTCTAATTTATGACAGGCCGCGTATCCCTTGTGGCAGTTGTAGCTTTTATTTTTAAATACCTCATAGTTCCGTGCTAGTTATTTATGGTAACAAAGAGATTATTCTAAAATGTTTAAATTTAGTTACTAGACTCTGCATTTCCTTATTAATTCCATGAATATTGCAGTATATATTATTCAAAATGTTTCTTTCCTTTTGGAATTATGTATAAAAAATTGCAGCCACGGGGATTGCTATTCAATGTGTTTACCCTATCACCGACGTCGACGTGGGAATTTTAATATGTATTGTAATCGTAATAATGGCATCCTAGTGTATTCGCTTTATCAATTACCTTACAGTGTTTATTACCCGTAGAATAAATAGAATATGTAAAATCGCATCTGTTATGATATTGCGTGGGTTCATTTTTGATGCTGGTTTAAGACGTGCCAGCATATGTTTAATTAAACTAAGTTTTTTGATTATTCGAACTTCAAAAGTAGTTTGTTTACATTCCCGTTGAACTGCTTTGGCATTACGTATAATATATAATATACATATAGATACGTGGGGCGTCCCAATATTTCTGGAAAGAAAAAGAAATGCTATCAATTACTTGTTTCTCTAAATATTCTCTCTCAAATTCAGTACACTTTTTCATACCAATCAACCAATTTTAATAACATTAATACCCCGCCTCCATGGTAATCTCGGCAACATGCTTTTTATTCACTGTAACAAACTCTCCTGGTGATGAAAATCGTAGACCACGTAAATATTTCTTGATTTTTGAGAACAGAAAGAAGTCTCAATTGCCTATTTGAGAGTAAATACAGTAGGACCCATGTATCTACGTTTTTCAGTTTTAAAAATTAGTTGGTCAGTCACCTTCCGGTTAATAAATTATGTAGCAGTTGCTATTTGCTGTGAATGATCGCCTCGTTATTTATGAAGAAAAAGTAGTAACCTTCCGATTTGGTCAGACCAACACGTCGGTTCACCTGTCAAGACCCAAACAGCCAAGAGTACAGCATTTATATTTTCGTAGTTCACAGCGGTAGTTAGACAACCATCACAAAGTCTTTACTATTACTGATATCAGCACGTTGGAATTGTGCAAATTTGCAATAAACAGTAGATTTTTATGGACAAGTCGACATCATTGCCAAAAGCACTTTGAAAGGCGAGAGACACTCTGTTGAGGCTTACTAACTAGTCTTAAAATAGTATCAAATCATACTACGATAACTGTTCCTAGATAAATTCATGGTGGTCTAGGCATTCTTTAACATCGTAAGTAATAAATAGATAAAATAAACTGCATTTTAAAGCCAATTTTCAATACCTATAATTCGTTTTTAGGATTCCGTACCCAAAGGGTAAAACGGGACCCTATTACTAAGACTTCGATGTCTGTCTGTTGAAATTTTCACAAATGATGAATTTCTGTTGCCGCTATAATAACCTAAAAACTAAAAAACAAAATGAAATAAATATTCAAGGGGGCTCCCCTACAACAAACGTGAATATTTTCTCGTTTTTATAGATAATGGTACGGAACCCTTTGTGCGCGAGTCCGACTTGCACTTGGCCGGTTTTAATAAAATTATGTTAGTTAAAATTACGGGTCATTCCTCAACTCGTCCTACATACCTACGGCCCATTTCGGACGACTTGCAGAACATCAAAATTAATCATATTTTCATTCCGCAACTCGTCCCACGTTACTATCTCAATGAGAAAAGGTACAATCAGTAGCAAAAGTGTTAGTGTGCAAAGCAAATTTTTTAAGAATAAAATATTTAATCATCAGAATATTTTCATATTTAAATAGAAAAGATTACATATAATAATAAAATAATAAGCAATCGCCGTAAAATAATAATCAACAATCATGAATAATTTTTATTGTATTAGTAAGTACAATAAATGGTAAGACCAAATAATATAAATAAAATGCTTCAAGTAACAAAATACTAAAAGAATGTTGAACCGTAACGGCATTCATCTCTGGGCCGCCATTTTGTTATCATTCTTAGTTGGCCTCACTATGTAAGTACATACATATAATATTAATAGTAAAAAATTATGTACTCACCTTCAAATTTTCACGACACGGGACACGTCACAATTCAATTAATATTATTTACTTATATTCAATAAGTATTTTTTTTTTACAAAACCGAATTTTGTTATATCTATATAATGCTGATGACACTGTTTGATGAACTGTTTGTCACTATTCGACGGGTAGAGAGAGTGTGATCTACTTAGCCTTTACTTTTCTTAATTAGTTTGACGTCCACTGATTGGTTATCAGTATAACCCTTTATCCAATAACGACGCTTCACTATCATTGTGCATTGTTGACTTTGACCAATAATATTGCTATTATACGTAATACCGGACAGCATCACCAGCCACCAGTTACTTTTTATTTTTATAAGTTTACCCACATTTTTATTTACAAATTGCATATATTTTTATCCAACGTTAAGCTACGCTCGCTATGTTTGCAATAAGTTAAAATGTATTTCTCGAATAATAAGCGAATTGTATTCTTATCAGTAACCTCCTAAATTTGTGTAAAACTGAGTTCCCGTGTCATCCCTTTGACAACCAGGAACCTGTTTTTCAACACACTAGTGCACTAGTCTTAATAAAGATGTTTTTAAAAAATCACTATCACTTTTCTTCTTAACTGTTTTTACGCTTAGTTACTGTTAATATTTAACAAAAATAATAATGGGACGAGATGACGACTGAAAAAATAATTAATTTGGAACTTCGTCAACTCGGCCCAATGGTCCGAGTTTGTTTTGGGACGAGCTGACGAAGCACCCAAAATTACAGTGCGCCCCATTTAAAATGGGTCATTCTCCATTCCTGGTTAATAAGTTCAAGAAAATTGTCGACATAGTTTTGTTTTCTTTTCTTTCAATACCGATATATAAACTTTACCTAGTGCTAATGCATCGGCGAAAAGAAAACCTAATTAAAATATGTAAATCTCTAGGTACTCCTTGTTAAAGTTGAAGATAACGCGAAAAGCACTTGTTTTATCTTTACCGTTCAGTTTCTTGATGGCTCTGAGTAGAAACTGGTGGGACTGACTTCAGTGTAAAACTTATAATCAGTATTTTCTTTGCAGAGCTGTAAGTTATTAGTTCCTGCCCAACAGTTTCATAAGGATTTCTAACTTTGATCCGAAGGTAGTTGGAATTAAGTGGACTTGAATGTCATCTGTTTTTTGGAGTATGTGGTATTTAAATTATATTAATTTAACATTTCAGCGTATGAAATCTCTCTATCTAATCATGTATTATAATTGGCTCTCGTTATTACTTTGTTTTTTTATGGTAGATACCTTAAAGATGGCTATAGGACACCTATCACAAAAAATGATAATGATGGGATGGATGGATGGATGGATGGAGGATGAGCTGAAGAGATTGAGCACACATGTCGTGAGGAGTACCCTCACCACATGTTTGCATAATTTTCTAAAACTAATTTCTAATAATT
The DNA here is from genome assembly GCA_951640165.1 of Pseudoips prasinana. Lineage (NCBI taxonomy): Eukaryota > Metazoa > Arthropoda > Insecta > Lepidoptera > Nolidae > Pseudoips > Pseudoips prasinana. Next base: position 42,832,807 of record OX621234.1, read on the forward strand.
AATTAAAAGCAATATCTGGAAAAGCGCTAGCACCAATATTTGAACTCCAATTATTTTATTATTTACAAAAAAATAAGACTTAAGTCTCTTGGGCTTATATTTGATACGTTGTTATTCGTTCTCAGTACATATAATAGATCTGTACTTTAGAGAGCTCGTCCTTTCGCGGTAGTAATTCTGCTCTTGAGTAAGATTTTGTATCCAGTGTTGGCTTGTATTTGCGAGATGTAAATTAAAATTCCAAATAAGTAGATCGCAACCGTGTGCGATTTATTGCAGCCATGACACAAGAGACCAATGTTGCCATTACAAAAAAAACTTAATAAAACTACTATTTTTTTTAATTCATGTTTACGGCTCTGGCTTTTTCGGCCTTATGAGCCTTCCGTAAAATATATTTTTATTTCATTTATTTTTGTCATGTCAAGTAAAGTCCGTCACAGTCAAGTCATACGTAGTCCTTGTCGTAACCCAGTAAAGCAGCGGACACTTTACTAGAGGCTTATATGGAGTTTTAGATTCGACACAGAAAATCGCAATTCACGGCAATATGGCACTTTCCTCCACTTGTGTACGTTGTCCATGATGTTATGTCTAAAAATCCACCATATTTACACATAAAAACTTGAATTTACACCAGTTTTTAAAATGAAACAATGCCCTGATGCGTCTTTTTCCGCGTTGGCGCCAAAACTCCTAAAACTACTAATTAATGTTGAGTTGCCAACATCTTCCATGGTAAAAACCTGTATTGCGGGACTGGGCAAGAAGGACAGGTCCATCGAATTGTTCAATTTCTTCAAGAAGACCAATTTCGCGTTATCATGTAGGTACAGTAAGTGTATGACAATATTCAAACCTGAGCATTTAATTTGCAATTTTATAAGATTACGCACAATTTTGGAAATAAGTAATACATAGTCACGAAGTCATGTTGATGCACTACGCATGGATGCCAGTGCATAACTAAAAAGCAAAGGGAATATTTGTAACGCTAGTATTCTACCTGGACCCTTAGGCGTGGGTAGATATTCCGAACAAAGGCAACAAGCAAAAAGGATTGTAATTAAAATCTCATAATTCTTTTCATTCTACGTTTAAGTTTATAATTTTCAAATAACTGTAATATGATGGAGCTTTCTTATTAATTAAAATTACTATGCAAGTAGACTTTCTTTATTTAAGCAAGGTAATACTGTTTAATTAGATATTTATTGTTATATAAAATTAAAACTGGCTGGTTTGGGAGAATCTTTCTGAAGATAAGCAACTACATCCTCTGTTCTGGTCCAAGGGAACACGTAAATTTTATCCACTGTTGGGTTTTGTTTGTAGTTTAGTAAGATAAAGTTACCTTAGCGGACGCTTTAATTTATAATTATTTACCTAGTTTTTAGTGTAGATTAATGGTTTGCGGAAAATCCTATAAACGTAAAAAGCTATAGACAACTAATATTTTAGAAATGAGCCTGTATGGATTATCTGTCGTATAACTTTTTCGTATTTTAACTTTCAATAAATTATTCATCGTATTAATTTAAATTAATTGACATGCTATTGTCTTGTTTATTTATAATTTAATGAAGTGCTAAGATTAGTTAAAGTTGCCCATGTTATAACTTTTATAGTTATAATGTCGTATCCATTACTAAGGTTTGAACTTCAACTTAATAATTGTTGCGTAAGAAACGCACTAATAAAATAGAAATATTATTTATTTTTAGTTATATCATGTACAGACGCAAGCACATCCAGGTACCCTAATCTGTCAAATTTCTTTTATAGATTTCAACATAAGCATAAGGTTGACTTTCAATTGGGGAAATTTGACAGATTGGGGTAACTTTATGTGCTGGCGTCTGTACTACACTAATTCATTCGTTTTGAAAAAAGTTTATTAAAGAGAAACAACATATGTTATGTCACCTTTACCCAATATAATATTTATTTAATGACAAAATCTATATACATAAAAGAAAGTCGGGTTATTAACAACATTTTTAACTTCAGAATTTCAGAACCGATTTTAATGATCTCTGTATTTTCAGATTATTCTCCTCCAAGAATAGAAGAATAGATATTAGAACATCGGTAGAAACTTAAAAAAAATATTGAAAAAATTCAAGCACGTTGAAATTCCCTCGTAATGAAAAAAAAACAACTGTCAAGATTGACAACACAGAATGTACTAGAAAATTTTAGTACAATCCATTATCGCCGGATGTCAGTATATAAGCTATAAATCGCGAAATATGATTGTCTTTCGTTGGTTTAAAAAAAACGAGAAGTAACTGGTTGATATGTTTGTTTTGTGCGACTGTTATGAATAAATCTTATTGTGCGAGTATTATTATTAGAAACCAAGAAGATATAATGATTCCCAACGAAGCCGTAATGATAAACATTGTGAATTAATCCACTGAAGAATAACGTTTACGCATTAGTAAAGTCAGAAAATCACAAAATAATAAATCCGTAATCAACACCATCTCTGATACATGACCGTTGGGTAAACCGGCCGTGCCGGGTGAGACGCTTGGTGCGAGATCGTTCTAGGAGATTTCTTGCTTCCTCCAAGCATTGGAGGAAGCAAGCATCTCAACGCTTGTCTGACTCAGCCATGTCCATTGGTGACCACAGCATAAAAGATAACAGTTAAAAGGTAGTTTAAAGTTTGGATATTTTGAACATTGGAATTTTTACTGTTGAAAAATAAATGTTCAAACGCGTTATTGTCACTGCAACAATTGACCGATGGCAACGCTCACACCCAATTTGTTGCTCTTGTCACGCGGCGTATGTAGCGACGTCCACTTAAACCGAACTTTTTCAGTAAAATCGCAGTTGAATTTAATTTCGAAGCACATTTATTATTATTAACAAATCAGCACTTTAATACGTAGACCCGTAGAGCTTGTGGATATTCATCATCATCACCATCACCATCAGACTTTTTGAAATTTAAGCAGTGGACGATATCGTCCACTGCTTAAATTTCTATATGTCATAGTATACAGAGCGACGCTGCTGTCCGTTCTTTGGGTGATATTCCCCCGGGTTGACTTCTCCGTCCCCCACGGCATGAAATGGGGTGGCGATATTCTTTACCGCCAGCAATAATTATACTATTTGCGTTATAGCATGGTGCGGGTGACAGTTTCAGTAACATTTCGTTTCACTCTTGAAAGGCGCAGCGATTTACAAATTATGTCTTAGTATCTCAGCTGTACCACATGTGTTACATATTAAATCATTAATAACTGTAATAAATTGAATTAAATGCAACCAGAATGTTCATCTCTACAAATTAAATTAAATTGAATGAAAAAATAAGCAAAGTGTTATGCGTATAACGTAACGTCATAGACGTATTTAGTGATGGGATGGACAGCTACGATGGGTAGTCGATATTTTTGTATAATAAAAAACGTATTTAGTGCATAGGTAAATTTTTATTGTTAAAATGCAATAATGCCTATAATTATACAACAGTTACACTGCACAACTGAATACACACAAATTTTTATAACAATATCATAGAGAACTTATTAGATTTATGCTGCGAGTATCGTTAGCAATAAAAATGTATTGCACATTCCTAGTAATGTGGTACTTATAGATGTCAACGTCAAAAAAGCAACTGTCAACTGCACCATGCTACAACGCAAAAAGTATAAATGATTACTTTTATTCAAATAGCTGCGCAGGAGCTAAAAGCATTGGAACCCAGTATTTCCGATTAACCTAATTCGATATTGGTGCTACGTCAGTAGGAAATAAAATTGTATTCAATCTCCTATGTTGTCGTTTCATTTCATCTGGAGCTGTTCCGAGTTTGCTTAGTGGATGTACCTGTACTCAAGATGTGCAGTCGACGTGACGTCAATGGATACACTTATCTTACAAGAACCGCCCTTACTGCCTCCGTGGTGTAGACTCTGTCAAGCTTTAATTATACCCACCGACACAACGTGATAATGCGATTACGTTGTCCTGATTTCAACGTAACCTCAAATGACAGGCTCACTATTATGAAGATGTAACCTAAAACGCAAAATCTGATGATTCCATCAGGGTAAAACTAAATTTAGCAAGAAATAGATGAATAGTATTTCAATTTAAATTATTTGATTAGTTAGTTTTTGTATATATACTGATATACTACACTAGTTATCTGGTTTCCATAGTATAAGCCCTGCATAGTTTGGGACAAGATGGCCGTCTGTGAATAATGTTCCTAGGACATTCTTCTGTTAATACATTTTGTTACACCCACACTTAGGACTCAGGACAATCAGACATGTTCATGGATAAAAAAATCTTCAATCTCCCCTAGGTGGAAATCGAATCCATGACCTGCGTTGTGAAAGGCAAAGTATCTATTATTATTAGTTTCAGATAAACTTAATTGGCAAGTGCGAGTCGGATAAGCGATCTTAAATTTATTAATTACTAGCGGCCCGGTACGTGCTTCGCTACGCTTTTAAGTATTAGTACAAATTGTTTGTATGTGGGAGTATAGAAAGATGTTGATTTTACTACTGATTGATTTTACTCTACGTACAAACCTTCCCTGGACTTCCACGAACAATTCAAGACCAAAATTAGCCAAATCGGTAAAGGCGTTGTTGAGTTAACATTACAACGAAAAGTGGCATTGGTCTTTATATATATAGATTTGTTAATCTTTTTTCTTATTCTCACGTCAGTGGTCACCCTAATGTTCGTCCAGCCGCCCAGCAAGCTTCTAACATGGCTTAATTACTGTTATCTAATAAAATTCGAGGCACCGAGTCGCTTAGAAAAATATCACCACCACCCACAGCGACCGCTCAGGGCCCTTTCCGGAACGAGAGATCAGCGTTGTTAAGCATCTTCGCTCGGCCTCTGTATACTTTCGTTCCGGAAAGGGCACCTGGCCCTGAGCGGTCGCTGTGACTTCGTTTGTGAGGATTATGTTTTGAAAATTGAAAAATCGTTCATTGCCAGAAATTTTTACATTATTGGTTATGCTCTAGATCCTACACTAGGATTCCCTGTGTTGTAGGACCTAGGCTCTGCGATCCGTTCACAAAAACTTAATTCTAGAACTTAAAACCTAAACTAGAACAATAATTTGAGTATGTGTGTGTATGGTGTGTGCGTGTGTGTGTGGTGTAGTGTGTGTGCTGTTAAGTGTATGTCTGTGTGTGTTTGTGTGCGTGTCTGCATTACTTACTCTAGAATTTTGATAAATTCTTCGGTTTGGTTATAATTCAGCGTAAGGAGCCAGTGAGTCACAATTTTTTTGCATTTATTTTTGGTTTCTTTTATGATATTGTGCAGGTTGTTTATTTTCCCATATGTGTATGGTCCCATAAAACCAGAAGATTTTCTACCTATAGATTTATAACACCTAATTCTGTCCCATCTGTATGAACTTGCACAAACAACCCAACTGGCATCAATTAGATCAAGTCTTAAAAATATAGGATAGAAATAAATCAGAATTAACACTTTAAGACAACAAAACAACTCATTATATCAGAACGTGCATTTTGACGACGGAGTCGCATCTATTTGATGTAACAGCGAAATACCTTTAAAATGGCGCTCAGAAAGCTCAAGGCTGCATTAATACAAAAAATAGGACACACATTCACATGCGAATACTCACGACGTTATAAGTTTTGAGAACTAGCAATGTTTCTATACGGATCTTTTCCACATTTTCCTCCCTCAATTTTAAGACTAGTCGAATGCTTTAGTGAAGAGAATATACAATGCATAAAAATGTTAAATTAAAAATTCAGTGTATGTATTATGATTACAACATAATATCTAATTGGGGTGCATTAATTACGTTACATGTTGTATACAGATACAAAGCCATTTTCCGTAATATAATTCGTCCTATCGAGCTACATTCGGCATCTAATTTATAACTAAAATCTTATTAATCTAAATTAATTTGTATCGTGTATGCGTTAAGGTTGAAAGTTAATTGAGTCGAGGTTGTGCTTCAGACAGCTTGCAAAAGTACCTACGTTGCGCTACACTCAAACCCTTGTCGTTAATTACAGTGACTGAGAAGTTATAAGTGCTTAAGAATTCCCCTCGTGCTTAGCGCCCTATATAATGAGTCAAATTACTCTTTCATATAAGAAACTATGACATACCTACAATGACTTAAATATCTCTATATCTTAATGATCTCAAAAATGGGCAATCATAAATTTAATCGTCCGGCGGGTCTCGAACCTGCACCATCTAGCAATCCATCTTTCACATGCAAAAACATATCAGTCGGCCATGTTTCTAGAAAACAAAGCCGATAGATAATACCTACATCCTCCGGAAGGGTGTTAGCAAGGGAAGCCTAAATTTGATCTGCCAGCGTGTATCGTTCGTAGCTTAACGCAGAGGGCCTACCCCGGATTGGTAGATGGTGCAGGTTCGAGACCCGCCGGACGATTAAATTTATGATTACCCATTTTTGAGATTATATTAACGCTTTGCATTGCGAATAATGCTATAAAATTCAAATTTAATAGAGTAATGATGTCCTCCTGGTCGAATTTCAGCTACATCTCAATGAAGCCTAGCCATTTGCGCGGTGCAAATTATAGTGCACAAGTGTGTGCAAAAGACAGGGGCATTTTCTATTCCATCACACTCATGATCACACAAAAAAAGCTCTTGATAGGCAACAAAACTTTTAAAGTGATAAAATAAGGTTTTGGAACAACCGAAAATAATTCTCATATTTATAGGACAGTCAATCTCACATCAAAAAAATATATCAATTTGTAAATACGGGGTGGCTGAGGGGTTGACGTTCAAACGCAAAATTTAGATAGATACTTTATCATGAAGAGTATCCGAATCACCCCCATGTATGTATATATATGTTATACGATTTATGAGTCCTGAGCTCAAACCCTAATTTTGAACTTTCGAATAAATTCTTAGTCTGTTCTGCAATGATTAGATAAATCATACTTTTTAGGGTGTTAGGTTAAACTATGCTCACTAGTTATCACAAAAATAAAACTGATTTAGAAATGTTCAACAGAACGAGAAAACATCGAAAACTGATATTAGGTGAAAATTACAAAAAAAAACATTAATAAAATTCTATCTCGTAAACTACGCAAAATCGTAGAACATACATGGGGGTGATTCGGATACTCCTCGTCATAAAATATATAAAATTTGCGTTTGAACCTCAACTCCTAGGCCGGCCTCTTTATATTTATATAGATAATCACACCCAGACACAGGACAAACAGATATGTTCATGCACACAATTATCTGTCCTGGGTGGGAATCGAACCCACGACCTCCGGCGTGAAAAGCAAGCATTTGCCAACCTCGCCAACAGGACAAAAGCAACAACGCCTATAAGCTATAGATACATATAGCTTTTGCTACAGTTTAATTTTATTTATAACTAGCTGTGCCCGCGACTTCGTCCGCGTGTTAATTAGTTTATTTTGTTCTGTTTTTTGTAAAATAAATGACTTTTTCTAAAATAAAAGTAGCCCAAGTTACTCCTTATTACATCAGCTACCTGCCAATAAAAGTCCCGTCAAAATCGGTCCAGCCGTTTCAGAGATTAGCCGGAACAAACAGACAGACAGACAGACAAAAATTGTAAAAAATGTTATTTTGGTGTATGTACCGTATATATATATATTCATATTTATGTAGTAAAAACCGGTTATTTCAATATTACAAACAGACACCAATTTTATTTATTTGTATAGATAAGTGTTGCCACTTAGGAAAGTGCATTGATCTCAATATACCCCCGCAGAGAGCTGATTAAAAATAACTCACCCAAGTTACAACTGAAATAATGTGGAATGGGGCTAGTTTAATTCGAGGGGTTACTTTTGATTCCAGTTACGACCGAGTGTTTTTGTTTCGTAATAACACTACTCAGACGCAGAACCAAGAACGAAAAACGAATGTCTTCGTCATATCAGCTGAAATACGTCCACAGCTGGACATTACCCACCCCCAAAGGTCTCCACAATTCCCGGTCTTGCGCTACACGCATCCAGCGGCTTCCAGCGACTGACTGTCTCCGAAAATTTAATATTATCAAAGTTTCCATTTAAATAATATTAGTTTCGAGATTCAAATAACACTGAAATTACACGATTTTGGTAAACAATCCGAGAGAGAGGTATTTTATATTTGAATAAAAAGTGTAATATTTATTCGCATTCATTCGTCCAACTAGAATAATAAATATCTTAAGTGAGTTTAGTTATTTATCGTCTTTGGAACGACACTCTTATTCTAGTTACTGTCAATTACGTCTCAATAGAATAGTTCAAGAAAAGCTATTTCAACTATTCACGATCTTCATAGACCAGTGTTTTACAACCTTTTTCATCATGCGACCGCCCTACCCGTTTTTCCTGCTTTTTTCGGTTTCTTTTATTTTGTGACACATATTGAATCCAACATTTTATTCATTTTCATAGGGTTCAGATAAATACATCATTAAATTTCTGCAGAATTGGCGTAAAAAGCACTCCATCAAAATTTACTTCCTATTTCAGAGGTTAGGTGGTTGTCAAGAGACAAAGTACTAGCTAGAGTTTTGGAACTTCGCGCTAAACTTTCAATGTATTTGCAGCAAGCCTAATCATAATACTCCAAATTCATTTGCGACCCTATGACTAGCTTTCCCAACTTCGCGACCCGCGACCCCCCTATAGAGGCCTCACGACCCCCCAGGAGGTCGCGACCCACAGGTTGAAAAACACTGTCATAGACTATTCGTTATCTTAAAAATCCTTATATTGCTATGCGATCTTAACGGCATTTGGCGGGCCTGTTCGCGTGGTTGGTAAATGCTTGCTTTTCACGTCGCAGGTCGTGGGTTCGATTCCCACTCAAGATAGATATTTGTGTGCATGAACATGTCTATTTGTCCTGAGTCTGGGTGTAATTATCTATATACCTATGTATTTACAACAACAAAATGTGTATGCAGTATATCAGCTATCTGGTTTCCATAGTACAAGCTTTGCTTAGTTTGGGATGAGATGACCGTGTGTGAATAATGTCCCAAGATATTATTATTTATGCCACCACAAACATCGAATAAAATAATCTTTTCTGAAGTAATCGATGTACAGATGCCAGCACATCCAGCTACCCCAATCTGTCAAATTTCTTTATAGATTTTCAACTTTATCACATAAGCATAAGGTTCACTTTTATTTGGGGAAATTGGACAGATTGGGGCTTGATGTGATGGCGTCTGTACACAAAAAATAAAACTCATAGAGTAGAAATTATTCATATTTTTGATGTCGTTAAAATAAAAGTTGATATTATTATTTAATTAAACAGGTCTATTCCATTATATTTGTAAAAGTTGTATGTTATTACAATCCACGGTACCTATTCTTAACTCGCATCTCCCTACTTCCATGTAATGATTTATAATTAATCGAATCTCCATAGTAACAGAATGTTTCAACAAACTTAGTAACATGAGTTCGCATAATAAGGCCAATTTGCCCACAGAACGGTCCCCAAAGTTGTCGAAGGAACTACATCGATACAGGATAAATGGAAAGGTATACCTACCGCTTCTATGAGCGCATTCAACCAAGTTTCAATACTCCTAACATAACTTAAGATGAAATCAATAACATATAGACACACGAGTACCAACCCTGGCTCTGAGTACAGATAAAGGAATCGAGTTAGTGATATATTATAGAGAAGGCTGGCGCAATCTGGGCTTCTTTCCTGCGACGGATTAAAAATGATCCGTTCTGTAGGGTTGAGTCAAGTGCATTCGGCTTATAAAAATCCGTATTTTTGGTCACAAATTACCATTACTCTTCGATATCGTAGAGTACCACACTGATGCTCCAGGCCTTCTTCTCACGGTGGAGGCAGAGATATCGGATCCAATTGCTACGGTTCTTGCACCCCAAGTGCGTAATATTAGTAGTGTTAATAAACGTTCTAGTGATTTTTATCGATATCTTTCATTTAATAACCTAGGTTACTGTAACGGTTAACGTAGGTGCCTTTCGTGGACAAGAATGCAAAAAATAAATTGAATCCACGGAGAGCACCTGCCAAAAGTATTGATAGGTGCCTTTCGTGGAATAGGCTTGGTGTCATTCGCGCAGGTGCCATTCAGATGGTCACTTATCCATCAGTTGTCATTATGTCAATAGAAAGGTTGGTTTCTACCCTACGTGCCTTGGTGAACACGTTAAGCAGTCGGTCCTGGTTGTTATGATAACATCGGCGATCGTCACAGTAACCCCAACACACTCCCAGTGGAAAACATGCTGTAGTAAGTGCAATCTACTGCGCCGCATTTCTTTGTTATTTCCCTCTGGTCGACATTGCTCGGAACTACTCGGTAGTAAACCTAAACTAAATAATATAAGTAAAGTTAAGTATACAAAGGGGAAAGAATAATTTCTCCAAATATTTTCTGAAGACCTTAAAGGACCTGGACCAAAGAAAATATTTAGGAAATAAATCTTGAAAAAGTAGCTATTTTCTATAATACTTCACTGGACATATTAATTAAAATATTTTATTTTGTGACTATTTCTTTCGATGATTTTCCTGTAAAATATTTTTTTGTGAATAGCTGATATTAGGGATGTATTTGTGTGTCATCAAGATCAAACACTTAGCTGAATTCTTACTTTGCATGGTTTCCGAAAAAGCCTTGTTACTAGACAGATAAGGAAGTGATATCATTAGGAATCTGATTTTCCTTTTAAGCTCCATAATGTAATAAGTGCAAGACGTAATTTATAAGTAACGCTTCCCTTGGCATCGTTGTTAGCTCGCTTCCAATTCTGGCAAGACGACAAGAAATTACACTACCAAATTTATTATTACCTCATTCTACAACAGTTCCGGAAAGTTAGGAACAATGTTTAGCGATCCTGTTTTTTACAGATTAAACATGTAAACATGAGAATGATTTGTTTACACAATACACAGGTGCACTAACAAGCTCGGCGCTTCTGTTTCATCATCAGCTGTCTTTTTAGTTGCTTCCACATAAAGTGCCAGTATCTTGTTTAAATTTTCTTAACAAACGATCCCATTACAGCTATAGGTAATACTTACCGAGAAGTATTTGGAAAATATAAAAGCACCTGCATTGCTAATATTAGAGTAGTGAATAAAACACGGCACTTACATCAAATTTAAAATAACCCGAGTGAATTTGTTAAATTACAGGCAATCCTTGTAGATAATATTATCTGGAAATTGTATGCACTTACCACTAATATGATTGCTGGCTATTGTTTTCGCCCTCATGCATATTGTACTCACTTTGATACTAATTTTTATGTGAAACATGTAAGGCTTATAAAGAAAATCTAGCTTACCGCATTGCACAAATCAAATTTATTTTAGTGTACTAATATTATTTAGTCATAGATATAGTTGAACGATTAAGTCGCTGATATTTAGTTTTTTATTATTTATTATTACACCCATCATCACAAAACATTACTTACGATAAATATGAGTGAAAAATTAAACATGAGGCTGTCCTATGAATGACTAAAAAAATGGATGCCTAAAAAGAAACCGCTTAATAATTTGCGGCTAAACTGGGCACGAAGAATGAAAGTATTGATAGGTACTTTTAGTATACTTCGGATGACCAACAACTGCGCTCAGCGGGACACCCGTAGACAATTGGTATAATAGGAGTAAACAACCTATTTTGTGACAGACTGGTGCTGATATAGTTTTGAAAGAACAATATATATTACAGGTCATATTTATTAATTTTGATAATTTTACCATTAAGTTTGTAGCACAATATCTATTGTCAGTTTTGTAGACTAATAAACGACAAAATCAATAAAAGAAAAGTATCGTCGTGCGGCATCGCTGGTACCGCAGCGGTTACACTTTAAATGTTACGAAAACCGATAAACCGTACTCGCCGTCGCCGGGATTAAGTTTGCGAATGAAAACCATCGCCCTCCCTGTCCCTTTGTTTGAATTCTTATCGATTAAATGCAGCAGCCCGCGTCCTTAAGGATTAATAAATTATAGATATATAAACGAAGTGGAAGTGGCGACCAAGAACGACCGACGATCTTATAAGAGTCGCGGGGCACCAGACCGGCCATTGTAGAGAGCCTTGGGGGAGGCCTTTGTCCAGCAGTGTACGTCTTTCGGTTGATATGATGCTGATGAAACATATAAACATGATTATTTTATTAATTGACTGCACATGCGATTCCCGCCACAGGACTCTACTATTTGTACGTATCATAAGTAGTTGGACAGTTGGATGTACAGACGCCAGCACATCCAGCCATCCCAATCTGTCAAATTTCTTTTATAGATTTTCAACTTTATCACAACAGTATAAGGTTCACTTTCCATTGTGGAAATTTGACAGATTGGGGTAGCTTGATGTGCTGGCGTCTGTACTTTGTGTCCGTCTATTCTATGTTTCTAAAGTACAACGCGACGTAAGGATTAATTACGCTTGTGCAGGGGTTGTCTTTATAAATAAAATATACTTTTATTTCAGACAAATTAGTCCATATGGAAATTTTCATTGACAAACATCTGGTTTGGGGTAACAGGGACATATCAGTATGCTGCACATGCAAGCAAATAATATTTTACAGCAACAGCGCATTTTGAAATTCATTACGGAGCGGAGGATTCATGATTAAAATATCAAGCGCAGCGAGGTATCATGTCAGCCAGATGCCGTCCACTGCTCGAGTAAGGCCTCCCAAATAATTTCTACTGTGTAGTTGTGTCCATAATTTAGAGGTATAGCTATGCAATATATCATACACGGGGAGACGCCGCTGCCCGTTTACAGGGAGATATTACCTCGGAACGACTTTTGCGCTATATGTTGAAAACCGTAAGCAAACCAAAGTCACCGTCATAGCCTGAAGAATTGCATAACTATAGTGGCAGTAGGCGGGGCACATAGCTCGTAGAACCGACAGCCGTTGAGGCAGGAAGGTTCTCGATTGTGACCACGAACCACAGTGAGGCCGCCTACAAGATGAACCGATGATCTTGTGCGGGTCGCTGGAAACAGCTGGATGCGGATAGCGCAAGACCGGCAATTGTACAGATCTTTGGCCTAGGTCTATGTCCAGCAGTTTTGGCTGATATGATAGATGTATAATCTAACACGTTTAGTGTGTGATTAAATGCGATGAAAGGTATTTATTTTCTTCTCACTGGCAAAATTCATATGGGATAAGACTTGTGTGTACAAAAAGTTAATGGTGTGAATGAAGCCTATGAAAATACATTTGCCTATATTTGTGAAGTAGTTTATGACCGCTGAATATTAATATCTCGTATATTTATTTTAACGATTACATCAATCTTACAAATGTAACGAACCGCCTTGAATCTTTCAAGTTCCAGCTACCGGCAGGTGATCTTTCATTTGGCACATTAATTCGTTATATATCATTCATCATATGATCGCGTCGACAAACAAAAGAGACTAGATATCATTCTCAGCCGTTATATATCATATATGAATGATATACCATAGTACAGACGCCAGCATATCGAGCTACCCCAATCTGTCAATGTTCCCCAATTGAAAGTGAACCTTATGCTCTCGTGATAAAGTTGAAAATCTATAAAATAAATTTGACAGATTGGAGTATCTTGATGTGGTCTGTATATAATATTTATGAGGACCCAACTAAAAATAATATAATTCCTTTAAATCTAAGAGAAATGAAGAAGTATAGAGCGATATGTTTGCCTCATAATATTTATAGATAATTTGATGACTGTAAGCGAACCTATTGTCTCCGAATTCGTAGTTTTTTGCACATTTCGTTGTTTCACGAAGGTCAGGACTTGCAGTTTCGCAAATTGATCCCGCCCTCTTGCTAGGTGCATAATGTTGCCAGCGCTCGCCATTTTCGTTTAATCGTTCATGTTGTCAATCAACGTCCTTATTTTCTGCCTTTTTAATAGAATAATAATGTCCTAGGATCTTATAAACATTCTAAGATCAGATTGGTAGGTTAAAAAGTTAGATTTTAATCTTATAAATCTGACTATTGGTTTATTTTAATTATGGACATGTAAACTAGCTTTACGAAATAAATGAATATGAATATTCCGATGGAGTTTACATGGTCAGGTTTGTAGGGTAAATCTAACTTTAGAAAGTTAAATTTTAACCTCACAATTATGGCCAAGTTAACTCTATCTTACAAAGCCAAGCTTTGTTGTAACGCCAATGTAGGAGTACTTCTGGCAGGAAAAGTTTGAAAGTGCCGGAGGAAAAACATTTTTCCTTAATTAAACATTTATTTCCTATAAACTTTTCCATTTTAATAAACAATAACCACGATGCTCTTCAATGAAGAGAGGGTAATATAACTATAACCAAGAATAAAGAAGTTATTTTAAGGTTTCGTAGCCTTTACCGACTGGATCTTCACTATTAATATCTAGGTGTTTTCTAAACATGATACTGTATTTATCATTTTCAATAATTGGACCGATTACGTTGATAATATATATCGGTGTGAACGAGTTGTTTCTAAACATGTTCTTGTAATTAGAATTTTAAATACTTGATTGAACAACTAATTAGACCGATTGGATTTAAGATCGATATGTGCCAGAGCGACGCCGCCCTGAACGACAATCAATAAAGCAATCTGTAAGACATTAAGCTGTATGTCTGTCTATTATTACTATTGACATTTTAAGAAGTGTAGGTACGTTTATATTGCTTGTGGTATTTGCGTTTGAGGATGCACTTGGACGGTTGTTCTTCCATAAATTTATTATTGGAACGAAGTTCCTTATCGCATGTTGTGAAAGGGGGCTAGACGGAAAAAATCTTACGAAAAGTTGTCACGACACTTTTTGCAGCTGTGTGGCGACTGGCGTGCGCATGTGCATGTGCGCATGCAATGTATAAGAGAGAGAGAGAGAGAGACAGAGAAACATGCGCACGCCAGTCGCCACACAGCTGCAAAAAGTGTCGTGACAACTTTGTTGACAGTGTGGTATCGCGACGATGATTATTGTTGAGTGTATACAGGATTTTTGTACATAATAAATAATAAGAAATAACTTCGTTCCATCCGGGTGTCCCTTGACACCTCTCAAGTTTTTTTTTTTGTATTTTGGGTGGATTGCAATTCTGCCTTTCTATGTCTGGATAGCTTTTCTTTATGCATGCATGTTTAAATTCTTATGCAGCTGCTCGTTGGTGATGAAATAAGACATGCGAAAAAATGCAATGGGTCTGCGCTTATCCACCTTCTTGCCTAATGGTAAGCAAAATTATTGTCAGAATTTTTCGTCGGACTTCGCTGGTCCATGGATGCTTGCTCACTCTAGCCTTGCATAAGCCGAAGTTATAAAAAGATATAAAATCCGAAGATCACTTTGGAAAAGAAATATTTTCTTTTCCAAAGTGAACTTCTTAAGCAGTGGTTTGAATTTGATTATGATTTGAAATATATATAATTATTTTTATCAATTGTCTGGTTACTACAGTGCAGGCTCTGTCTAGTTTGGCATAAGATGGTAGCCTGTTAATTGTTCCAAGATATTTACTTATTGACGGTCACCGTAGCCTAGTTGGTAGTGCTCCTGCCTACGAAGCTGGTGGTCCTGGGTTCGAATCCCGGTAAATGCAAATATTTGTGGGATGGGCACGAATATTTGTTTCTGAGTCATGGATGTTTTTTATGTATTTAAGTATTTATCTATATAAGTATGTATATCATCGCTCATCAAGCATCAATCATCAAGCTTTGCTTAGTTTGGGGCTAGGATGATCTGTGTGACATTGTCCCAAGATATTATTATTTACTTATTTATTTCTACACGTTGTTCAATTTCAAGGCCATATTATAATCCTTGAGTTATATATACTAGTTTACTATTTATGTAAGCTTGTGTAGTTGACGTAGTGGAAGATTTTCAAAGCTAAGCTTTTCTCGTTTAATCTGCATAGTAAGCAGAGTCTGCTTTATCGGCATCGAAGACTATAAAGCTTCGAGATAGATAATATAATTAATATGAGAACCGCGGACTGATATCGCGCTAACATTATAAAGGCGAAAGTTTGTGAGTGTGTATGTTTGTTACTTCTTCATGTCTAAACGGTTGGAGCGATTTTAATAAAATTTGGTATGGAGTTAGCTGACACCCAGGATTAACACATATGTTATAATTTATAAAGTTTAACGCGGGTAAAACCGCGGGGCCTAGCTACCGATTAAATAAACTGTATACATTATTTTGCAGCTGGCTGTAGATGAGTCGGCGCATTAGCTTTAACAGAAATCCCTGTTGAGAACCGGGACCACATCCTTACGTATCGGGCGAGGTTTTGTTTTCATTAGCCTAATATTATTATTAATTACTTTTTTTGTTGTTACAGGTAAGATCCCGAATTTTCATATTGGCGATCATAATAATAATAAAATTTGGTATGGAGTTCGCTGACACCCTGGATTAACGCATAGGCTATAATTTATAAGGCTTAACGCGGGCAAAACCGCGGGGCACAGCTAGTTGGGAAATAAGTGTGAATATTAAATCTATTAAACGTATGCGTTATTTTAATGTAGTACCGTGGTTAAGGTAGTCCTCGCTACTAACTTCGCGCTGGACTGTTTTGGATCCGATCCCCGTCTAGGACAATTAATTCTGTGACCTAATTTACCTATATTGGGTTTTATGTTTGTGAATTGCATATTTGTAAAATACGCGCGAAATAGGGAATTAAATAATTAGGGGCGGGTGTTGTTTTAAAAATAAAGGAAGAGAAAAAGGAATTTTATTGGTCCTCAGTTCCTTCCTAACTTCGACGCTGTTTGACTTTTTGATACTACCCTACATACATATTTAATACTAGCCGGCACCGCCGCGTCGATGCTAAGTGAGTTTGTTTGTTTAACGCCTTAACTTTTATTTTAAAAACAAAGCCATCAATCGATATACCTATCTACCGATATAACTCAACCGATCGTCACAAAACTTTCCGTATTGCATATTCTGTCATATAATTGTAGGGACATGTTCGTAACTTGATAGTTGCTGGGATGTGGCTGGAGTTGTTTCTTTGGAAATGCAACAGAAGATTTCTTAAAAATATTCAATTTAGTTTAATGAAACGAAGAGTGTTGCCCCGAGAGTGTTGCCACATGGCAAATAAATCTTCCTCCAAAACAATGGTCCATAGGTCGCTGGTTCATATCCGGCTCGAAGGACCATTTTATTTTGCGTATTGCATTTTCAGTCATATAAATGTAGGAGCATGTTTGTAACTGCACGGAGGTGCACGGATGTTGAGCTTTTTCTTTGAAAATGAAACAGACGACTTGTTGCAAAATCTTCTATCCAGTTTTATGACACGAACCACGAGAGTATTGCTTCATGGCAATTAAATATTCCTCCAATACAAACGCCATATTAATTTTCCATTGGTCGCTTGTTCATATCCTGCTCGATGTCAAAGTCAAAGTCAAAGTAACTTTATTCCGTAAAAATTTTACATTTATATGGAATCGTCAGTTCGTCATATTTTTTTTACCCTACCGTGCAGTGCATGACGTGGCAGCTACTGAGAAACACTGCCAGAAAACTCAGTAGCAATCCTTTTTTAAAATAAAATATACTTAAGATTAATTACAATCATGTGTGTTGACTCAGAACAACTCCATCCCAAGCACTTTTATCACTTAAATAATCAGAAATTTTGTAATATGCCCTGCTACACAATTTGGCTTTAATAATTCTTTTAAACTTATTCGTAGACAATTCTCTAATATCATTGGGAAGTTTGTTATAAAATCTGGATGGACCGATAAAGTCGGTTAAAAATACAACTCTTTTGTTTTCTCTACTTACCTACGTTGGTAACCAAAAAAATTAAAAACATACTTCCTAAAGATTATACAAATAATAGATAAATTTTACCTAGAGATAATCATCATACAAAGATTTGTCTCGTGTGGGAATAGAACCGTCGTGGGTTTTATTCTATCTGGCTAAGCTAAGGTCAAAATAATAATAATGAAATCCTGGGACATTATTTATACACAGCCATCTGATCCCAAACTAAGCAGAGCTTATACTATGGAATCCAAATAACTGATATACTACTTTCACTTTGTAAATACTTACTTATATAGATAATTACACCTAGACTTAGGGCAAACAGACATGTTCATGCACACAAATATTTGTCCTGGGTGGGAATCAACCCACAAATGAAAAATAGTATATGTAATATATCAGTTATTTGGTTCCCATAGGACAAGCTCTGCTTAGTTTGGGATCAAATGGCCGTGTGTGAATAATGTCCCAGGATATTATTATTATATTAATTCCCACTAATGTACGTGTAATATACCGTGACTACCAAACACAACAGGGGAGGTTTAAAATAAGTAAAAAATAGCTACTTGATTATTTAAAGAGAGGGAATGGGTTCTTCATTCAATTTTAAAACGATAATACATTTAGTGCGTCTCATAAAGTTAGTATACCTACGGAATAGAGGAACAAAGGGCTGAGGGAGCGAAATGTCACTAGCTGCAACACTGTATGATAAAAAGAGATGCGTGATCCGACGCAACAGAACTGTTTTTGGCATCAGTTTGACAGTACTTCAACACTTATCGACACGCTCCGAATTTGACTCTTGATGTTTTTTCTGATATTATGTGAAATCGTGGATATTTTTGAAAAATATTTCTTCAGAAACATGGTGACTTGTTCAGTGATCGATTGTGGTACAACACAGAGGAATAACCCTGAAAAATGTTCATTTCACAGGTAAATTATTCCAAATCGACACCTACTAACTTAGGCTTTATTTTTGCTAATGCGTTTCGAATTTTAGGCACTAAGTGTGTTCATTATCGTCTATAAACATTTATTAATGTAAGAAGCAAAGGTCTAACACACATAATGCAGAATTTACGAATATTTTGTGTAAAGAAATAATTTTCTGTTTACACTAGGGCTGAATCAAGTTATCGATATTTCTTGTCCACTGTCTATCACGCGGTAAACTAATATGTATTATTAATATTAAAGTACGTAGGTATGTGATGTTTAGATGTGAATCACCTGGAAATGGAAGTAATCCCAAATTCCCATGTAAGACACTAAGCCGATTAATAGGTAGGTATTAGTTTCACACTGTTAGAATAGAAACTATTAGTAATTAAAGTAACTTTCAGATTTCCATCTAACTTGGATTCAAGAAATGCATGGCTTAAATTAATTGGTCGTCCAAACTGGATTCCCACGAAAAATTCATGTATATGCAGTAAGCATTTTGAGGAAAAATATTTCCAAATGCGAGAAGCGAAACGATTTTTGATGAAATGTGCAATTCCGACTAATTTTATTCCGGTAAGCATAAATAAAATAATACTATTATACTACTGATGATTAATTGGAGAGTATCATTTAAAATTATGTAGGTACCTACATCCAACATGGTATGTATAAACTTACATGCCTTGGTTTTGATATTTTACTTATGTTGTGTCAAAATCAATGAAGTATATGTACCTATATGTCAATAACTTATCTAATACGAGTATTTCGGCGATTCGCCAGGGTTTCCACGTTTGGACTCCATCATAATAAAAACACACGCATGAACTAAAATCACTTTAACTCCACACAACTGTTCGCACCTAACTCACAGAACTAACCCACTTAACAAAAACCCACCGCTTTATATAGGTAATTCTTACAACACATCACATAGCTATAATGACTACAAATACTTTTGTAAAAAAGATATGAAATTCCTTCAACATGAGTAAGTATTGAAACATAGTCTTATATTCAAAACAAATATTTTAAGGAATTTAATACAACTTTAAATTGTTTATTTTACTAAAATTACATTTATTAAATTGTATACCAGGGCATATTACAACATTTCTGATTATTTAACTGATAAAATGCTTGGGATCGTGTTGGTTTAAGTCAACAAACACAAACACACAAAACATATATATATCAGAATATAATGTTTGTTAGAAAAAATATTCATAATTATAAAAAGAAAAGTGAACTGCATAATATAAATACTAGGAATAAAACAAACTAGCCATGCCAGGCTTTAGAGTAAGCAAAACTAATAAATCATTTTTAGGAAATTGTATTAGGTTTTATAACAAGCTTCCTACTCAAATTACTGATCTGCCTGACACAAGTTTTAAAACACATATTAAACGTATACTTATGGCTAGGGGTTATTACACCACTAAAGAGTACATCGATGACAAAGACGTCTGGCTCTCACTTCCTACCTGCACATTGCTCGCTGGAGATCTTGTAGCCATATAGACATGACTGATCTGCTGTGTTACGTGAACTATCTGTAAATGATTGCTATCATATACTTAATTTAAAATTATTGACTCTGTCTCAAAATGAATAATGTTATTGTTTCGAAGTTTTTCTTTTGTATACCTAAATATAATCTAAAATAATAAGCATTCAGACAACCGATCGAGCATATATTGTGTTTGCCTACTAAATAATTACTCTAATTGGACCCAATCCCGTGTTCATGCCCGCTTGAGTATGTTTCGCCGGACCGTCTCAACTGGGTCGTGTTGAAACCGGTAGTAGATGAACCCACTGAGTTTGTTTCGCTGGGTCTTCTCAGTTGGGGCGCATTGGATCCGGTGGTAGCATTAAAGCGCGACCGTCGTTATTAACACAAGGTCCGTCATAATAATAATACCTTTAATATAGACAGAACCATTGACAATATGTAGTAAAAATATTAGACTTAAACTAGATAATTAAACATAATCTCTTGACAATAACTTGATACGAGCTAGCTAAATATCATTTCTGTAATAAAATAAATTTTATAAATGTTTTCATACAAGATGTACCTAAATATCTATGTTACTAGAAATAATATCTAATGTATACAACTATATTACTACAAACATGTTCTGACTATTTACAAGCGCTTTTTTAAAGTCTACGTGAATAAAAACCTTTTTTATTTTATTTATTTATTTATATGTAATTAAACTTCAGTAAATTTTATTTCAAAATAGGTTTTCTACGGAGTTTTCTGGCAGTGTTTTCAGTAGTTGCCGCGTCCTGTACTGCACAGTAGGGTAAAAAATGACGATTCCACATAAATGTATTTTTTTATAAATTCATTCAGATTTTGAATTTATTGAGACGGACGCGCATTTCTAATTATAATTGTGTATATGCGACTCCAGGACCAGATCTCGAAACCTATCTACTTGCAGCGAGGCGTGAGACAGGGAGATGTTATATCTCCGAAACTGTTCACCGCTGCATTGGAAGACGTCTTCAAGCTTCTGGACTGGAAAGGCTTTGGCATCAATGTCAATGGCGAGTACATCACTCACCTTCGATTTGCCGATGATATCGTAGTCATGGCTGAGACCATGGAAGACCTCGGTACAATGCTCGATGACCTCAGCAGAGTCTCTCAACAAGTGGGTCTGAAAATGAACATGTATAAGACGAAAATCATGTCAAACGTCCATGTTGCACCCACTCAATTGAAAGTTGGTGACTCTGCACTCGAAGTTGTAGAGAACTATATTTACCTAGGACAGACCATCCAACTAGGTAGGTCCAACTTCGAGAAGGAGGTCAATCGTAGAATCCAACTCGGATGGGCAGCGTTCGGGAAGCTACGTAACATCTTCTCGTCCAAAATACCGCAGTGTCTCAAGTCGAAAGTCTTCGACCAGTGTGTGTTGCCAGTGATGACATACGGAACAGAGACGTGGTCGCTCACTATGGGCCTTATTAGAAGGCTCAAAGAGCAATGGAGAGGGCTATGCTCGGAGTTTCCCTGCGGGATCGCATCAGAAATGTCGAAATCCGCAGGCGAACCAAAGTCACCGACATAGCCCGAAGAATTGCCAAGCTGAAGTGGCAGTGGGCAGGGCACATAGCTCGTAGAGCCGACGGCCGTTGGGGCAGAAAGGTTCTCGAGTGGCGACCACGAACCGGAAGACGCAGCGTGGGCAGGCCCCCTACAAGATGGACCGATGATCTTGTGCGGGCCGCTGGAAATCGCTGGATGCGGATAGCGCAAGACCGGCAATTGTGGAGATCTTTGGGGGAGGCCTTTGTCCAGCAGTGGACGTCTTTCGGCTGATATGATGATGATGATATCTGTACCTATCTAGTGATTGAAAATTATAAACGACCTTCATTTTAATCAAGTATATAGGCTCACTAAATTGTCAAACGACGTAGAGTTAAGCGACAACCGACCACTCTATTGCGAAAAATAAATGATTTAAAATGTCTTAGGAGTTTTTCTTAAATATTCATACTTCACTTCACGAATCGTTGTTTCAGCCATGCAAAATCCCATCCCATCCTATTTTAATACTATCACTGAGACTGATTCATCATCATCATGTCAGCCAAATTTCATCCACTGCTGGACTAAAGCCTTCCCAAAGAATGGGATGGTCACAGTTTACGGGATGAGATGGAGTGATGATATTCTATGCCGTCACCACACATTACTGATTAATATTATCGATATCGATATTAATGCAAAAATCGACATGAGATACATCATTGATACGCATACATAAACATTTGTACACACACAAATGTCATCCTATTTCGGTTTCGTTTGACAGCTCTTGTTTGTTGCTCTAATGGTGCGTCTTATCGGTACCTACCTAAACGCAACGAATTCCAGAGACAAGTTGCTTGTAAAGGATTGATTGGGAAAGTCGTATCAGTAATCTTGAGTATAAGAGGGCCTATCTATTTATACATACATAGACTCACGCCTGTTTCCCAGAGGAGTAGGCAGAGACAACGGATTTCCATTAGTCACGATCTTTG
This sequence comes from Pseudoips prasinana, assembly GCA_951640165.1. NCBI lineage: Eukaryota > Metazoa > Arthropoda > Insecta > Lepidoptera > Nolidae > Pseudoips > Pseudoips prasinana. Next base: position 42,855,706 of record OX621234.1, read on the forward strand.
CACACCTCTTTTGCTCCGATTACTGTCATTATATTCTTCATACATGCTCGCCGGTTTAGCGTACTTCTGACCTGTCCTTTCTTGGGAACGTCTCTAATTTGGTAAGAGAATGTTCGACGAAATCTTCCCCTTCCGGTTGTCCTATCTATTTTTTTAATTACTATATTATGCTGTATATATATCATTTCTCGTACTCGGAAAGTAGTGTTTATTTGATCTGAGTACCGAGTGGAAGATGCAACTTCCCACCATTGGAAGGTAAAGATTCATAGTAATTGGTGGGAATAAATTATTGGTAAGAGAGAATAGCAGAGACGAGTTGCTTGTAAAGGATTGATTGGAAAAGTCATACCAGTAACCTTTAGTATAACAGGGTCTATCTATTTATATAGTTACTATATAATGCTGTATATATATATAATTTCTCGTACTCGGAAAGTAGTGTTCATTTGGTCTGAGTACCAAGTGGAAGATGCAACTTCCCATCTTTAATTGCTTCGCTCCCTATGGTGGGAATAAATTATATTGGTAATGCCAGAGAATACCGGAGACGATTTGCTTGTAAAGGATTTATTGGGAAAGTCGTACCAGTAATCTTGTTAAGACAGGAGGAACGCCTACGGATGCCATCCACAAAAAGTATCTGCGGGTGGGTATGTCGTACTCGCACCGACTAAACCTTTAATTTCTCTTAGCGCCTGATTGGGGGAGCTCCGGGAACGCGGGTATGATGCTCCGGTGCTCCCATTTTGCGCTATGTCGCAGATGGTCGGGACACGTACCCTGGGAGGGCTCTGGATTGCCCTCCACTATTGCCGACTGCTAGTATAACAGGGCCTATCTATTTATATAATTACTATATTATGCTGATGAGATTATTTGCTTACATCGCCAAGCTGATGAAATGTCAGTGTTACAATTTATAACCCATATCTAATCAAGTACCTTCTCTGACCAAAGCGGAGACGTTCTCAAGAAAGGACAGATCAGAAGTACCCTAAACCGGCAAGCATGTATGAAGAATATAATGACAGTAATCGAGGCAAAAGACACAGGCGGAAACAGGCGTGAGTCTATGTATGTATGTACCTACCTATTGAAATGTTTAATATCACAAAGACTGAGTAGTAAGCCAGCTTTCGAAAGGCCACGACCTCTCCATTTCCACGTAGTATAGACCAAGCTTACTAGAATTGCCGTTCTTCAATAATTAATGTGCTGATAGGAAAATATTTAGTTCCAGCAACTCGCTAATAAATTCATCACACTAATCCTCGAAGCACTAATCTCACTAATATTATAAAGGTGAAAGTTTGTGAGTGTGTGAGTGTGTTTGTTGGTTACTTCTTCACGTCTAAATGGCTGGGGAGATTTTAATAAAATAGGTATGGAGTTAGCTGGATTAACACATAGGCCATAATGTATAAAGTTTTTTTGTGTTAATAATATTATTATCCTGGGACATTATTTACAATCGGATCCCAAACTAAGTAGAGCTTGTACTGTGGAAACCAGATAACTGATATACTACATATACTATTTTTCTTTTGTAAATACATACTTAATAGATCATTCAGGACAAACAGACATGTATTTATCCTGGGCGGGATTCGAACCCACGACCTACAACGTGAAAAGCAAGCATTTGCCAACCACGCCAACAGTCCCGACAGTTTAAGGAGGGTAAAACCGCGGGGCACAGGCTTTTATAAAAAGCTTTTGCATTTCCCATGTCTAGCTGGGTCGTGTGGACTAGGCTGTTGGTCTAGTGGAATAAGGTCGTGAGTTCGATGCCCATCCAGAACAAATCTTTGTGTGAAGAACACGATAATTTGTTCTGTGTCTGGGTAAAATATTAATCACACTTATATTATAAAGGCGAAAGTTCGTGAGTGTGTGTATATTTGTTACTCTTTCATGCAAAAACTACTGGACGGATTTTGATGAAACTTTGAAGTAATATAGTTTATATGTCCGAATAACACATAGGCTATAATTTATAAAGTTTAACTGTTTTTTTTTTTTTTTTTATTTAGGCCCGCAAACTGGCCGTTACGGCAAAACATACATTATTGCATTATACATATGAATAAATGACAGCCAAACAGCCTTCTAAGTGCGAACACAGCATGCTCACGAATAACAGCGGGTAAAACCGCGGGGCACAGCTAGTTTATCTATAACTAGCTGATATACTAGAACTGCCTCATGGATTAAGTTGTTGCCAACTTAACTGTATGTAATTTAGTCACGGGATCGATTTCTTCTAAGCGTTACTGATTTGACTGCACGTGTGGCGCAGCGGTTAAGTCAGTTGCCCCGCCACTCCGTGTCCCGGCTTCGATTCCCCACAGGACCACTATTTGTGCGAACCATACGTAGTTGTTCTGAGTCTGGATGTACTTCGTGTCCGTCATTTATATAATAATAATAATAATATCTGGGGACAATGTCACACAGATCATCCTAGCCCCAAACTAAGCAAAGCTTGTACTATGGGTACCAGGCGACGATATACATACTTATATAGATAGATAAATACTTTTATACATAGAAAACATCCATGACTCAGAAACAAAAATTCGTGCTCATCACACAAATATTTGCACTTACCGGGATTCGAACCCAGGACCACCAGCTTCGTAGGCAGGATCACTACCAACTAGGCTACGGTGACCGTGGATATGCTTGTAAAGTACCTTGCGTCATAGTGATTAATTTTACTAGTGCGGTCGTTATCGAATCGATAAAATGCCCCTCGGAACCTGAATTGGAATGGAGGCCCGCGTCGCGTATTAACGTTGAGCGAGTTGTACTAAACATCCCTAAAATAATACGCCCTCTCTTGCATCTCCAGTAACCGCCCAGAGTCGAGGTTCGAACCCCACAGAGGGTGCCCTCCGGCGCGGGTACTTAGTTTGTAGTATAGCTAGAGGGTTGGAGCCCTCGCTCGCCTCTATAGTCCGGTGAAGCAGTGAAAGCCTCCTAGGCTAACTATTAGTTATATTAAAAAAAAAAACAAAGCGCGGTCGTTATCTTTAAAAAAAACATGCGAGGCAGTCTTTAGGGACTGCCGATAGAAGTGAAAACTGTTTTTTCATTTCTCGTACTCGGAAAGTAGTATTTATTTGATCCGAGTAGCGATTGGAACATGCTACTTCCCAGTTTCCCATCTTTGGGCGGTATAGACTCATAGCAGTAGTGGTAATTAGTTATTTGTCAATGTAATATTTAGTTGTCTATTAGTATGTAAGCCTTCTGTAAAATAAATAATAATAAGTTATTACTTCCCTCCTTCCTCTAAACAATAGAACTAAATTTGCTTAGGCAGTTGGCTGTAAAAATTATTAATAATAATTTAAAAACGAAATCACAACGCCGCTAAAGAAGTTATAATTTCATAAATGCTGCGGTCATGTGAGTGTATAAACTGTCAGAGTGAATTAAGAAAAAAGACCCTCTGTCTAACGAATGTTCGATGAGGTGACGTGCCCTGACGCGAGTCTAACATTTTTTACCCACCCCAAAAACGTGCACAACGCCGCTAAAGAAGATTTCACTTCAAATATGAGTGTCCTTTAGACTACACGCGTAACTAAAAGGTCAAACGTAACTGAGAGAAAGAAAACCTTTCTATTGCTCCTACAGTAATATACGAAACGAAACTCTTTCTCTTTCTATCTTCACTCATTTATATCTCCCTCTCAACTTCGCCTCTCCCGATCACATTTTTAGTAACGCTCTCGCCACGCATGCACCAGCTTAGAGCCAGCGCAGACAGAGAGGAGCGCAGCGAAGATGATTTTATTAAGGCACTAGAAAATCAACGTTAAAATTATGTAAATAAAGTGCATGTATGCTTGAACATTATAATTCGCGAGACTGCGCGAGCATTTTGTTAGGTTCAAGCATATATGCACTTTATTCCTATAGCTCTAAAGTTGATTTTCTAGTGCCTTAATAAAATCCTCTCCGCTGCGCTCCTCTCGGTCTGCGCTGACCCTTACTTCCCAAGTCAACCGAGCGTGTAAAAGGTTTACGTCAATAAATCTACTAAAATTTAAGAATACCTATTTACTGTACCTAAGATTCACAAAAAAGCTATGCCTATTTTAGCATTTTGTTAAAACTGTAAAATTAAGAATAGCTACGGGTTTAGTTCCTAATTACTCTCCAATAAATTAAATTGTGACCTTGGTATCGATTCGCGTGCCGTTAGGATTTTGGCTGGTTTTAATCCTAATAAATACTAATATCATTTATATACTATATAAAAATAAGTCAGGTTTTCCTTCCTGACGCTATAACTCCAGAACGCACGAACCGATTTCCACGGTTTTGCATTCGTTGGAAAGGTCTCGGGCTCCGTGAGGTTTATAGCAAAGAAAATTCGGGAAAAATTTCAGCAGAAAAGCGGGAAAATCTTCTTTAACGCGAGTGAAACCGCGGGGCATAGCTAGTCATTTATAAATTTACTCTCTTCTTTATATCCGAGTTGTTCAAGCAGCATGTGTTGTTTAAGGATTTAAGAAAATATATCTGATAAAATAAAACGCACGGATGGACTAATTATAAGAATAAGAATATCTTTATTACAATCTTTATCTTTATTACTTCTTTATCTTTATTTTTACAATCTTTATCTTTATTACTTCTTTATTCTTTATCTTTATTACAGGCTCCTCTTAGAAAGAGTCCAAAAACGGTTTTATGGCACCTGGCATTTTCAAAGGGGAAAAGTAAACAACTGCCTTCATATACCGCCCGCTTGCAGTACTTCAGGGTTTATTCCCTAAATACGCGATCAGAAATTTTAGACGCCTTATTTCTCCACAAACTGCTAAGAGGCAAAATTGATTGCCCAAATATATTATGCATGGTTAAATTTCGAGTCCCAGTCCGATATCCACGATACCGTATCACTCCATTATATGCTCCCTTGCGTAGAACGGTTTTAGGCGCGAACTCACCAATTCCACGTTTATGCAAATTGCTAAATAGCTACAGTGACCTCTTTGACATACACCATGACAGCATTAAAAAATTAACGAGTATAATAAAAGGAAAGCCTCGTATAGGTTAAAGCTAGCTTAAGAAAGTCATGGTTCACCAGTTATACTAATTCACAATTTTTTAATTTTAATTCAATTGAAACTAATTTATTTTGTACCGTTATAATTTAATTTAATTCTCATTTATTGTACGCCATCTTATTATATTATTTATTAACTTAATTGATTAATTATTCATTTTCTATCATAATTTTAATTTTTACAGTTTATGTTTGTATATATATATGTATATATATATGTATATACACACATAAAATAATTATTACATATTTAACTATAATTTATGCAAGTGGTGTTAGTCTGTAAGTAATTGTTGCACTTAAAATTGTATTATTATTAATTAAGAATTTGTAAATGTTACGTGTAAACAATTGTAGACTGACCTAATAAATAAATAAAAAAAAAAAAAAAATTACAGTAAAGCTTCACAGAATTTTATTTTAAATAACTTTTATACTGTATTCGACTATGTTTATGTACCGCATTGTGAGCTTGACAAGTGCAAGTGTATGTTAATACCCAAGTGCTGAATAAATTTCACTATTTCATTTCATTATAATGTTAGCTTAATATTATTACTATTATAAAAAAAAAATTATAAATGTTTTCATACAATCCGTGTACGTAAATATCTATTTAACTAGAAATAATTATGTATACTTAATAATATTACTACAAACATGTTATGACTATTTAGAAGGGCTTTTTTAAAGTCTACTTGAATAAAAACCTTTTTTATTTTATTTAACATGGCTTAACCACTGTTGTCTAATGATTGCAGCCGCTATCAACTGCATGTAGTTTAATTTTTCCGTGCTACAGAGCGCATGTTGCTCTGTAGCACGGAAAAATTAAACTACCCGGCGGTCACCCCTCTATAGAGTAACCGCGCCTCTAGATGCTTAATCGCTAAGTGGCGCAGCGGCTAAGACAGTCGCCTCGCCGCTTCGTGTCGCGGGTTTGAGTCTCGCGCCGCACAACTATTTGTGTGACCCATAAAAATAGTTGTCCTGAGTTTAGATGTAATTTGTGCCCATCTATTATATGTTTGGTTAGGGATTAGATTCCCTAGGGCGGGCGAGGTCTTTGTAAAAAAAAATCAGATCGGTAAGGCCACCTGGCTCTAACCTTATAATAAATACAAGCCTAGATAATGAAAGCTTTGTTTAAAAAATAACTCCCCATATTTATTGTTTAATCTATTACGCTCATCAGATTGCTATTTCTAACGAGTTTATTATTCCGAGCCTCACATACATACATACATGAATCACGTCCAATAATTATTGTAATCTAAATAAAAATTAAGTACCGGCATACTATAATACAATGGCTGCTTCCACCACAAGGTTTGTTTGATTTAATAAATCTGTTGGAAAGTAAAATGGCGCGGGTTACGACCCAACTAATCGATACAATATACTTTTTTTTAAAACAAACGCAAGGTCGGGGTTGTTGGGACTGGATTTCGGCTATGCAGCAATACTACTGAGGGAATAAATCATTTTGGCCGTGGAGTAGGGGCTGCGGCGTTACTTACCAGATTTGCATTTTCTGAACCTGAGCCAAGAGTTTTAAATTAAATTTCGCGATTTGTTTACATTTTATAGATTATATTTAATCTCATATCTCAAGATTACTCTGTTTTGTATGAATGAGAATTATTTGTTTCGATTGATTTAGTTCTCTGTACAGCTGTGAAGATGTGATATTTCTCCTTTTAAAACTTTGCAATTACAGACACTATAATTTTATGTATAAAAAAATGTTTTAGTGTCGTTGAGTGAGCGAGTTATTTCGCTACGTGTTCGTGAACTAGGTACAGTAAATCTCATTGTTGACTAGCGCACCATCTAGTAGCGGCATGCATCCCTAATTTCTATGGTAGTTTGCTATTAAGTTCTAACTTCGAACTACTGCGTCGCTTCACAATTTCAACTACTTGTATTCGACATTTTATTGCTTTAAGCCTGTGCCAAGTCTATTAAACTACATTTTTTTATGCTTGGCCATTCATCTAAAGTTATGTATTTATTACGTACGTTAACAATTTCCTTGTACAGATACCGCAATAAGTCGCATCGTAGACTAGCGCACCCTCTAGGGGCCGCACCCATCCCTAATTTCTCACACAGTTTGCTTGTAAGTTCCAAACTTCGACATACTGTTACTCCGCTCAATTTTAAGTTCACGAGAGCGCCATCTATTCGCAAAACGTCGAACTGCGTTGTTTGTGTTCCTTGTAAAGATACATAGGTGGCAGTAAATGTCGCTATTCCAAGTAACCTAATCACCAGATTTACTTGAAGGTGAATGGTTTGTGTCGAAGAATCTTAGAGAAAAATAACCATTGAAATTGCGTATTTTTCTATTGTAACAATACCGTATGTAAATGGAAATCAATGAAAAATAACAGTTTTTAGTTTCCACACAACATTGTTCCACGTAATAGTTATAATATCGCGCCTGTCTGAATCTAGGTATGTAATAATGTAAGGGCATAAGGGTCGGCGCGAAGGGTAGTGTTGGAGTAAGACATTTTTATACCCGAAGGTCTTAAAATATTTGAGTTATGATTCGGGTCAAGTCCTTCTTGAGTAAAAAGGAAAAAGGTATGAATAAACAATATTTTTATTAATTTAAATAAATCCTTAATGTACCAATCGCCGAGATCGTACTGCAATGTGCTGCGGTTGTTAATATAATTAAGGTTCCGATTTTTAGCGTCAATTATAATAATGATTAAGTAATGATAAGTACTTACCTATTTCTAAAGTTCGATCGAGTATTTACTCTCTGCCCATAATTCCAAAACTTTAGGGATTACATATCTACATATATTACTTCTAACAACTAATTTAAAATACCTACACACTTTGGACAGTCCCCAGAGTGTGTAGAGGTATTTTAAGTTCAAGATAACATTTCGTATGGCAAGAAAATAAATTAACAATATCTTTACGAAATGGTTTATTAATTATTATTAAGATGCCGTAGATACTGTTTATATACATAATGATTGTAAAGAAAAATTTCTCAGCATCAGCCCGAAGTCTGGGAATTGGCGGTATTATACCCCCGTGCCTTGGAGAACACGTAAAGCCGTCGGTCCTGTACCTGATCTCTTTCCTGTCGTGCCGCGTGGCGTCCCATCGGATCATAAGAGTGATGGAATAGAAAGTGCTCCTGTGTTTGCGCACACTGTACACTTGATCACTATAATATGTCCCGCGCAGATGGCTAATCTCGGTAGAGACTGGCCGCCGTGGCCGAAATTCGGCTAGGACGACATTACAGCCTCTGCCATGTTTGCAGAAAAGAGCGTAGATGGGTTTCATGCCATCATAAGGAAACGATGTGCCTCCATGATGGAACGCGTGCGATCCAGTTCGAATAGCATCCTGAGTGTGTTGGGTGGTCGCTGGGACTCGCCTATGTTCCTGCACTGGACATCCCTACACTCTATAGGTGGTCGTGTTCTGGGCTTGGTTTCAGCTTGTGCCCTCGACCTACATTATACTTAAATTATATATATAAAAAATAATATGGAAAATGTCTGAATTAAATGATTTATTATTATTTTATCACATGATTATTATCACTATTATTTGCAATATATTGTATAAGGGTAGATAGATAGATAACTCTTTATTGCACACCAAATACATAACTTAGAGTAAAAAAGATTACATTAAAATGGAAATAGTACAAGTGGCGGCCTTATCGCTAAAAGCGATCTCTTCCAGAGAATATAATCTATACATATTCGTATAATAAAATCGTAGGAAAGTCAAAACTGTACATTCAATATATTTTTTAAAGAATACTTGGGGCGTGATCTACAGTCGATATCGAAGCCAAAAATATAGTTTTTAGATTTTTTGTCTGTGTGTCTGTTTGTCTGTATGTATGTCCGGGCTAAACTCAAAAAGTACTGCATGGATTTGCTTCAAATTTTACATGAATATTACTAAGAGGTCGAGTCAACATATAGGCTACATATTATCACGCCATCAACTACGGGGGAGGAGCTGTGACAATATATATAAAATATAACGCGGGTAAAACCGCGGGGCACAGCTAGTATTTTAATATGAATACAACTTATAAAATATATGGGCTACATGGAGAGAAATTTCCGCACAATCCTGGTATTCACCAGCAAAACCGCCTTTTGCATGTAACTCTCCAGTCAGATATCAAGCCCGATTGTTATTATTACTAATGATTGTAATAGGATTGCCTGACTTCAAGAAAGAGGAAGACGGACCCTCTCGGCAAGACCACCTTGCATTTCACGCGAGTTTTTACTGCCCGTTTCTGGAATCTTTTAACTACGGGGTATATCCGATCCATTATGACATAGCAACTTTCAAGAACCGAGCTTATGTCTATGTTGCCTCTCTGGTGTTGGAAGTATCCATGGGTGGCGGCGAGTACTTACCATAAGGTGACCAGATTCCTCATTTGCCTTGCCAATATGTTTGTGGTGAAACGGGGGTGAATAGAAACACGGGGAGTGAATAGCATTAGGGACAGTATCCATACAAAAGTAAAATTTTGCTACTTTTTATGGATACTGTCCCTATTGCTATTCACCCCTCGTGTTTATAATCACCCCGTTTTACGGTACTACTTATGAATATTATTTTTTTATTCTATGTCCCATATAAATATTAAAAAGATCGCATACTATTATTAAGATCGGATACATAGGAAATTAATATTTGCTTTGAAATATTACGCACGAAATATTATAAATAATTCTTTATTACGCTTTTCTTACAACTTGCGTTTGACACCTGACAAGTAAAAAGAGAATAATCTATCTATATCTATATATATATAAAAATCAATGCCACTTTTCGTTATAATGTTATAACTCAACAACGCCTTTACCGATTTGGCTAATTTTGGTCTTGAATTATTCGTGGAAGTTCAGGAAAGGTTTGTACGTAAAGAAAATTGAAAAAGTGTAAAATCAACATCTTTTAGCAATTTAAAATATTTTTTTGTATGAATAAATGAACTTAATAATATTTTTTTTAATTACTATGCCTTATACGTTGCGAAGCACGTACCGGGCCGCTAGTATATCTATATATATAAAAATCAATGCCACTTTTGGTTGTAATGTTATAACTCAACAACGCCTTTACCGATTTGGCTAATTTTGGCTTGAATTATTCGTGGAAGTCCAGGGAAGGTTAGTACGTAGAGAAAATTTAAAAAAGTCTTGAAAAAGTGTAAAATCAACATGTTCCTATACACCCATATACAAACAATTTCGAATAATTCAAGGCCAAATCGGTATACACTCATACCGATTTGGTCTTGAATTATTCGTGAAAGTCCAGGGAAGGTTTGTACGTAGCGAAAATTTTAAAAAGTCTATTAATTTGTACTAATGTACAAATTGTTTGTATATGGGAGTATAGAAAGGTGTTGATTTTACACTTTTTGAAGACTTTTTTAAATTTTCTCTACGTACAAACCTTAAGTATTAATTTAAAAGCGTAGCGAAGCACGTACCGGGCCGCTAGTAAAATATAATATTGTTTTAAACAATGGAACAAGTTAAATAAATATTTCAAAAGTACTGAGTTGTATTACTTAGGTAGGCCTCCGACATGGCTTAACGACTGTTGTCTAATGACTACAATCGGGACCGACTGCTTAACGTGCCCTCCGAAGCACGGAGACGCTCAGATATTAAACCACCGGCGGTCACCCATCTATGGACTGGCCGCGACCCTAGTTGTTTAACCTCGCCGATCACGATTTTGATTAAGAGATAATATACCTTCAGACTAGAGACTTTTCTTAGACTTATAAAAGGTTACTTAGTTAAATATCATCATAGGTATATACAGTACGTCGATAAGCCGTACCGCTTTATGAAGTTTGATTGAGAAGGCTTTGAGATCATTTGAAAAGACTGAGCTAGATAAATAATGGAAATATTATGTCAATTTTTCCAGTACCAATATGGCCGGGTAGCGTATCTTGATAAAAATAGTTCAAAGAAATACAATAATAAGACCGCCTGTGCCTTTTTTTAATTATTTCAGATCCTGTAACTATTATGTATAATGATGTACAATAAAGTGTTTTTATCTTATCTTAAATATATCTTTTCACTGTTCCAAGAAATACACAACTACCTTTTCTTCACTCCAGGTACATTCAAAGTTGCCTGGAAGAGATCGCATCTAGCGATATGGCAGCCATTCTTACAATCTTCTAAATCGTGGTTAATTTTTAGGTATATAATAATTTTGCTGTAATAAAAATTTTGCGGTTTTTTATTCTAGTAGACTTTAAAATAGCCAGAACATATTTGCGGTAATCATGTCCACTGCTGGACAAAAGCTTCCCCAAAGAATTGGGGGGGATATGCTATAATCGCCACGCTTGGGAGACGGGTTAGCGATCGCAGTTTGATGGTCCTAGTTCACAGAAAAACGCTGCGGCCCGTTGTCTGGTAATCCCACGGACGATTTTTACGCCCCCCACGGGATGAGATGGGGTGATTATATTCTATGCCTTCACCACACAGCATATCACATCGCACATTTTGATCACACATTTTTCAGTAAATGGTTAACTAAATATAGATAATTATTTCTAGGTACATACACACATATACTATACATACACATGCAAAGACTCACGCCTGTTTCCCAGAGGGGTAGGCAGAGACAACGGATTTCCATTTGTCACGATCTTTGCACACGTCTTTTGCCTCGATTACTGTCATTATATTCTTCATACATGCTCGCCGGTTTAGGGTACTTCTGACCTGCCCTTTCTTGAGAACGTCTCCGATTTGGTCAGAGAATGTTCGACGAGGTCTGCCCCTTCCGGTTGTTCCATTCACACAGGCTAGGTATACTTCATATACTATATGTATTTTAATATGCGGTTTGTATGAAAACATTTAGAAATGACGTGTAATATTATTATGATGCTAATGATGAATGAGTTACCCGGGTAGCTTATTTAAGTTATTGTCAAAAAAGAGATTATTTATAGGTCTGATTATAGAATTTTATAGTTTTAGTTATATGTTACATCTTGTCGGAATGGTTCTGTCTATATTAGGGTAATAAATCGATATTATTATAATGGCTTGTCTTTATAATGACGCTTTAATGCTACAACCGGATCCAATGCGCCCCAACTGAGAAGACCCAGTGAAACCAACTCACGGGCATCTACTATAGGTTTAAACATACCCCATGGTTTCAACGCGGGTCAGTTTAGACGGCCCGGCGAAACTTACTCAAAGGCATATACACGAGATTTGTACAATATCTAATCAATAAATAAATCTAATAAGATTATTTAAAAACCTACATTATTAGCATAATGTAGAACCCTTTTTTAAAGGAGTTTACAAAGAAGTGTGTCCTTTAGACTTTAGTAAATTTCTTCAATATAACAGAACAAATGATTCCAAATCCGAATATAAAATACAAACAAGCATAGGTCGCGGATCGATTCTTTCTTTCTTTTACTAATAACTCCTTTGCCACTAAAAAACTACTGTAACCCACTAATGAAAACTTTCCTTGTAAAGAATAGCAAATTAACCTCAAGTCATTGTGAATAACAATAAACGACGTCCTCGTGAAATATTCTCTCTGCTGTCATTCGTTACTTTGTCATTTTAAAGAATGGCTCTACTAATTAGTGACTAACATGCTGGTATCACCATCAAGTAAGATGAGCGGACATCAAAGTAATTGCTGCCATGACATGTTTCGCATAGAAATTCAATGTGGGTTTACTGTATAGACGCCAGCACATCCAGCTACCCCAGTCTGGTCAAATTTCTTTTATAGATTTTCAACTTTATCATGTAAACATAAAGTTCACTTTCAATTGGGGAAATTTGACAGATTGCGGTAGCTTGATGTGCTGGCGTCTGTACATACGTAAGACGAAGGATATTGATTTAAATATTTTTGAACGTCATAGTTTAAATTGAAATCTTTCAGCTCCATGTCTCATTGCAATCGGGGGTCGTTGACTATTATTTAAGCTGATTCAGCTTAAATAATAGTCAACGACCCCCGATTGCAATGAGACAAAAAGCTGAAAGATTACGATTAAAACTGATTAAAAAAAACATAGCTAACTAACCTTATCTGCTTAATTGGATTTTTTTTTTTTAGCCTGTGTTGTCCCACTGCTGGGCAAAGGCCTCCCTTAATTGAATAGATGCATAATATTTTGTATGTATAATATATTATTTATTATAATATAGTATAATTAGTATTTAGAATATAAGTATGTTTATGTAAATTGTATATAAGTACATAACTTTGAATATTTGACTGTACACTACAACTATCGCCTTTTCTGTCTTACTGTTTTCCTTGTCCACCCAACGGTTGTCTGGAAGAGATTGCTACAAAGCGATAAGACCGCCGATTGTACCTGTATTTGCTTATTTGTAAGTCATATATTGTTTCTTTTGGTGCAATTAAGTGTACCAAAAGAAAAGTGCGTTAAGTGTGTTCGTGTGGCGACCACGAACCGGAAGACGCAGCGTGGGCAGGCCCCCTACCATATGGACCGATGATCTTGTGCGGGGCGCTGGAAATCGCTGGATGCGGATAGCGCAAGACCGGCAATTGTGGAGATCTTTGGGGGAGGCCTTTGTCCAGCAGTGGACGTCTTTCGGCTGATATGATGATGATGATGAAGTGTCTATCGATTTAACCTAACCGCTAGAAAAGCCCCAACTCTATAATTACATAATTTTGGAAAAGAGGTGTTACTCTTACACTACTGGACCGATATTAATCAAACATAGCTAAGAACCACCGCAAGGAAACTGATTTAGTTTTCAAATGAAAACAAAAACTGCATTAAAATTGCTTTATTCGATTGCCGACTGCCACAGACAGATACACACACCCGGCGCTGGGAGCTAATCTCAGCGCGAGAGAGTATGCGGCGTCCGGCTGGCTTCTCCCCGGCTAGGCGCCACCCCTGGGATCGCTGGCATTTGGAGGAAGGGCACTCCACTCGTCTTGTATAAGCGGTCCCGGGAAGAGGTAACCTGCTCAGGTTGCCTAAACGCGCTTGTGTGTGATGGGGAGGGGGGAGGCATTCAGGCCCCTCCCGTCCCCGGGGGAGAGTCTCAGACGCTCAGTGTACAGCGGGGGTACTGGCGAAATCATTCACGAGTACCCAGTGTCAAATATATGTCCAAATACTGGCTGGCAGAATTTGGACATATACATATTTGACAAGAAACACTGAAAGCAGATAGAAAGTGCCGAAACTAGAAGTTAGTAGTAAACGATCACCGTTTGACGGTCACCGTAGTCTAATTGGTAGTGCTCCTGCCTACGAAGCTGGTGGTCCTGGGTTCGAATCCCGGTAAGTGCAAATATTTGTGTAATGAGCACGAATATTTGTTTCTGAGTCATGGATGTTTTCTATGTATTTAAGTTTTTATCTATCTATAAATAAATAAATAAAATAATAAAAAAGGTTTTTATTAACGTAGACTTTAAAAAAGCGCTTGTAAATAGTCAGAACATGTTTGTAGTAATATAGTTGTATACATTATTATTTCTAGTAACATAGATATTTACACATTGTATGAAAACATTTATAAAATTTATTTTATTATGGCAATGATATTTAGCTAGCTCGTATCAAGTTATTGTCAAGAGATTATGTTTAATTATCTAGTTTAAGTCTAATATTTTTACTACATATTGTCATATGGTTCTGTCTATATTAAGGTATTATTACTATGACGGACCTTGTGTTAATAACGAAACTATATAAGTATGTATATCGTCGCCTGGTACCCATAGTACAAGCTATGCTTAGGATGATCTGTGTGTTATTGTCTAGTGTCCTAGTTCAAAAAAAGCCGTTTCTGAGAACACATTGGCAGATCAACACATAGACAGTGAGCCTAACAACAAAGAAACTGATCTTCCTGCGGCAATATGCGAATGCTAGTCTATATCCTTCCTAATCACACTAATAAACAATATTATAAATGGGAAGTTTGTGAGTGTGTAGGTATGTTTGTTACTTCTTCACGTCTAAACGGCTGGAACGATTTTAATATGAAATGAAATCAAATTTATTCAGCACTTGGGTATTAATATACACTTGTACTTGTCAAGCTCGCAATGCAGTACATAAACATGGTGGATACTATAAAAGTTACAAATAAAAATTAATTAGTCCGTCCGTGCGGTTTGTTTTAGCGCACATATTTTCTGAAATCCTTAAATAACTTACTAATCTATTATTTTGAAATTTAGTTCTACTATATTAAAATTAAAGAATGGAAGACTAAACCAAAAAGACGAAATTCTAAGTGAGGGTGTGATCACATGCACAGGATCACTGAACACGCGTTAATGGGTCAAAGCGATCCTCGCCGCTGAGGAAACTACCCTAGCTAGCCTGCGTAATAAAATTTGGTATGGAGTTAGCTGACACCCTGGATTAACACATTGTCTATAATATAATATTTAACGCGGGTAAACCGCGGGGCACAGCTAGTAATATTATAAATGCGTAAGTTTGTGAGTATGGATGGATGTAAGGATGGTTGTTACTTTTCCACACAAAAACTACCGAACCGTTGATGAAAATTTGTAGTAATATAGCTTGTATATCCGAATAACACATAGGCTATAATGTACAACGTTTAGCGCGGGTAAAACCCCGGAGCACAACTAGTATAGAATCAGACACGGAATGGGAAAAAGGCAGATAAAAAGCTTTCAATTGTAGTACTTAGTGAATATACGAATGTAAGTGCAATCATAACAATATCGAATGAAGTGCAAGCATGTCAACAGTAATAATTGATAACCACTTGAATATGCATCCAATATTATGCAATACAATTAATAGAATATTGAATAATAACGTCAACATTATTACAAATTAGGTGCAATAAGTATTGTTGATGGGTGCTGTGTGGTGACGGCAACTAAGACTTCGCTGTCTGTCCGTCTGTCACCAGGCTGTGTCTCATGAACCGTGATAGTTAGACAGTTGAAATGTTCACGGATGATGTATTTCTGTTGCCGCTATAACAACAAATCCTCAAGCCTCCCCAATTAATGGAGGAATAAGCCATAATCGCCACGCTTGGCAGACGGGTTGGCGATCGCCGTTTCATGGTCATTTTTCACAGAAAACCGCTGCTGCCCTTCCTCTGGTAGATATTCCCTCGGGTCAACTTCTACGCGCCCCCAGGATGAGATGGGTTGAAGATATTCTGATATTCGCCGCCGTCACCACACAGCTAAGATAATGAACACGCACGTAGTTATTTAGTGGTTTGGGAGGGCGGTTAAAAAAACCGGCCAAGTGCGAGTCGGACTCGCGCACGAAGGGTTCCGTACCATCCTAACTAATATTATAAATGCGAAAGTAACTCTGTCTGTCTGATACTCTTTCACGCCAAAACTACTGAACGGATTTGAATGAAATTTGGTATAGAGATGGTCTAGACCCTGAGAAAGAACATAGGCTAATTTTTATAGTTAGGATAACACATATGCCTTATTTTATAAAGTTTAACGCGGGTAAAACCGCGGGGCACAGCTAGTTATCTATAAAAACGAGCAAACAAATTCACGTTTGTTGTATGGAAGCCCCTTTAAATATCTATTTTATTTTTACTATTTTTTTTTATATCTAGGGACTAAGTCACACAGATCATTCTAGCCCCAAACTAAGCAAAGCTTGTACTATGGGTACCAGGCGACGATATACATACTTATATAGATAGATAAATACTTAAATACATAGAAAACATCCATGACTCATAAACAAATATTCGTGTTCATCAGACAAATATTTGCACTTACCGGGATTCGAACCCAGGACCACCAGCTTCGTAGGCAGGCGCACTACCAACTAGGCTACGGTGACCGTCAGTTTGCTGTTATAGCGGCAACAGAAATACATCATTTGTGAAAATTTCAATTGTCTAACTATTCAAGTATTCGGTTCGAGAGATACAGCCTGGTGACAGACGGAGAGACAGACAGACTGCGAATTCTTAGTAATAGGGTCCCGTTTTACCTTTTGGGTGCGGAACCCTAAAATCATAAATGCATATAATAGGGTTTTTAAGTTAACGGCCAGACTATTTCATTCAAACCATTTAACAATCTGAGACGTCATGTCGTTAGTGTTCCGCTTCAAGTCTTGTTATGAGGGCGCTGTCAGAATGCCAACTACGTCATCTAAATAAATGTTCTAGCTGTGCCCCGCGGTTTTACCCGCGTTAAACTTTATTAATTATAGCCTATGTGTTAATCCAGGGTGTCAGCTAACTCCATACTAAATTTTATTAAAATCGCTCCAGCCGTTTAGACGTGAAGGAGTAAAAAACATACACACTCGCAAACTTTCGCCTTTATAATATAAGTGTGATCATTCTGTCAGATCTGCAAAGTTTGCAAAAAGTAGGATAATATTTTAGGTAGGGACAACCATTGGGGAATACCAATATTTTTATATACAGCTCCAAATATTGATTTCTTTCTTCTATTTGGCTTATATTACTTACGTGGTCGGTGAGAAACTTATAAGCCTTCACAGATACCATAGTGCTGTAATTTTTGTTCAAGTCGTATATTTAAATCTCTACTATATAAAAATAAGTCGGGTTTTCCTTCTTGACGCTATAACTCCAGAACGCACGAACCGATTTCCACGGTTTTGCATTCGTTGGAAAGGTCTCGGGCTCCGTGAGGTTTATAGCAAAAAAAAATATAAAATTTAACGCGGGTAACACCGCGGGGCACAGCTAGTATTCAAAAATAAAATTTTTACCTTCATTAGTGAATAAAAACCTTTTTTATTTTATTTTTATTTTATCTTACCGTGCAGCACGTGATAGCTACTGAAAATAACTGCCATAAAAATATGTTGGATCCTTACTTTTTAAAGATCTGGATCATCTAACATCAAACTACAGTTGAATTATCTAAATTACTACTAATTGAAGAGATCACATTTTAGTGATGAGACCGCCAATTGTATACTTTTTAATTGCATGCTCCTGCACTGTATGATTTTAATATTGATGTACAATAAAGAGTTAATCTATCTATCTATCTATTACTCATACCCAAGGAATTTTATCATTAATAGTCAGAAAAACTGCAATATGTCTTGCTCCCGTGTTCATGCCCGCTTGAGTATGTTTCGCCGGATCGTCTCAACTAGCCGTATTGAAACCGGTAATAGATGAACCCACTGAGTTTGTTTCGCTGGGTCTTCTCAGTTGGGGCGCATTGGATCCGGTGGTAGTAATAAAGCGCGATCGTCTTTAGCAACACAATCCGCCATAATAATAATATTGAGTTCGTACCTTAATATAGACAGAACCATTCAGACAATATGTAGTAAAATATATCTTAAACTATACATTTCCATAATTAAACGTAAACATAATCTCTTTGACAATAACTTCATACTAGCAAGCTTAAATATTATTACTATTATAAAATAAATTTTATAAATGTTTTCATACAATCCGTGTACCTAAATATCTATGTAACTCGAAATAATGATGTATACTTAATTATATTACTACAAACGTGTTCTGACTATTTACAAGCGCTTTTAAAGTCTACGTGAATAAAAACCTTTGTTATTTTATTTTTATATTTGTTTAGGGTTAGGGTTTAATATTTGTTTTAAATTAGTTGATTGACAGTTTTCTGGTGTCATCAGGAAGTTTGTTGTAGAAGCATATGCACTGCCCTATAAAAGAGTTACTGATTTTATAGAGACTAGTGATATCTTAAGTTTCACTTGTCTTTTTGCATTGATCTATACTTTACATACATACAAACATACATAGACTCATGCCTGTCGCCCAGAGGGGTAGGCAGAGACAACGGACTTCCATTTGTCACGATCCTTGCACATATCTTTCGCTTCGTTTACTGACATTATATTCTTCATACATGCTCGCCGGTCAAGGGTACTTCTGACCTGACCTTTCTTGAGTACGTCTCCGATTTGATCAGAGAATGTTCTACGAGATCTTCCCCTTCCGGTTGTACCATTCACACAGGCCAGGTATACTGTTTTTGTCAATCTTCTTTCATTCATCCTTTCTAAATGGCCAAAGCATCTCAGCATACCTTTTTCAATCTTTGTGACTACATCCTCTTTCACACCACAACGCTCTCTTACGTCAGTATTTCGAATTCTGTCTCTCAAAGTACGTAGGTACATACATACAGTATATTCTCGTATAAATATTGTAAAGCGACAGTAGAATGTTTATTTATGTAAATTCTACGTTTCATTTTATGAACGGTATGACTTTACTTCGTTTCTACCATTCAGGAAATATACCGCATGCGACCCAGCTATTAAATAAAATAATAATAATATCCTGGGACATTATTTACACACGGCCATATGATCCCAAACTAAGCAGAGCTTGTATTATGGTAACCAGATAATTGATATACTACATACATTTTTTAAATACATACTATATGTAGATAATTGCACCCAGACTCGGGACAAACAGACATGTTAATGCACACATTGCACACAAATAGCTGTCCTGGGTGGGAATCGGACCCAGGACCTCTGGCGTGAAAAGCACGCATTTGCCAACCACGCCACCAGGCCAATATGGTTGCTAAATATGGAGAAATCATAGTCAGTGGCTTTTTTTCATAATTAGTGATCTAAATATAGTATATGCATCCGTTTATTCAAATTTTACCTATTTCCTAGAAAGAGTATTAAATTACTATCATATCTACTGTATTCAGGCACCAGCCAAACAAAAGCTGAAAGTTCAATGCTCCATGGAAAACAATTATTTGCCCAAGTTTTTACCAATTTCATCACTGAATGTTGCTGCTGGTATTTCTTAACTGGTATAGACTGACAAAGGGGATTCTTATTTTTGTTGTTAGTATCTCTCGACTCTCGAGTATCTCGACGGGTCTGATGGCGTGGTTTGTGGCCTTTCAATCCGCTGGTCGTGGGTTCGATTCCCACCCGGGACAGATAGTTGTGTGCATGAACATGTCTGTTGGTCGTGAGTCTAGGTGTAAAATATACGTAAGTATTTACAAAAAAAAAAATAGTACCTATATCAGTTATCTGGTTACCATACTACAAGTTCCGCTTTGTTTGGGATCAGATGGCCGTGTGTGAATAATGTCTCAGGATATTATATTAGTTTTTAATGGCATCAAAGAAAACTTACATTTGCACGAGGAACGGAAATACTGAATTATTTCTGTTAAGAATTTATAGGTGGGGCAGCTGGCAACCTGCCCCAGCTTCGCACGGGGCGCAATTTTATCACAACTCCGTTTGAACTATCAAATATGGGTCTAAATAAAGTGGATAGAAAAACATCTAAATAGTAAACTTTAACAAAATCTATAATTGGGGACTAAATCGAATCATTGTTTGCTGCAGTTTAAGTACGCTTTTGTTGACTTTTGGAAGATGTACTTTGTTTGCAAATAAAGGGCTTATAACTATCGTAAAAGATTGTCTGCCAGTTAAAAAGGTAGGTTCACGTCTTTTGTATTGTTTTAATAATATTTTATAAGGTATTCCTTGAAGCGCTACCATTTTGAGGCGCTCCTAATAAAGCGTTCCTTTTTTATTCCTCGGAGCGCTCCTTTTAGTAGCGCTCCCAATAGCAATTAAAAATATTAACTTTTATTACCTCGAAGCGCCCCTATGATTAACTTTCGAATAGAGATAGGATACTAACTGAAACTATCGATAATAAGTATATTATATAAAACACGTTATTTCATACAATTTGCATAAACTTCTTTACCTTAGATTGGTTGGGTACCCAAACGCTGAAAAATGTTTTATTTGCAATAGTTAAACTGTATGGCGTGAAAAAATTGTTATAATTCTAGGCTTATTATAATGTAGTAAGGATAGTTACGATCTTTATGTTAGTTATTTAATACGAAAAGTCCGTAAATTATAATTATGCACTGTAAGGATTGGGTATTCTCTGGTTTTTATATTTACTTTTGTGTTTGTGAATTAACGCTATGTAGAGCATAGCGTTAATTCACAAACACAAAAGGCTTTACAATAGTTTTCTCAAGTCAGGGTACCATAAGGAACTTTTTTAGCTAAAGTCAATGTTTACTTTAAATCGCAAACCTTCTTTTTAAGTGGGATTTTTTTTTATGTCTGCATTGTATTTAAAACGTACAATTATTGCATGCGACGAATAATTTAATCACTGCCGTCTTAACTAACTTAATTACTTTATAACAGAATTGTGTTTCCATCGGACGCGCTCTCGCATCACGAAACACTCACCCGCACAATAATTGACCAATATAATTAATGAGAAATTGCTACTATATCCTTTTTCAAATATTAACTGAATTAATTCATTTATTTTTATATGTCTATATTAATTTTAAGATTTTTTTGGTTTTGTCGCCAATTTTGTTGAACATACGTTTTTCTTTACGAGATGTTGAAGAAAATTAACGAAAAAAATAATGTGTTTATCCATGATAGACCACACACGTATCCAAAATATAAGAGTACTCGCATAAACCCACACCGTTAAACTTTAATTCTGTCAACTAAACTGTCAAATAAACAAATATAGATACGCAAATATTTTTTCTGCTTTCTTCATTGTAATACCTATCTTAAAGTGTTATTAAATTTTGTTATGTGTTAAGTTATTTAAGTAGTTGACTGCCTGGAGCCTGCCTTTTAAGACTAAAATAAAACATAACAAAAAAAATTGAGATTCTATGCAGAAATTAAAATCCTCGTGAGTGTCGAAGTATCCAACGGCCTAAGTATAACTTAATTACCTAATATTATTGATTTTTGAAAAACGTCTACAATATGGTGTTTCCAATAAAGCCTACGGTCGTAGGCAAAGTCGTGGGAAATAAGTATAATTCTATAATGATTAAAATATATTAATCTAGACCTTTCTCTCTGTATCCCAAAATAGCAGCTAGGAACGGGTCTTAATGAATATTCGTCTGATATGTAATGTTAGACAAAGAAATGAATTACTTTTCTGTGTAAAACTAATGAAACGTGGGAGGAAATGCATTCATATCACGTGCAGTGAAAACAACTGTGTTTTTCGGGGTTGAATACAATCGTGATTGAAAATTGTCAGTGCACGTGAGAACGGTGCGCGAATAAAACCGCCAAAGGTTTGATGTTGAATGCTGTTAATTGTGCAGTATATTCCACTGCGCCAATTAGTACCATACAGGATTTATTTATTTTTCTATATCAGAGGGCGACAAACGAGCAAGTGAGTGAGAACCTGATTGTAAGTGATCACCGCTGCCCATGCACACTCGCTACACCAAGGAGTCGCGGGTACGTTGCCGGCTTTTAAGAGTCAGCAAACAAATGTTGCTTACCTTTCCCCCCACCCCAATGACCTCTGGCGACTTTACTCACACGCAGAAAAACCTTACCATACTGACCTTGCTTGACCTTCTCACATTATTAATGTTATTATTAAGGAATGTCTTCATTACAGAAGACATTTCTTACGGTGGAGGTACTTCCCCAGTCGGGCTGCTCTTTGAGCGAATGAACGCTGTGCCCTACCTCTCTTAAAAGATATCGAATGTTGTCCGTTTATTAGGGGTAAGGGCCAAAAATATATGTTTACACTGGGTACGCAAGAGGTTATTTCTGTTTCAATAATGTAACCGTCTCCGTAGCCTAGTTGGTAGTGCTCCTGCCTACAAAGCTGGTAGTCCTGGGTTCGAATCCCGGTAAGTGCAAATATTTGTGTGATGAGCACGAACATTTGTTTCTGAGTCATGGGTGTTTTCTATGTATATAAGTATTTATCTATCTATATAAGTATGTATATCGTCACCTGGTACCCATAGTACAAGCTTTGCTTAGTTTGGGGCTAGGATGATCTGTGTGACATTGTCCCCAGATGAAAAAAAAAATTATATATTTATTTTTATTACGACGCCCTTACTAGGTAACTTTGTGTCACGGGCCACGGGGTACCTTACAAACATGTAATTGATAGACACAAAGTTTATCCAGACTCAGTACAACTATTTATGGGTCACACATGGTCATGTTTGTAAAGTACCTTGCGACACAGGGATTATATGGGCAAGTGCGGACGTTGTCTACATAAAAAAAAAGTATGTTTTGCGTAGTTAAATAGTCTCTTTTATTACCCTTTTGTAGCCAGACACATTATTATAGTTTTTTATAGTGTAGGTGAATATTAAATTTCTGCTTCATCATAATCCATTACCTGTTACCGCCGAAACTTTTACGGACCAATATTTAAATGATTTTACTCTTGTTATTATTACGAAAAAGATTAATTTATCGATACTCCTTTCAGTACTATTAAAAATATATTATGTATCTAGCTGTGCCCCGCGGTTTTACCCGCGTTAAACTTTATAAATTATCACAGCTCCTTCCCCGTGGGTGATAGCGTGATAATATGTAGCCTATATGTTGACCCGACCTCTTAGTAATATTGATGCAAAAATGAAGTAAATCCATGCAGCAGGTACTTTTTGAGCTTAGCCGCGGACAAACATACAGACAAACAGACAAAAATTCTAAAAACTATATTTTTGCCTTCGATATCCACTGTAGATCACGCCCCAAACAACCTTTAAAAAAAATTCAATGTACAGTTTTGACTTTCCTACGATTTTATTATAATAGGTCTTTACCTATGAAATTGCCGTTTTGTATGAAAAAATTTAAACGAATTTTTTTCATGAATTTTTTTATTTGTATTAATCGAAGTAATCACCCATGCAATCAATGCATCTTTGCCATCGCAGTGGCAGTTTATTGATGCCCTTCTTAAAGAAATCAGCTGGACGGGAGGCAACAAATTCTTCAAAGGCATTTTGTACTGCCTCTCGGGTATTGAATTTTTTTCCCGCCAAGAAGTTATCCAAATTCTGGAAAAAGTAGTAGTCTGTAGGCGCAAGGTCTGGTGAGTAGGGCGGATGACGGAGAGCTTCCAACCCCAGTTCTTGCAACTTGGAGACCGTCTGCTGTGCAGTATGAGGTCGCGCGTTGTCGTGCAGGAGCAGCGGAGACGAGCGATTGACCAATGCTGGTTGGAGATGCGCCAGCTTCTCCATCATTGTGCTCAGTTCTTCACAGTACACATCTGCAGTAATGCTCACACCGGCGCTAGACCACCAAACAGTGTCCATCACTTTTCTAGGGGTAAGTTTTCGTTTAGGGCATTGTTTAGGTGCTGAACCAGGATCCAACCAACTTGCTGAGCGCTTGCGGTTATCAAACAGAATCCATTTTTCATCGCAGGTAACAATGCGGTTCAAAATTCCTTCATTTGTGTGTCTGTTGAGCAGTGCAAGGCACGTCTCGACGCGTACTTCGCGCTGGCGATCATTGAGTTCGTGGGGCACCCATTTGTCAAGCTTTTTTACCTTGCCAATTTGACGCAAATGGACCAATATTGTTTTGACGCTAACGTCGAAAGCTGCTGCTAATTCAGCCGTAGATTGTGTATCATCAGCTTCCACAACCGCCTTTAATTCGTCATTGTCGACCAAAGTCTTCGGACGACCGCGAGGTTCATTTTTCAGGTCGAAATTTCCAGAACGGAAGCGAGCAAACCAATAACAGGTGGTGCGTTGGTTTGTAGTGTTAGCTCCGTAAACGTCGTTGATGTTGCGTGCCGCTTGTGCCGCGTTGCTGCCACGACGGTACTCATATTCCATAATTACTCGAATTTTTAACGTATCCATGATGACGAAAAAGATTGAAATGCGATGAAAATGTAACACTAATCAATAAAGAAATGACTACTTTTGGAAAAAAGAATCCATGTTTTTAAAATAAAATTAATTTGAAATTAGAATTCTTAGCCAAACAAAAATTATTTTGATTTGAAATGGCCAGTACTGCAGAACGGCAATTTCATAGGTAAAGACCTAATATGTATAGAAGATACTGTAGATTGTTACTGTAGATTCAGTAGTTTTTGAACGCCTCAATTATGGAATATTAATATATCTATTAATATCTAGGGACAATTTCACACAGATCATCCTAGCCCCAAACTAAGCAAAGCTTGTACTATATTTTGAATAAGCTTCTAGTTCTTAAAAATTAAACTCCCTTTGTATAATTTATTTTTCCTTAAGGAAAGGCGGAGGGAGAATGACCATTGGGAAAAAGTTCATAAAAAATCAAGACCAAGCAATTGCCGAAATTACTATTTGACATAAAAATAGTTTAAGTGTTATATGCAACGCAAGGTCCGCCATAATAATAATACCTTAATATAGACAAAACCATTCAGACAATATGTATAGTAAAATATACCTAAAACTATAAATTTCGATAATTAAACTTAAACATAATCTCTTTGTCAATAACTTAATACAAGCTAGCTAAATATCATTGTTATTATAAAATAAATTTTAAATGTTTTACTAGATTAAATCTTAGTTTTCACCTAACTTTACGTCACACTGATTTAACCAGCTACGCTTTGATCGCGTTTACGCAAACAATGTGTACCTCCACGTAGCCGTAAACCTCGACACAATCAAGTCAACAATAGCCCGAGCCTGGTTTCGGGTTTGCATTAATGGTAGGCAGAGACAACGGATTTCCATTTATGACGATCCTTGCAGACTGTCACCTTGTATAGTTTGTGCACGCCTGTTTAGAATACTTCTGAACTGGACTTTCTAGAAAACATCTCCGACTTGGGCAGAGAATGTTCGACGAGATCTTTCCCTTACGGTTGTACCATTCACACAGAGGTATACACTTCTTTTGTCGATCATCTTTCAGGAGCTTGTTCCATTTATAGCGTGAATAAACGTTAACTAATGTCTTTGGAGATAGATGGAAGGACAATAAAAATATATATTATATATTTGCGTATATTACAAACTAGCGGCCCGTTACGTGCTTCGCTACGTATAACGCATAGTAATAACATTAATGATTATTAAGTTCATTTATTCAAACAAAAAAATATTTTACACTTTTTCAAGACATTTTTTAAAATTTTCGTTTTAATAATTCAAGACCAAAATCAGCCAAATCGGTAAAGGCGTTGTGGAGTATTAACATTACAACGAAAAGTGGCATTGATTTTTATAGATAAATAAAATGAAAGTGTCAGTTTATAATGCCGTAATTACAGCTATTTACTAAAAGTAGGTATGTCAAAATATAGGCGGTACTTAAATGAAAAAAGAACAACTTTTTTTGTATGTCCTTCTGTTTGTTACGTTCCGTTGCTTACAGGAACTGCACCGACAGCTAGCTCATGTTACATAATAATAATATCCTGGTACATTATTCATACACGGTCTTCTAATCCCAACTAACTCGCACCAAGCAAAGCTTGTACTACGAAACCAGATAACTGCTATACTCCATATACCTACTGCTTTTTGAAATAGATACTTATATAGATAAATACAGACAGACATGAGACAAACAGACATGTTAAAGCACACAAATATCTGTCCTGACTTACGGCGTGAAAGAAAAGTGCCAACGACGCCAAATGTAATAACCATTTATCCAAAAAAACTGTATGCTCTAAACGGATAAAGAAAAAACTTGCGGATGAAATACTTAGTGTATAGTTTATTTTAAGAGCTCCTAGTTTATATCAGACACTGGAGCTTTAAGCCACAAATCCTACATTTCATAGAAACTGCTACATAACTTTGGTCAGTTTTGTCGTGAGTCAATTTTAAACTGACTGCCACTCCGAGGCGAATTTGTAAGGATATTTGACTACGGATCCAATTTGTGAACATTTCTTCGAGTTGTCACAGGCAGGCGAACGGCATTTCAAAGTTCAACAGAGTATTATCTACCACTGTGCGTTTCACAAGAAACTTTTAGCCGCGCACTACCGCTCTGTGGAATCAATTAGCTGCGGAGGTATTTCCGATCCGGTATGTTATGGTCACCTTCAAGAAGCGAGCCTATTCTTTTCTTAAAGGCCGGCAACGCACTTGCAGCTCCTCAGGTGTTGCGAGTGTTCATGGGCGGCGGTGATCACTTACCATCAGGTGACCCACTTGCTCGTTTGCCATCCTATTACATAAAAAAATGACTTAGGTTTTTCTGATGCAATTGGATTTTTAGGGTACCGTACCAGATGTGTAAAAGGGAATCTTCAACAGTACCTTAACGTTACTTCTTGGTAACTTCTAATGTTGGCATTATATTTAGAAACGATTAACGTTTTCCTTGTCGTTCGGTAAGCTTTAGTAAATTAATAAATTGTTTTCTTTCCTTATTAAAAGGGGCCAAAATGTGGGGGTGTTTCGGGAGTGTAACAGACTCAGTAGAGTGTAGATAAAGGCTTTATTTTCAAAATATAATAAAATGTGCGGGTGATTTACCTAATTTATAATTTTTAAAATATTTAGTATACTACTGCCCTTTTGAACAAAACTTATATAGGTCTCACGCTGAAAGTTGATTTCATCTCAAAATACATACATACGCCTGTTTCCCAACGGGGTATGCACAGACAACGTTTATTTATCTGAGAATATTCGTCGATATGTCGTATTTAAATAAGTTCAACTCAACAACTTATAAACTTATAATTGCAAAATGGATTGGTTTGATTGATTATCAGTTTTCATTCAGTATTCATTGTCAGCTTTACATGAGGCCTAATGCCTTGGAAAAGATTCATCATGTCAGCCTAATGACGTCCACTACTGGACAACGTTGTCCAGTAGTGTCCATAATTTGACTTTAACGCCCCCGATAGGATGAAATGGGGTGGACATATTCTATGCCGACAGCCATACAACATGGAAAAGTTTATACCAACTTCTAAACCCAACGCCGACCTTAGGGAAGAGTGAGAAAAGCAGTCGCCCTAAGTGGAAAGAGGCGATAAAATCACACTAATATTATAAAGGCGAAAGTTTGTGAGTGTGTATGTTTGTTATTTCTTCACGTCCAAATTGCTGGAGCGATTTGAATATGGAGGTATGGAGTTAGCTGACACCCTGGATTAACACATAGGCTATAATTTATTAAGTTTAACGCGGGTAAAACCGCGGTGTACAGCTAGTATTAAAATAACATGCAAATTTCAAATTCATCCTAGTTTAAAACTGCATGCGTTTACATGTATTGCAATTGGTTTGCGAGTTTTGCTTAATAGATTATAAATTAGTAAACTTCGTGGCTTCGTATTCGGATCGGTTTTTAAGATCATATAGTATCTATAAAAGTCAACGCCCGCATTACGTAAATGAGGTTTTATATCCTATTGCTAAGGACTTTATAAATATCCAATGCATGTTTACAAAGTACCTACGCTTAGGTAAATAAATGCCAACTATTAGGTTGTAATATAATGCTAACCATTAGCTATTGGTCGGACAAATTGTTGTCGTTTTAATTAACCTCAAAACACCGATGCGTCTATTTTAACCACTGCCACAGTACATAATATTTATCAACATGAATTGATGTGAAAGCATCAACTATGTATAACCGAAAGGCAATATTGCTTTACCCCGGTTTTGGCCTAGGGCCGGCGTTGTCTATATTTAGGAGTTTACGAGCTACCTTTTTGTATTGACAAGTACTGGGTCAAACGTAAGTGCGGCAACACTACGCAGGCGGACTAAAAAGCTAAAATTTTTACGGATAATAAATGAAGAACTGCGTTGCCTACTAAATAATTAGGTACTCTAGGTGGACCAAATCCCGTGTTCATGCCCACTTGAGTATGTTTCGCCGGACCGTCTCAACTGGGTCGTGTTGAAACCGGTAGTAGATGAACCCACTGAGTTTGTTTCGCTGGGTCTTCTCATTTGGGGCGCATTGGATCCGGTAGTAGCATTAAAGCGCGACCGTCGTTATTAACAAGAGGTGATTAATAATAATAATACCTTAATATAAACAGAACCATTGATAATATGGAGTAAAAATATAGCTAAAACTATAAATTTTGATAATTAAACTTAAACAATCTCTTTGACAATAACTTGATACGAGCTAGTTAAATATTATTGCTATTATAAAATAAATTTTATAAATGTTTTCATACAATCAATACAATGTGTACCTAAATATCTATGTAACTAGAAATAATAAAGTATACAACTATATTACTACGAACATGTTCTGACTATTTACAAGCGCTTTTGTAAAGTCTACGTGAATAAAAACCTTTTTTTTTAATGTAAAAGAAAAAAAGAACATTTCGGGTTCCATTTTTGCGATTTACCGGCTGTCCGATCGCTTGCTTGTGCTCTTCAACGGTAGAGCCTCCACCCACGGTAGGATTCGAGCGGACAAGCTTATATGTGGTAGGGAGAACAAATAAACATCGATTTGTGTTCCGTACAGATTAATCCATGAAAACGCCCGTCATTTCTCAGTATACTAGCTGAGCCAACTTCAGAAGCAGCTCAAATGCTTGTTAGTTTAGTTTAGTATGTAATATTATTGTATTTTTATTCCCGGAGCTGATATATCTGTGGACAAAAAGCTCCTTAAATAAATAAATAAAAAAAGAAAAAAAAGCGCCTGTCCACGAGCTTGCCTACGATCCACTGTAACTAGGCAGTTTAAAACAGTAACATCGATACGCTGCTGTGTGGTGATGGCGGCGAATATCGGAATATCATCATCCTCATCCCGTGGGGGCGTAAAAGTGTACCCGAGGAAAAATTAACCAGAGGAAGGGCAACAGCTTTTTTCTATGACTATCATTCTGCGATTGCCAACCCATCTGAATCGTGGCGATTATGGCGTACCCCTCCAAGATGATTATTGGAGTCGGCTTTTGTCCAGCCGTGGACATCTTATAGCTGTTATAATGACGTCGATACGAAATCATATTTTAGATATAGATATATTTTTACTGAACACAATATTATTGATGTGATATCTTATTAATTGCGTAATAAATATAAAATGCTTCGTTTCTTAATAATAACGCGAGCCGTGCCACACGACGCCTCGCCTTAGTATTAACCACCTTAATTACAGTTAGATTGAAATTGTTTACGATGATTGCTCGTACATCAAAATATAAATTGTTTTTCCATTTACTACTTCAATATCGACGTGAAATTGTATTAGAGGCGATTAAGAAAGATAAAACTTTAGGAAGTTTAGGTTATGACTGTCCACACCTCAAGTACTTTGAACCTTTATGAGCCTTTATTGTGGTACGAGTTTTAAATGTAGTCCAAATATAAGACTCCTGAGTTTTTGATTTTATAACTGACCGAAAACCTAATTCAACAAAATTGTATGGGAATATGTTAAAAGCACTCGATATCGGACTAAATAAGATTTGTGAAATTTGGTTTAGCAAGAGAAGGGGTTAAAACGGAACGCTTTTCAGAATTCTGAATAACGTCTAAAAATTCATACTTTCGAAATGATTTTCATAATTCTGAGTAACGTGTAAATAAAAACGTCTCTCATACAATGCGCCGTAAATCGTCTGTAACAGACGCAAAGGCCATATATATATATATTACATTTCTCTATGGCTAACACTGTGATTAGTATGTCAGTGGGACCCCACTATATTTTAATCATCTATGTGTTATATTATATGGGAATGGCCTGTTGGCGTGGTTGGCAAATGCTTGCTTGTCACGCCGGGGGTCGTGGGTTCGATTCCTAACTAGGACAGATATTTGTATCTACATGTCTGAATGTCCTGAGTCTGGGTATAATTATCTATATATGTATGTATTTACAAAAGAAAAGTAGTATATGTAGTATATCAGTTATCTGGTTTCCATAGTACAAACTCTGCTTAAATTGGGATCAGATGACCGTGTGTAAATAATGGCCCATTAGTCTAAAACCTAATTTATTAAATTGTATCTAATATCTGAATACCTTCATATTTTTACAATTCAAAACGCTCTCAGTATAGAAGACAGATTTTATGTAAAAAGTATGTAAAATATACGCAAAATATTTCGATTGGGAGCCACTATAGCGTTATTTTATTAGTGATTTCACGCGATGGTAAATGCCTTCGTCGCGCACAAAACAGATGAATTGCTGAGCCTAGCATCGTGAGAAAAGCAGTCGCCCTAAGTGGAAAGAGGCGATAAAATCACACTAATATTATAAAGGCGAAAGTTTGTGAGTGTGTATGTTTGTTATTTCTTCACGTCCAAATTGCTGGAGCGATTTGAATATGGAGGTATGGAGTTAGCTGACACCCTGGATTAACACATAGGCTATAATTTATTAAGTTTAACGCGGGTAAAACCGCGGTGTACAGCTAGTATTAAAATAACATGCAAATTTCAAATTCATCCTAGTTTAAAACTGCATGCGTTTACATGTATTGCAATTGGTTTGCGAGTTTTGCTTAATAGATTATAAATTAGTAAACTTCGTGGCTTCGTATTCGGATCGGTTTTTAAGATCATATAGTATCTATAAAAGTCAACGCCCGCATTACGTAAATGAGGTTTTATATCCTATTGCTAAGGACTTTATAAATATCCAATGCATGTTTACAAAGTACCTACGCTTAGGTAAATAAATGCCAACTATTAGGTTGTAATATAATGCTAACCATTAGCTATTGGTCGGACAAATTGTTGTCGTTTTAATTAACCTCAAAACACCGATGCGTCTATTTTAACCACTGCCACAGTACATAATATTTATCAACATGAATTGATGTGAAAGCATCAACTATGTATAACCGAAAGGCAATATTGCTTTACCCCGGTTTTGGCCTAGGGCCGGCGTTGTCTATATTTAGGAGTTTACGAGCTACCTTTTTGTATTGACAAGTACTGGGTCAAACGTAAGTGCGGCAACACTACGCAGGCGGACTAAAAAGCTAAAATTTTTACGGATAATAAATGAAGAACTGCGTTGCCTACTAAATAATTAGGTACTCTAGGTGGACCAAATCCCGTGTTCATGCCCACTTGAGTATGTTTCGCCGGACCGTCTCAACTGGGTCGTGTTGAAACCGGTAGTAGATGAACCCACTGAGTTTGTTTCGCTGGGTCTTCTCATTTGGGGCGCATTGGATCCGGTAGTAGCATTAAAGCGCGACCGTCGTTATTAACAAGAGGTGATTAATAATAATAATACCTTAATATAAACAGAACCATTGATAATATGGAGTAAAAATATAGCTAAAACTATAAATTTTGATAATTAAACTTAAACAATCTCTTTGACAATAACTTGATACGAGCTAGTTAAATATTATTGCTATTATAAAATAAATTTTATAAATGTTTTCATACAATCAATACAATGTGTACCTAAATATCTATGTAACTAGAAATAATAAAGTATACAACTATATTACTACGAACATGTTCTGACTATTTACAAGCGCTTTTGTAAAGTCTACGTGAATAAAAACCTTTTTTTTTAATGTAAAAGAAAAAAAGAACATTTCGGGTTCCATTTTTGCGATTTACCGGCTGTCCGATCGCTTGCTTGTGCTCTTCAACGGTAGAGCCTCCACCCACGGTAGGATTCGAGCGGACAAGCTTATATGTGGTAGGGAGAACAAATAAACATCGATTTGTGTTCCGTACAGATTAATCCATGAAAACGCCCGTCATTTCTCAGTATACTAGCTGAGCCAACTTCAGAAGCAGCTCAAATGCTTGTTAGTTTAGTTTAGTATGTAATATTATTGTATTTTTATTCCCGGAGCTGATATATCTGTGGACAAAAAGCTCCTTAAATAAATAAATAAAAAAAGAAAAAAAAGCGCCTGTCCACGAGCTTGCCTACGATCCACTGTAACTAGGCAGTTTAAAACAGTAACATCGATACGCTGCTGTGTGGTGATGGCGGCGAATATCGGAATATCATCATCCTCATCCCGTGGGGGCGTAAAAGTGTACCCGAGGAAAAATTAACCAGAGGAAGGGCAACAGCTTTTTTCTATGACTATCATTCTGCGATTGCCAACCCATCTGAATCGTGGCGATTATGGCGTACCCCTCCAAGATGATTATTGGAGTCGGCTTTTGTCCAGCCGTGGACATCTTATAGCTGTTATAATGACGTCGATACGAAATCATATTTTAGATATAGATATATTTTTACTGAACACAATATTATTGATGTGATATCTTATTAATTGCGTAATAAATATAAAATGCTTCGTTTCTTAATAATAACGCGAGCCGTGCCACACGACGCCTCGCCTTAGTATTAACCACCTTAATTACAGTTAGATTGAAATTGTTTACGATGATTGCTCGTACATCAAAATATAAATTGTTTTTCCATTTACTACTTCAATATCGACGTGAAATTGTATTAGAGGCGATTAAGAAAGATAAAACTTTAGGAAGTTTAGGTTATGACTGTCCACACCTCAAGTACTTTGAACCTTTATGAGCCTTTATTGTGGTACGAGTTTTAAATGTAGTCCAAATATAAGACTCCTGAGTTTTTGATTTTATAACTGACCGAAAACCTAATTCAACAAAATTGTATGGGAATATGTTAAAAGCACTCGATATCGGACTAAATAAGATTTGTGAAATTTGGTTTAGCAAGAGAAGGGGTTAAAACGGAACGCTTTTCAGAATTCTGAATAACGTCTAAAAATTCATACTTTCGAAATGATTTTCATAATTCTGAGTAACGTGTAAATAAAAACGTCTCTCATACAATGCGCCGTAAATCGTCTGTAACAGACGCAAAGGCCATATATATATATATTACATTTCTCTATGGCTAACACTGTGATTAGTATGTCAGTGGGACCCCACTATATTTTAATCATCTATGTGTTATATTATATGGGAATGGCCTGTTGGCGTGGTTGGCAAATGCTTGCTTGTCACGCCGGGGGTCGTGGGTTCGATTCCTAACTAGGACAGATATTTGTATCTACATGTCTGAATGTCCTGAGTCTGGGTATAATTATCTATATATGTATGTATTTACAAAAGAAAAGTAGTATATGTAGTATATCAGTTATCTGGTTTCCATAGTACAAACTCTGCTTAAATTGGGATCAGATGACCGTGTGTAAATAATGGCCCATTAGTCTAAAACCTAATTTATTAAATTGTATCTAATATCTGAATACCTTCATATTTTTACAATTCAAAACGCTCTCAGTATAGAAGACAGATTTTATGTAAAAAGTATGTAAAATATACGCAAAATATTTCGATTGGGAGCCACTATAGCGTTATTTTATTAGTGATTTCACGCGATGGTAAATGCCTTCGTCGCGCACAAAACAGATGAATTGCTGAGCCTAGCATCATGATGCTAGGGTCAGCAACTTGTATAGATGTAGTAGGTGACTACTACATCTATACAAGTACGCGGCGCAAGTCTGATCTTAATTTGTCGCGTATAGGTCACTACACAACAGCTCTATTAAAACTGCGAGAGCTGAGATGATATCTTTTATTCATAACTTAATGTCATCTCCCTTTACTCATTCGGAAAAGTTATTCGGCATGTGCTTAGACTTCAAATATTACAGTAGCATCGTTTTTACGGGTAAGTACAGACGCCAGCACATCAAGCTACCCCAATCTGTCAAATTTACCCAATTGAATGTGAACCTTATTCTTTTGTGATAAAGTTGAAAATCTATAAAAGAAATTTGACAGGTTGGGGTAGCTGGATGTGCTGGCGTCTGTCCTTCGTGCCTTGTCACGCGTATAAGGAAAATAGGTTGACACATATTGGCGAGGTTTAGATTTATCTATGGATATGCTTGTGTTCTTTGAGTGAAATTCACCCTTCAAATTAGATCATGCTAATCGATACTTTTGGATGACCTGGTGTATTGTTTTTGTTTTTTACTGGTTTGCGAATAATGCGTAGCAGAGGTTGGTTAATCATATCTTCAAGCGTATATAATATTAATGATAATATCACGACAATGTCACACAGATCATCCTAGCCCCAAACTAAGCAAAGCTTGTACTATGGGTACCAGGCGACGATATACATACTTATATAGATAGATAAATACTTATATACTGCCGATCGGTTGTCAAAAATTGTACTAGCGAATTAAAATTAATAATTACTTATAAATAAATGTTTTTACGTTGTAAAATATAAAATATTACTATTAGCAATCTAAATTGTAAGCTAAATAATTGAATGTGATTAGTTTTCTGAAGAAATAAACCCGAAACAACTGATATCTGTCGACGCATCAGCTGTCTGTCACTGTGCTGCTCGTGTCCAACGATTAAGTTTAAACTTTTGTGTGAAATCCCGGGGAGTATATTACTTATTCTTTATTTTACACATACATACTAACCTAACCAAACATTTATTCGACTCATTGATGTGAGTCACGTCCAATTTCACACTGCCATATTCTGTCTCCATTTGCTTGACGTACATTGTGGAAGCAAATTCGACGACTTAATTAGCTGGCTACAGACATCACACACTTCAATTACTCCATAACTATACTGATATAAGATTGGCATTCGATAAATTTATTCCTATCTACACATACCTACTAAGTTAACTTGACTAGACCCTAGTAATGAACTCTGATTAGGTGTCATATAGATAAAGTTAAAAGTGCCCCACTACAGTTTGTAACTAAATGTTTAAGTGTTGCTTTATTATAAATCTATTATAAAGTTAATTGCCCATCTGTCTTGTATATACTTACTTATATTATTTCTACCTATAGATCTCTGTAGTTTATTTTTCATATCTCACTCCTTTGACTTCAAATACATCTTAACCTCTTGTTTCTGTCTAGTTTTCTGTTCACCCTCTCTTTGTTTTCAGCCCATCCTCATTCACCTCACATCATGCAGACCCGAAGCATGGCTGTAACTCAAGTAGCTGAACATAAGTTGAAATCAGCTCTCAAGGACTTACAGACATACCAAGATCAGTGTCATAAACTTGAACAGGAGCGTGAGGAGAATGAGATAGAGATAAAAAGGGTCATTGATAGTAACACATCACTGAAAAGAGAACTTGTGAAACTCAACCACCAACTAGAGTCTACTATTGAAGAGCGAGACAGACTGCATGCGGAGACAGAGTCTTTTGATAAGTGTAGAGTGTTATATGAAGAAGCACTGTTCAAAATTAGAGATCTTGAATTAGAATTAATTAATTGTAATGAGAAGTTGTCAAATTATGTAAAAAACACAACTTGTCCAGTAGCCTCCATT
This sequence comes from Pseudoips prasinana, assembly GCA_951640165.1. Classification (NCBI taxonomy): domain Eukaryota; kingdom Metazoa; phylum Arthropoda; class Insecta; order Lepidoptera; family Nolidae; genus Pseudoips; species Pseudoips prasinana. Next base: position 42,892,001 of record OX621234.1, read on the forward strand.
AATCAGAGCTTGTATGACGAGTTGGCCAGTTGTAGTCCGGTGGGTCTCCCTATTAATACAACGGTGACCATTGATTTGACTGGGGATGACTGTGTAGACTGCCAGCCAAGCGTTAATTCCTTATGTAGTGACAAGCTAAAACAATACATACTTGAACTAAGTAAAGAACGTAGGGCATTATTAAAAAAATTAGAAAATTATGAAATTAAATTAGAGGATAGCAAACTAATTTATGAAAAAGATACTCAGTGTTTGCTTTCTGAGATAAAATCTCTTGAGAAGTCCCTAGCAATCTCATATCACAGTTTCCAGTCATACAAAAATGAAATGCAATTGCTAGCTGGAAAGTGTAATCCTGAAAGCAATATGACATTGGAACCGATTAACACCAGTAATGCAGTAGTGGAGTCATACACACAGCTGGGATCAGAGTCACCAGTATCTCCACAAAATGACATTACTAAACATAGCTCCATACTGTATTCCGATGAAATGGGTAAGGGCCTTGGTACCTTGCTTTGTAATAAGCTGAGTTGTTCCTTTGTCAACTATTGTATGCCAGGATTACATTATAAAGATATAATACATAAATTAATTCAGAATAAACACAGTGCCAAATCATGTATAACTCTAATGGTAGGAAATTGTAAAAACTTAAAGAAAAAAGACATTACAGATATTTTCACTGAGATGTTAGAATTAGACTGTAATAAGATAATATTGTGTGCCTTCCCCTATGTGTCCAATGTGCCTGATAGTACAAATAATTATATCCATAAGCTAAATATGCACCTACAGTTTTTGGTTAGCCATTATAGTGATAAATTTATATTTTTGGACACAAATAGTTTTATAGATTTTTGTAGGGTAACCATGAGTACAGTCACTGTCTCAAGAAATTTTTTGAACATACTTGCAACTTTAGTAGCGGCACATATTAACTCAGTCGTAAGTAGTATGACGAAGTCACTTTTTATACCATCTTTTAGTAATGTTATTAAAATCAATTTAGTTAGTAGTTTAAACATGTAAGCATGACAATAGAGAAGTGTGATAACTTTCTAATTCTATCACATCAAAATATAAACCGCTTCTCTGGCAAAATTCTAGACATAGAACTTTTTAATGAAAAATATGAAATAGATATCCTTTGTTTTACAGAAACATGGCTGAAGGCACACAAGATGGCTTTTAGTGTCTGTGGCTATAGGGTCGCCAGCTTTTATAATAGGGTTTCGGCAGAGGGTGGTGGAGTACTGATACTACTTCGAGACCAAATTAAATTTAAAGAACGTAAAGATATATGCCAACTATCTATTGAGCGTGTGTGTGAGGTGGCATGTGTAGAGACGCAGTTTTATTGTATAATATGTGTGTATAGACCACCAGCATCCGATTTAAAGCTTTTTACAGCAACAATAGAAGACATTCTTAGGAAAATTAAAAGTAAAAAAAAAATCCTTGTATGTGGTGATTTTAATATGAACATTTTAGCAGATTCACCTGAAATAAACATATTTCTATCTGTATTTCGGTCCTTTAACCTTAAATGCTTGTTCTCTGAGGCCATGAGAGTCACACCCACATCTGCTACTTGCATTGATAACATAATTACCAACTTTGATGTCTCTGAGAAGTGTTTGGTGGCTGGTGTTCGCTCTGACCATAAAAAATCTTTACTATTTGGTAAAGATAAAAAATGAGATAAATATAAATAAACAAAAAATTAGTTTTAGACCTTTAACAAATAGTTTGTGCCATCTATTGCCAAACAAAAGTAACCCTAACGATATGTACACTACATTATTCCACTGTATTTGCAAAGAATTTAATAAAGCTTGTAAAATAAAAAACATAACGGTTGACAGTAATAAGATAAAATTTAGTTCTTGGGCAACTCAAGGCATTAGACTGAGTAGAGATTTTTTATATGAGTTGTATGACAGAAGGTCCTATAACCCTGATGTCAATTTTATTAATTATGTTAGAAAATATTCAAAAATTTTTAAAAAGGTTTGCATTCAAGCTAAATCTTTATATATAAGAGATAAAATTAAAAAATCTGATAATAAAATAAAATCAGCTTGGCAAATAATTAATACTGAAACTGGTAAAAGTAGATCAAGAGATCAAACATTAGTATTGAATATTGGTGATGAACTGGTTTCAGACAAGCTTACCATTGCCAATTTTTTAGCTGCTTTTTTTGCAAATATACCCGTGGATATTACTAAGTGTCTCGCATCATCACCAGATGTGGCTGAACTCTTTTTAAATCAAAGTGTAAAACAAACTGTACCTAACTTTAGTTTTGAATCCGTAACAAGTGATGATATTATAAAAGCTTTTAAGAGTATTAAAAGGAAAGGCACAGAAGATTTGTGGGGACTGTCTGTTAAAGCAATTGAATCAATCATACTAAACATTGCTACAATCCTTGCAGCCATCTTCAATGGCTGTATAAGTGATGGTGTCTTTCCCGATTTAATGAAAATAAGTAAGATAATACCCATTTTCAAGGCAGGTTGTTCAAAAAATGCCACGAATTATAGGCCTATCTCAATACTGCCAGCTTTAAGTAAAATATTTGAAAAGCTGATGCTCAGCCAAATGTTGTCAAACGTGAATGAGATATTGCATAACAAGCAGTTCGGGTTTACAAGGGGCCGCTCTACTCAGGATGCAGGTTGCACATTAATTAGGTCAATATTGGAGGCTTGGGAGGGATCACAGGATGCGCTGGGAGTTTTCTGTGATCTCTCTAAGGCTTTCGATTGCGTTGATCATCGTACGCTCGTTGTTAAACTGAAGTACTATGGAATATCTGGCACATCTCTTGATCTTGTGATGTCCTATTTATCGGGGCGACAACAGTTGGTTTCGATAGGCGGTGTCACTTCGGCACGTCATCCTGTGAAAATGGGGGTGCCCCAGGGGTCTATATTGGGCCCATTTTTATTTCTAGTTTATATAAATGATCTCCCTTATCTGGTAGAGAAAGTATCAGAGATAGTTTTGTTCGCTGATGATACGTCGCTCATATTTAAAGTAAATAGAAAGGATAAAGATCTTATTGAGCATAATAAAACACTCAGCTTTATATCAGAATGGTTTTCGGCAAATAATCTCTTGTTAAATGCAGGGAAAACTAAATGCATCAGGTTCTCATTGCCGAATGTGACTCAAATTGTACCAACAGTTGCACTTAATGCGAAAATATTAGATTTAGTCCCATCGACCGTATTTTTAGGATTGACACTTGATTCAAAATTGCAATGGGGTCCTCAGATTGAAAAGTTAGCAGGTAAATTAAGTTCGGCTTCCTATGCTGTCTGGAAAATAAGGCAATTGTCAGATGAACAAACTGCTAGATTAGTGTATTTCGCGTACTTTCATAGCATTATGTCGTATGGCATTCTGCTGTGGGGTTCGGCGGCTGACATAGGTACTATTTTTGTATTGCAGAAAAGAGCAGTCAGAGCCATTTATGGTTTAGGCAGTCGCGATTCTTTGCGAAATTTGTTTAAAGAAATAAATATACTTACTGTGCCATCGGAATATATATATCAGAATATAATGTTTGTTAGAAAAAATATTCATAATTATAAAAAGAAAAGTGAACTGCATAATATAAATACTAGGAATAAAAACAAACTAGCCATGCCAGGCTTTAGAGTAAGCAAAACTAATAAATCATTTTTAGGAAATTGTATTAGGTTTTATAACAAGCTTCCTACTCAAATTACTGATCTGCCTGACACAAGTTTTAAAACACATATTAAACGTGTACTTATGGCTAGGGGTTATTACACCACTAAAGAGTACATCGATGACAAAGACGTCTGGCTCTCACTTCCTACCTGCACATTGCTCGCTGGAGATCTTGTAGCCATATAGACATGACTGATCTGCTGTGTTACGTGAACTATCTGTAAATGATTGCTATCATATACTTAATTTAAAATTATTGACTCTGTCTCAAAATGAATAATGTTATTGTTTCGAAGTTTTTCTTTTGTATACCTAAATATAATCTAAAATAATAAGCATTCAGACAACCGATCGAGCATATATTGTGTTTGCCTACTAAATAATTACTCTAATTGGACCAAATCCCGTGTTCATGCCCGCTTGAGTATGTTTCGCCGGACCGTCTCAACTGGGTCGTGTTGAAACCGGTAGTAGATGAACCCACTGAGTTTGTTTCGCTGGGTCTTCTCAGTTGGGGCGCATTGGATCCGGTGGTAGCATTAAAGCGCGACCGTCGTTATTAACACAAGGTCCGTCATAATAATAATACCTTTAATATAGACAGAACCATTGACAATATGTAGTAAAAATATTAGACTTAAACTAGATAATTAAACATAATCTCTTGACAATAACTTGATACGAGCTAGCTAAATATCATTTCTGTAATAAAATAAATTTTATAAATGTTTTCATACAAGATGTACCTAAATAATAGGTCTTTACCTATGAAATTGCCGTTTTGTATGAAAAAATTTAAACGAATTTTTTTCATGAATTTTTTTATTTGTATTAATCGAAGTAATCACCCATGCAATCAATGCATCTTTGCCATCGCAGTGGCAGTTTATTGATGCCCTTCTTAAAGAAATCAGCTGGACGGGAGGCAACAAATTCTTCAAAGGCATTTTGTACTGCCTCTCGGGTATTGAATTTTTTTCCCGCCAAGAAGTTATCCAAATTCTGGAAAAAGTAGTAGTCTGTAGGCGCAAGGTCTGGTGAGTAGGGCGGATGACGGAGAGCTTCCAACCCCAGTTCTTGCAACTTGGAGACCGTCTGCTGTGCAGTATGAGGTCGCGCGTTGTCGTGCAGGAGCAGCGGAGACGAGCGATTGACCAATGCTGGTTGGAGATGCGCCAGCTTCTCCATCATTGTGCTCAGTTCTTCACAGTACACATCTGCAGTAATGCTCACCCCGTTTGGTAAGAAGCTGTGATGAATCACACCGGCGCTAGACCACCAAACAGTGACCATCACTTTTCTAGGGGTAAGTTTTCGTTTAGGGCATTGTTTAGGTGCTGAACCAGGATCCAACCAACTTGCTGAGCGCTTGCGGTTATCAAACAGAATCCATTTTTCATCGCAGGTAACAATGCGGTTCAAAATTCCTTCATTTGTGTGTCTGTTGAGCAGTGCAAGGCACGTCTCGACGCGTACTTCGCGCTGGCGATCATTGAGTTCGTGGGGCACCCATTTGTCAAGCTTTTTTACCTTGCCAATTTGACGCAAATGGACCAATATTGTTTTGACGCTAACGTCGAAAGCTGCTGCTAATTCAGCCGTAGATTGTGTATCATCAGCTTCCACAACCGCCTTTAATTCGTCATTGTCGACCAAAGTCTTCGGACGACCGCGAGGTTCATTTTTCAGGTCGAAATTTCCAGAACGGAAGCGAGCAAACCAATAACAGGTGGTGCGTTGGTTTGTAGTGTTAGCTCCGTAAAGGTCGTTGATGTTGCGTGCCGCTTGTGCCGCGTTGCTGCCACGACGGTACTCATATTCCATAATTACTCGAATTTTTAACGTATCCATGATGACGAAAAAGATTGAAATGCGATGAAAATGTAACACTAATCAATAAAGAAATGACTACTTTTGGAAAAAAGAATCCATGTTTTTAAAATAATATTAATTTGAAATTAGAATTCTTAGCCAAACATAAATTATTTTGATTTGAAATGGCCAGTACTGCAGAACGGCAATTTCATAGGTAAAGACCTAATATCTATGTTACTAGAAATAATATCTAATGTATACAACTATATTACTACAAACATGTTCTGACTATTTACAAGCGCTTTTTTAAAGTCTACGTGAATAAAAACCTTTTTTATTTTTTTTTATTTTTTTTATACGTAGAAAACATCCATGACTCGGACACAAATATTCATGCTCATCACACAAATACTTGCACTTACCGGGATTCGAACCCAGGACCACCAGCTTCGTAGGCAGGAGCACTACCAACTAGGCTACGGTGACCGTCGGTATTACGAAGAGGTATTACGAAGTTCCTTATCGCGCGTTGTGAAAGGGGGCTAGACGGAATAAATTCTTACGAAAAGTTGTCACGACACTTTTTGCAGCTGTGCGGCGGCGTGCGCATGTTTCTCTGTCTGTCTCTCTCTCTCTTATAGAAAGCAAGCCAGATATTTTCATTTCTATTTCGCATTGAACAGTGTGGTGTCGCGACGATTATTTTTGTTGAGTGTATACAGGATTTTTGTACATAATAAATGATAAGAAATAACTTCGTTCCATCCGGGTGTCCCTTGACACCTCTCAAGTTTTATTTTTTAACAATTTATATATTATTTTTAAACAATTTATATATAATTTAAATAGATACCAGTAGTTTTTGCACCACGGACCGGAAGACGCAGCGTGGGCAGGCCCGCTACAAGGTGGACAGACGATCTTGCAAGGGTCGCGGGAAGCTGCTGGATGCGAGCACACCACCAGCATTGTGGAGATCCTTGGAGGAGGCCTTTGTCCAGCAGTGGACGTCTATCTGACGGACGGCTGATATGATGATGATGATGAGTTTAAGCTCCGTTTAATATGATTCTTGATGATTTATTGGATGAAGGCTCTTAACGAATTTCGTGAGCGATCCATGCTGCTTTGCAAATTTTATTGGTTTCGTATTTAAATTCAGGAAGGAAAATGAGGAATACATTTGTGTAGAGAGATGCCATCTTGGACTGACTCTTAATTGCATTTTCAACCGATTGCAACCCAGGAGAGGTTGCGAAGATTTTCTATAAAATCCTATTCATTCTCATATTTAGTAAACTATACATATAATAAAATCGTAAGAAAGTCAAAACTGTATATTGAATATTTTTTAAAACGGATAGTTGGGGCGTGATCTACAATCCATATCGAAAACAAACATATACCTAGTTATCAGAATTTTTGTCTGTATATATGTCCGGGCTAAACTTAAAAAGTACTGCATGGATTTACTTCAAATTTTGTATGAATATTACTAAGAGGTCGGTTCAACACATAGGCTACATATTATCACGCTATCACCTATGGGTAGGCTATGAGTATAGGTAGTATTTAATAAATATGAATAGATCTATTGTATGGCTCGTGAACGTGGCCATTCGTAGTTGACATAGCTTTCAGGGCTTCTTAAGGTTTAATAGGTTCTGTTTCTTTTTGATTAGTAGATACTAGCTGTGCCCCGCGGCTTTACCGTAGGCTCCTCCCCCGTAGGTGGTAGCGTGATAATATGTAGCCTATATGTTGACCCGACCTCTTTGTAATATTCTTGCAAAATTTTAAGTGAATCCATGCAGTACTTTTGAGTTTAGCCTGGACATACATACAGACAAACAGACAAAAATTCTTAAAACTATATTTTTGGCTTCGATATATATTGTAGATCACGCCCCAAGTATCCTTTTTAAAAAATATTCAATGTACAGTTTACAACTTGGTATCTCATTTGGGATCGGATGGCCGTGAGTGAATAATGACTCTGGATATTATTATTATTATTATATTCGATGGAAAACGTTTTCGGAATGGCATAATATCAGTTTTGTTCAAACCCCGTTGTCATACAGAGCTATGTTTTTAGTTAAGTATTTATTTGTACCAATCATATAGGCTCATCATATGAGATAAATAATATAGCCTGCTGGACTTGCGGCTTCTTTTCTAGACAAAACCGGGTCGGATTTAACCTCTGGAGTCTTTATTGATCTGTTCCCAATCCACTTGTTACTGCCGCTCGCTTTGGCAATGTTTAACAAAATGTATTTTTATTTTTCTTTCGGCTAACGTTTAGGCTTTTAAATTGTTATATTGCGTTCTGCTATCTTTGTTAAGTGATAACTGAATTCCATTTTATAATCGGTTGTTGGATATTGAAACGTCTGTCTATAGCTTTTTATAATTTAACAATTTAGGTACTCCATAAGAATTGTTGGCTTTTTTATGAAACTCATTAGTTTCTTCGTGTTTCCGCATTTAGTTAATATTTTACCTGATAACAAGTAATTTACGTCGCTACCCCAATTTTATAAACGTAAAGGACATTCGTGTATGGTAGTTCGACTATGTTTCTAAAACAGTTAATTACTTACTTATCGTGTGGGCAGTGGTTACCCTAGTGTCAGAGTTGTTCAAGCCACCCATTACGTCTCTGACATGGCTTAACGACTGTTGCCTAATGGCTACAACCGGGACCAGCAGCTTAACGTGCCCTCCGAAGCACGGAGACGCTCAGAAATTAAACCACTTTCGCGGTCACCCATCTACGGACTGACCGCGAGCCTAGTTGCTTGACCTCGCCAATCACTTACGAACTGGTGAGAGCATCTAGCTGTGAACAGTTAATAATAGTGATTGTGTAATAGTGGCTGGATTCCACTTCGGCGTCCAATCTAAACGGAGAATAGCCAGCTATGCAAGACTGTTATTTTAGTGCAGGAGTGCCTGAAACTGTCTGTGTTACTTCGCTCTTATAATACTATTACATGACAAGGAGACACGGGCGTTTAACACTGCTAACTTCCAGACCCCGGCCACCTTCGGGGTGTTTTGCTTGCAAGAAAAAATCCTCATTAACTACGGTTAAGAACATTTAACCGCTAAACCAACGAAGGAGTCTCTAGAAAAAAGTTATATTATTGTTAAAATGTGACTTCTTTTTACAAATGTAAGTAGGCCTTCAAATTGCATGTGCAGTTGACTTAACTGATACATTATTGAAGTCTTCATTACGAATTGTAAATATGGCATGGGTTTAGCGATGAATAAAATATCTGCAATCATATCGCATGGTGAGAATTAAAGTGACTCAATCCAAAATTCATAACTTTTGGGAATCACGAAAAATGTGTTTGAAAATGAGGATTTGAACATTCTATGCCCTGTATCATTAAAAAATATAAGTAAATCTTAGGATTTTTTTATTTTAATTAGATAATGGAGAATTATACTAAGATAATTCTCAATAAAATTTAAAATAAACGTAATATGTTTTTAAATAAACAATAAACAATTTTTTATTGTCACTTTAACATTAATTATTTAATGATTATCTAGGTTATGAAAAGAAATATTTACTATAATTTTTCCGACATCTTTAAAATGAATTGTATAAATTTAAGTGTGGGTGGGAATCGAACCCACAATCACGGGGTATCCATCCGACCCCATGTGCGTTTGTACTTATTATATTTCATGTTCCTAAAAATTAAGAATATAGTATTAAGTATTAGAAACACTTTTTAACGTAGAATCAAACTTAGCTGAATAACTGAACGCAAGAGAGTTTGTTTTGTTTGCAGCCTTCAAATCTCAAAGCAAATAAGTAAAACTTTAAACTAAATAAGTAGACATTTGGAATTTTGGTACAACAGTACTCTTTAAAAATGGTCTGCTGAATCTTCTAATGTAAGTCAACTCTTACTTAAGATTATAAATAATAACTTCTTTAAACAATATAACTTACTGTTACTTATTGCACATTAAAGTAGGTATATTGCAAACACAAAAAAACAATAATGTAATTTATAAAATATGAGTCCTAGGTCCATACAAAAAACAATACTTACTATAAAATAAGACGTATATTTACTTAGTATTGCAATATGCAAACTTACACAATTTATAAAACTTAAACAAATTATAAACTTAGAACAGATTGCTCTCTTTGGATGTATTTTAACCACAAAAGTCAAGGCAGGTACTTTCGTAACTGCACTATAAGTCTTATTTTTAATATATCTTATATCAAGCGGGTACTTAGTAGGTAATACTTGTATAAACACAATCACAGCATTACATCCAAAAAAATCTTTATACTAGGTATAATAACTAACAGTCATTGTGAGTGTAGCCAAAATATTCACTTATTACTAGTAGGTAATCACATAATCGAAAGTAGGCAATATTTCAATAAAATCATAAAAAGTAATAAAATAACTATCAAAATTTTACAAAGAAACATAAAAGGTGGGTATCAAGTTCTTTCTCACAATTTTTTTAGATCTTTTTTCTTATTGTGTTTCAGTTCAAGTGGGTTACATAAAAACGATTAATTTCGATTTCTTTCTTTTGTTACGCATGTTAATTATAGAAAATTATTGAAATTGTTTCAGGTTTCAAAAGAAGTCAAAGGTTCGTTTTTTCACTATAAAAGTAGATCGAGACTTACGGGCATGTCTTATAATAGTAGGATATTGAGCAGGTATAAAAGGTCCAGCCTTTTAATTGTTTTAATTTTTATTTTCTAAAGTCCATGAGCACTGTCAGCCTCGTTGTGTGTATGACCTTTTATAAGGTATTTGAGAGTTATGCACAGCTATCGGAATAGAAGGTGATGTGTAAATCCAAGATTTACACATCACCTTCTATTCCGATAGCTGTGCAGGCAATTAAACAATTTATCTTGGAACAATATTAAAAATATGCATAACTTGGGCACATCATCACCACTTGAAGGTCATAGACAGCAACAATATTTTCTTGAGAAACGTTTTTCTGTTTACTGCCTATTTGATCAGACGATGTAGCTTCCGTTTCAATATCCTATAAGAGAGTTATTGTATTTATAACACTGTAAATAAAATATAATAAAATTGTATGTAAGTAATACTTGATTATTTAAGTTAATTCTGTAAATTGACGGTCACCGTAGCCTAGTTGGTAGTGCTCCTGCCTACGAAGCCGGTGGTCCTGGGTTCGAGTCCCGGTAAGTGCAAATATTTGAGTGATGAGCACGAATATTTGTTTCTGAGTCATGTATGTTTTCTATGTATTTAAGTATTTATCTATCTATGTATATCGTCGCCTGGTACCCATAGTACAAGCTTTGCTTAGTTTGGAGCTAGGATGATCTGTGTGACATTGTCCCTATATATTATTTTTATTATAATTAAATCAAATAAAATTGTAAGTGTTTCAGTAATTTATTTATACTTGAGTATTTAAGTAATATTTAGCTTATAGTTGAAGAGTTTTCCTAATTCTCACTGACGTTGGTGGTGTATTTTCAATAAACTAAGGACTGGATAGGCCATTCTCGATAGATCTTCAATAACACGCTCTTTCTGTAAAAAAAAACAGTAATACTTTTTTTAACTTTGTAGAAATCTTGTAACATGGATCTTTTCCTCTTTCTCCAAGAAACCTATTTGCTAGTTTTAGATATAATTATAAGGATACTTACTTCTGTAATTATAGGAATAGGTGGTATTTCAATACAAATATTTTTCTTTTTATTAATTGACGATGACGGTGGCGGCGTATTTTCTATTAATGAAGGACTAGACGGATCATTTTGCATGTAAAGTATTTTCGAGCATAGGTTCCTCTTGTAAATAATATACAATTTCCTACCTTATTGAGGTACCGTAGTGTCTCTATGTATTTACTAATTAGTGGAGATAAGTAGGATTTTAATGGGAGTGTTTTTGGAGTTATCAGAATGACTTTTCATTGTAAAGTTTTATTTAAATGTATGTTTCTGTGTGCAATAAAGAATAAACGTTTCCTTAATTAAAGACATATTTTACGTAATTATTACTTTTAATTTACCTGCTGAAGCATTTTTATGTTTTATCCACCATTTTAAACATCCGAGCATTTCGTTTCATACGGACAAAAAAGTATTTTTAAAGTCCTGCAATTTAAGTGTATTGACTTAATACAAATGAAAACAAAATAAAACAGATTTGAATGGTTTCATTAACTATTCCGACATGCTTAAACGTTTCTAAGTTAGTACAAAAAAGACTCTTTTAGTTATGATACTTAATAAAATAATTGTAACTGGAGCAATACCGACACAAGAAAAAATATGTCACTGAATGTAACATTCATGGTAGTAGTAAAATGACCTTATACATATTAAGTCACATATTTTACAAATTTAGTTATTATTAAAGTGACCAAATACTAAAAATGTCGCTTTACAATGTATACAAATGTATAAAAACTTACCGCATCAAATAAAATTAAACAGACGCAACACTGAATTGGTCACTTCAGGACCTCTTGCAACGTGGGCGCACCTACGAACTATTGACATAATACTAAGTATGTCTATTAAATGCGGGCGGGGGTGCCAAAATCACCTTGGAATAAAAGAGACGCAAATATCGTTCTTGAAGCTCTAACCAAATAGTGCCATTTATGTTTTAGTCAGGTGATATAATGTTCATTTTTATGTCATTCTGTATACTTAACTCAATTTTTTGAATTGGGTCACTTTCATTCTCACCGTGCGATATAACTATCTGCGCGCAAACAGACCTCTATAATATGTTAACCGCTGAATACATAAAATATTACACAAAGTGTGTCACGTATACTAACCACGGACACTGTAAAAGGGGTGCTCTAACTTAACAATTTATGTAATGGAAATAAATCCCTTTATCACGTGGGACTTCACGCATGGCTTTAACGGGCACTAAGTACAGACGCCAGCACATCAAGCTACCCCATTCTGCCAAATTCCCCCAATTGAAAGTGAACCTTATGCTTTTGTGATAAAGTTGAAAATTTATAAAAGAAATTGGACAGATTGGAGTAGCTTGATGTGCTGGCGTCTGTACATCAGCTTTTGCCTACATATCGTCCCCAAAAATAGTTGTACTAGCGAGGTGATTACTTTATCCAATACGCCACTGTGCAATTCAAGTTTAGGATTTTATTTGTGTGTTCGTAAAAGATTCTCGAGTGACGACCACGAACCGGAAGAGGCAGCGTGGGCAACAAGGTGGACCGACGATCTTGTGCGGGACGCGGGAAGCCGCTGGATGCGGGCAGCGCAGGGCCGGCTATTGTGGAGATCCTTGGGGGAGGCCTTTGTCCAGCTGTGGACGTCTTTCGGCTGATATGATGATGATGTTCGTAAAACTTTATTTAAGAACCCTCTGTTCTACGTGGCTGACGACAAAGAATATCACCATCATGAAAACCACCCTATCCCATCCCGTGGGCGGCGTAGATGTAGTCTCCTAGAGAACAAAATAAATAAAAAAGGTTTTTATTCACGTAGACTTTAAAAAAGCGCTTGTAAATAGTCAGAACATGTTAGTCAGAATATATAATTAATTAATAATTATTTCTAGGTACAGTTGTAGGAATTAATTTACAATAAGATTTATTTTATAACAATAACGATATTTAGCTAACTTAAATTAAGTTATTGTCAAGGATCATGTGTAGGTTTAATTATCAAAATTTTAAATTTTAGCTATATTTTTACTACATATTGTCTGAATGGTTCTGTCTATATTAAGAACGAGCAGCGTCTCTTTGTGTACGTAATACTTCGATTACCAACCCGTCTGCTAAGCGTGGCGTTATGCTCCTAATATTATAATATATTGGACACAACTTCACTGTGGAAATATTTTGGGGAGGCTTTTGTCTATCCGTGGACATTCGACTGACATGATGATCCATTAAACTTAATGAATTAAAAAAAAACAATTTGTGGGCTCCCAATTTAAATTAAAAATTCATTTAACCGTGAAAATGTTAGGGCAGATTTACATTGAGTCAGTAACTGACGTCAGTCCACTGCCGAGTCAGTCCTGACCTGGCACTGCCACCGTGTAAATTGATTTCAAGTCAGTACAGTGCTGTCGCGTCAGTACTGACTTTAATATTCCCGCTTCATATTTTTGGCGTCAGTCCGCTCCCCCCGCAACCCGCGCCAGCGCAACTGACGCCGTGTAAATGCCGAAGTTAGTCGCTGCCGATCTATTGTACGGGGACCACGCTGCGTCGCACCGCATCACTAAAAGACGCAAAACCTGAGCGAGACGGAAAACTTAAAGCTTATTCAACTATACCGCGATAATGAATGCCTGTGGGATAACAAATCAGGAAATTATAGAAATAAAGAAATGCGTGCAACAGCATCACAGAATATTGCACGAGAAATGAATTTAGAAGGGTTTGGCCCTACCGAGGTCAAAAATAAAATTAAAAACTTAAGGGCCACTTACTACTTGGAACTGGATAAAATAAAAAAGTCCTCAAAATCAGGCGCTGGTGGAAATGTCTATACTCCAAAATAAACATTTTATCATAATATCAAACCATTTCAGGTTCGAAGAATTGAACGTTTTTATAAGAAATGTATCTATATAAAGGAAAACAACAGTAATTAGCTAAAATATATATTTATTTTTAGTACCTATTAAAATAAAAACAAATATAATTCAAGAAATTCTTGTAAACTGCCACGGTACACTTACATTCGTCATAAAGTATTTTTTTAATAAATCTCGTCTCTCTTTCGCATTTACGGAATTTTCTCAACAAATTATTAACTTTGATGTTTTCCAGAATTCATTTTTCCGCACTGACTTTACGAACGTGTGTACACCAAAAAAATATCCTCGACTACTGACGAAATACTGACTGCATGTAAATAGTGAGAGTCAGTTTTCGGCGCCAGCACTGACGACAGCTACTGACCCTGTGTAAATCTGCCTTTACATACACACAAGGAATCCTTTTTAGGGTTCCGTACGCAAAGGGTAAAACGGGGTATTATTAACAATTTTTAAAACTTTCTTTATTCGCTAATATGATATGTGTGTATCTAATATCTGGATATCATAATTCATTATATTGTATAGCCTGAACATTATTATATTGTAGTATTCTGATATTGTTAGTATACCCAATAAAAAAATGATTGGGAAGTTTGTTATAGAATCTTATACATTGCCCCATAAAAGAGGTACTTATTACTTATATCTAGTATTTATAATGGGTATATGTCTCGCTCCTTTTACAGATGCTATACTCCTTTTACAATAGAAATTAATCAGCAGATAGTTATTCTTGTATAGGAAGATACTACTATATTTTTGTGTATTTTGCGTGGTGTAAAATTTAAGCTCTTCACTATGTAAACTAGTTGTTCCAAGTCTGGTCTACGTTAATTGCATGTTTGTAAAGTTCCTCGGGTCTTAGGATTTATTTAACAAGTGCGGGCGTCGTCTTAACAAGAAAAAAATCTCATAAAGCGGTTCACGGGTTGACAGCCCCTTTATCTTATTTGAATAGGAAGTCTTTCAAAGTAAGTAAAGCATAATGAGGGCTACCGCGTATCTATTTGCCGCTAGAGGCGCTAGCATCGCGGCAGGTCTACGAAACGTCAAAATACACTGTTTTTGTTCGGGTTACGCTGTTTATTAATAAAAACTGCGATTATAACTAAAAATTTTGTTTTAAAACTAAATAAATTACAAAATAAGTAACAATGTAAATAATTTGGAAAAATATTTAAAATCCTGTTAAAGTGTTTCATAAAATTAGCATGCCGCAGTGTTGTGCGGGGACTGCACAACACTGCGGCATGCTATTTATGAAACACTTTAACAGGATTTTAAATATTTTTCGTAAAAACATTGGTCGCGTCCACAATAACAATGATTTTAACAGCTATAGTGGACCTTCCGCGACAGTGGCGCCGACTGGTGAGCACAAAAACGGTAGCCCTCATTACTTTGAAATAACTCTGGTTCATATATTAAAACAAAACATGTCACCTATGTACACACGCACACAATTACAGTAGCTTGATGTGCTGTCAAGCTACCCCAATCTGTCAAATTTCCCCTATTGGAAGTGAACCTTATGCTTATGTGATAAAGTTGAAGATCTATAAAAGAAATTTGACAGATTGGGGTAGCTGGATGTGCTGGCGTCTGTACCACAATGCCTAGTAGCCTAGGTATTTTGTTTATAAATATTTTTTGTTTACGCCGCGCAACTTTCACGTTTGCGCATTTAGCTGTTTTATCACACTAATATTACACAGGCGAAAGTTTGTGAGTGTGTATGTTTGTTACTTCTTTACGGCTTAACGGCTGGAGCGATTTTAATAAAATTTGGTATAGAGTTAGTTGACACCCTGGATTAACACATAGGCCATAATTTATACTGTTTAACGCGGGTAAACCGCGAAGCACAGATTATAGGGTATAAAATTATAGTCACCGCTGTTGTAGAATGTGCATCGGTCATTTTGTGAAAATCAAAATATGCAGTATAAGAGTTTTCTTCTTTATGCTTTTTCAAAGGATTAGTAAAAACATAGTCTCCGATATTTAATGATTTACAACCATGAAACTTGTTCTGAATATTTTGGAATACTAATGTCATTAGATGACCGAAATACATTTTACAGAAAATATATAACTACATCATAGCATATAAAACATGTACCTACCTAAATATGCGAGTGAGATGCCTGCTCACCGTGGAGTGAGATCTTTCCTTAATTACTAATTGGCCTCCGCGATGCTACCGCATTTAGCAAATTATTGCAGCCTGTGTCAATTCATTAATCCATCTTACTCCATTCCGAATTGAATCCAAATCCGTTAACTTTCTTTCTTATGATTGAGTTACAAACAGCAAAAGTCCAAACATTTCATCATCATGACGGCTTAATGACCCCCACTACTGGACCTCTCCAAAAGATATCCACAATAGAATTGTGTCCATAATCTGTAGCATTTGTTATGATCGCCACGCTTGGCATACGGGTTGGCGATCATAGTATGATAGTCTTAGTACACAGAGAGACCCTGCTAACCATTCTCTGGGAGATATACCCTCGGGACGACTTCAACGCCCTCACAGGATGAAATGGGGTGGCGATATTCTATGTCGTTATCCACACCGCAAAATTTATAATAGCGGTAAAATAATTATTTATAACGCGATACAGAATTCTCGACATGAATACAAAATACTTTGACTTCTTGCTAATTTATATACACGCAAAAAGTAAATATCTTTATCATTCTCTCTTCTTTTATGCACTTCTCATCAAAAACGTTGAATCACCACTGAGGTTTGGTTTTGTTTACACGCACACCCTTTATCTTATTTAAATTGGAAGTCTTTCAAAGTAAGTAAAGCATAATTACTTTGAAATAACTCTGGTTCATATTTTAAAACAAAACATGTCACCTACATACTCATATGTACAGACGCACATAATAAGATTCACTTTCAATTCGGGAAATTTGACAGATTCGAGAGAGAGCTTGATGTGCTGTCAAGCTACCCCAACCTGTCAAATTTCCCCAGTGTGCCAGACCCTGGATGGCGAAGAAGCATATTAGTCTCTCGATAATGCTACTGACAGCAGAGACGCTAAGATGCAATCGTGCAGCCATAGCACGACGACTATGCCCTGCATCCAGCAACGCCACGACTTGTGCGGCTTCCGGGCGATTTATCCCTATTTGTTAGGAAACTTTTTTTACACAAATGCGTTATTGAATGTAGAAATTACTACATTCCTTACGATACACATTGGAAATGATCAGTACATTCTAAATAAAAATAAAAAATTGGAATTGTGGTACACCGTCCTGTACACCAAACAGCCAGCTAATCAGCTCGAAGTCACCTGGAAGGAATATCCACCAGTAAACTGGCAGCGTCTCCTTGAGTACTAATGACCACCATACTGCTCATCTCCTTGAGTACTAATGGCATCGCCTCGTAGAAGTCATCTCGAGGGGATATCTACCAGGAAACTGGCAGCAGCGTCTCCTTGAGTACTAATGACCACCATACTGCTCATCTCCTTAAGTACTAATGGCATCGCCTCGTAGAAGTCATCTCGAGGGAATATCTACCAGGAAACTGGCAGCAGCGTCTCCTTGAGTACTAATGACCACCATACTGCTCATCTCCTTGAGTACTAATGGCATCGCC